>OZ007502.1:61168247-61871997 GCA_963931805.1 Microdon myrmicae | reverse complement strand
CAGTAACCGCTTTTTAGGTCCAATGTTGAGAACCACTGAGCTCCAGAAAGGGTATCTAGTGTGTCGTCGATTCGAGGAAGTGGGTAACTGTCTTTCTTCGTAACGTCGTTTAACCGGCGGTAGTCGACACAAAATCTAGTTGTCCCATCCTTCTTCTTGACGAGCACTACCGGCGAAGCCCATGGGCTCGATGATTTCTCGATGACTCCTTGCTCTTCCATCTCTCGAATCATGTTGCCTACTTCTGATTGTTTGGCCAACGGTAGTCGACGAGGTGGCTGTCTTATAGGTCTTGACTCACCCGTGTCAATGCGATGTTTAACTATACCGGTGCGTCCGAATTTATCATGTCCTGTCACAAAAATATCAGAAAAATCGTTCAGGAGTGATTTAACGCTTGCCTTTTCTCTGTCTGTTAATCCGATTTTCCGGGATATCAACCTATTAACCACAGCCGGTGCACCAGAGGGCTGTTGAATTGAATGGTCCTCTTCTCTTGTCGGAATTGAGCTTATCATTGACACGGGTGCACATTCTGCGATTACCTCTCCTTTTCTTATTACGATCGGCTCTTTGGACGCATTTAGTACTCTGACGGGTACGATGTGCTTCTTCGCATCGATAAGGGCTTTCCCAACAAGGATGTTCCCCTTGCGCTGATTTTGTGCAGCTTCGGTGATGTAAAACCGATTGTCACCGGGATCACTCTCGAGACTGGTCCAAATTACCGAGTCTGAACGAGCTGGGATCTCATCCTCCTCACGCACATAACATTTCAGCCTTCGCAATTGTTCGTCCGGCAGTGTAATAGCAACCTCTAAGTTACCAATTCGCAGTGTTCTTTGCCCGATATCTAGAACAACTTGGTGCTCCTTCATGAAATCCATTCCAAGAATGCATTCGTCCGTAATATCGGCAACCAAAAATTGGTGGGAGATGGAAATATTGCCCAGCACTATTATTCTCTCGACTTCTCCGTAGACTGTAGAACATTCTCCTGTGGCAGTCCTCAAAGCGTATCTTCTATTTTTATTAAGGGCAATTTGGCCCACGACATCCGGCCGAATTATGGATCTCGTTGCTCCAGTGTCGATTGTCACTGTTGTTGTCCTTCCATTAACAATCGTAGTTATAACCAAGCTTTGGTTATCCCGTTGGAGTTGTGATACAGTTACGATGCTGGGGCTGCAAATTCCACCAGGCGACTTTCGCCCCGTAAAGTCTGCCCTTACAAGTTTCCCGAGCTATTGACCTCAGGTTGGTCCGTTGATAGTCTCCTCTTATGATTAGCGCATGAATAACAATTCTCACTTGATGTTTCATTCATTCGTCGACGTTTCCTACAGTCAACAGAGATGTGGCCGACTTCGCCGCATGTCCAACACTTCATGTCAGTTCTCGGGGTTCTCCGTTGTACATGCCCGATTCTTTGGCAGGAACATTCTTGGACGGACGTTTCTCGAACTCTATATGTACTCCTGGTAGCCAGTTTAGCAGATTCATATGCCAATGCGAACGCCAGTATTTCATTAGTCGTCTTCTTTCCTGCCAAACGAACGGCCTGTTGCAAGTCCCGATCTTGGAGTGCGTTTATAAATGCATCCATTGCTACCTCGTTCAGAAATTCTTTAGTCATATTTGTATAAGCCAAGTTTGCCAATCGCTCAATGTCTGCCTGCAACTGTTGAAGATTTTCTCCCGGTTTCTGCGTTCTGCTCCGCAGTTGCATGCGGTAGACCTGCTGCATGTGGTTGTCGCCATACCTAGCTTCAAGGCCGTCTCTTATCGCTTGGAAATCTGTTTGCTTCTCTGCTGGTATGGTTTGTAGCAATTCTGCAGCCGCCCCGCGGAGTGACAGGATTAGTGATGTTGACTTTTGCTCATCCGACCACTTATTATAATTGGCCGCGGCGTCAAACTGACGTATAAATACGGAGAAGGGTCCCGTTCCATCGAAGGTTGGCGGTTGCATCCTTGTATCTTTGTAGTCATGTTGATTGCCTGGCGATGTCTTATTTCTCTCAACACAATCAAGTCTCTTTTCGATTCGTATTATTTCATCGGTGACTTTCTTGAATTCAGTTTCGTTTTTTAGATCTAGATTTTCTACTTCGTTTCGAATTTCGTCCTTAAAGTGTTGAAAATTACATTTCATCCATTGTGTTTGGGCATCCAACTTTGCATTGACATCTGCAGCTTGCGCGTCCAATTTTGAATTTACGGCGTCGAATTTTGAATTTTGGGCGTCGAATTTTGTCATCATCATCCGGAACATCTCCGAAATGTCTAACAGTGGCGAACTCTTCTCCGTTACATTGCAACCATCTTGACTCGCTGTTTCTTCTCCATCCGGACAGTCTGGACCAATCGTAAAAACATATGTGTCGACATCAATACCCTCTTCCTCCATAGCTGCTTGCAGACGTTGTCGAAGAATTTGCTTCTGTCCTCTGCTATCCAGATTCCGGTCCTCAAGTTCCTTCTTCAACTCAGGAACGCGAAGATCCTCCAAATGTCGATCTGACATCGCCACAACACACTTTCACACACTTATTCACTTAAACAATAATTAATCCCACTTCTGACACCAATTGTAGCGAGCTTAGGGTTCGCTGGATTAATTATTTTAAAATAAATAAGAGCCGTTAAATCGATTTTGAATTACTCTAACACTTTATTAGTCCGTTAATAACAACCGTTACTTTTACCGTACACTTAACGTTTTCCTTATTATCGCTTCCGTAATTATCGCGTATTTTACTTCTTACTTCTCACTCGAGACGTATCGCTTGCTTCACTGTCTTACTTATCTCTAACTTAACTTCCGCTCTGCGTGCGACGTATTTATACCGTTTTTCCTCATTCTGATTTGGTGTATCGTTTCCGTCCGTTCCATAGTCTTGAATGTTCTATTCCAGTTTTCCAGTACTTCCTAAAATAATCTAGTACTTTGTTTCGGACTTTCTCGAAGATTCCAGTACTGATTGTCATATGCGTCACAATATATATATGTATATATATATGTATATATATATATATATATATATATATATATATATATATATATATATATACATATATATATATATGTATATATATATGTATATATATATATATATATATATATATATATATATATATATATATATATATATACATATATATATATATGTATATATATATGTATATATATATATATATATATATATATATATATATATATATATATATACATATATATATATATGTATATATATATGTATATATATATATATATATATATATATATATATACATATATATATATATATATATATATATATATATATATACATATATACATATATATATATATATATATATATATATATATATATATATATATATATATATATGTATATATATATATATATGTATATATATATGTATATATATATATATATATATATATATATATATATATATATATATATATATAGATATATATAAATTGCTCAGTTTTCCTGAGGCTGGCTTGGCGATGCTCGAAACGTGTTTATGCCATGATACATTTCCACTGACCGTGACACCAAGCAATTTCAAGCTTTCCCCAAATTCTACGGCCTGGCCATTCATCATCAGCTGTGGATGATCCACTTTTCCTTGTGAATGTTCTATATTGTGTCTTCGCTGCATTGAAGTCGACGAGATTAGCCCTTCCCCACTGCAGGACCCTATCTAGATTCTGATTCAGAGTCAATCTGTCTATATCTCAGCTGGTGCGACGTAGATGCACCAATCGGCCGAACACTCGAAAAGAAAGACGTAAGCGTACTATCATCCGCGAAACTGAACACTTTGTTATCTGTTGTCTCCAACAAATCATTTATGTGAAGCAAAAACAAGGTTGAAACCAAAATAGACCCTTGGGGCACCCCCGAATCACAACACGATTTTCGAGGAAGCTCTTCGTCCAGTCGCAAAGCTGCTGTGAAAGTCCATATGAGCTAAGTTGACTCAGCAATGGCCCGTGCCAGATGCGGTCAAAAGCCCTAGAGATATCCAATACGACCGAGGAAGCGAAGTTACTGCTGACAGCTTTTGCCATTGGTCAAAAGGAGCGCGAACCAGTTGGGCACCGAAGGGGTTTATTGGTTACACTGTCATTGTGAGCTTTCTTTGTGGTATCAATCGCCTGGTTGCACACGTTTCTTATTCTAACAAAATTCGTTCTGTTAACATCGGTGGGATTGGAGCGCCATTGCTTTAAAGCTCTATTTTTTGCCGCTGTAATTTGCTCATATTTTTTGCCAAACCACGGTTTATCAGATGAACTTCGTTTAATGGAATGTGGAATGTAGATCTCCATCCCGAAAAGAATAATCTCTGTGACCGACTGCGCACATGCTTTAACATCGGAGTCTCCAAAGCACACCTCCGACCACGGAAAGGATCCGAAGAAATCACGCAAGTCGTCCCAGTTGACAACCCCATACTTCCATATATGGCGAAGCTGTTTAGGTCGGTTATTCGTTTAAAAACAAAGTGCTTGCACGATCGATACCAAGCCGTGGCGCAGAAACCTCTACGGTATAAACTAGTTCCCTATTCGGATCTCCGGGGTGACTATGTGAGGAGGAACATCATACAAATATTTTGATAAATAACCGCATGCGCGGGATCGGTCACGGAGACTATTCCTTTCGCGGTGGAGATTTACATTCCGCATTCCATCAAACGAAATTCATCTGATAAATCTTGGTTTGATAAAAATGCGAGCAAATTACAGCGACAAAAAAGGGGCTTTTAACCAAAGGCGCTACAATCCCACCTAGATGAACAGAACGAATTTTGTTAGAATCTGAAACACGTGCAAGCAGGCGAATGCTACCCCGAAAAAGGCTTACAACTACAGAGTGACTAATAAATTTGACTGCCCAACTTGTGCGCGTTTCTTCTGGTCAATGGTAAAGACTATCAGCAGTAGCTTCGCTTTTTACTCCTTTCCGCCGTTAGTGACGTGCAGCGGGACACTAGTCACAAATTCATATATGAGCTAAGGTATTCGCGAATTTATTTTCCGCGAATTCAAACCTCGATGCCGGTGTTTTGGAGCCACCTGTGATCGCGTCGGTACGGTCTTCAATACGTGATGTGAGGTTCCGCCCGCCTACTATTCAACACATTCTACGTGAACTGGATTATAGGAAGGCAACCGGCCCGGACGAAATATCAGCAATAGTGCTTAAGAACTGTGCTCCAGAACAATCGCCGGTTCTTGGCAGATTCTTCCGCTTATCTTATTCCACCTTTCCTGCCTGCTCGACTCGCTCGAGTTCAGCCAATCCCAAAGACGGGAAAAAGTGTCTCCCACAAAATTACCGACAGATAGCATTACTGTCTATGTTATCTAAGGTGATGGAAAAGGTCAGCAATACTGAGCTAAAAGTATTTGAAGTTGAACAGACTTCTGAATGATCGTCAATACGGATTCCCTGGCGGGCGGTCCACGGGAGTCCTTTTGACCCTTTTAATCGATATATGCACATCTGCGATTTTTGGGCATGGTGAGTCAAAAGCAGTCGTATTTGATATCTCTAAAGCTTTTGACCGCGTCTGACACGGATCATTGCCGAGCAAACTTCGTTCATACAGACTTCCCAACAGCTTTGCGAATGGACGGCGAGTCTTCGGATCTGCATCCTGTTAATTCCGGGGTTCTATTTTGGCTCCAACCTTGTTTTTATTTCACATAAATGATTTGTTGGAGTCAAATCAGTTGCGGATGATAGTACCCTTGTTTCCTCTTTTTCAAGTGACTGGCCGATTGGTGCATCAACGTCGCACCAGCTGAGATGTAGCCAGGCCGACTCTCTGAATCGGGATCTGGATAAGGTCCTGCAGTGAGAAAGCCAATCTCATCGACTTCAATGTAACGAAGACACAATATACAACATTTACAAAGGCAAGTGGATCATCGCCTCCACAACTGATGATGAATGGCCAGGCCCTAGAATCCGGGGAAAGCATGAAATTGTGGTGGTCTGTGGGAATGTATCGTGGCATAAACACATGTCAAACATCGGCTGGTCCGTCTTTGGAAAACTGAGTTATCTTAATATATGTCATCATCATTATTATCATCATCGGCACTACAACCGGGATCTGGGCTTGGCTTTATTTAGCAAGTCTCTCCACCGGTGTCCGGTCCTTATCCGAGACTTGTTAAATTGTCCATAATAATTTGTTTTTCCGAGCAAAATTATTAGCCTTGCGCCAATCTTTCTCAGGATGTCGCTGCATGCATTGATTCACTACTTGGCAGGCGCCAAAGAAGCTATCCAGGAGTGTCACCTGGAGACTGCCTTTTTAACTTGGATTGAACAGGGACAAGGATCGTTCTGGTCATCGTCGGGTTTAAGCACAGTCTTTAGCCTGTATGTTCGCTCCCATCCCTCTATCTTAATATATGTATAAGCATACGGTCGACCTACTTGAGAGCATACAGAGATGAGCCAACCGCTTGATAGGGGATACAGCACTGAGGTCGGGATTACAGTCGCTATCACATTGGAAGAGCGAGCTGACCTTTGTCTGTTCCACAGATATTATCACGGGTATTGTTCTTCGGAGATTCGTGGTATTGTTCTGCGCAATTCGGTTTATATACGCTCCACAAGACACTCCGACGGATCGTACTAATTTGGGGTTAATCTCCCGACGGCGCGAACATCCCTGCTTCAGAACTCGTTCCGTTACAGAGCGGGGAAGCTGTGGAGCTCCCTTTCCACGCGAGTGTTCCCGGAGCGACGTCGTGAACATCTCTGTTGCAGAACTCGTTCTGTTACAGATCGGGAAAGCTGTGGAATTCCCTCCCCACGCGAATATTTAAGGAGCATTACAATCTGCAACTGTTCAAGAAGCAGCAGTTACTTGGTGGCATCTCGGGGCGCCAACTTGGTGCTATAGGTTCACCTCTCCTGAGAGAAGTATAATAAAAAAATAAATAAATAAATATACACTTAATGTGCATGTATAAACTTTTTACTGAATCGTTTTTTCTTTAAACTAGGTTTTTAGATATAGCTACACAATGTAAGTCAGTTATTTGCTGTCGAGTAACTCCTCTTCAGAAAGCCTTAGTTGTAGAATTAATTAAACGATCAAAAAATGCAGTAACTCTTGCTATAGGTGATGGGGCCAATGATGTATCTATGATAAAAGGTTAGTAATAATTGAAATATACTTTTACGAAGAAGTTACTTGATTTATTTATGCTTTACATTTAGCTGCACATATAGGAGTAGGAATATCTGGCCAAGAAGGACTGCAGGCAGTCCTCGCCAGTGACTATTCAATTGCACAGTTTAAATACCTCGAACGACTGCTTCTGGTTCATGGACGGTGGTCATATTATAGGATGTGTAAATTCTTGAGATATTTTTTCTACAAAAACTTCGCCTTCACTCTATGCCACTGCTGGTATTCATTTTTTTGTGGCTTTAGTGCGCAGGTTCGATTCATGTTTTTGGTACAGTTTCCTCTTAGTATTATTATACTTTATTTCAGACCGTTTTTGATCCAATGTTTATATCAGTGTACAATCTGTTTTATACATCACTGCCAGTCCTAGCACTTGGCGTTTTTGAGCAAGACGTGTCGGATAGGGATAGCGTGGAGTACCCCAAGCTCTATACTCCTGGGTTGAAGAGTACTCTTTTCAATACTAAAGAGTTCGTCCGCAGTGTTCTACATGGTGCTTTTAGTTCGCTGGTTTTGTTTTTAATCCCATATGGTAAATCATTGCTTTAAATCTGTAATTTACTTTAAATTGAAAACTTTACATTGCAGGTACATATAAGGATGGAGTTTCACCCAACGGGTATATATTAAGTGATCATATGACTCTCGGTGCCGCAGTTGCGACGATATTGATCATAGACAACACCGCTCAAGTACGAATATCTTAGGCTTTTGGAAATCTTTTCTTAACTTGATTTTACTTAGATTGCTCTTTATACATCTTATTGGACCGTGTTTAACCACATAATGATCTGGGGAAGCCTGATTTGGTATTTTGTGCTGGATTATTTTTACAATTACGTTGTTGGCGGACCTTATGTTGGTTCATTAACAATGGTTATGAAAGGAGCTACCTTCTGGTTTACTATGGTAATAACAGTTACAGTAATTACGATGCCCGTTCTAGCGTATAAGTTTTATTCTGTGGATGTTCATCCTAGTCTTTCGGATAAGGTATGGTGACTCAAAAGCTATACGTTGACCTTATAAAAACGATGATCTTATTTAGATTCGGTATAGACAGTATGCGGCGCAAATTAAACAAAAATTAGGCACAGATGTAAGGCGGGTTTCATCAACAAGGAGGGGTCGTCGATCCTTACGTTCTGGATATGCTTTTGCCCATCAGGTAAGTTTTCTTTTCCTATTTCTCATACGGAAGCACCATCAAAAATTGCAACAACGTTTCTTTTTTGAACATTGATTATGTCAAGACTGGTGCTTTCGTAGTTTACGGAAAAATTGGTTTTTATCACATAAGTGACGTGTCATATTAAATTGATCACATTCAACAAGTATTGGTTGATAAGGAGCAACACTTCCTTTCTCGCAGACGCTCACAAAGAGAGCAAAGTTTCAAAATAAACCGTTTTCGAAATGAAATTTTATTGAATGTTGAAACTTGGTTAACCATAGACCAAATTAAATAACACATTTGAATTATTTTTCCTTTTATTTTTACCTTTTTTATATATCGGGTTTTTCAATAGGGGCTTGATAACTTTGAATTTAATTTGTGAACGCACCCTTTCACTAATCATCGAACTGTCACTGTCAATTTCTTCAGTAAACTCAAAATGTTCGTCCTGGTTAAGTACACGAACGAACAACGTCTGCAAATTATAAAAATTGACTACCGAAATTTGTAGTCGGTGATCGCAACTTTAAGAGCGTTAACTCCAATTTTCGGTCGTAATTCTCGTCCTAATAGACAGGCAATAACAAGTTTAGTGCAAGAATTTGAGTCTACATATTCGTTGTGTGGTGTTGCCGTGCCAGTGAATCAACGGGTTGGCCGAAGTGTCGAAAATATCACTGCCGTTCAGGCGTCTGTAGCAAACTATCCAAATCAGTCAATTCCACGGCGTTCTCAAGAATTGGGCATCGCCCAGACCACTTTATGGCGAATTTTGCTTAAGGATCTTGGTTTACACCCATACAAGATCAAGCTGACTCAAGAATTGAAGCCGATCGACCATTTGAAGCGGCGTACGTTCTCCGATTGGCCTCTGGAAAAGATGCGCCAAGATGATGAATTTCATCGCAAAATCATCTTCAGTGACGAAGCTCATTTTTGGCTCAATGGGTTCGTCAATAGGCAAAACACGCGTTATTGGTCGAGTGCGTTATTGATCGGGTGCAAATCCACATGTGCTTCATGAATCACCACTTCATCCACAAAAAATAACTGTTTGGTGCGGTTTGCATGCCGGCGGCGTCATTGGGCCATATTTTTTCGTCGACGATAACGACCGTCACGTTACTGTGAATGGCCATCGTTATCGCGCCATGATTACCGATTATGTTTGGCCCGAGTTGGAAGATATGGACTTGGGCCACATGTGGTTTCAACAGGACGGTGCCACAGGCCACACAGCGCACGATTCAATCGATTTATTGAAGAGTAAGTTTGATGAGCGTGTTATCTCAAGAAATGGGCCAGTCGGTTGGCCGCCTCGTTCGTGCGATTTAACGCCTCTAGACTATTTTCTTTGGGGCTACGTCAAGTCATTGGTCTATGCCAACAAGCCGACGACATTGGAAGAGCTCAGAGCCAACATTGAAAGCGAAATAGCGGCCGTTTCGGCCGAAATGTGTGGCCGAGTCATCGAAAATTGGGTCCAACGAATCGACCGCTGCAAACGTACCCGCCGTGGCCATATGAACGAAGTCGAGTTCCATTCATAAATGTTTTGATTGTACTTCAAGCAATAAAGTTTTTGAAATATCTCAAATGGTTTGCGTTTTATTTAAAAAAAAAGTTGTCATGTCCCTATTGGAAAACCCTTATATAACACGGATGTGTTATAAGTACCTAGATCGTGGTGCTAGTATTTAAAAAATGGAATTTTCGTAACAATCTTTTACAACACTATAATCAAAGTGATAAGTTTCAATGTGGTTTATTTTATGATTGACAACCATTTAAATAATAAACCTTGTGATACTCTGAAATCATCATCATCATCATCGGCACTACAACCGGGATCCGGTCTTGGCCTTATTTAGCAAGTATCTCCACCGGTATCCGGTCCATAACCGAGACTTGTTAAATTGTCCATAATAATTCGTTTTTCCGGGCAAGGTTATGAGCCTTGCGCCACTCTGAAATCAGTAGAAAATAAAAGCGAGGATATGCCATTTACAATACCTGAATTGGTTGATTTTTGCTTAAACTTTTTACCCAAATCAAAGTGGGGGAAACGTTCTTAGAAAGATTAGATGTTTATTTAATAAACACTTATGCCAGATCCTGTCGGAAGCTCAGTACAAGTGCTTTTAACTCACGATGCTTTTCGATTGGTGATGACAAAATTTGTCACAAAGCTCAAAAGATCTCAAATGGATCATCGGTTGCTGATATTGTATTGGTTCTCATTTACGAGTTTATTATATTCAAAATATTTAATTCTTTCAAAATTTATAACTTTTTTCATCAAGTTAGATAACGTGGGAGGTAAGGCTTGTTTTCGGTAGTTTTCTGGAAGTCATGTTATTATTTTCGTTGAGATCCGCGGTATCCAACCAGTTATCCAACAGAAAGGAAGGGTTTTTTGAGTATAAAATATGCGACGAATTTACAAAACTAAGTCTGGGGGACAGTTGGTATTTCGTCTGATCTGGCCGCTCTCTAGTTCTCAAAGAATACATTCAACTTTGGTTGAATAAGATTTTACATCCCTTATTAAACATTGAATGGCACGATCACAGTTGTAGATCATATATTGAATTAGTGTAAAATAATTCAGAGCATTGACTCTTTCTTTTAAGGTTTTGGGCTAGTGTCTCGTTGGGGATTTCTTTCGCAGTCAAAATCATTTGATTACATGGATTTCTGACGACTCTACCTCTCGGCTTTCGTTGGAATGGAGCACCATGTGCTGTGCGGGAAAACCTTCCACCCTTTCCTTCCTTTGTCTGATTTTCCCCTTTTTCGTACCTCTGTTGCGTCCCTCGGGCATCGACACTCTCGATTGATTTATAATCTTTGGAGAGTTTTCGGTGTATGAGTGGCGTAATATGGAAATGACGTGACCTGGATTGCGGCACGGGTATAGTAGGGCACCTACTACAAGCGCATAACATCTGTAGTTGTTGGCTTCGCTTATCTATTGCTGATCCTGGCTTGCATCATTTTCTGAGGCGGTATTGGTTTTCTGTGTCGAACCATTTCAATGGAACGGGAATTTCGTTCCGATCTTTGCAAGATTGGCGGCCTAAGATGTAATTTATCTTCTGTGTCTGCCCACGTTTCTAACCAGAGACCAACTATCCTTGCATTTAGCGAATCTCAGGAAATAACTTATACAGATATTTCTGATTTCAATCTACTTGGGTATAACCTAGTGCCTCTGTTCTTTCATCGTCGTGGTCTAGCCACATACACACGAAGTAATATTACTTATCGGCTTCTGCCACAATATGTACTCTGCTCCAATCCAGAATTTAATTTCTCGTCGCTAAAACTTCACGTTCGTAAGCCTATCATACATTACTGCTTTCTTTACAGAAGCCCAAACTTGGATAGAAACGCATGCTTTAACGAATTTGATGCTTTATCTGGTACTATTGATAGGATCTTGGCCCTATATCTGCACACTGAAATCGTTATTGCGGGTGATTTCGATGTACATAACTCCCAGGGGCTTCCCCATTCCGGACACACAACGCCTGAAGGTCAGTAGGCCCAGCTCCACAATTCGTCAATGAGCCAACGCGGGTACCAGACATATATATTTATTGGTTTGGACAGCAATCCTGCTATTTTTACTTGACTAGTTACGTTGCTCATGGTCAACCTACAAAGTCGTATCAATTTGTTTGGAATGCCGAATTCTCTCATGGCATTATATAGTTCTACCCTGGCTATGCTGTCGTAGGCGGCCTTAACGTCTATAAACAGATGATACAATGGGATCTTAAATTCCAGACATTATTCCATCGCCTGACTAAGGGTGAATATCTGATCAATCGCTGATTTGCCCGGGATGAAGCTACACTGATATTGACCAATGATGGTGTTAGCGTATGAGGCTATACTATCTTGATAGAGGAGAGTATCTTATAGGCGGTACTCAGCAATGTTATACCCCTAAAATTGCTGCACACTGTGATATCTCCCATCTTATGTATGGAGCAAATTTTTCCGCAACGCCAATCTTCCGGCATCTTCTCTTGCTCCTATACGTGCATCACGATCTCATGAATTGCGTGATGTAACGCTTGGGTATATGTATATAAAATTCATATGCTTGGGTATATGTCTATAAAATGCATATGAAATAAATTATATGGAATCCTTTGCCTTTCATAAGAAAAGTCAAATAATACGCTTTCGGCTCTAAAAGCGTTTGTCATAGATGGAGTTGTTTCTTCCGCGGGGTTTAGATAGGAAAAGTGGAAGAGGGCATTGTCCATCACCTCGAAGCTGCAGATATCAACGTTGCTTTAAAAAACAGGGCGATTCTGTTACATTTCGGGGGGTTGGGTCTTAAGGAGGTGTATTATAATTTGCCGGATGCCGAGGTAGATCCCTTGGAAGGAAGAGATATCTTCAAAGCCGCTTTAGAGAAGTTGGACGGATTCTTTTCTCCGAAACAAAGTGAAATATATAAATGACATTTACATAGGCTTCTAAAGCAGAAAGATGGAAAAAATGTGAAAAATGTTTGATTAGGCTAGGAAGAGCATCTCATTGACCAAATCACGGAAAAATCCCTATCAGATGAATTAAGAAAGAAAATTTTAAAAGTAGGTGACACCATAACAGTGAACAGGATTATTGTTCAAGCGAACACGTTAGAAGTGGTTTAACATTAACTAGGGGAAAATGAAAACTAGGCAAGAGCACACGACATAAACAAGATAGCTAGTAAACAGAACAGCAAAAGAGTTCCAAGCCAGTATCCGAAAGCAGTAAACACGCGGATTCGTCACAAGACGCAAGATGAGACAAAAAGTATCACCGGTGTAGACGTGTAGGACATTTTAAGGAGTACTGCAAAAGCCACATAACTCAAAAGAGAAAATTTACAAATTATACCCAAAACAAAAGTGATACTCAAAATAGAAAAAGGCCAAAGAAGTAAGACAATGAAATAGACTTTATAGAAGAGGAAGAAACTGAGTAACACTATAACTATAATTGAAACCAATATCGGAGGAGTAACGGTGAATTCAGGATCCAAATGTAACTTACTTTCAGACAAGGCGTGGGATAACTTAAAATAGAAAGGCGTTTAAATTTATAATCAAAAAGCTAAACCAAACAGAATATTTTTTTGTATACGGCAGCAAGACCCCTTTGACTATTAAAAGATCGTTCGAAGCGGATGTTGAAATAAATAGAGTAAAGAAAAGGGCAACATTTGATGTTATAAAAGACTTAACAAATGATCTACTAGGGAAAAGTACGGTGATGTCATCGGAAGTTCTGAAGATAGGTATTAGTATAAATCAGGTGAGCTGGACGTTTCCCAAAATTAAAGATGTCGTTGCAGAAATCCCCACAGATTCCTCAGTCAAAGCAGTTTCACACTCATATGGAAGAATATCAAGTCCTTTGGAAGCAAAAGTCTGTCAGAAATTGCAGGAACTTATAGACTACTATAATAGTATAGTGGTTAGTATCCCCACCTGTCACGCGGAGGCCGGGGTTCGATTCCCCGTTGGGGAGCCTCTGGCGCAAGGCTAATGACCTTGCCCAGAAAAACAAATTATCATCGAAAATTTAACATGCCTCAGGACTTGCTAAATAAGGCCAAGACCGGTTTGCGGTTGCACTGCCGATGATGATGATGATAGACTACATAATAGGAGAGGTAGATAAGCTACCACATTGATTTTCTCCGCTGGTCCCTGTTTTAAAGTCTAACAGTGAACTTCGACTTTGCTTAGATATGAACGGGCAAACGCTACGATTTTAAAAGAAAACCACCCATTGTCAACGATGGACCAACTCCTGCCAAAAATAAAAACCACCAATTATTTTAGTAACCTGGATATCAAGAATGCGTTCCATCGACTCGAAATTCACCCAACGTCACGTCATATAAGTACATTTATTACAAGTAAAGGCTTATATCGTTATAAAAGGCTAATCTTTGGTGTAACATGCCCCGGGAATCTTCCAAAAAATTATTGAAAAAATGTTAATCCGTTGTCAAGGAACGGTTCATTTTATTGATGGTATCAGTATTTGGTAGTATTTTTTTGGCACAAGGCTAATAACCCTGCCCGGAAATACAAATTATTATGGAAAATTGAGCAAGTTTTACTTGCTAAATAAGGCCAAGACCAGATCCCGGTTGTAGTGCCGATGATGATGATGATCTTAGTATTTGGGAGCTCCGGAAATGAGCTTGACCAAACACTAGAAATAGTCCTAAGGACTCTTCAACCGAATAACGTTTTACTCAATCAAGAATAATGTTTGTTTAAAGTAAAACGAATTCAGGTTTTAGGACACGACCTATCATCGGATGGTATTAAACCAATGCCGAAATATATCCAAAGTATCGCTACCTTTAGAACTCCTGAGTCATTGGAGGAATTGCAGAGCTTCTTAGGGCTAGTAAATTTTATCGGAAAATGCATTTCAAATCTAGCAACTGTTTCGGAACCATTACGACAATTGTTAAGGAAAAAATTGAGCAGGATTAGCAAACATGCAAGCGGCAGAAGAGGTGGGCTTAGAAATAAATGAAGACAAAACAAAATACAAGATTACGGCGAGAGCAGGTGGACCTCAGAGAACACATATAAACGTCAGAGGCAAGATATTTTAAAAAGTTAAAGAATTTAAATATCTGTGAACAATACTGACGGCTAGTAACGAAATGTCGAAGGAAAATAACAAAAGACTGCATTCCAGCTACGCTAGTTGGCACGCAGTCAGTAAACTGGTGAAATCCAAACTGCTATCACGTAACATAAAGCTCCGTGTCTATAGAACCATAATCATGCCGATTGTTCTATATGGATGTGAAACATGGGTTCTCACAAAACGGGAAGAAAACAAATTCCGCATATTCGAGAATAAAGTTTTAAGGTGTATCTTTGGAGGTAAATATGACGAGGAGACAGGACAATGGAGGAAACTCCACAACGACGAATTGGACGAGCTATACCGCAAACCTAAAATAGTGACAGTTATCAGGTCACGAAGCTTAAGATGGGTCGGGCGTGTGGCGCGAATGGGCCCCGGTTGGACCGTGGGTAGAATTCTTGACGGTAGACCAACGGGAAAGAGACCGGTAGGTCGGCCGCGACGGAGATGGGAGGAGAATGTTAGGTTTGACCTTGAGGAGATCGGATCGGCTGGTCAAGCGTGGAAGGAAAGTGCACAGGACAGGGAACAATGGCGGATTCGAGTCGATGAGGTCATGAACTTCCGGGTTCCTACAGGCCAATAAATAGTAATAATAATGGAATCTTAAATTCCAGAAATTTTTCCATCGCCTGCCTAAGGGTAAATATCTGATTAATTGCTGATTTGCCTGGGAAAAAGCTACACTGATATTGACCAGTAAACGGTTGGTCGTCTGTAAATATTTTGATTTTTCGGGATCCGTAGAGGAATTTTCTGAGGGAGTTGTGTGCCCAAATGATCGCAAGCATTTCTTTTTCATTAGTTGCGTAATTTTCTTCAGTTCTATTTAGAGTTCTGTAAAGAAAGGTTATTGGCTTGTTGACTGAGATAAGACAGTGCCGAATGCATAATTGGAAACGTATGTAATTAATTCGAACTCCGACAGGCCAATAAATAGTAATAGGAATAGCAAACTAAGAGATTAACAGAATGAAGATGCAGCATTTACAAACCTCCGAACTATACTTTCTTAAATAAAGTGCTTGGGATCTTACGAGGCAGGAGACAAGACTCAAGTAATAGTTGATGCAAGTCCGGTGGGTTTAGGTGCAGTTTTGACCCACTATAAGAGGGACAGCCCAAGAATAGTCGCATACGGTAATAGAACATTGTCGCAGGGCAAGATGCAGAAGAAGGGAATGAATAAGTAATTAACAAGAAGGAAAGAGATGCTTCGTCAGTGGAGAGTATCATTTAGTATAGAAGAAGGAAGAATAAGCTCATATTTAGACATGTTGTAAAGCATTTATTAAATTTTGAAGTTGTGTATTGATTTTAAGTTGATTACCAGTATGCATTGAATTTTGACCCATAAGTGTTCTTATGTTTGGAAAAGCCCTATAAATAAGTTAATTAAAATAATGAAGAGATGTGGTGTATGTGAAGATAAACACTGGTTTAACCTGGAGACATTCGTAAGTAAAGAGAACATTAAGCTCACTCTTCTGCTGTCTCGTACGCGTGCCGAGGTTGAGTAATCAGACGGTTGGTAATTGACTCTCTTTGGGTGACGCCGTACGCTGACGAGGCAAGCATAGGACAATTTTACTAATATCTTACTGGCCTCAGTGCTCATGACAGTGAAGTGGTTGAAACACACGTGGAGCTGAGCAGTACATTGCTTCAATTGTGGTGAGAGGCTTCCTTTTTAACTTCTATAAAATTAGGAGAGATTGCAGAATCTGAGAATCACCAAGCACTCTAGAAGGCCTGACGGTCACCATTACCCTATCGACGAGTACATGCTACAATTAGCATGCAGGTACATCGAAAGCATTCAGAACAGCGAGAACCTACTTGTATGGGAGTCTTGGGCTCTTGACCCTTCTCTCCTTCGATCTCTTCGGATCCGACCACCACAATTTCTTCTTCAGTATTGTAGTACGGTTCGCTTTCGTGCTTTTCGTTCAACGAGAAAGAGAAGCGAACGATGGAGTCGTTCTTCCGCATTGGGTGTCACAGTAGACGACGATTGTTAATAATATTTACACGGGATTTTAACAACAATGATGTTCTGAGTGAATGCAGTGTTTAAGTAGCTCGGCAAAATGTTCGAATTCAAGAGAGACATGAAAATATTTTCGATAAACAATATATTTCCCTATGTGCGTATTATTTAAATTTTGGGTTATAGGATCGTGACGTCATATCACATGATCAAATGGCGACCTCTGATTGGTCGGCCTTAGCTTTCCTTGTCATCTGTGTTGAGTCACAATTTGAATAAACGAAAAATTCGCAAAACGTTGTTGACAGCCGGCGCCGTGCTTCCTCGGTTGAGGGAAGAGCGGGGACCTTTTGTTTTTCTTTTTGTAATTATTCCTTTTATTTTTCCTTTTATTTATTATTCCGCTCCGATAGAAAGTACGTTTGAGCGGAAATTTGTTGCAATTGATAATTAATTAATTAAGAAAAAAACTAATTCCGTCTCCTTAATATTGTTTATTTTGTGTATCATCTTCTTCACTCAAGGAAAACTTATTCTCAACTCAAAACATAAATTTACTTGAGACTGTAAGCAATTCAACTAACTCTGTTCTCTAACTCAACTCCAAACTCAAACTGATTTTACAAATGAATTTTTTCTCTACTTATAGAACATTGTGTTCTAATTTACTGTAAATTATAATATGAACAAAACAAATTTTCTCAAAATATTCCTTTAGTTTCTGTGACTTTTAAATTGAATAAAATTTGAACGAAAATCAAAGTGCTCTGTTTTGAAATAAAAAGGGGCAAGTTATTAAATGTGCTGTAACTGGCAATATTGTGAATGTTTATGAATGGGATGTATTAAGTGAGAATCTAATATATGTTAAAGGAAGTTTTTAAGGACGTGTAAGGAGATTCAATGTTAAATTTAATAAGGGTAGTATTCTGGAATACAACAACGTGAATAATAAGTGCGGGGGGACGTAGTACAGAAATTGCCCGGTAAATAGCGAAGTGACTTGTGAAATATCAAACATTTTAGAACCATCATGGATCTATAGCGTTTGAAATAATAGTTACGAAGATCGTGTGATTCGAACTGACGCTATGACAGCTTGAATCACGAAAAAAATTTTACCTAAGCGTTACCCATCAGGCTACTGACCGTGTTTAGAATTTGATTTTCAAACTCGACTATACTCCACTGATGTGAATTATTTTTGTTATCCGCTAAGGTATACGGTTCTGATGTATTTTCTTGTTCGATTCTTTCGTTTGGTGCTTCTTCACTATTTTGCTTGTGAATTGTGTGTGTATCTGTTAGAGTCACTACACCACTCCCTCCGCAGTAACTTCGTTCCGATCGGATTCGTATGCGAACGACGGACGAACGAGAGGAGAGAACGAGAAAACGTCGGAGGCTGTGCTCTATGCGGAAGTCGTGACCGTGTGTGAAGTTCTGCTTACTATGGGAAAGTGTATGCTGTGTATACAGATCACGTCGTAGTCACCAATTATAGCGTTTGAAATAATAGTGAAGAAGATCGTGTGATTCGAACTGACGCTATGACAGCTTGAATCACGAAAAAAATTTTACCTAAGCGTTACCCATCAGGCTACTGATCGTGTTTAGAATTTGATTTCTAAACTCGACTATACTCCACTGATGTGAATTATTTTTGTTATCCGCTAAGGTATACGGTTCTGATGTATTTTCTTATTCGATTTTTTCGTTGGGTGCTTCTTCACTATTTTGCTTGTGAATTGTGTGTGTATCTGTTAAAGTCGCTACAGATCCATCATTGGACATGGGGGAGTTTATCTCCGGCGGTGTCATGGATTCATTAGATTTATTCAAAGACGAGGATGCGATATCGCTGATCAAGGAAATGATTCCACTGGATATGATAAATAGCTTCTTTAGTGGAATGGGAGACTTAGATTTAGATGTCAAATGCGAAACAAAACCAATAATTAAACAAGAATCTCCGATGCCGAATTCCCCGGCTAATGGTGCGCTGTACAAGCCTTTAGTAACCGATCCATTGATGACTTCAAATTTTAATACAGTTGCATGTTCCTCGAACGCAATAAATGCTGTTCCCACGATGAATTCTCGTGTTCATAAAACTCCTATTCCGTCTCCTCGCCTCCCATCAAAGCGCTTAACAGTGTTCCGTCGCCGCATCCTCCGCCTAATACCACATTAAACATTACGCAAATTAACAAATCAATCCATCAATGCCGACTGTTGGACAAAATACGCAGCAGATTGTATACACCGCGGCCCAACCGGTACGACAGGCATTCGTCTTTCATAATAATTCCTAGCAATTGACACAAGCTAACAAAGCGACAACCACTGTAAAACCGCCCGCGGTAGCGCCTAAAGGACAACAGCATTCGATTAATCAGCACCAATAAGTGAGTCAGCAGCAAAAGTATTCTCCTGTACAAAACATTGCCTCCTCAAGCAAGCAGCGAATTCAGCCGATGCTTCAACAAGTTCCACAGGTGTTGACTCTACAAAGTGTAGCTGGCAATGACAAGCAGCAAGTTTTGTTGCAAACCAATCCCACCCCTGCCACCAAAAATGTGTAATAGTTGGCCTCGCTCCCAGGTAGCGTATCTCCTTGTCCTGAAAAGGATGAGGGATCTCTTTAGACCGCTCCTGAGGGGACCTATAGCGTTTGCGACGATAGTGAAGTGCGAGTGATTCGAACCGACGCTATCACGGTTAGAATCACTAAAATATAGAACCAAAGCTCAACCCATCAGGCCACTGCCGCGTATGTGAATCAGATTTCTAAACTCAAATACATTCGACTAATGTGGAAATGGTATATTATTGCTATGGTATACGGCTTTAATGGATGTGCTCTTTTGGGGTGTCGTTCTTCACTAGTCGTGTGTGTATCTGCTAGAAACGCCACAGACCCGTTGCCATCGCCGCCGTGCTTGCTCAAACCTGAGAGAAGAGCAGCGACCGATCGTTGTCGATTGCTAGTGTCGCAAACTTCCTAGGGCAACAGCCAGCGGCTTCTGTGGCTTCCGTGGGCAAGTGATCCTCGGCGTCAGCGATACTCTGTGGATAGACAGAAAAGGGGCGAGAGCCACTCCTCTACTCACCTGTCAAGAAATAATACTCCGTTTTATTTAGGCGTACAGGGTCTTCTTTATTCTCTTGGATATGAGGATTTCTCTATTTTGTTGGTCTCCTGCAGCACTTCCGCCAGGGAGCATGTACATTAATCAACTGCCGCCCGGAGATCGCGATGCATCTTCCATATAAACGGAAAAAAGCCGAGATTTGTATCTTGAAACGAACGTTTCAAATGGAGATTCTCGATTTCGATACATGGGGTGTTCAATGTTTATTTAAGGATAAGAATTCAGTTTTATGAATTCTCATGAAACGATGGTGCATATGAGAATATGCATTGGAATTTGGATTTTGTTTGTTTATGGCAAATTGGACATCTGGTTCGACTTGCCATGGCTTTGGTTTATTGAGTATATGAGGAATTTTACTAGATTGGGATAATGTATTTCTGGATTTTGAATTTAGATTATGCCGTGGGGCAAATGCAAAGCGTTTAACGAATATTTGATTTGGATCTAGTCTAATGTTTTATGTTAATCTAGGTTTAGGTGTAGGATTATGAGATTTGGATGTATGTGTGGGGGGAAAAAGGTGGTAGGGCTTTTCAGAGCACTACATCAGCACAAAACTGAAGAAAGTGATTCGAATTGACGCTATGACGGTTAGAATCACTAAAAATGTAACCAATGCTCAACCCATCAGGCCACTGCCGCGTGGACCAATTAGATTTCTAAACTCAAGTACACTAAACCGATGTGGAATTGTTATGTTATCGCTATGATATACGGCTCCTTTCGATGTCCTTCACTATTTGCTTGTATATTGTGTGTGTATCCGTTAGAAACGCCACAACCCCTCCCAGCAACATTCCCCTCTATAATAGAGGATTCGTGGACCCATCCCATAGGGTATACTGCTAACACGCTACACACACCACTCTAGAAGGCCTGGCGGTCGCCATTACCCGAACTCTCATCTATACGAAGGTGCCTCCATTATCCCTATTGACGAGTACTTGCTACAATTAGCATATGAGTAGCAGTAGTAGAAAGCATTCAGAACATCGAGAACCCACTTGTACGGGAGTCTTGTGTTCTTGACCCTTCTCTCTCTCGATCTCTTCGGATCAGAACACCACAATTTCTTCTTCAGTACAAAACTGAAGAAAGCATCCTTCCCAACAACATTCTCCTCTATAATAGAGTATTCCTGGACCCATTCCATAGGGTCTATTCCTGACACACTACAAACACGCACGCACGGTACAAAACGGCACAAACATACACACACCGACCATAGCGCAGATTATCAGACGCCAAAGACGTGATCTGCGCTTACCACCGCACTCAAGACCCGCCGATCTTGTATGATTTCTTTCCCACCATCACTCCATTCAAGTAGTTAGAGAACATTTGAACTAACCCTGGCCACACTGTGCGTAGATACCTCCCCCTTTTCTTTTCCTCCAGATATCTTGAGACCGAGCCCAACATCGTCACGGATGTGGGTGATTCTGATTATCGCAAGAGACCAGAAGCCAGTGACAAGATGAAGGACACATCTGTTCTTGTCTGGTTTAAGGCAGCCTCTTACCACTCCTTTTTTTAAATCTGAGAATCATTTCAGTCCATGCACTTTGATATAATTGATTTTGTGTGATATTTCATTAAGATAACATCATGGAGTTTTCCATGTATTAAATATTCGTATTCCCAATTCAATTTAAAAAGTGTTGTTTTGAGGCTATTGTTGAATTGATATTTTTTTCTTGTTTTTAGGAAGGGTTTGGCAGACTTATTACATCCGGAAAAATAATGCGGAAACTGCCTCAGGAGTTCGCGTTTCCTCTAGCATTAGGGAGCAAGAAACAATCAACGACAAATGACAACGGCGACACAAAACAGAACAAATCTCCTAATAATTCTGAAAAGCTTTACAACACAGATGAGGACAGTCCTCGTGCACCGTGCCAGGACCTAGACACAATTAATTTATAATTTGATATAACGCAGAGTCCAAATGACAACTAAACTTATTTTTAAAATAAGAACTGAACCAGAGCAACGTAATCAAATGTTTTAATCCGCCAAACTAGCAAATAAGTTAATTTGTATGTTCTAGTGATTCTGTACTTAAGATTTTTTTAAACTAACAGTCGCAAAAGATACAATTGTAAGAATGTTGTAAGTTTTTATTTAATTTCTTTTTAAGGATAACTTTATAGTTTTTGTTTTTCAAATAGTGCTACTAAAGCAGAACACACATTTTTATAATCAAATGTACTTACTAATTTAGGTTTTTCAGTTACAAGTTTTCACACAAAAGACGTTCACAATTAGGGGAGTAGAACTAACAAAAAAAAGTATCCTTTGAAACATTTAAATTCCAAATCAATATGAAATATTTTATATGGAAAGGCGAATATCTTGTTCTGTATATACCTTATAACCAAGTGTTTCTAAGTATTTTGAATTTATTATTATTATCATTGAGTATTGGAATTTATCTTGAATTGAAGAGAATCTTAAGTTTCACTAGTTTTTAAGTAGGAAAGGATGTAACTTTTTTAATGCTTTAGGGACCTTGCGTAATTAAGAGTCAAAGATTGTAATCTATTATGTTTCGCATGATCCCCTAAGTTGAATTAAATAATGTAAGAAAATTTAGGAGGAGATTTAATAAATTTAGAAATTTTGGTTTCTAATTTTCTATCCTATATTTACAAAACAAAATATCAAGCTTGCTTTTCAAAACTAGTATTTATTTGCTTAATTTTAAAGGTTTGTGAAACCAATTAAGTGAGGTCCTAAAAGAAATGTAAACAATTGTTTATCGAAAAAATGAAATAGAATATACATTATGAAACCTGCAATTTTTCGTTTAAATTCAATCGTTATTCAATGACATTACTTTTAGTTATCACTATGAGGTAATATACACTTTTTCGGACTTTTGTTGACTATTTATTTATCTTCCTATCTAGCTATGTGGATACATATCTGAGCATATTTCTATTTCTAAATGTTGATATCTATATCAACCTATTTATATATTCCTTACTGTCCACCTATTCCTTTATATATTTATCTATCTCTCTACGTACTTGTTTATCTATGTATCCTTGCCTTTGTTTATATAACACCCTTTTTTTTGGTTTCGGTACCGACACCCTGTCTATCTATATATGTTCGTCTGTAAATATATCTCTTTAGTTTTAGAGCTTTAAAGATAGATATCTACAAATCTATCTACCTAACTATCTGTTACAGTTTTTAAACAATAAAACAATTTCATATTTTTACTAGGGGTTTCATCCTACTCACTTCGCTCGCCAAATCCACGCTCCACATATACGGTAACACAAATTGCTATCGGCAAACACATTTTGTGAGTGCTCCAAAAATAAGCAAACCAGTCGGATAAAAATAAGAACTCCAGTGGGATAAAATTCCTTTATTATATAAAGATGTAATGAAATACCAGTATTTTAATTTTTTATTGAAATATATTTATTTTTATTGTTTAAAAGAAAATAGTTGCTCTTCCTAGTACAACCTATTATTGTTTTAAGGAAAATAGTTGCATTTTCTACGAGGGTTGCCTTTTATATTTCGGGATTAGAGAACAAAAACAAATATTGATCATCGAAAATCACTTTATTGTTTTTCAAAATATTCCCCATGAAGATCTATACACTTTTGCATGCGTTTGAACCAATTGTCGAAGCACTTTTGCCACTCTGATTGAGGTATCTCCAACACATGCATTCTGAATGCAGCAACCGCTTCTTCAGGTGTCGAAAAACGTTGAACTCTCAGTTTGTTTTTTACGTACGGGAATAAAAAGAAGTCATTCGGTGCCAAGTCAGGACTATACGGCGGATGACCCATCAAATCGATGTTTTGGGTGCTCAAAAATGCAGTTGTCGCAGCCGATGTGTGAGAGCTCGCATTGTCGTGGTGAAGAGTGATCCGTCTTCGGCGGTTGGTTTTCCTGATTTCTTGGAAGACAACTGGCAAACAAATGGTTGTGTACCACTCAGAATTGACTGTTCTGCGTTGTTCTAGTGGTACGGTTGCGACATGTCCAGTTTTTCCGAAAAAACAGGCGACCATTTGCTTGGAAGTGCTTCGTGTGCGAACAACTTTTGTTGGATTTGGCTCATCTTGAAACACCCAGACAGTCGACTGCTGTTTACTTTCGGGCTCATACGCGTAAATCCACGATTCATCATCTGTCACGATGTCATAGACGTGTTTCGAAGCACCGTGACCGTATTTTTTGAGCATTTCTTTCGACCAATTGACACGAGCCTTTTTTTGGGCGATTAACAAATTGTGCGGGATCCAACGCGAACAAATTTTTTTGACGGTCAAATGTTTATTATATATTGAATGTATGCTGGTCCCACTAACGCCTAAGATTGTCTCAATCTCACGATAGGTCACATGACGATCTTCCAATATCAGTTCGCGCACAGCATCAATGGTTTTCGGAACAACAACTGATTTTGGACGACCTTCACGAAATCCATCTTGGAGTGAACTACGACCACGATTGAATTTACCATACCATCGATAAACACTGGTCCTTGATGGAGCTTCATCGCCAAAAATTGAATTAAGTTCATCCATGCACTGTTGCTGAGTTAATCCACACCGAAAGTTGTAAAAAATAATCGCACGAAAATGTTGACGATTTAATTCCATTTTTGGGCCGAGATGAATCTTTTAAGTTACTGTAAACAACACAAATAGCGCTCGTATGTCAAAACGTTCTAAGTGCGTATAACCTCAAAAATGTCCAACTTTACGACAGAGCTGTCAATTGCCGGATGGCAACACTAGGGTTGCCAAATCCCGAAACATAAGAGGCAACCCTCGTACTACAAATAGACAGCAATTGCCTTTTATTTAACAAGAGTTTCATTTATGTAAACGTTAAAAGTAGATCTTCATATACATGCGGCCATGGTCTAATGCGATAGTCGTGGTTGCCTTTAAGGTTAAGAGTGGACGGCTGCCTCTCAGCGGGTTCGCAAAAACCTTAGCGATGTAGTGGCGTTGGCGATGCATAACGTCGACACGAATTCCTGGGAAAGACAAGGAAAGCGCCAGCACGCAAGTTCCTGGGAAACAACGATCACCGGCACACCGATTCCAGGAAGAAACCACTAAGGAAAACAGCAGCCAGGCAACGAGTGAACAAGACGGCGGCTACGGACCTATATAAGGCGGGCACATCGACAGAGCAGCAGCAGTTACAGCAAGGTGAATATATGGGAGCTTCACCTTGTGCCAGGAACAGACACAGATTCAATAATACGGAAAAAGTCGCTTCCAATCTTGCATCAGCAAGTCGTCTTCGAGGTATTTCATAACAGTGAAATACCTCAATGCAGACGTTGCTAACGTTTCTGGCATGTCTCCCGAAATTGCAACATCGCCAGCCAAGTGCGATCCCACAACAAATGTGCACGATGAAATAACACTGTCAACTTGCTGCAACTGCGGAAAGAAAGGACATCCGGCCAGCTACAGGAACTATCCTAAATATAAACAAATAATTCAAAGATCTAAGGAGACTCGAGCTAAACAAACAGCCAAGTCAGACTTCGGAAAACAGGCCACACAAAACTTCATCCAAAATGGATTTACATTCGCCGACATGCTTAAAGGAGGACAAACAAAGAAGAAAAATTGTAATAATAATGTATACATATAGATGTAAACGAGGAGTCCCTCTAATATATGACCTATTTATTTATTATATATATAAGAAACAAAAAAGATGTACGCCGAAAGGAATATATAAAAATCAAGTTGTAATGTGTAATTTAGAGAGCTCGCATAGATTTAAGGACTGTGATTGTAGAAAAGAGTTTAACATTTACCCCTAATATTATACATGTAAAAAGAATTAGGGAAATAAATGTGGTTTAAAAACTAAAAAAAAAAAAAAACAAAGAAGATAAAAGCAAAAACATATTTAAGCCCCTAAGCGAGCCGCGGTAAAGGCCAACAGAACCCCACAAATTCAAGCGGCTGCACAAAAGCCTCCCAGGGGTAATCCTCAATGCTCGAGACACTACTTAGTTTCTCCCGCCTAATTGAAGATATTCGACCGCAATATGAAAAACTAACAACCGAGGCCGAGAGGGATGCACTCCTTTTCACGACATATGCAAGACATACCCGCCAAAATTGATCCCAAAACTAAAGTTATCCTTATAAACGCCAACTTCCTTGTTTCGCTTCCAAAGCGTGCGATAGTCTACGACTTCACAAAGGATAACTAGGTTGCACCCATGTCACCGCCCCGTATTCCCAAACTTTTCCATAATTCGAAGAGATCGAACCCTCACTGGCGGTCCCACCATCAACGAAGGCGGCACCTGTATACTGATTAATAGCAAACTTCGCCATGAAGCTATTGACCTCCCTCATTTTGAATCCATAGAGGTTTCCGGGGTTGAACTGCATCTAGCTAATAACGGTAGAGTGAATAACAACAGAATGAGATATCGTCACCGCTTTACCCAACGGGAACCATTATTGCGATCCATCATTTACAATATTGGTACACTGATAAAACAAAGAATCCGAAACAATCGTACGCGACAATTGGAAGACAACCTGAAGGGTGTTTAGATGGACCAGGACGTTTATAAAAATGTTAAAAAGATATGTGGCACTTCGCGTATCGGCCTATAGCGTTTGCGATGATAGTGAAGAACGTGTGATTCGAACTGATGCTATGACTGTTAGAATCACTAATGATTGAACCAATGCTCAACACATCAGGCCACTGCCGCGTGTACGAATTTATTTCTAAACTCAAGTATGTTACACTCAACTGATGTGGAACTGTTATGTTATCGCTATGGTATACGACTCTGGTGCATTTTCATATTCGATTTTCGTTCGGTGCTCTTCACTATTTGCTTGTATACTGTGTGTGTCTGTTAGAAATGCCACACTACTCCCTCCTCAGTAACTTTGTTACGATCAACGTCATGTGCGACCGACGGAGCGAGGAACGAGCGAGCGAAAGAACGTTGGAGCAGGCGAGTGTGCCGGTGCTCTATGCGGAAGTCGTAATCGTTGTCGTGAAGTTCTGTTTACTATAAATTTTAAGTTTATAAAGTGTGTGCTGTGTGTACACAGATCACGTCGGGGTCACCAGTTATAGCGTTTGCGACGATAGTGAAGAGCGCGTGATTCGAACCGACGCTATCACGGTTAGAATCACTAAAATATAGAACCAAAGCTCAAGGCATCAGGTCACTGCCGGGTGTACGAAATCATTTCTAAACTCAAGTACACTCAACTGATGTGGAATTGTTATGTTATCGCTATGGTATACGGCTCTGGTGCATTTTCTTATTCGATTTTCGTGCGGTGTTCGTCACTATTTGCTCATGTATTGTGTGTGTATCTGTTACAAACGCCACAGACTCATCTGTCCTTGTCTCGCTAAAGTCGGCCTCTCGCCACCCCAATATATATATATATATATATATATATATATATATATATATATATATATATATATATATATATATATATATATATATATATATATATTGAAGAGACTTGACGGAAATCAAAGAGAGAAACAATTGATTAAATTATAGGGAACAATAAGTTGTACAGTCAGTGATTTGTATTGAAGAATTAAAATAAAGATCTTGGAATAGAAGAAGGCTAAAGTGCTATATTGGTTGGACTCTTATATGCATTTCGATTTATAGAATAGTGTTCAGTTCGGATGGTTCAGAGACATCTGTAAAGAAAAACTACATGAAAACGCTAACGTTAAACCGGTAGAGTTCCTTATTGACAAAATCAATCGAAACTTCTTCGCCAATTGTTCTTTTTCTGACAATGTTCTCGTTTCCCGTCTTGCGTTATCCTAAATCACTACATATGTACTCTGTCTATGAAAATTATATCGAGGTCATTACTATATAAAATAACCGGAAGCTCGTGCAATATTAGTCTTAAGATTCAAATAAGGGTTTTTTCTTGTAGTTTTCCCTTAATTTATTATTTGTTATTCATTAAAATTGTGCTATTGTCGTTATATAGATTTAAGATTATAGTTGTAAAGGAATTGCTATCCTAAATCTCTTAAGTACTAGTTGTAAAATATACTATAGCGTTTGAAATAATAGTGAAGAAGATCGTGTGATTCGAACTGACGCTATGACAGCTCGAATCACGAAAAAAATGTTACCTAAGCGTTACACACCAGGCTACTAACCGTGTTTAGAATTTGATTTCCAAACTCGACTATATTCCACTGGTATGAATTATTTTTATTTTATCGCTTGGTATACGGTTCTGATGTATTTTTCTTATTCGATTTTTTTTTTTTTCGTTCGGTGTTCTTCACTATTTTGCTTGTGAATTGTGTGTATCTGTTAGAATCGCTACACACTCCCGCCGCAGTAACTTCGTTACGATCAGATTCGTATGCGGACGACGGACGAACGAGAGAGAAGCGAGAAAACGTCGGAGGCTGGGCTCTATGCGGAAGTCGTGACCGTGTGTGAAGTTCTGCTTTACTATGGGAAGTGTATGCTGCGTGTGTGTACAGATCACGTCGTAGTCACCAATTATATAGCGTTAAGCAAGGATAGTGAAGAACGTGAATTGAACACACGATGAAACGATTGAAAAGCGAAGCAGTGAAGCATCAGACTACTGACCGTGTTTAGAACTTGATTTCCAAACTCGAGCATATTCCACTGATGTGAATTATTTTTATTTTATCGCTTGGTATATGGTTCTGATGTATTTTTCTTATTCGATTTTTTCGTTCGTGTTCTTCACTATTTTTGCTTGTGAATTTGTGTGTGTCTGTTAGAGTTGCCACACCAGCCCCTTCCCAGAAACTTCGTTACGATCAGATTCGGTGCGAGCGACGAGCGAACGAGAGAATGTCGGAGTGCGAGCGATGAGCGAACGAGAGAATGTCGGAGCAAGCCAAGCGAGTGTGCCTTGGTGCTCTATGCAGAAGTCATGATTGCGTGTGTGAAGTTCTGCTTTACTATGGGAAGTGGATGCTGCGTGTTCAGATCACGTCGGGGTCACCGATTATAGCGTTTGAAATAATAGTGAAGAAGATCGTGTGATTCGAACTGACGCTATGACAGCTCGAATCACGAAAAAAATGTTACCTAAGCGTTACACACCAGGCTACTAACCGTGTTTAGAATTTGATTTCCAAACTCGACTATATTCCACTGGTATGAATTATTTTTATTTTATCGCTTGGTATACGGTTCTGATGTATTTTTCTTATTCGATTTTTTTTTTTCGTTCGGTGTTCTTCACTATTTTGCTTGTGAATTGTGTGTATCTGTTAGAATCGCTACAATACCATAAATGTAATTATCTACCAAATAAAAATTGAATTGAATCTGTAAAGAAAGTTGCAGAATCCTTTGGCCGGCTGGCACCGGAATATAGTCCACAAGGAGAAGAGGAACCTGAGACGTCACCGGAGAAGCGCCGTCCGCAGAGCAATAACAAGTGGGCTATAAATAAAATTCGATTGAATATTCCACGTGCCAGCTGATCAAAATGATACCTGGAAAGAAACCAGCCGGCACCCATATGTAGAGTGGCGCCTTTGCTATAGGCTCTAACGCCGATACTGGCTCGATATGCCGTCGTATTGTGGTATCTCACTACATAAACCCAATATAACGCAATAATCATAGCACTTAAAACCAATTCCTCTTTAATTACCTACCTGTGACGCACAGTCATTTCCCAAGCTATGCGTTATCTAATTACGAATCATCCATACCCACAAGTGCACGCATCCGTATATCAAAATACTAAAAGCAAGCGTCACCCCAGATGGCATGGGATTCCCTGGCAATTGCTTACGTCTGCAATAGAAACAATAAACATAATATAAAACAAAAAAAATTCTTTTTCTCAAACTCTAACTCCCCGCGAACCACCTCTTCCCTTTAGTATAAAGGAAGCACAGTTGGCCGACGTTAACAGTATCTATTTATTCTACATTTCCCTCTCAAGCACCCCGTTACCGTTGGTGGTTAAAAAACACCTTTCGTAAGACTATACGAAGAGGAATAGACTTCGACCACCCCACACCACTGGTGAGGAGAAGATCTCCTGGGTACCTGTGAAGTGAAGAAAGGAGCGGACTAAAAATCAACTTCCCTCTGAATAATACCAAATATCTTAGGTTGCTTTAATTTATTTTACCAATCTAATTTTCCCTAACTATTCCTAGGCGAAAGCATCCTACATACCACTCGAGCCCTAGAACAGAACGCCTTGGTTTATTTTTTTTTTATTTACTGCATTTATCGGCCAAAAATTAAGAGTTACAATAAGTAATATAGTTAACTTATAATAGATTGGTTACATATTAAGTGTTTACATGTTATTTGTTAACGTTTTTCAAACAGTTCTTTTTTACACGTGCTTGGGATTTAATGGGATTTAGATACTTGGTAATTTTGTTTTTCCTGGAAAAGGAATTAACCATATTTTCACCGTAATCTTTCCTTTCTTGTTGGAAAATTGTTAAATATAGCGGATTATTTATGTTATATCATATTGACTCTCCACCACACATCAATCTCGATAAGATTCTCACCAACAATCAGCTGATCTGTTATCTGTCAACAACTAACCAGTTGAGACAATCGAATATTTCCAAAATGAATTTCTAGTGAAACACTGGAGTTGCGTGAATTGATTTGCCCGATTTATATTTATTTATTTACCTTGTATAACTGTAATTTTAATACGTATTGACTAAAATAGGCAATAGTATGTTACAAAATGACTTTTTCATTTCTCCTAATGTAATCTTGATGAGGAACTCCGTTTTTCGGACCGACTGCATGAAAAAAATTTTCACGTAAGACGTCACACGAGAAGTACGTGACGATTACACAAAATAGTGATAGGTCTATATATATAGTGGACAAGTCTAGTTCGTCCCCACGGAACCGCGAGAGCAATGAGTTACGATAATCCTAGATACATTCTAATTAAAAAAATGACCGACGAAAATTTCAGACGACCATGGAATTAGAAAGACGTCCATTTGAAATGGACAACTTCAACACTCCGAAACTGGCATGATGACCAAAGAAGGTGGATTCTAGCTTCTGGTATTTAGCAGTCTTCTGAAAGGCATAGACGGTTTCAAATTTGAGGGCACATATGAGTAGGGCGTTAAAATATACTCACAGGTAGGCTGGCTTATCGTAAGAGGCGACTAAAGGCCGAGTGGTAGGTGGGGTCCCAACGGTCCCAACGCCCCGTCGCCCGGTGAAATACCACCCGCTCAAGTTATAGGCTACGTGAAATGGTCGGGAGAAATCCCTGGCCACCTTTCGGGGCTTGGCTGATGGACCGGTTCGAGAAAAAGTTGGTTTAGGTGGTAGTCGGTCCCAAGGTGAGATACCACCCCGTCACCCTGTACATTCCAGGATATCGTCGAGAGAAATCTTCGACGGTGTTTCGGATGTGTCGCTGATGGCCCGGACTGACACGGAGATAAATCATGATGGTACCTTCTGATATGAAGAATTCCGGAGGTAAACTAGTTTCCCATTCGGATCCCCGGGGGGCTATGTCAGGAGGAATATCATGCAGATATTATGATAAATAACGTCATCGTATAATCGGGCTCACTCTCGAGGCTCCGCCCAAACTCGACTGGTAACGGCATTTTGTAACATCAGGGGATCGGTTTCACCAATACGAATGTAAACGCCAATTTGCAAACAACAAAACATGATATCCTTGCCCTAACTGAGACCCAGGTCGATTCGTCAATTGATTCGACATATCTTCGTTGCTCGGGACACGACTTACATTCGAGATTCCGTTTTAAGGGCGGAGTCAGCGCCCTCATGCGGTCCGATTTATCTTGCCAGGGGAAGGAGGCGTTGGAACCCAATAACATGGACATCGTATGGTTGCGGGTCGTGCTGAAGAATTCTGTTAAATTTTTTTGTTGTCCTTACCGCTCCCCGAATGACGATCGACCGGCAACATTTTTCGAATATCTTTCACATACCGTCGACTGGATACAGATCAACCACCCAGCTTTTGAAATGTTGTCCTTGGCGATTTTAATGTGCACAATTCCGGCTGGTTGGTACATTCTAACAAAATATTATGGCTAACAGCGGAGATGTTTGCTGTAAGCCACAATTTGACTCAACTCGTGGAGGAGCCAACGCGAGTGCTAAATGGCCGAGGCGATTATGCAAACACCCTGGATCTGTTTTTGACACCCGAACCGAGTATTTATACCGTAGAGGTTTCTGCGCCACTGGGAAACTCAGATCACTGCTTGTTGCGCAAGCACTTGCATTTCAAGCGAATAACCGGGCTAGGCAGCTTCGCCATGTATGGAGGTATCGGGCTGCCAACTGCGATGATTTGCGAGATTTCTTCGCATCCATTCCAAGGTCGGAGGTGTGCTTGAGAGACTCCGATGTTAACGCATGCGCGGAATCACCCACCAAGATTATTATTCTCGGGATGGAGATCTACATTTCACATTCCATCAAATGAAATTCATCTGATAAACCTTGGATTGATAAAAAATGCAAGCATATGCAGCGGTAAAAAATAGAGCTTTTAAAGTATCGCGTTCCAATCCCACCTAGATTAACAGAATGAATTTTGTTAGAATCAGAAACGCGTGCAACCAAGTGGTTGATATCGCGAAGAAGGCTTACAACAACAGAGTGACTAATACATTTGAGTGCTGAACTAGTTCGCATCCTTTCTGGTGAATGGCAAGAGCTGTAACCAGTAACTTCACTTCCTCCTCTTTTCCTCCGTTAGTGACACGCAGCGGGACACTAGTCACAAATTCAAAAAATAAAGCTAATGTGTTCGCGAATTTATTTACCGCGAATTCAAACCTCGATGTCGGTCTTTTGGAGCCACCTGTGATCGCACTGGTATGGTCTTCGATGTGGGGTGTGAGGTTCCGTCCACGTACTATTCAGCGCATTCTGGACTGCACCAAGGTAACCTGCCCAAACGGAATACCAACAGTAGTCCTTAAGAACTGTGCTCCAGAACTATCGCCGTGTGGAGGTTATATTTTTAAGTTGCTTTTTTTATATCTTACCTCCTTGGGGAGATCCAGTTGCTTCCGGTGTCCAATAGTGAAAAACGATATAATTTATTAATTTTATTTATTTAATTTTTGTGATTTTTATTTTGGCCGTTGCCTCAGCCTCTGGATCCCAACTGATCCCGAATCCAAAATGTACTGCCCTTTTATACTCTGTGGCAACAGAGATTTGTTAAAAATTTTATTTAAAAATTCTAAGAAGCACAAACAAGATTTTGTGTGCTTCAATTGGAATAGTATTCTCGGAAGAGTATACGAATTTTACTTGAACAAATTCCCGGAAGGAGAAATCATGAAATGCATTTAGTATTAGGCATTTCATAATTTCAATAGTTATAGGGAATTGAATCAATGCACGACAAATGGACTTTCGTTTAATTTTGTCGTGCATATGATTCAATTGGATTGGGATGTAAGGTATTCGGAAATTGAATCAATGTGCGGCAAACTAACTTTTGGTTTAACTTGTCGCTCATATGATTCACCTGGATTGGGATTATAGGTAAGTGGGTGAGAGTAGTGATTTAGGATCACTACAGCCGGTTCTTGGAAAACTCGTCGGCATATTTAATGTACGGACGACATTTCCTCCCTGCTGGAAAGTCGATCGAATTCAGCCAATAGCAAAGAGGGGGCAAAGTGTCTCCCACAAAATTACCGACCGATAGCATTACTGTCTATGTTATCTAAGGTAATGAAAAAAATCATCAATACTGAGTTAATTAAGTATTTGGAGTGCAACGGACTTCTGAATGATAGTCAATACGAATTCCGTGGCAGGCGGTCCACAGGAGACCTTTTGACACTTATAACCGATATATGGACATCTGCGATTGAGCGGCATGGTGAGTCAAAAGCGGTCGCATTGGATATCTTCAAGGCTTTTGACCGCGTCTGCCGAGGGGCAGTACTGAGCACGCTTCGTTCATAAGGACTTTCACAGCAGCTTTGCGGTTGGACAAAGAGCTTCCTCGAGGATTAATCAAACCGGGTTGTTGTGGACGGCGAGTCTTCGGATCTGTATCCTGTTAGTTCGGGGGTATCACGTGGTTCATTTTGGCTCCAACCTTGTTCTTGCTTCACATAAATGATTTGTCGGAGTCAACGGATAACAAAGTATTCAGTTTTGCAGATGATAGTACGCTTGATTCCTCCTTTTCGGGATATCGGCCGATTAGTGCACCAACGTTGCACCACCTGAGATGTAGCCAGATCGGTTCCCTGAATCAGGATCTGGATAAGGCCCCGTGGTGGGGAAAAACCAATCTTGTCGACTTCAATGCAACGAAGACACAATATACAACATTCACAAAAAAAAAACCGCATCATTGAATCCACAGGTTACGATATATATATATATATATATATATATATATATATATATATATAAATATATATATATATATATATATATATATATATATATATATATATATATATATATATATATATATATATATATATGTATAAAGGGTGGGCAAAATTAATCATCCATTCTGTTTTTGAATTACTTTTTTACTAAATAATTAATTTAATTTGATTAATTTTGTGCCACCATATATATATATATTTATATATATATATATATATATATATATATATATATATATATATATATATATATATATATATATATATGTAAACACGGCCGAGCACAAGGAAGACCTGTCGGACAACAGAGTGGAGACGATACTACTGTGATCTCGAAGCACGGGCATGACTTGCAGATAGCTTTCGTCAAATGGGACAACGAGAAGAAGATGCTGAAGATGTCATACGCTTCAGAGCTCAAGGAATTGATGCAATCCCACGACTCGAAGCTCAAAGATTTGGCTCAGAACAAGACTGTTACGAAGAAGTCTCATGAAGCCAAGCTGGAGTACTCGGGAGGCGCATCTGTGAGTTATGCAGAGTTATACGGCACTTTATATTGGCAGGATGCATGGAAGGAAACAGCACGGCAGACCTTATCTGCGATGGAGGGAAGGCGTAGACCAAGACGCCTACAGTCTGGGAGTGCCAAACTGGATGACATCGGCTCGAAATCGCGACCGGCGGAGAGATTTGTTAAATAAGGCCAAGACCGGATCCCGGTTGTAGTGACGATGATGATGATGATACGGCACTCCTTAAAATACTGCTATTTATTAGTCTGTAGGAACTCGAAAGTTCAATACTACACTCACTCGGCTACGTCACCATTTCCTGTTCTGTGCACTTCCCCTACACGTTTCGCCACCTGATCCAATTTCTTCAAACACGCGTCTTACATTATTTTCTCATCTCCGTAGCGGGCTACCGATCTTTTTCCCGATGGTCTTCCGTCAGGAATTCGATGGACTGTTCTTTCGAGCACATTCTCGTTACATGTCCGACCCATTTTATTCTTTGATGATTATTACTATCGTTGGTTTGAGATATAACTCCTCCAATTCACGAGTGTGTAGTTTTGCTCCATTGCCCCGTGTGCTACTAGTAAAATTTTATAGTCGAATGCTCGGAATTTGGTTTCTTCTCGTTTGTAAGCGCCCATGTCTTGCATCCATATTAAACAATCGGGACAATTATTGCTTTATATTACATGACAGCTGTCTTAAATTTAGCAGTTTGCTAACTGCATACCAAGTAGCATTACTGGAATGCAGTCTTTGTTGATCGCCTTTGATATTTCTTTACTATAGGTCATTATTGTTCTCAGATATTTAAGGAAAATTGAAGTTCTGAAATATCTCTCTCTGTGTGTTCCTTAAGGTCCACTTGTTCGCCCCGTAACCATATATTTTATATTTTCTTCGTTGATTCTCTGCCGCTTGCACGACTTCACTGTTTTTACTTATAGTTTCTAATTATCGCGCAAAACAGCAATGTTTCTCACATATGCAAGCACTTGTGTAATTCCATTGCGGGATACTCTGGTCATGTTGTCATCCCATATCTATCTAACAACACACTCGAGCACACGGTTGAAAAGAGAAGCTGAAGTGTCATCCCCTTGTTTTAATCCGTCGGGGATTTCGAGTGAAACTGAGAGGGGGTTTTCTATTCGAACTCCTTTATTTTTGTTCATGCAGATTTGGATGAGAGTGGTATATTTGTTTCGGGATTCCCAGGATCATATCTTATAAACTTTGCCTTACGACTGTGCCGTAGGCTTTTTGAAGTCAATAAAAATTTAGTGGACCGTCTATCCATATTCCCACTTATTTTCTACCAATTAACTTACTGTGAACATCTGCTCGTTTGTTAACCAGTTCCTGCAACATCCATACTGGATAACCCAGTTTTTCTTCTACAAATCGTGGGATTCTCGCGAGTAAATATATAGCGTTTGCAACGATAGTGAAGAGCATGTGATTCCAACCGACACGGTTAGAATCAGTAGTATCAGTATATAACCAAAGGTCAACTCATGAGGCCAATACCGGGTGCACACATTTGATCTCCAAACTGAAGTACACTCAACTGATGTAGAAATGCTATGTTATTGCTTTGGTATACGGCTTTAATGGATGTGCTTTGTTTTTTAGACGAGTCTTTTCGGTGGTGTTGTTCTTTACTATTAATCGTATGTGTATCTGCTAGACACGCGACAAATACGGTTGATTTTTATAACCTTTATTTTAAGAATTTTTACCGAACTACAAAAAAAAATCTAGTTTGTTGGTAGCTAATCCGACAAAAGACGAGGTTGCCCGATGGTCCAGACTTGGTTTCTAGGCAAGATTCTGAGCACCTTTTTATATTTGCAGTGTTTCATTTTCCTTGGTTAATGCTGCTTTACCATTGTACACCCTTTTTAAATGTATTGAGTAATGGTATTTACTTTTCCAACAAGTGTGCCAACGTAACAACACAATCATTTCATTTTCACCAATGCCATCTATGAGCTTAGCTAGAATAAGGGTCGCCACGGAAGTACCCAATCGAACGTATAGGTGGCGGTTGTTTGAAAAAGGGTACCATAACGGAACCTATTAACTTTGTGGCGTTTCTAGCAGATACACACACGACTAGTGAAGAACAACACAACCAAAAGCACACCCATTAAAGCCGTATACCATAGCAATAATATACCATTACCACATTAGTTGAATGTATTTGAGTTTAGAAATCAAATTCACATACGCGGCAGTGGCCTGATGGGTTGAGCTTTGGTTCTATATTTTAGTGATTCTAACCGTGATAGCGTCGGTTCGAATCACTCGCTCTTCACTATCGTCGCAAACGCTATAACTTTTTATAATTTAACCATGAAGTTTCAAGAAACCATGTTGTTGAAGATTGAAAGCAAGCCGAGACACATGACCCACCAGAGGTACGATGGTTGTACAGTTTGACTTTGAAGACATTTCTATTTCCGAGCTTGTGTTTCTACTAATCAGTCGTTTATTAGTAAAATGAATCACTCGTCAATAGGCGTACTTATAACAGATTATAATATATTGTACTCTAATTGCTTTTATATAATACAATCAAATGAAACGAACGACTTGATTCCGTGAAAATTCAACGACGAATGAATATTAAAATGAAAATTAATCTGACGTCTGTTCTCTTTTTATCAATCACTGTCAGAGATATACGACGCCTTATGAGGGTGTTGACAACTGTTGATTGCGCTTGGAGCGAGTTCACATACGCCTTCGTATGGTTGGTGGTTTAATTTTGTGGATTTAATTCCTTGTTTTATTTTGTATATTTTTGTTTTTATTAAATTATGTTGGGAACCAACAGTGTTATTATATACGATTTTTAACGTCTTGAACCTTGAAATTAAAAAATTCAAAGCTATGATGTTCCGTCAAATGTCATACAAGTAGGATGTGGCTATGTGAAATATAAAGTAGAAGAACCATTAATTTGATTTTCGTCACCTTATTCAATAAGCGTGAAAACTTCTCATGCAGTTCATAATGTTCTACCAATGAAGTCAATGTCGTCTGCGTACGCCGGTATATGGGTCGATTTATACAAAATAGTTCAGTTACTTGGCACATTTCGATTAAGCTTCTCAAAGTCTTTCCTATAGGCTGCACCTAGGACGGCATAGAATTTGAGGATGATTGAGTACACTGAAATCAGGAAAGATTATATAAATCTTTCCGATTAAATCAGTCAAGGACATTTTCGTGATAAACTACGAGGGTAGGTCAATAAGTCCTTAGAATCGCCTACGATGGCGCTGGTAGCATCGCTAATGGTCTGTTTTTAGTAAGCATCATTCCTCACTAGGTATCTGTCAATTTTCAATTTGTTTCCTGTTTCAATTTTGCATGATAAATTGGGTATGAAAAAAAATATCTGCGAGATTTGCTCTCAGCTAACATTTGGGGACAAATGCCTCACAACCTAGATGAGTTAGAGAGAGAGAGATCTTTTATTTCGTAATAATATTTTCAAAAAAAGTCAGTGACCGCACATTTTACAATTCAGAGATTTGATAAGTTATATCTTCCTACTGAAACATTATCTTGGATAAAGAAAAGAAAAATATGTATATATGAAAATATATATATGAAAATACGAAAAGGAAAAACCTTCATTTAAAAAAAAAAAAAAAAAAAACAATAATAAATAATATAAAATGTAAATATTTACATGAAATTATGACAAATTAAGCAAGAAGCTGGGTTATGAGAGAATTTTCAGAACTTTCATAGCTGATGTTAAAGTTATATACTAGTTTACGAATTCTTTCAGAAATCAATTCAACATCCGCCCTTCCGTGGAGACTTAAGGTTGAATAGTGCCAAGGGAGGTCTAGCATCATTTTCAAAACTTTGTTTTGTGATACCTGTAACTTCTTTAAATGGCACCTTGCAGCGTTACCCCATACTGGACACCCATATAACAGTATAGCTTGGAAAATAACTTTATGAATAATACTCTTATTTTCATTTGTGAGTAAAGACTTGCGATTAATAAAAGGGTAAAGCATCTTAATAGCAATACTCATTTTATTAAGAGTACTTTGAATATGTTGTTTAAATGTGAGTTTTGTATCGAGATGAACTCCGAGATACTTTACGGATTGCTCCCATGCAATCGTGGTACCATTTATTTGCAGCTGACTGCTGGGAAGATAGCAAGCTTTTCTCTTTCGTGTAAAAAAGATGGCTTGTGTCTTCCCAACATTTAGCTTGATTTTCCATTTCATATAATATTTTTCAAGTATCTCGATCGCATGCTTTAGATTTGTCTCAACGTTGAGAGAAAATTTATGCGACGCAAATACTGCAGTGTCGTCAGCGAAGATAGCTGATTCACACTGCGGTAGATTTGGAAAATCCGAAGTGTAGATATTGTACAAAGCTGGACCAAGTACTGAGCCTTGGGGGACGCCACAATAAAAAAATATCAATCTAGAAACATCACAATTGACATGAACCTGAAAACATCTATTGGATAAGAAACTCTGGACGACCTTACACAAATACAAAGGAAAGTCGAACTGTATCATTTTATATATTACCCCATTGTGCCATACGGAATCAAAAGCTTTTTCAATGTCTAACAATATCATGCCCGTTGATTGACCACGTGAACGATGGTCTAGAACATGGCTGCAAATTCGTTTAACCTGGTGCGAGGTGCTGTGAAAGCGTCGAAATCCAAATTGGATATCGGGGAAAATATCTTTATCTGAAACAACTTTTAAAATATGTTGTTTCAGGATTTTTTCAAAAACTTTACTTATGTTGCTAAGTAAACTAATTGGCCTGTAACTTTCAGGTTTATCTGGGGCTTTTCCAGCCTTAAGGATAGGTACAACCATTGCTTTTTTCCAACATTGAGGAAAGTATTGACATTTAAGGCATGCATTGATTATAAATGTTAAGTATTTAATTCCAATATGAGGCAATTCTTTTAGATAGGCATTTTTAACTTTGTCTAGTCCTCCTATTTTTCGTGTTTGCAAGCACTTGATTACATTTTTTACGTTTTCTTCTTCTACGAATGCATTTAGAGGAGTTAATTCGTTTGTGGTGTCGAATCTTTCGATTCTGTTACCGACAAGTTCATTAGTTTCAAATTCACCCAAATGCTGAGAGACCAAGTGATTTTTTGAAAAACTTGTTCCAAATAGGTTTGCTTTTTCAAAACCTGTAAAAAAAGTAGTAGAAGAATCCTTCAGAAATGGTATTTTACGGTTTTTATTCTTGATTAACTTCACTACATTCCAGAACGGTTTAGCATTTTTATCCATAACGCTCAGTTTTTTGTTCCATTCTCTATTACGATGGTTTTGTATCTGGTCAGTAATGCGCTCATTAAAATGGGAAACCATTGATCGAGAAAAGGGCTGACGGTAATTCTGCCAGTTTCTTCGATGAATGTTTCTCACTTTAATAAGCTCTAAGATATGGATTGGAAGTTTTTTAAAAATATCTTTTTTTACTCTTTTGGGAATACTTTCATCAAACGAAGAAATTATAGCTTGTGTAAAGTTTTGTACAATAAGGTCAACATCATCTTTACAAGACACTCTTTGAAGATTTGTAGTACTATTTTGAAGGCTCATTTTAATCTTTGATTTGAATGAATTCCAATTAGCATTCTTCATGTCCAGGAAATATTGAATCTTTCTTTCACCCAACCAAGAAAGGTTACAAAAAACAGGATTATGATCTGAACTGAGAGCACTTAACGAAACGGGTTCTGTTATAAGACCAGGGACATTTGACACAAACAAGTCAAGGACAGAGGGGATGCCACGAGAACCTGCGGGAAAATAAGTTGGACAAGGTGGATAAAAAATATTAATTGGTAGTGCCAATGGAAGGGCAGCCAATATATTGCCCCAAGCATTTGCTCTTACACACCCCCAATCTCTATGCCGGCAATTAAAATCACCACCTAATAGAAATTCACCATTCATTGTGAATAACTTTTTTAAATCTTGCTTGAGCCATTTTCTTTTAATATCCGACGAAGATCCACCAGGGAAATAAACAGAATATATTTTTACTGTCTTATGGTTTCTTAACTTAATCATTACACCTACATTCTCCACAAGCCTAGTTGGAATTGCAGGTAAAAGCGAACGTTGAATTGACTTCCTGATAAGAATCGCCACTCCCCCACCCCTTTGGTCTACTCTATCAATGCGATAGCAGTTAAAGTCAGATGATGGGAGTCTTATATCAAAATTAAGCCAAGTTTCTGTTACTAGAGCAACATCAACTTTATAGTTATTTAAAAAGTTTAAAAAGTCATAAAATTTATTACGTATGCCTTTAGCATTCCAAGTAATTATTTTTATATGTGTATCTGCCATTTTACTTAACATTATTAGTGTATAAAAACTTAGTGGCTAAATGCGCGATCACATTAAATTGTTCTATTTTCGTTTTACAAACTGATAAATTTGAGATCATTTCCATGCACAAGGAATTTAGTTCGTCGATTGTGAAGAGTGCTGAATTGTTGTTGGGTAAATTATTGTTATTGTTTGATGAAGAAGCGCCGCGTGAGTCATTTTCCCATGCATTAATTGTTGGTGGTAAACTTTGAATTCGCGGGCTTGAATTTGGAAAGCTTTTGCTCGGAGCATTGGTCAGTCCCAGTCGTCGCTGTGGCTGTGGAAGCGTAGGAAAATCACTCATAGAGGCAAACGAAATCGGTTTTTGGCAAGCTTGATGATTAGAAATTTGAGTTGATGCAGCGATATGAGTTCTTGGATGGATCTTGGATCTTCCAGATGATCTTTCTTTTATTTCTAAGTATTTAGATCTACTGGTGCATGTGACGTCAGTAGCTTTATGATTGCCGCTGCAGTTGGCACATTTATTTACCGAAGCGTTATTACATTCTCCTCGATAGTATAGTGGTTAGTACACCCGCCTGTCACCCGGGAGACCGGGGTTCGATTCCCCGTCGGGGAGCCCCTGGCGCAAGACTAATGACCTTGCCCAGAAAAAATAAATCATTATGGAAAATTTAACAAGCCTCAGGACTTGCTAAATAAGGCCAAGACCGGTTTCCGGTTGTAGTGCCGATGACGACGACGTTATTGCATTCGCTTGTTTTGTGTGAACCAGCGCAAGTAGCACAATATGTTTTTATGTGACAATTTCTCTCACCATGTCCAAACATTTGACAATTAAAGCATTGTGTCACCTTACCTTTGATTTTCCTTTGGAAGTTCCAGTTCACTTGGGTATGAAAAATTGAGCGATAATTTTTTTTAAGTTCACTTAATTTAATTGTTCCATTTTCAAAGTGAATGAGATAAAAAAAATCAGTAAATTGATCATATTTTTTTTCAATTTTTTTAACATCAGAACATTTTAAGCCAAGCGAAATGAGTTCAGCTTTGAGTTCATTAGTTTTTATATCATCCAGTCCATACAAAATAACTTTGAAAGTTTTAGCACTTTTAATATCATGAGAAAAATATTGACAGTTATCCACTTTTAGTTTTTCTAACACAATATTAAATGATTCAATAGTTCCGAACATTATTTTTATACCAATTGTTAATTTTTTTATTGAATAACTGGATATTTTAAGCTTTTTCATGAGGCTATGCACATATTCTGGTGATTTTTGCAGCACTTTGATTGGTGGCACATACACTTTTCTGATTATTGGCGAATCAGTTTCGTCCATTTCAGAATTATCTGTATCTGGATGGCATTGTAGGGGAGCGAATTTATTACAGTAGGGGTTTTTACCAAGCCCACTTGTTGGATGCATAGTGGAACGAAGTTTTTTATCCGAGGACAAGCAATTGTCCCCGGTATCAGGCGATCTATCGCCTTTGGGAATGGTTGTAATGAGAACTCGCGACCGAGATGAACACGTCAAACGCAGTCGAAAGCTCCGGGTGAACTGACCCCAGATGAGTTTCTGCGCAAATTAGTAACTGTAGATGAAACATGGTCACACCACTACACCCCCGAGACGAAAGAACAGCCAACACAGTGGATTGTTAAAGACGAACGGGCTTCAAAGAAGGGAAAAACTGTGAAATCAGCTGGAAAGTTTATGGCTACTGTGTTTTGGGATGCACGCGGCATTATCTTCATTGACTATTTTGAAAAGGGACAGACGATAACTGGATAGTATTTTGCGCTTTATTAGGTCAACTAAATGAGCAAATAAAAGAAAACCGTCCGCATTTTCTAAAACTAAACCCCCCATCGTAATTGAATATATAGAGATGATCACCACTCTGTAGAAAATTCGAGTATCATTTTGAGTGTTGACTTGGTACACGTTTAATTGTCCAGATAATTGAATTTCAAACATAATTCTTGTATTAACTTTTACGACAGACAGTATAGAATATGTTTTCTCTAAATTATTATTATTTTCTGTGGATTATTATTCATTATATTAGTTTTCTTTATTAAAATAAAGTCACAGACACACAGTGAAAAAATAATTTATCTTTCATAATTTGTAATGAATATTTTATATATATGTATAGTTATAATAAATTTGTAAAAATTAAGCATTAAAATAAACTGAAAGCAATATTATAACTCCATATCCCTAGCTTCATCTTCATCACTATAATCAGACATGCTGGATTCACTATCAGAGCTCTCGCGTTCTTGGTGAGCCCGTAAAGCCTCTTCGGTTGCATAACGTTGAACATAATCGGCCACTTTTCGACGATATTCTTCTGGTTCATGCAAATATAATGCAGCTGCATCTCGATTTAGTGGATCAACAGGATTTGGATATGTTAATAATTGCGGCAAAAATGACTCAAAAATATTAGATAGATCATAGAGTGCTGTCCATGCTTGATTAATAACATCTAAACACACGGTACCGGATGACTCATCGATATTGGGGTGATAAATTTTATTAACAAATCCTATACTAGGTGATTTAAATGGATAATTGTCTGGTAAATATACCCGAACTTTCCAAACACCGCCTTCATATGGGGTACCAAGTGGACCAAAAAATTTTACATGAAATTCATTAAGACCACCAAGGATTGTTACTTCATGTTTACTTTCGATTAGCTTTATAACATCATTGTCCATTCGACGTTTACCCGCGCTCGGAGAAGACATTTTTTGCTAGTCTGTAAATATAATAGAAAAGAAAATTGGTTATAAAATAGTATATTTAGAAAATATGTTATGTTATAGTATATGTTAGAAAATAGTATATAAGCATTTATAAATAATTTATTAAGCAGTTAAAGCAGTTGATATCTGTTCTTTAGTTTTACACATCACTCTAATTTAACAAGCGCGGAATCATTCGTAGCAACTGGCAATGCTGTACTACTCTATACACACAATGTGGCCAATAAATTTATTGAAATCTATCATAATCATCGCCACTACAACCGGGAACCGATCTCGGCCTTATTTAGCAAGTTTTGAGGCTTGTTAAATTTTCTATAATGATTTGTTTTTTCCGGGCAAGGTCATTAGTCTTGCACCAGAGGCTCCCCGACAGGGAATCGAACCCCGGTCTTCCGCGTGACTGGCGGGTATACTAACCACTATACTATCGAGGAGCCCAAATGAAATCTATGCGAGACTTATTATGTCACTGATATAAGTGCTTGGTCTGGCAACACTACAACTAGTTGTTACATCTTTTTAAAAAATGTACAGTAGAACCACAAACTATTGGTGGGGAACTATTTTTGAAATCTGATCTGTAAACTAAAAGTGATCGAGTCGCGAGTGATATCTTTTGCAAAAAAAGCGCCCAATAAAATAAATTGAAGGGCGTCTTATCAACAACAACAAAAAATAGATATGATATTGCCAATATGTTTAGGAAAATTTCGATGTCAAAGTTACAAAGTCCTTGGAATGATCTCTCCAATCGAAGAAATCGGTAAAATACTGATCAGAACATTCATCATCATCATCATCATCGGCACTACAACCGGGATCTGGTCTTGGTCTTATTTAGCAAGTCTCTCCATCGGTATCCGGTCCATATCCGAGACTTGTTAAATTGTCCATAATAATTTGTTTTTCCGGGCAAGGTTATCAGCCTTGAGCCAAAGATCAGAATATTAACAGACACAATTGCTCAAGAATTTGGAGTCCACTCCAAACCTGTTTTCCATTATTTGAAACGAACTAATTATCCCCAACAGCTATGACCCAATGTGGAAAGAATGTCAGAAATATCAATATCAATGCTTATGTTTAGTACAAAAGTGGTCGAGTAACATCGACGAAATGTTGGTTAACAACCACAAATTAACCATCGGAGAGCTAGTAGAGAACTTGAACATTTTTACCGACAACATTTTAGAAGCAATTGTAAAATATACGAATGAAGAGATAGATCGTAAATGTCCGAATGCTATTACTATTTATTAGTCTATAGGAACCCGGAAGTTTATGGCCTCACTGACTCGGCTGCGCCTTTGCTCCCTGTCCTGTGCACATTCCTTCCACGCTTGACCATCTGATTCGACCTCCTCAATGTCAAACCTTACATTGTCCTCCCATCTCCGTCGCGGCCGTCATACTGGTCTCTTTCCCGTTGGTCTTCCGTCAAGAATTTTACGCACGGTCTTATCGTTGCCCATTCGCGACACATGTTCGGCCCATCTTAATCTTCGCGATCTGATTATTCTCACTATTGTAGATTTGCGGTAAAACTCTTCCAATTCGTGGTTATGGAGTTTAGTCCATTACCCTGCCTTTTCATTTCCGGATGCAGTTTCACGAAATTTTATACATTGATATGATTGAATTGAAATCCTTTATTGGTTTATTATATTTCAGTGATATACAAAATGAGCTATAACAGGGATTTAAATAATTATTGAGTCGCTGTAATAAATGTATTGAAACTGGAGAGGAATGTTTTGATTAAAAAGAAGGGGGAAAATCATCAGCTATCTTATTTCAGTGTTTTCCGCGGCCAGTCTCGAAACTTATTTGTTATATTGTATATTGCAGAAGAAATAAGTGCACCGATGCGACTCAGCAGTACTTTTCACGCTTGGACAGATTAACTAAAGAGCAAACACCTACATTAACAAATACGCTTAAACCGTCGCAAAAACACATCAGCACTTTTAAATATGAGGTAGGTATTCATCCGATGTAGGTTGACCATGACCAACGTAACTAGTCAAGTAAAAATAGCGGGATTGATGTCCAAACCAATAAACATCTTTAATGAACTCCGACAAGGGGACGGTCTGGCCTGCCTCCTCTTCAACCTGGCATTAAAGAAAGCAATCCGCGACTCTGGCGTTACAACCAAAGGGACTATTGTCACCAAGTCCAGCCAGATACTTGCCTACGCAGATGACATCGACATCATCGGTAGATCCGATTCGGCTGTACAGGATTCCTTCAGCCAGATCAAGCAGGCGGTACAAAAACTGGGACTGCACATTAATGAGCGGAAAACGAAGTATATGGTGGCAACTTCTGCGAAGAGAAGACCTAACGTTGGTCAAACTATCAGGGTAGTGGAGCACGAATTTGAAGTAGTGCAATCCTTTAACCACCTTGGGTCAATAGTATCAGCCGATAACAATATGGAAGAAGAAATACACAAACGATTGATTAAATCCAACAAGGCCTACTTTGGTCTATCAAGGTTCTCTAAATCCTGAAATTTATCCAGAACATCCAAGCTACTACTATACAAGACCTTGGTCGTACCAGTACTCATGTATGGATCCGAGCCCTGGGTGCTCAATAAAAGGCACTCTGAACTCTTAGCCGCGTTAGAGATGACAGTCTTACGGAGAATTGTTGGCCCCGTATGTGAGCAAGGACGATTCCGGAGACGTTACATCCATGAGTTGTACGCGATCTACCTTGAAGCTAATGTTGTAAGAAAAATCAAGCTCACAGCTCGAATGAGCGAAGAGGAGCCTGCCTGGAAAGTCCTTTGTGGCAGGATGTATGGAAGGAGACAGCGCAGCAGACCTTGTCTGCGATGAAGGGATGGCGTAGACCAGGACACCCAGAGCCCGGGAGGGCCAAGCTGGATGACATCGGCTCGAAATCGGGACCGGTGGAGAGACTTGCTAAATAAGGCCAAGACCAGATCCTGGTTGTAGTGCCGATGATGATGATTACTATTTATTAGTTTATAGGAACCCGGAAGTTCATGACCAGTTTTCCTCCATTGCCCTGCCTTTTCATTTCCGGATGCAGCTTTACGAAATTGTATACAGCATTACATTGAAATTATTGAATTAAAATCTTTTATTGGTTTATTATAGGGTTTTCCAATAGGGACTTGACAACTTTTTTTCGGTAGTAAATTTTTATAATTTGCAGACGTTGTTCGTTCGTGTACTTAACCATGATGAAAATGATGACTTTACTGAATAAATTGGCAGTAACAGTTCGATGATTAGTGAAAGGGTGCGTTCACAAATTATATTCAAAGTTGTCAAGTCCCTATTGGAAAACCCGACATTTCAGTGGTATATAAAGTTGAAACCATTTTTTGTTAGATGAAATCTGTTAGATGAACTTCTTGCGTTAGATGAAGTTCTTGCGTGGCCAGAGAGTGAGACAAAAAATATTACATTCTCCCTCAGGTAATAGAAAGTTCTGGCCATTCGTGAAAAACATTCAAAGCTCAGTCTCCTCGTGCATTTCATCGATTATGGTCGATGACAAACCAGTCACCACTGCAATAGAGAAGGCGAATCTACTTGCTGCACACTTTGCAGCCAACTCAACGCTGACTGATACCACATCGGTTCCATCCCAACTTGAGTATAAGCAGCACACCATGAGCCAGAGTTACTTCCGAAGGCGCACTGTTGCCCGCGCACTCAAAGCGCTATATTCACACAAATCAGCTGGTCCGGACGGCATTCCCCCAATCCTCTTGAAGAGATGTTCCTCTTCACTCGCCAAACGACTGCGGAAACTCTTTTATTCGTCTTATTCTACTGGGCGTTGCCCAAATAGATGGAAGGCAGCGAACATTCAGCCAATTCCCAAAAAGGGTGACAAATCATCCCTCTCTTCTTATCGATCCATAGCACTAACTTCTATTCTCTCCAAGGTAATGGAATCTCTTATCAACCGTCAACTTTCGAAATATCTGGAATCATATGACCTCCTCAATGATCGCCAATATAATATGGCTTTCGTAGCAACAGGTTCACAGGAGATCTGGTGGCGTACCTTACCGAAAAGTGGAGCCATTCCATCTAATACATCGGTGAATGCCTTCGATAGAGTTTGGCATCCAGCCCTTTTGCCAAAATTGCATTCATACGGAGTGGACAATTCCCTGATCCAATGGATAAGAGATTATCTTTCTGGCCGTTCAATTCAAGTGGTTCTTGATGGTGTCAAATCTGTCTCCTATCAAATTAATGCAGGTGTTCCCCAGGGTTCGGTACTCTCACCCACTCGCTTCCTGATCTTTATAAATTATCTCTTATCAATTACTCACAACCCAATTCACTCGTTTGCTGATGATAGCACGTTGAGTTTCTCATACTCATACGAACACTCCCGTCGAAACTCTTCGAACGTCACTACCAACAGCAACTTATGCTTGATACATTGAATTCAGACCTCAACAAGATATATCAGTGGGGATTATCTAACCGAGTAGAATTCAATGCCCTAAAAACTCAGTGCTGCCTCTTGTCGTCAAAGGTGAGCCCCAAAGTAAACATACTGTATATGAACGGCACTTGCATCGACGAAGCCAAGGAATTATCAATCCTCGGCACTCGAATTAATTCGACTCTTAACTGGAATGACCACATATTTGAAGCTGTGAAAAGTACAGCCAAATGTATGGGGTTCCTTAAGAGATGCAAGAGCTACTTCACTCCATCTAATCTGGCCACTATTTACAAGGCGTATATTCGCCCAAAATGGAGTTTAACTCCCATATTTGGTCAGTCGCATCCAAAACTGCACTACACGGGCTCGACAGGATGCAAAAACGAGCAGTGAAACTTATTGGGGACCCAGCCGTAAGTCGTTTAACTTCGTCGTTAGAACATAGGCGCAAGGTATCATGCCTATCTCTTTTCTATAGGTATTACCACGGTCGTTGCTCAACTGAACTTGCTGAAAGTGTTCCGCCCCTTCAGTCATTATCCCGCGATACCCGTCAATCTGTGAATGCGCACCAGTTCACGTTGAAAGTGGACTTTAGGCGCACAAATAAACATAGAGAGTCGTTCTTTGGCCGAACCACACGAATGTGTTTCCTGGCCGTTGTGATGTCCAGACATTCAAGACCTATATACATCGACACCTCCTTTCCTTATCCACTTCCTCTCCATCCGCTCGCACTGTGCTCTGATATTTAAGGTTACATCAAAATCCCCTTTTGTGCGCGCGTTAGTAAAAAAAAAAGAAGAAAAAAAAAAAAAAAAAAAATTCAGCCAAGCCCCGAAAGACGCTCAAGGATTTCTCCCAACTATTTTACGAAACCTATATGTTATGTTTAATGGGTTGGTATTTTACCGGGCAGCTGGGCTTTGGGACCCTACCTACCACTCAGTAATTGTGCCGAACTGCACAATGGCAAGAGTCGTCAGCTGAACTTGGGTTTGCACAATCAAACGCAAGGCACAACCTCCTTACCAACTATGCCAGTGAGGCTATCTGCAATCAGCAGATTTCCATATAAATTTCAAAAAAATATCAAGTCCAACGGGACACGCTAAAATAAATATCATGTCCGTAAAGCAAAAACGGCATTTTTGATTATTGATTATAGATTCTCGATCACTTAAAAATGTGTACAGAAGTAGAAACGTTGCGAGAACTAGCACTGCGTGGAATCTATCCAAAACCAAAGTTATACGCCTTCTTTACAATTTATTACGAACGTAGCGCTTAGTAAGCCAGAAAAGTACTAGTCATATTTATGGAATTCAAAATAGGCACCTGCTTTTTTCGCTAACACTATGAGCAGAAGTTGGCGCAAGGCTAATAACCTTGCCCAGAAAAACAAATTATTATGGAAAATTTAACAAGCCTCATACTTGTTAAATAAGGCCAAAACCGGATCCCGGTTGTAGTACCGATGATGATGATGATGATGATGATGGGCAGAAGCAATTTCACCGAATTTTTAATATTTCTTCGATTTGATGAAAATATGCAGCGAAGCCAACGTCTAAAAACAGACAAAATCGCGCCAATTTCGCATGTATGGAACAAATCCGTTGAGAATATTCAGAATAACTACAAGCCAGATATGAATGTGACCATTGTCGAACATCTTCTTCAACAAACGTCAGTTGTACATGCACGCATTATAAGACCGATAAATTTGCCACCAAGCTTTGGCCGACATTAGATGCAAATAGAGGTAGCCCTCCTATAACAGGTCATTCTACAACACAATTTCGCTGTATCACGATAGATATATTTCGGAAACCCGTGTGTACCACCGTTTCGTTCTAACACCTTAAGAGAATTACGAAAACTTTTATACGACGCTATATGTACTTTTACAGTCCTGGATGAATGTTTTTTGTTTAACACATTTGAAAACTAAATTACCTTACAATAATGACGGGAAGGAATAATGGACTATAGTCCTTTTATATGAGAGTATAATAATGTTATAATTTATTCGTTTAAAACTCTTTTCCGATGTTATTCCTAAAGGTGTCACGCACAGTTTACGTGCCATCCACGACAAGACTTGTTGTCTCAGAGATAGAGTGTGTGTTGCAGGAAGGCCCGCTGTATCGAAAGGGATAAAATACAATGCGACATCATCGTATTGTACCGATCTGTTGTGAAACGCATTAAGTGCCGAGGGTCCAGGAACGGCAGGCATGGTCAATGGTTTGGACACAAATTGTCATAAGCGACCGGTCGGCAGTCTGCCTCGACCCACGATACGTTAAATAGTGACTTTTCCATGTTTAATTTCCAATTTATTTTGGGAGTATCAAGTTTCAGTCTTGGGCCATGCCTGATAAAGATAAAAACGTTTATGAGAAAATTTGTTTTTAGAAGTAAATGTACAAATCCTGGAACGTCTTTTAAAAGGAAAAAAGCAACTCAAATTGGAGAAAGTGTTAATTTAAATGATGTAGCTGTCCGGACTATTAGGAAAAATGAAAAAGAAATAGTGCAGTTGCTGCATGACCCTCGATATGCGCGAAATATCCACCTCATCCCCGTCGCTATTTACTGAGAAAATGGAAAAGGCACTCGACATTTGAATTGATGATTGCTGTCAAAAAATAATTCCATTGAATGGTAACATCATTAAGCACACAGCACTTACAATTTAAAAACGACTTAAAAGAACGTGAAAAATCGTCTGTCGGCTCAGATTTTGTAGTGAATAAAAGGTTGGTTTGAAAAATTCAAAAAGCACTTTGCAGTTTATAGCATAAAAGTTCAAAGAGAAATTGGGTCGGTTAATCTTTGACTTTGACACTAGTCTACTTATAAAAGACAGTTGACTGGACCAGTGCATTTAAGGGCACTGCACGGGAAATTAAAAGTCACTGATTTATCAAACTGACCTCGTATTTTGGGTTGTATCACATGAAATGTCCGATTATCGGGGTTTTTGGGTTTTAAAATGTGTTCTCTTTCGTAAGGCTGTATTATAACGGCGCCTCTCTGACACCGGGTCGAATCAGAGCAGTAAGCAGACCTTACCATATCAAAGACGGGCTCTGATATGGCGGACCATTTGAAACCCCAGAGTGATCCAATGAAATGAATGATCAATACACAAAAAACAATCTCAAAAAAAAAAACCCCGGTAGGCGTAGGTGTGATGAGCCGGCACTACCATAAGGGAACAAATCATCAAGAAAGCACCGACTCGACAAAAAAAAGACGTAGGGAAAAATGGAAAAAGCGGGATTTACGCGTCGGCACGTGAAATGTTCGAACGTTATATAAACCAGGCACGATACAGACGGTCGTAGAAAACACGAAACAATATAAAATGGACATCGTCGCGCTTCAGGAAGTCCGACTTCCACGTCAAGTAATCGAAACCAACGGATTTACACTGGTGTGTGGAGGTACCGATACACATAATCTCGGAACCGGCTTCATCATAAGCAAGAAGATTACGCCTTAGTAAAAGATGTGCAATTTACTAATGACCGAATTTTGGTGCTAAAAATAGTGGGCTCATGGTACAATTATGTATTTATAAACGTACACGCCCCAACAGAATCTACGGACGAGGAAACGAAGGACACGTCCTACGAGACCCTAGAGGAAGTATTTGATGGGATCTCATCATTCGATGTTAAAATCCTCCTAGGGGACCACAATGCGAAAATTGGAAAGGAAGATACCTTCCAACCAACTATAGGTAAAGAAAGTCTACACGACGTTTCAAATAATAATGGAATTCGAATTATCACGTTCACAGCGTCAAAAGATCTGTTAGTGAAAAGCACGATGTTCAAGCACAAGCAAACTCATAAAGTCACATGGATATCACTCGACGGCGTAACGCGATACCAAATAGACCACTTCCTCATAGACAAGACACCACTCGAATATCCTTGACGTAAGATCATATAGAGCAGATTGCGACTCCGATTATCTTTTAGTGATGGGCAAAATCAGGAGTCGCCTCGCAGCAATCCCATATGGGCAGTCACGGGAGATGAGCAAAAAGTTCGACACTGATAAATTGAAAGACTTGCGCAAAAGGGCTGAATACCAAGAGGAACTAACGAATAGATTTAGCATCCTAGAGAATGGGAGTAGTGAGGAAGAGGAAGCTAATAGTATGGACACTAAATGGACATCGGTCAGAGACCCAATCAAACTAACAGCCCAAAAGGTATTAGGATTTAAGAAAACAATTAAGTCCAAACCTTGGTTTGATGATGAGTGCAGGGCGAAGATCGAAGAACGTAAACGGCTCAGAGCCATCCACTTAGACAGATATGATTGAAGTCAACGCAGAAAGATACGCGACGATTCGAAGAGAGACAATGAGACTCTTCAAACGCAAAAAACGCGAATGGGAGAAGACTCGGATCGAAAAAATCCTAGAAAATTCTAGGGCAAAGAACATCAGAGGTACGTATGCTGGCATAAATTCAATTAGAAATGCCCACCGAGGGAGAGTCAAAATAATCTGACATACAAACGGCTGTCTGGCCACCGAAACAAACAATATCGTGACAATATGGAAGCAGTACTTTGAAAACCTGCTTAATGTACGCACCCATCAACCACAAATAAACGCACCAAGCGTACATACAGCCGAGCCTCAGATCCCAGAGCCCTCTCTCAACAAAGTTGTAGACGCAATAAATCGATTGAAAAACAACAAAGCTCCCGTAGTCGACTGCATACCGGCAGAGCTTGAGAAGCATGGAGGAGAGGCAACCGCCCGAAAGATCCACCAGCTCGTCCAAACAATATGGGATAAGGAAGTCATTCCGGAAGAATGGAAAACCTCAATAGTCGTTCCCATTTTAAAAAAAGGCGACAGATCTGATTGCGAAAACTACAGAGGAATATCATTGCTCCTAACCGCATACAAAATATTAACAAATGTCATTCTGGCGAGAATCACACCGTACGCAGAAGAGATACTGGGAGACTACCAATGCGGATTCCATAGGAACCGGTCAACAAGCGACCAAATGCTCACAATAACGCAACTACTGGAAAAGAAGTGGGAATACGGAGAGACGGTTCACCAACTGTTCGTTGAATTTAAAAAAGCCCACGACTCAGTCGCAAGGCAAAGACTCTACCATATTGTAGTTGAGCTGGGAGTCCCGAAAAAATATGCCGCCCTCATTCAAATTTGCATGAACGAAAACAAAGGGCGAGTTAGAATAGAAAACCACCTCTCAGAACCATTTGAAATCCGGGACGAACTCGGGAGATGGCATATCACCGGGTCTTTTTAACCTTGTGCTCGAGTATGTCATCAGAAAGGTACAAGACGACAACATGGCCGGATCATCCCTGAACGGGGTCACACAAGTGCTCGCATATGCGGATGACATCGCCGTTCTGGGCGATAATCTAGAAACTGTTAGTAAAAACTGTGAAATCATCATGCAAGCGGCAGAAGAGGTGGGCCTAGAAATAAATGAAGACAAGACAAAATACATGATTGCGGCGAGAGCAGGTGGACCTCAGGGAACACAAATAAACGTCAGAGGCAAGATATTTGAAAAAGTTAAAGAATTTAAATATCTGGGAACGATACTGAGGGCCAGTAACGAAATGTCGAAGGAAATTAACAAAAGACTGCATTCCGGCAACGTTAGTTGGCACGCAGCCAGTAAACTGCTGAAATCCAGACTGCTATCACGTAACATAAAGCTCCATGTCTATAGAACCATAATCATGCCGATTGTTCTATATGGATGCGAAACATGGGCTCTCACAAAACGGGAAGAAAACAAATTCCGCGTATTCGAGAATAAAGTCCTAAGGGGTATCTTTGGAGGTAAATATGACGAGGAGGCAGGACAATGGAGGAAACTCTATAACCACGAATTGGAAGAGCTATATCGCAAACCTACAATAGTGAGAGTAATAAAAAATAGTGAGGTCAAAAAAAAAAAAAATTCATCATCATCATCGGCACTACAACCGGGATCCGGTCTTGGCCTTATTTAACAAGTATGAGGGTTGTTAAATTTTCCATAATATTTTGTTTTTCTGGGCAAGGTTATTAGCCTTGCGCCATCCGGTCCTTATCCAAGACTTGTTAAATTGTCCATAATAATTTGTTTTTTCCGGGCTAGGTTATTAGCCTTGCGCCATCCGGTCCTTATCCAAGACTTGTTAAATTATCCATAATAATTTGTTTTTTCCGGGCTAGGTTATTAGCCTTGCGCCGTCTTTTGTGTATTACAGTGCACCAAATCTATTAGTATATTTTTAGTTCTTATTTGTCCCCAAATACATTTTTTCTTAACGATTAATGTCGAAGAACAAACGTGTTTCTATTATTTTTTCCACCACTGTATGTCCCAGCGATAAGGTAAATAACGGCATTCTGGGTTGAAATTAATAAAGTTTTTCTAAAGCTTTCGTTTTTCCAATAATATAAAACAAAAAACATCACTTGTCTAGATTTTAGCTCGGCGTAGTATCCCGTATTTCGACATTCTCACCCCCTCACAATGTTACCGCTTTAAATCACATTTATTAACACTAGATTTACGAAACCCGTCAATTTGACGGATTTAACTTTTTAAATTGCAAAATTCAAAAAAAAGTTAGAAAGTGAACCGAGACCTCCTTGTACTTTATTTTCAAAAGAAAGTAAACAGTCTAATTGGGCGATGCCACCAAAGAGGCTAGTACTTTTCGACAGCAGGAAAAAACGGCTCAATTAGAACAGTTTGAAGAAGAGGAAGGTCTACTCTTTGGCCCTGGAATCGCAGATTAGCAAAAAAAAAAGTTAGAACGAATTACGATTTTTTTCACGATTTTTCTATTACTTAAACTTTAAACGCGTTTTTCTCGAAACGCAAAATTTCGCACGCTGTGCAACGTAGCTCAAAAACTAATCATGACGGGCTCCGATATCTTTTTTTTTTTTATTGGACGCGCAAGCTACAGATATTGATTCAAAATTGGACGCGCAAGCTGCAGATGTCAATGCAAAGTTGGATGCCCAAAATTCGAAATTCGACGCGCAAGCTGCAGATCTGAATGCAAAATTGGATGCCTAAACGGAGTGGATGAAATGTAATTTTCAACACTTTAAGGAAGAAATTCGAAACGAAGTAGAAAATCTAGATCTAAAAAACGAAGCTGGATTTAAGAAAGTCACCGATGAAATAACTCGAATCAAAAAGAGACTTGAGTGTGTTGAGAGAAATAAGACATCGCCTAGCAATCAACATTATATCAACAAAGATACAAGGATGCAACCGCCAACCTTCGATGGAACGGGACCCTTCTCCGTATTTATACGTCAGTTTGACGCCGCGGCCAATTATAATAAGTGGTCGGATGAGCAGAAGTCAACATCACTAATCGTGTTACTCCGCGGGGCGGCTGCAGAATTGCTACAAACCGTACCAGCAGAGAAGCAAACAGATTTCCAAGTGGTAAGAGACGGCCTTGAAGCTAGGTATGGAGACAACCACATGCAGCAGGTCTACCGCATGCAACTGCGGAGCAGAACGCAGAAACCAGGAGAAAATCTTCAACCGTTGCAGGCAGACATTGAGCGATTGGCAAATTTGTCTTATTCAAATATGACTAAGGAATTTCTGAACGAGGTAGCAATGGATGCATTTATAAATGCACTCCAAGATCTGGACTTGCAACAAGCCGTTCGTTTGGCAGGAAAGAAGACGACTAATGAAATATTGGCGTTCGCATTGGCATATGAATCTGCTAAACTGGTTACCAGGAGTACATATAGAGTCCGAGAAATGTCCGTCCAGGAATGTCCCTGCCAAAGAATCGGACATGTACAATGGACAACCCCAAAACCTGATATGACGTGTTGGACATGCGGCGAAGTCGGCCACATCTCTGTTGATTGTAGGAAACGTCGACGAATGAATGAAACATCAATTAAAGAATTGTTGTTCATGCGCTAATCACAAGAGAAGCTTTCAGCGTGATTCAGACATAGATAGCACCACCACCGAATGTAAATCCTTGCATCAACAGATAATTGCTCTTAAGACCACCCGAGAAAAGGTCATTGAGGAGAACAATCGCGTATCAACTGATCTAGCAGAGAGGCAAGCTGAAATTTTGACCCTAAAGCGTCGGCCATCAGGATTCGGAAGTAGAAATTTATCGTTTAAAACAAGAGGCGTACGACCTCCGAAATGTACAAGTAGAAGTACTAGATGGGTGGAAGAGTGATGCTATACGCGCAGCTCAACTTCAGGATGAAGATATGTCGCTAATCCTGGAACACAAAGATATGAACGAGCGGCCAACTTGGAACAATATTTCCGACAAGAGTGGAACAATTAAAGCATATTGGGAACAATGAAATTCCTTGCTGGCAGAAGATGGAATTCTAAAGCGTAAATGGGAAGCCGCGAACTGAAAATCCCATCGAATGCGGATTCTAGTCCCACCATCAAAATTGAAGGATGTACTAACAGAAATGCAAGACGGGGCCTCTGCTGGACATCTGGGAGTTAATAAGACACTTTCAAAATTACGATCTCGCTTCTACTGGCTTCACATGAGAGATGACGTTGAATCTTGGTGTAGGAAGTGCACAACTTGCACTGCAACCAAAGGACCAACAGCAAAACCAGCGCTATGAAGCAGTACAACGTGGGTGCCTCTTTCGAGCGAATTGCGATTGATATCTCAGGACCATTCCCAAAAACAAACGACAACAACAAATACATGTTGGTTATCATGGATTACTTCAGCAAGTGGGTGGAAGTCCTTCCAATTCCAAACCAAGAACCAACAACCATCATTGAGCAGCTTATCAATAATTAATAATTGGATCAGCAGATATGGAGTCCCCTGTGAGCTTCATTCCGATCAGGGCCGAAACTTCGAATCACAGATATTTCAAGGCATCTGTGCGGCACTGGGCGTAAGGAAACCAGGACCACACCCTTACATCCGCAGTCAGACGGAATGGTCGAAAGGTTCAACCGAACAATAAAAGAGTACTTATCGAAGGTCGTTAGTGATCTCCAACGAGATTGGGACAAATATGTACAAACCTTTCTCATGAGTTATAGATCGGTTAATCACGAGTCGACAGGCCATTCTCCAGCAATAATTATATTTGGACGAGAGATACGATTACCAGCCGATCTGCGATTCGGAATACCTCCAGACGCCATAGATAAGACTGAAGATTGCGTAGCCGAATGGAGAAATCGCCTCGTTGAGATTCATCATTTGGTTCGAAAGCAAATCAAGGCATCAAGTGACGGGATGAAAACAAGGTACGATTTTCGAGCCAACGCATCCGGATTTAATTCAGGCGATAACGTGTGAGACATTATAACCCTCATTGGCAAAGAGGCAGATCCCCGAAGTTGCAGCAACATTGGGAAGGACCGTATAAGGTTCTCACAAGAATTAACGACGTTGTCTATAGGATTCAGCGAAGACCGAACGCCAAGATGAAAGTGGTGCATCGTGACCGACTGGCGACTTTTGTTAACTCAGAAGACCAGTGAGCTTAGTTCGCGACGAACTAATCTAGGCGGAGGGTAGTGTGACGCATATGACAAACAGTACTAGATTATTCTAGAAAGTCCAAAACAAAGTACTAGAATATTCTAGAAAGTACTGGAAAACTGGAAACTATGAACAGTAGAAAATTCGAGGTTATGGCACGGACGGAATCGAAACGCCAAATCAGTATGAGGAGACGGCATAAATACGTCGCACGCAGAAGAAGTAAGAAGTAAGGAGTAAGAAGTCAGCAGTAAAAGACGGGATAAGTACGGAAGTGATAGGTCAAGAAATCGTTGTGTACGGTAAAAGTAACGGTTGTTATTAACGGACTAATAAAGTGGTACATTAATTCAAAACCAATTTAACGGCTCTTATTTATTAAAAATAATTAATCCAGCGAACCCTAAGCTCGCTACAATATGTAAGAAATGTAAGAAATGAATAAGAATACATTGTTTTTGTAAAGAATGAATAAAAATACATTGTTTTAATATAAAATTAACTAGTTTCATTACAACAAACGCAATTGTAATATATACGTCAAAATGACGGGTTTCAGTAAAAAAAGGTATACATTTAATGTCAGTAAATCTAGTGTTAAGGTGTTTCGACAATAAAGATTTCCCAAAAATCCTTTTCCTACAAGCGTTTTATGCACAAAATGAGATGGCTTGTATAATGTCTGCCGTTGGGCGAAGAATAAATGAATACCCCTTAATAATAACTCCACCTCCTCAGATTGGCTATTTTTCAGTTCAGCTATCGGCGAACGAGATAAACCTGCAGCGGTAAACGCTTCGCCCTCATATTTTTTCCTCTTTTCTATAAATTTGTTTTCTTATAGTTTATTTGCTTAATTTTAATTTTAATGTTCTTTGATATTAACTCCAACCCCATCTTTTTCGACGTCCACCACAACATTCCCAGTTTAAAGATCGAGGAACGCTCTTCAAATTTAGATCTTAGGCTTTAACTGTGAGTACTTTTAGTTTGGAATATGTCGAATATATCAATCACCACAGAATCAAAAAATCCTGAAAAACCAAACGGCACTCACAAAGGCCAGTGACTCGCCACTATGCGGTGCATTTGAGGTTTCCGGTATTTGTGTAGCAATTGACATTCGACTTTTGGGTACGTTACCTCTAAAATACACTACAGTTAGTTGGCCCCACTATGGCAAATTTTAAACCATTTTCTATAGGTTAAGTGTAGTCTAAGACCAGGTTTGGCTTGACGAACCACATAAGGAGATACGTAATGCTTCAAGTGATTCATTCGAACAAGAGATAGAATGATCCGCTTGAATGCTAATGCATAAATAAAATTGTATGAGAGCTGAGAGGAGGCGGCACGGAAATGATGGTGCACTTTTGAACAGTTTTTCTTGTCAATTGAAAATTAAAACACAGATGCGATTTTCAATTGGCAAATTGTTCTTCGCATCTTCATTTTATTTATACTGACAAAAATGGTGAAGACTTTTACATTGCGTTCAAATATATTACGATACATTCACAGATATTAACGGAACAAAGCAGTACCTTTCACACTTATCATTTGAGTGAAGATGAAAAGTCTGTACCATAAAGATGATTTGAACTCTGCGAGTTTTCTTCCTTAACTAATGAGCTAGGTAGACTGATAAAAACTTACTTTTGGAGTCTCGTCGGTTGGGAAACAAACGAATAGCGATAATGCCTAGATGTGTAAAGCCACACGCTTTCCACGAGTTCAAATCATTGTCATTCAGTGGTCACGATGATAAGTCTAAGCATACACATGATTTGCAGTCCACTGACCAATAAATTTCACACCAACCAAAACAGATATGATAGAGTAAAACAATATTCACCAGGGGCACACACTAAACTGATATAGGAAGCGAATTTGGCCTTGTACATCACAGCAGCTCGTATGGTGTTGACCATGACGAGTTTTTTTTTCTCGTCTCTACACTGTATGGAACATCAGGACGTAGTTTACAACTGGTGAACGCACCTTAATTTTTCGAAACGATATTTATATTTCTTTTTTCATGACTAGGTTCCCATCACTCCGAGTACGCAAATGATGTAAACAACATATCTTCAGCTCGAAACAATGTCACTCACACAACAGAAGCGAAAGCGTGCGATTTATATTAGATACGAGATACGGCAGTCGCAATATGAATCTAAATGAATTGAAATATTTTTAGTTTAATTAAGTGCCAAATATTAGCGACCGATTATAAATACGTCACACAACGAATGCCTATTTTAATTTTCATCGCGCACACATTTTTCCTTTGTGTTTTTTTATCAAATACCATTGCTTGCTCATTGCACCATATTCACAGAACAATTTTAAAATATGTACAAATTTGCCAATTGAGAAAAATTTTGAGTCTGAGATTACATGACAATGAAAATAGAACTGAATTCTTACCACGAAACTTTTTGAGGCGTTCGATATTTTAATTTGTGTTTAATCTTCACAGAATGAAGAATTATACAATATGATGACTATTCGTTCATTAAGCGATAAAAATTCAAATTAATTTTACTAAATAAATTATCCATGCAATCACTGTACCCCACAGAGGACTGATTTGTTGAAAATTAATGCTTTCAATCCAATCGCAAGGCTATTGTCTTTGTTTGGCGTTTAGTGTGAATGACAGTAGAGATCCGATTGGGCTTTTATTTTTTTATGTTTTTTTTTTCCTGTGTGTGAAATTATTTTATTTCGACAATACGTTCATCTAAGGTGAATTAATATTCAAAGTGTAAAAAAACAACTGAAAGTAAATATGCGATTTAATTTGTGATGTTAATTGACATTATAGTACTGTTACATTTGTTTGCGGAAATGATGAAGGCGATGTGTTTGTCAACAGTCGGACCATGTTCACAAGTCAGTGTGATTGGTGGTTTGTCTATCAACTTATTATATTTATTTTTGTTGAAACGTCATGACAGCTTTGCTCGAATGTTTAATAGCATCGACTTTCAAATAATCTTTTCTCCTATTACCTACTGAATTTCAATTGAATGCAGACTTATATATTTTATTAATTTTAATATACAGATTTGAAAATATATATTTAATACAAAAAAGAAGATTTAATTCTAAGAAACTAATTGTAAGTAATTTTTCTATTTATAATTTAAACGAAGAAAATTATGAATTGATAAATTAACAATTAATCCTCATTTATTTATCGACTGAGATACTCTCTCAATTCAATTTCAATAAATAAAATATATGTTCGTTTTTTCATGTTGGCCTTCATGAATCGGAACCATCTTCAGGATAGTTGATGTGTGCTGTCAAATTTATTTAAATGAAATAACTCTATGGAGATGTCCTGTTTCACACAAAACAACGTACGGCCGAATTGGATTTCTTAATTGTATTTCAAAATTAGTGTAACAATGTCATTTTATAGTGTGTATATTCCTCAAAAGGAAGATTCGTTGCCAAATGGTAAGTGCTTGAGTGTAAGGTTAACTAAATTGAATTGACCAGCATAGTAATACTCACGGAAGTTTAGATAGTGAAAATAAAATTGCGCCTAATTCAAACTAACGCCGACGCTCCAAAATTGTATCTGAATCAAAATATGATTTGAAAAGTCTTATTAGAAAACAATTCCAGGCAAAAAAAATGTGTATATATATGTATGTTACTAGTACTCATTTCACACGTTGGGTGGGTGTTTTTTGTTCATTGTTGTATTCCTATTGCGGTAATCTAGGTTTTGATGAGGCACGACCCCAATCCTTGTTTCTAAAGCCACAGCAAATCTTGGATATTCCTGTCTCTTATTTACATTTGCTATTTCCCTAGAATTGGCAGCATAAAAGGATCGAAGTTTGATTGCCATCAGGCAAAGTCGAGTTGCTTATCCAAAGATGTCGTTCTTTCTCAATAAAATTGTATATCAAGTTGTTTTTGGAAATTGTTGTGTTCAGCGTTGTTTTTCATATGTTTTACTTATACAGGAACTATTCTTGCTTTGGATATATAAAATATATCTTATATTATTATTACTATAGCAATTTAGTTTACAATGAAAATGACAAACAGTCCATAATTCGCGATACCATCTACGACTTCCAGATGTTTTATTTTAACAAAAAATAATAAATGTGTTTTACAATCTTATTACATGGCACGTACAGTTACTCGGCCGACTTTATGGTACAATGTCCGGACTACATTTCCAAGTAATTAAGAGATTCGATAGACGGGAATTTTCAATATATCGCCAACGATATTGACTGCTACAGACGTTGCAGTAACCTAGATGATTGAGGGAGTTCCTTTATCCCATATTTATGATTCAGTTGTTTCTTCCATTTAACTATAATGGTTAATGTGAATTGAAAACGAACATAGAAGTAATAAACAATGAGTGCTTTGTTCATGAATGTCTCTAACTAGTGGTTCTTTGGTTGTAACTCCACATTTATTTCCAATACAATTACAGATTTTAGCTAAGGCTAAATGTTAAATTCTATTTTATAGGTATCATTCTAACCTTAACTTACTGGCTCTTCGCAAGCACTCTAAATTGTACAATATCAATTTATTGTTTTCTTATATTTTTCGGAGTACAATTACTTTTTGTTTTTTAACGTATGATAATAATCTATGTATCTATGTGTAGGAGATATTCCTCCTTAAATCTGTGCTTTTTTTGCGATATATAATTTTTGTTATTTCGCTGGATTAAAAACCAAACAAAACGTACAAACGAAAACGATAAATATATAACAACAAAAAATAATTTTGAATGGGGGATGGGGAAGGAAAGCGTTGCGCCCTGAGACGCATCTGTTTTTGACATCCGATCCGAGTATTTATACCGTGGAGGTTTTTGCGCCACTGGGAAACTCAGATCACTGCTTGGTATCTGTCGCGCAAGCACTTGCATATCAAGCGAATAACCGACCTAGGCAGCTTCGCCATGTATGGAAATATGGGGCTGCTAACTGGGACGATTTGCGAGATTTCTTCGCATCCTTTCCATGGTCCGAGGTGTGCTTCGGAAACTCGGATGTTAACACTTGCGCGGAGTCGGTATCAGAGATTATTCTTCTGGGGATGGAGATATACATTCCACATTCCATCAAACGAAGCTCATCTGACAAACCTTGGTTTGATAAAAAATGCGAGCTGATTACAGCGGCAAAAAACAGAGCTTTTAAGCAATGGCGCTCCAATCCCACCGCTGTTAACAGAACGAATTTTGTTAGAATCAGAAACGAGTGCAACCAGGCGATTGATACCACGAAGAAGGCTCACAACGACAGTGTGATCAATAAGCTCCTTCGCTGCCCAACTGGTTCGCGCTCCTTCTGGTCAATGGCAAAAGCTGTCAGTAGTAACTTCACATCCTCCTCTTTCCCTCCGTTGGTGACAGACAGCGGGACGTTAGTCACGAATTCTAAGGATAAAGCTAATGTGTTCGCGAATTTATTTTCCGTGAATTCAAACCTCGATCCCGGCCTTTTGGAGCCACCTGTGATCTCGCCGGTACGGTCTTCGATGCGGGATGTGAGATTTCGTCCGCGCACTATTCAGCGCATTCTACGTGAACTGGATTGTAGGAAGGCAACCGACCCTGTGCTCCAGAACTATCGCCGGTTCTTGGCAGACTCTTCCGCTTATCTTATGCACGGAGGAGCTTTCCTGCCTGCTGGAAAATCGCTCGAGTTCAGCCAATCCCAAAGACGGGAAAAAAGTGTCTCCCACAAAATTACCGTCCGATAGCATTACTGTCTATTTTATTTAAGGTAATGGAAAAAGTCATCAATACTGAGTTAGTTAAGTATTTGGAGTGCAACGGACTTCTGAATGATCGTCAATACGGATTCCGTGGCAGGCGGTCCACAGGAGACCTTTTGACACTTATAACCGATACATGGACATCTGCGATTGAACGGCATAGTGAGTCAAGGGCGGTCGCATTGGATATCTCCAAGGCTTTTGACCGCGTCTGGCACGGGGCATTGCTGAGCAAACTTCGTTCATATGGACCTTCCCAACAGCTTTGCGACTGGACGAGGAGCTTCCTCCAGAATCGATCGATCCGGGTTGTTGTGGACGGCGAGTGTTCGGATCTGTACCCTGTTAATTCGGGGGTGCCCCAGGATTCCATTTTGGCTCCAACCTTGTTTTTGCTTCACATAAATGATTTATTGCAGACAACGGATAACAAAGTGTTCAGTTTTGCGGATGATAGTACGCTTGTTTCCTCCTTTCCGAGTGTTCGGCCGATTGGTGCATCTGCGTCGCATCAGCTGAGATGTAGACAGATTGACTCTCTGAATCAGGAACTAGATAAGGTCCTGCAGTGGGGAACGGCCAATCTCGTAAAATTCAATGCAGCGAAGATACAATATACAACATTCACAAAGAAAACTGGATCATCGGTTCCACAGCTGATGATGAATGGCCGGGCCCTCGAGGCTGGGGAAAGTTTGAAATTACTCGTCGTCACGGTCTGTGGGGATGTATCATGGCATAAACACGTGTCGAGTATCGCCAGGTCAGCCTCAGGAAAACTGAGCTATCTTTTTAGAGCCAAGAAATATTTTACTCCGGCCCAACTTCTTCTCCTATATAAATCCCAAATTAGACCCGCGCTCGAAAATTGCTCCCATGTTTGGAGCTCGACCTACTTGAGAGCATACAGAGACGAGCGATCCGCCTGATCGGGGACTCGGCGCTGACGTCGGGACTACAATCGCTATCACATCGAAGGCGCGTAGCCGACCTCTGTCTGTTTTACAGATATTATCACGTGTGCTGTTCTTCGGAGATTTTTGGCATTGTTCCACGCAATTCGGTTTATATGCGCTCCACAAGACAATCCGACGGATCGCACCCGTTTGTGGTTCATCTCCCGACGGCGCGAACATCCCTGCATCAGAACTCGTTCCGTTACAGAGCGGGGAAGCTGTGGAACTCCCTTCCCACGAGAGTGTTCCCGGAGCGTTTCAACCTGCAACTGTTCAAAAAGAACTGCAACAGTTATTTGATGGTATCTCGGGGCGCCCATTCGGTGCTATAGGTTCGCTTCTCCCGAGAGAAGTCTAATAAAAAAAAAAAAATAATCTCCGTCGCAGCTGTCCTGCGGGGCTCTTTCCCGTTGGTCTACCGTCAAGAATTCTACGCACGGTCCTATCGTTGCCCATTCGCGCTAGATGTCCGGCCCATCTTAATCTTTGCGACTTGATTACTCTCACTATTGTAGGTTTGCGGTATAGCTCTTCCAATTCGTGATTGTGGAGTTTCCTCCATTGTCCTGCCTCCTTGTCATATTTACCTCGAAAGATACCCCTTAAAACTTTATTCTCGAATACGCGGAATTTGTTTTCTTCCCGTTTTGTGAGAGCTCAAGTTTAGCATTCGTATAGAACAATCGGCATGTTTATGGTTCTGTAGACACGGAGCTTTATGTTACGTGATAGCAGTTTGGATTTCAGCAGTTCACTGAGTGCGTGCCAACTAGCGTTGCCAGAATGCAGTCTTTTGTTAATCTCCTTCGACATTTCGTTACTGGCCGTCAGTATCGTTCCCAGATATTTAAATTCTTTAACTTTTTCAAATATCTTGCCTCTGACGCTTATTTGTATCCCTGAGGTCCACCTGCTCTCGCCGTAATCATGTATTTTGTTTTGTCTTCATTTAATTCTAGGCCGACCTCTTCTGCCGCTTACATGATGATTTCGCAGTTGTTACTATAAATTAGAATACAAATAAAAACTAATTTTGAATGGGGGATGGGGAAGGAAAGCGGTGCGCCCTGAGACGCATACTATGTTCGGGGACGTAAAGTCCTTTCTTCGTCACACACCCACCACCAGTTGGGAGATGTTCGGTCTCTTTTAGATTTATCTCCTTCACCAATCACCACACTGACACGTAGGGGATCTGAAACATTAGAGATATCACAATCATCGACAATTCGTTTATCCCTGACGCCACGGAAAGCGTGGTAAATAATAGGGACTCAATGCTTGTTTTGAATAAGACTGTGGGGGTGCGAGGTAGATGTGCCAACGTATGACACCAGTTCACTCAACTTCCCACTACTCTGTGTTTCGCCGACAATCATCCGCATAAATATCCAAGGGGAAGCGAAAACACTTATTCCGCCGACAATCGTCCACATAAATATCCAAAGGGGAAATGAAAACACTTGTATTATTCGTTGAAGTTCTTTTATATGTTTTTTTATTCGTCGGAGTTTTTGTTCCAGGGGGTGACGTGCAGCCCGGCGGACAATAGGGAAATACAATTATTTACAGAAAGGAAAGTTAACAATGAGTCATAAGAAAATAAAAAAAATGTTAACACGTTTCGGTGTCCACCCACTTTATTATTAAACGTCGAAGGTCCCCTTTGGGATTTGACAAACACTCGGTTGCATTTTACACGATCATTTGATTGTCCTCCCTTGGCCGTTGCTCCTGTTTCAAGCGCCGAGCGAAATGCTTCACCTATTCCTTCGGTTACGTGTCTGCTACGCAATGCCCGCGCGATATGACACAGGGTTTGTTCGGTCTAATAGTACGAATACCTTGTTTTCGCGTTTTCTTTTGGGGGCCGGTTGTTTGTTTTAGTTTCGCCGGGAATTTAAACTGTCCCTTCCCGTCTTGCAGCGATTTACGGATTAATAACTAACGTGGACTCCCCATCGACTCGACCTGGGCAAGAAAGGTAACACGCGACTGTGCGCACTCTACGGTAGTTATAATCTGACTGTGCGTGTGCGGACGCAGCGGTGGATGAATCTCGACTGGAGCGTGTGTGTCTGCACCTTGGCGGTTGTGACTCGACTGACTCCTTAAAGGCAAGAGAAAGTTCATCGCGTCGTGGCAGTGGAGTCATAGCCAAATAATCTCACTGCCACTTACTAGGAACTTGAAAGGGGTTGCTATGCTTGCATAGGGAATTCAGTTCCGGCAAATTACTGCCGTATAGGCTGAGTTAGATTCCTCTCTCGTTATGTGTACTGAGAAGTCGGTTTTGGAAACACGACCAAGTATGGGCATGAGTTGTCGGTTAGACAAGGGAATATGGTTCTTGGTCGTTGCGATGGTTGTTTCGCGGAAGTGCAACGCATCGTGCTGGTGGCTTACTAGTAAGGGGAATTGGTATTGGGTAGGATGGGAGCCGAAATGATTTTCGGGGGAATTGAATGTCGCTTGCTTACAAGTGAGAAGTATAATTTAAGCGGGAAGTGAGTCGGAATGATTTTCGGGGGAAATTAGAACTGCTTGGTTGCAAGCGAGAAGTATAATTTAAATGTGAATATTAACCGAAGCGGTTTTTGGAAGAATGTGTGCGGCTCGATGTAGTTAATGGAGATGATTAATATTCCGTTGTAGGTTTGTGGTAGTGTTGAGCTATGCACCAAGCACGGGCGCGGATTCAGCCAACACCCACCGATAGTTCTCAAAAAAAAAAACAGAAAAACCGCACAAAGTTCTCCGAAAGAGGAAAATAAAAACACACGATCAGAATTGTTTCGTTTGATAGGTCACGTTTATTTATTGCATTAATTTACACTGTTTCTTTTATTTTTTTAATTGTTTTTATTTACACTGGTGATTCGCATACAACTGTCTCTTTTGATAGGTAACGCAGCACTTATATTACGGTCTGGTGAATTTGTTAACATAGAAGCAAAATATAATAAACGCACTAAATGACGAAAGGCCACTGAAAACGGTTTTAATTGAATGTTCCCATTAAAAATAACCTAAGCGATACGGCGTGATTAGAAATAATAGAATACTAATAAATAAACTGCCGACGGGAATAAAATGTCAAGACTCGCCACACACAAGTTGACTCCAAGGAAAAAGGCTGACTGACTAACTGGAGCTCACCAAAGAAAAGGGGAAACCTCAAAGAAACTGAAAAAGAGGAGGAGCTACACGATTAACTCGAGGTAGTTAATCGTGATTGGACCGGGTGAAATAGGCATACATTATGCATGTGTGCGTATGCCTTGCATACGATCGTCCGGCGACCCTGGACGGATGCCGACATCGCTGCAGCATCTTACATGAATGCAAACAAAAACATCTGGTCATCCTATGGGAGGCCATAAATCAACATCTCGGTTGACGATGTGAATTCCCTTTGGTCCGCCGACGGGTGGCGGCCGTTATTAGGGATTTTTGTATGCATAGCATTCTGTGGTGCCAATGCTATGTTTAGATATTGCAACGAATATAGGGTGCAGCCATTGCCAGATGTTGAAAGTAAACACTTGCTGGCTGCATCCAATTCGCTGCTTGTTTACGGTCCCTGATCGGTGGAGACCGATAATAGGAAACCAGCGATTGCTGGTAATTAGAGAAATGTTTGGTTTGCCTCAGCCGAAACCTTGTCGGCGGTGGCAAACCAATGGGACCAAATAGCCGCATGCAAGAAGTGCCATGGGCAAACAAATAAAACGAGTCAACAAGGAACTCTTTGTTGATGTTGTTTCCATAGCATAAGGCTATGGAAACAAGATGCCCTGGGCGGAATGTATGCCTAAGGATAGGATTTCAAATGCCGCGGCAATGTGATAATCTTTGCCGTGGACTTATGTTTTTCTTAGGAATCAAAGCCCGGTCGAGGGTGAATTTTCGATGCCACGGCAAGGTGATAAGCTTTGCCGTGGACTTAATGTTTTTTTAGGAATTAATGCCTGGTCGAGGGTGAATTTTCGATGCCACGGCAAGGTGATAAGCTTTGTCGTGGACTTAATGTTTTTTTAGGAATTAATGCCTGGTCGAGGGTGAATTTTCGATGCCACGGCAAGGTGATAAGCATTGTCGTGGACTTAATGTTTTTCCGGGGTGGTGTTGGAGAAAAAGGGGTTTGGAAGGAAAACCCCCCACAGAATAGGTAAGCTGCCTAACGGATATTCAAAACAGTTATCCGATTGGGTAACCGTATTAATTCCAGCGATTTGGCTGGGGGTAAATGCCGTGGCAAGGTTACGCAACCTTGCTGAAGTTCGACCGAGAGGTAAGTCGTTCGCCTGGAATAGTGGGGATCGAGCGATGCATGGCTCTTCGGGCCCTGAAAAGCCCCACAGGTTTGAGTATGCATTTTATTACAGCTTGGGAAATGGATTCTTGGTAAGTTGGGGATGTATGCGATTGCAGATTTGGGGACGAATGCTGTTGCATATTGGGAGGTGTGTGCTATTGCCGATTTGGGTTATAGTGACGCGCTGTTAGCGGTCGAAGTTGGTAGGAATTGTGGGTTGGTTCTTCGTGTGATGTAGAGAACCCCCACAAGACCTTTTCTATCCAAGAAGGGGAACGCTTCTGGGGGAATAAATCTGTTCTGAAGAGTATTCTCCATATCTGTTAGTGCTCTGGGGACGGGGCCTTCTCCGACGACGTCTCAGCTTTTCTGTCTTCGTGTGGACTGTATTCCGGCGTTGGTCGGCCAAACGATTTATTAGGTTAGCGTACAATTGTTGTAATATAAAAGTTTACACCACAAATTATGCCACCAAATTAAATATTCAATGTTGTTTTAATGTATTGTTTTTGGGCAAATAGTTTGCGCCAATGCTGTATTATAATATGCACACAATATATCTTCCGTGCGTTTATGTTGTATTTTAAATGTTTTAAACAATGTGTTGTACTCGCGTGGCCAATGTTTTAGTTCCGCAACTGTTGAATTGGTGGCTGGGCAAATCGTGTGGCCGCTGCTCGGTCCAACGTGCTGTTTTTTGTTTTGGAACCACGGTTATATCGGACGCAATCAATGGAAAACTAAATACGTTTTTACTTAGATAGCGATTTATTTTGAATAAATTTACATTAATAATTTAAACTGTTCTCGTTGCGAGCTTCCGCGCCAAACCGACAGCCGTTGTTTTCCTTTTTCTACGCACTGGGTAAGACTCTCGTGTGACCTTACTCCTTGACTGCAACTTAAAGACTCTACTTTAAGACTAAAAAACTAAAGACTAGAAGCTCTCTCTCTCAATTCCCCGTTATCTCTCCGAAAAGAGCTCTGCCATGATTGTCCCCTTGAAATGAACATCGTAACGATGCGGGTTTGTGCATCTGCTTGTATTTAATTTAAATTTACGATGTGATACTGCCCGTAACGTAAGCGTAAGTAATTAATATTTATTTAGGCAAATGCCTAATTGAGAAATGCTAATAAATATTTTAATTAAATAGAAATTTAATATTTAGTTAGGCAAATCATCACCATCATCTTCATCGGCTCTACAACCGGGAACCGGTCTTGGCCTTATTTAGCAAGTCTCTCCACCGGTATCCGGTCAATATCCGAGACTTGTTAAATTGTCCATAATAATTTGTTTTTCCGGGCAAGGCTATTAGCCTTGCGCCAACCTTTCTCATGATGTCGCTGCAAGCATTGGTTCACTACTTGGCGGGTGCCAAAGTAGCTATCTAGGGGTGTCACTTGGAAACTGCATGTCAACTTGGATTGAACATGGACAAGGATCGTCCTGGCCTTCGCCGGGTTGAAAGCAGAGACTTTACCCTCCCACTCCCCCCAATGGAGTTGATAACTGCATTTAATTAAAGAAAAAATTGAAGATCCGAAATGTCTACACAACTTTCTAGTAAGACGACTTCAAGTATACTCTGCAGATATGAGAAAAGAAACAACGCAACTGTAATAATTTTCTGTTTCATAGATCCACGGTGCTATGATATAACATATTTACTCTGAGTGTGCGGACCAAGGGTCGAAACGTTTACAGGTGGTTTGAGGATACGAGATCATGCCGCCGGTTGATGAGGGTCGCATTCGGTTGTCAGAATCGCATAATCAAATTAAGGATCGGATCGTCGACTTTTTGTGGGCCCGGATCCTTATGTGGAAGGAAAAGTTCAAATTGGGTACATGTGGTCATGGGGTTGTTACGCAATGCTTGTTGATTCGTCAGGTATTTTGTAATTATGGTATTTAATGTGACATTTCAATTGAGTTGAGAAGGAAGATGAGGAGATTTGTTTCTGCAGTGATTTCGGGGTAATTTAATAGAAGTACTTCATATTTCGCAGTTAGTTTGGTATCTGCGGCTTTATTACTACTATAGGGTGCGAAGTCGTGGTGCCGGCGTACGGCACAGGGTTCTACTCCGTCCCCACAACTCTTCACTGTTCGAACGAACTCAACCAGCTGCAACAATCAGCAGGGAACAAAAGTAAAATAAAACACCGATTTCAATTAGTTAAAACTTTTATCCATATGTACGCTATTGTAATTTCACCATGGTGCTGCCTATTACTATCTGAACACAAACGTCATTATGATCTGACCGCACACTTACACGTTAAAAAAAAAAGGAAACACAACTCGACAACTCCACTTAATAGGGTAACAAGCACTTAGGAAACGCTAGTTTTAAACACTGTTCGTCTTCTCAGCGGTATTAATTCGCTGGCGAAGGAAATTCGGCCTTAAAGGATGTATTTTCCACCCCAAGAGAAATGTGAAGTCTCTCTTTGGGGGTGGGTAACCTGATCTCATAGAGGAGATCATAGAGATACACATGTATGTGTGCACATTGGTTCTTTCATGGGACAAAGCCATGAGAACGAATCTGAAAACAAAGAAAAGGGAATAATGTGCATCAATGAGATGTGAGTTCGGCTAAGTAAACAAGCCGAATCTCATTGGGTGCTAATTGGGTTTCTGTTTGTTCATGCCGCTAGTCATGAGAAGCAGATCCAGAAATATGTAGGACAAAGAGTGGTGCAGATCATTGTCTAAGATGTGTATTGCAGCTGTTGATAGCCGCAATGCACCATGCACATGGTGCTAATTGGTTTTGACTTGTTTCCAGGGAATTGGTGTTTATGGCATCGCTGCCAAGGGTAAGTATACCATTCCTATTTACATTTGCCTATGCTGTAGGATTTAATTGATGCCTAAGACACAAGATAGGTATATTTGCTTTTGTCCCTTGGGTATAGGTCGCCAGCCAATGTGTATGGAAAGGAATTTATTATACACATGGTGAGGCTGGGAATAGGCGACGCAATGTTTATGATCCCTGTTATGATGGTTACATTATATGTAAACCAAATTGTTTTGTTTTCAGGAATTCGACTAGGGAAAATGCGTATGTAAGATTGAGATTTGCCTGGCAACCGAAGGTGCCGAATTGGGCTTGGGATTACTGAAGTTTGGAACAGAATTCTTATAGGGAATTTTGAAATCGAATAAATGAATGAAGGTAGCTTTTAGCTAAATACATTTGGTAAATTTGTTGCGTGAAGCTGTGGCGTGTATTAAATGTATTAGCTGGGCGTCACATTGGGACTGCAGTTACTATTATATCGAAGGCGCGAAGCGGACCTTGTGGCGTCTCTAACAGATACACACACAATACACAAGCAAATAGTGAAGAACACCGAACGAAAATCGAATAAGAAAATACACCAGAGCCGTATACCATAGCGATAACAAAACAATTCACATCAGTGGAATATACTCGAGTTTAAAAATCGAATTCTAAACACGGCCAGTAGCCTAATATGTTACGCTTAGGTTCAATTTTTGGTGATTCTAACTGTCATGGCGTCAGTTCGAATCATACGTTTTTCAGTATTATCCCAAACGCTATAAAGCATTTACAAGTTCTAATACGATTGCATTAGCAGAAACTATGGAAGTTGGGTTGTTGTTATGGGGGTTCTTCGTGTAAGTAGACAATGGGGTTTGGCGGAACCGCCACACTACTACTACTACCGACTGGGCATGCAAACATCCGGTATCCGATTACGTATGCGGTTTCTCTATGGAACGTTTACATGAACACTTGAATTTTAGGCGATTGATGAAAGTTCTTTGTGGGCGTTTTTGCTGTTGATAGGCCGGGATCTTTATGTAAAAGTTGAGCAGAAGCCATGAGACTTTTGATAAATTGTTTTTATCAACTGGAATGAACACAAATTTGACGCCGCAAAATGTGCAGTCAATTGTTTAGGATTTCTTAAGAGATGCAAGAAATGTCCAAACTGTCCACAATTTATGCGAAATATCCATTCAAAACAGGAATTCTCAAGACCACTTCATTTGCTGTGAAGTAAAAATAAACGGGCAGTGTAGCTCATAGGGATTCAGACATACATAGTTCAGTCTCGTTATTCGCACTGTATTACAAAGGCATAACATAACATATCCCAACTTGTGTTGGGAAAAGAATATGATATTTTCATTTTGGCTTTCCTTTTACTGTGACGGTTTCGTGGTGGTGTTCTATGCAAAATTTTAAAGTTCCTTTTATAAATCAGTAAGTCAATTTTCAATTCCTTATTTTCCGAACAGGTTCACAGGTGACAAATGTATTCCAAGACAAAAGCGAAGCATTGGAATTTCTCAAACAGCACAAGGATGCCAGACTAAAAATGTTTTCCAATTCAGAAGATGCTACTAAATATTCGTTAACAGGGCCCGACGACAGCCAATATTCTTCGTTTCCAATTTTGCCCAGCAGTAAGTCATTTTAATGTATTAAAATTTTGTGAACTTCTAATAAACTTAATAATTTTTAAGCCTATACAGCCATCAATCTCGAAAAAGGTGCTTATCGTACCCCAACACGACGGCAGCTATCAGAATTACGAGATTTTATCAGTTTTGGAAACTATGACAAAGTTCGATCATTAATATGGGAGAATCCGCGGTTTCTAATAAGTTCCGGCGATACTCCAATGTCCCTCAAAGAGGGCTACCGATTTAACGCACTTCACATTTGTGCAATATGCAATCAGCCAAAAATTGCCAAATTAATTTTAGAGACTATCACTGACATTGAATTCATTGAACTTCTCTACGGGAAAAACAATGAGAAAGTGTGTACCGAAGTTAGCGGCATACTATTAGACTACTACCTGAACACACCGGAGAAGGGAAGATGTGAAACTCCACTACATTTAGCATCGAAATTTGGCTTCCCGGACGTTGTGGAAGTGCTGACCTCATATCGTGAGTGTAAGATGCTACCAAATAAAGACGGCTTGTTGCCGGAACAAGTAAGAAGACTGTATAAGCCATAAGGTATAATAAATATTGTTACATAAATTTCAGATAATTTGTAGTCGAAGTCAGTCAGAGAAGGAGGCGCAAAAAATAACGACACTATTAGGAGAACGGTTTTTTGTTCCAGTTATTCGATCTGTCAACAATTCCGTTCCACCAGTGGTGGGAAAACCATTTTCTATAAACGATCCGCCGGTATGTATAATGTGTGGAAATTTCAAATTACGTTAATTAACAGTTCGATAATCAAAAAGATTGGGATTAATCGACACTGTTTCTGAAACGTATCAGAAACCAATCTCTCCGTGCAATGGCTAGCACATGTAGTATATAGAACCAAAATATTATGGTACCCGCTTTTTTTTTTAGACCTTTCCTAGACTCGCGATCTTCAACTTTTCTTGCTGAGTTTCATGTCTGCCCTGTGTTATTTAAGGGGTAATATCACCTTGTCATCCTGAGAAAGGTTGGCGCAAGGCTAATAACCTTGCCCGGAAAAACAAATTATTATGGACAATTTAACAAGTCTCGGATAAGGATAGGATACCGGTGGAGAGACTTGCTAAATAAGACCAAGACCGGATCCCGGTTGTAGTGTCAATGATGATGAATATCACTTTGTGTTGACAAAATTTCACGTGATTTTCTAAGACGTACCACGATCGATAGGACAGAGATAGTGATATGAGGTTTTGTGCATATGAAAGTACTAGTCTTTAACTACAAAAAAAAAAAGTTTTATTTTAATTTTACGATACAAGTGGCAGCGCACGAAACGAAAAATAAATCTCGGACGGTCGACATGGGCGTAAATCGAAGTTTGAACGCCGGCAAAATGTATTCAGCGAATACTAAGGGGACTATGAATCCAACACCCAGTCGAATTGGAACGATAAAACCCTTGTAAAATCTTAGCCACTGCAGATCCTTCTTGTGATCAAAGGTGAGTCGTTGTTGTTAGAAACAAGATCGTTTTCCTAACCATAAGTCGCTGTTGCGTCCAGGGATCAATGTCCTGCAGTGCCTTCAGTCGGCACTCGATGCTCAACGTACCTTCACACAATCGTTTATTAATTGCAATGCAAACAGAAATTTGTCATCGCCCATCAGACGATGCGAGAGAAGACGACATTTGAGAGCGGGAGAGGTGAGATTGAAGTCAAAGAAGGTGGGGTACGAATTGGGTAAGAGGTAAAAGTCGACAGATCTGACTGCGAAAACTACAGGGGAATATCATAGCTCCCAACCACATACAAAATACTAACAAATGTGATATTGGCGAGAATTACACCGAATACAGAAGGAATACTGGGAGACTACCAATGCGGATTCCGTAGGAACCGGTCAACAAGCGACCAAATGTTCACAATAAGGCAACTGCTGGAAAAGAAGTGGGAATACGGAGAGACGGTTCACCAACTTTTCGTCGACTTCAAAAAAGCCTACGACTCAGTCGCAAGGCAAATACTCTACCATATTGTAGTTGAGCTGGGAATCCCGAAAAAATATGCCGCCCTCATTCAAATTTGCATGAACGAAAACAAACCATTTGAAATCCGGGATGGACCAAACCAGGGGGATGGCCTCTTACCACGTCTTTTTAACCTTGATCATCAAAAAGGTACAAGATGACAACATGGCTGGATCATCCAAGTGCTCGCATATGCGGATGACATCGCCGTTCTGGGCGATAATCTAGAAACTGTAAGTAAAAACAGTTCCAGATTATCGCCCGCTTCTGCCGCTTGCTTGAATCATCAAACAAGCGGCAGAAGAGGTGGGCTTAGAAATAAATGAAGACAAAACAAAATACATGATTACGGCGAGAGCAGGTGGAACTCAGGGAACACATATAAACGTCAGAGGCAAGATATTTGAAAAAGAATTGAAATATCTGGGAACGATACTGACGGCCGGTAACGAAATGTCGAAGGAAATTAACAAAAGACTGCATTCCGGCAACGCTAGCTGGCACGAAGTCAGTAAACTGCTAAAATCCAAACTGCTATCACGTAACATAAAGCTCCGGGTCTATAGAACCATAATCATGCCGATTGCTCTATACGGTTGCGAAACATGGGCTCTCACAAAACGGGAAGAAAACAAATTCCGTGTATGCGAGGTAAATATGACGAGGAGGCAGGACAATGGAGGAAACTCCACAACCACGAATTGGAAGAGCTTTACCGCAAACCTACAATAGTGGGATTAATCAGATCGCGAAGATTAAGATGGGTCGGACATGTTGCGCGAATGGACAACGATAGGTCCGTGCGTAGAATTCTTGACGGTAGACCAACGGGAAAGAGACCGACAGGATGGCCGCGACGGAGATGGGGGTGGACGATGTGACGTTTGACCTTGAGGCGATCGGATCGGCTGGTTAAGCGTGGAGGGAGAATGCACAGGACAGGGAACAATGGCGGAGTCGAGTCGGTGGGGTAACGAACTTCCGGCTTCTTACAGGCCAATAAATAGTAATAGTAAATAGAATCGTAAGACCTGTGATGGGCGGGGAATAGAATATACGAGGGTTTCGCATTTTTCGGGTATTAGTGGAAAATGTAATGAAGGAGAGCAGGCTTGGGCAGTTGCTTGAATCTGAGAGTAGACGATGGATGAAGAGAATGTCGGCATGAATTCTGCGGTCTTCGTGTGTTAAGGTTAATTAGGTGAAGACTGCTCATATATGGGGGGATTATCAGAGGAATTTCCCAATTCTATCCTCGGAGGGCAAAACGCAAAAAACCGCGTTGCACGCTTTCGATCCTGCGAATATGGACGAGTAATGAGACCAAATTTGACTACCATATCCAAGAAGGGGGCGGACAAAGGCTATATAGAGCGATTTGGAAACGTAGGGGTTAGAAAATTCTTTCGACCAGCGTTTCACAAAACAAGGACTTCCCGGATTTCGTCATAAGCTTCTTCGATCAGAAACATTTCAGCCTTGTCTTTTCATTGGTTTCGGCGTTGACGTTGGCTGTGACGCTCGTCTGGAAGTTACACTCCAGTGCATTTTGGAGGTATTTTGCAGGTCAATAAGTCTTTAGGAAACGAGGACGATTTTCTTGTTTTTTTCTTATTCATTATCATCATCGGCATTTTTTACGACGCGGATTACACTTTTACTCTAAATTAAAGATTAATTTAAACTATTTATATGTTAGTGAGCGTTGCAAGATATTTATAAAGATATTTTTAAATTTTAATGTATCATCATCATTTATCATCGGCACTACAACCGGGATCCGATCTTGGCCTTATTTACCAAGTCTCTCCACCGGTCCCGATTTCGAGCCGATGTCGTCCAGTTCGGCAGCCCCAGGCTCTGACCGTCCTGGACCTTGCTATCCTTCTATCGCAGACAAGGTCTGCCGCGCTACCGTCTTCCATACATCCTGCCACAAAGGACTTTCCGCTCAGGCTCCTCTTCCCCCATTCGAGCTAGCTGTCCCACCCACCGGAGTCTAACGAGCTTGATTTTTCTTACAATGTTAGCTTCAAGGTAGATCGCGTGCAACACATGGTTGTAGCGTCTCCGGAATCGTCTTATTTAGCTTACCTAATAATGACGCATAGTACTGTCTAGTTATCGTGTTTTCCTTTTCCTAATAGTCGTCAATATAGATAATACCACGTGCATGTCAAAACACAGTAGCCATAAATCATCTGGGTTGCTACGCATGCGCTCCAAAAGAGCCTTAGAAGAGACCACGCGGTTACATTTGTTCTCAGCTGAGAGTAAATGCGGCCCCCATTTCGCAGATATTTTTTTTCATACCCAATTTATCAGATGCCTACAAGGTATTTATATATTGTATTTGATAGATACATAGTGAGGAATGATGCTTAATAAAAACAGACCATTAGCGGTGCTAGAGCCCCATCACTTGGATTTTCTAAGGGCTTGTTGACCTGCCCTCGTATTATATAACCATATTAGTAAAACTGTTTCACCAGCCTATTGAAGTTTACGAGCTAGTTCTTAATGCTATCGATCATATACTCGAGCTGAGTAATTGTGAGGACGACATCATCATCTTCGGAGATTTTAATCTTCCACAACTCAATTGCGCTTTATCTGACGATCATTCACACTTCACCCCACACCTCACCTCGGCCAAGGAATGTTTTTTGATTGATCGACTAGATGATTCTTGTCTCTGTCTGATCAGCAACGTCCGAAACCTCTCGGGTGGGCAGCTAGACCTCAAATTTACAACAGACAATTTCAATACATCTGTCTCACCCAGCCCCTTCGCCCTTCCATCTATAGACCACCATCACCCCCTTCTTTTCGTGACCTTCTTCCGAGTCCACTCACCACCGTCCATTCCCGGACGGCCAGAGCCTGGGACTGTCAAACTGGATGACATCGGCTTCAAATCGGGACCGGTGGAGAGATTTGTTAAATAAGGCCAAGAGCAGATCCCGGCTGTAGTGCCGATGATGATGATGATGACGCTCGGAAAAAGGACTTACGAGTTTCTTCCTCTCATAATCCACTTTTCTTTATCATTCTTGGATACTTTAGGGAGTGTTTAAGCCAATAAAAAAAAAAACGTAAAAAAAATCACAAGGTGATATTACCTCTTAATAAAATGGGGAGTAATAATGATCCCTTTAGAATCAGATTAATCTCTTTTGAGATGTATTGCCTTATGCTATTAATTTTTCGATAGATCTTTTTCGAGTTTTCATATGAGTTGCTTTTCCGGGACTTTCTGTTATCTGTGGACTCGTTTTTCAAATTTTCTGATTCTTTATTCTCTGCATTTCTGCATTGCTCGAAAGTATCATTATTATGTTCAGCCGCAGTTTTGGTCCCATCGTAGTGCGTCAATAATTTCAGTTATCGTCGCACCACTCGTTTACTGCCGCTGTAACAATGTCAGTATTTTTAAGACTTGTTCCAGCTTACACACGTATCAGTACCAGGACTCACTTTCGCATCACAGAGTGCTAGTACCACAGCTCGACCCTACTAGTTTGCAACCATTTCACAAAGTAAAGTAACCAAGTGCGAGAATCAATCTGATTCGCAGTTACAGATCTGTTGGAAAATTGTTGGAAATTATACTTTATTCGTAAGAATGATATTTACAAATGAGAAGTTAATATTCTAGTCTTAAGCTAAATTAAACTGTGTTGATGGCAGGTCCAGCGGCGAAAGGAGAGAGAGAAAAAGTAAAAAAAAAAAAAAAAAAAAAAAAATTGTGGCGAGAAGGCCGAATTTAGCGAGACAGGACATATGTGTCCTTCATCTTGTCTCTGACTTCTGGTCATCTTGCGATAACCAGAATCACCCACATCCGTGAGGATGTTGGGCTCGGTCTCGCGATCTCTGAAAAGAAAAGAGAAAAAGGGGGGGTATCCAAGGATAGTGTGGACAGTGTTAGTCCGAGTGTTCTCTAACTACTTTTATAGAGGGATGGTGGGAAAGAAATCGTACAAGACCGGTAGGTCTTGGGTGCGGTAGTGAACGCAGATCACGTCTTTGGCGTCAGATAATCTGCGCTTTGGTCGGTGTATATGTTTGTGTTTGTGCCGTCTTGTACTGTGCGTTCGTGTGTGTGGTTTGTTAATAGTAGACCCTATGGGATGGGTCCAGGAATCCTCTATTATAGAGGGGAATGTTGTTGGGAAGGGTGCTTTCTTCAGTTTTGTACTGAAGAAGAAATTGTGGGGGTTTGATCCGAAGAGATCGAAAGAGAGAAGGGTCAAGAACGCAGGAGTCCCGTACAAGTGGGTTCTCGCTGTTCTGAATGTTTTCGAGGTGCTTATATGCTAATTGAAGCAAGTACTCGTCGATAGGGGCAATGGAGGCGCCTTCGTATAGGTGAGAGTTGGGGTAATGACGACCGTCAGGCCTTCTAGAATGATTGGTGCATCTTCTGAGGAGTTTCCTTTCGAAAACCCGAAGTCTTTCCATTTGGGCCGAAGATATGCAGGACCATATGGGAAAGGCGTACGATATTCCAGATCGGATTAGCTGCTTATAGCAAGAGAGAAAAAGTCATCGGTGCCACTGTTTATATATGCTTGGTTGTTACCAGAACACTCTGTAGCGTTGCCCTTCCAACACTCCTTCTCGCTTCAGAATGTTCCGGTCTATGCAGTCCTAGTCCTTCTGCAAGCTCCTCGAACCGGCCCCTGGCCAACATCTTCGTTAGGATATCTGCCAACATTTGTTCGGATGGGCAATAACAAACATTTATTATCCCTTTCCCCAAGAGGTCCCGCATCTGGTGATAGCAAACGTCAATATGTTTGGTCCTGGCTGATCCCGAACCTGGGATCAGTCTAATACAACCTTGGTTGTCTTCGTACATGGTTGTTGGTTCCCTCAATGGAGTTTTCATATCCTTGAACAACTGTCTCAACCATAGCAGCTCTCTGCTCGCGAACGACGCGGCGATGTACTCTGCCTCTGTGGAGGACATTGCTACCGGGGTCTGCTTACGACTACACCAAGCGATCACCGCTTTACCAAACAGGAAAACGTATCCGCTTGTTGACTTCCTGTCCGCCTTGTCGCCTGCCCAGTCCGCGTCCACGTAGAAAGTGAGACTGCCGTCCTTGGCTGAGGGTAGTCTCAATACTGTGTCCGCGGTAGTTTTCAGGTAGCGCATCACCCGTTTGGCTCCGCTTCAGTCAGCTTGGGTTGTGTAGGGTTATATTTGTATAGATTGTTCTTCTTACCTCGGTTCCGGGTCTTTTGGCCTTGTGTCCAAGATGAAAACAGGAGATTTAATTAGTTTTTATTTTATTTATTTTAATCATTGTGGCCGTTCTGGCCTCCGGATCCAAACTCCTCTCGAATCCAAAATGCATTCCCCTTTTATACTCTGTGGCAACAGAGATTTGTTAAAAATATTACTTAAAAATTCCAAGAAGCCCAAACAAAATTGTGTGTGCTTCAATTGGAATAGGATTCCGGGAAGTGTACACGAACTCTATCTGAACTAATTCCCGGAAGGAGAAATCATGAAATGCATTTAGTATTACGCATTTCATAATTTCAATAGTTATAGGGAATTGAATCAATGCACGACAAATGGACTTTCGTTTAATTTTGTCGCGCATATGATTCAATTGGATTGGGATATAAGTTACTTGGAAATTGAATCAATGCGCAACAAATGAACTTGTGGTTTAAATCTATCGTGCATATGATTCAATTGGATTGGAATTATAGGTAAGTGGGTGAGAGTAGTGATTTAGGATCACTACATTCCTCCCCCCTTTAGAAAAGAAAATTAGTCTGGAAGAGGTTAATTTTCTAGAATGAGTGAAAAGCAAGGGGCGGTGGCATTTTGAATTCGCGATAGTTTACATTTTTTGTTTTAGTTTAACCTTTAATGCATTAATTCGTTATGTTTAATATGTGTGCTACATGTTGTATTTTCTCTTTCGCGGTACTGCTTCTTAAGTTTGTTTGTATAAAGAATGGTATGGTATTTATCTAATAATTGTGGCTGGTGTCATGTTTACATTTATCATTTAAGTATATTAATGAAAGTGAATTTTAAAAATAGACATATGTATTATAAGACTAAGTAAATAAATTTTGAATTAATAAATGTTCTTATTCTACTTCGTGTTTTATAATGTTATTTTTCTAATCTATACTTAAGCCATTAATATTTATTTTTTGTTGTTGTTCATTTAATGCTAGATTAATAGAGATAGATGTGTATTTATTTTTAAAGAGCACAGACACACACTAGTAGTAAATACGAATTATATTTTATAATATTATATAGAATTCTTTATATCTTCATTCTTTCTTTGTATTTTGATTTAATCAATCGATTACATGGCAATTTTAGCTTAGGTCTGTTTTCGTATATCTGTATTGATTTTTTTTTTTGTATTATATGTTTTTGTTTCAGTTTGCTATTTAGTATTTTCTTAATGCTCATATTTTTCATATTTCTAAGTTAGATCTTAATTAGGATTTACATATATTCTTTGAAATAGTTATTTACAATTTTGTTTAGTGTTCATAAATTGTCTTCCTCATTGAGGGTCAATATGTGTTTTGTTTTATTTGTATGTGCTTTCTTTTTTTGTATTTCATTACATTTGTTTTAATATCTTCTTTTAGTATAACATTTGTTAGTTTGTTTCTATTATTGTTTTTATTTATCATATATCTTCTGAATTTTTTTTTTTTTTTGTCATCTGTCATCTTTGTCAATATTGTGTATCTATTAGAATTTTTAAGTGATTAATTATTGAACTATAATACACCCTGGGGATAGTATATGTCTGGGGTTGAGAGTGGAAAGGAATGTGAAACTAGGGTGAAGATCAGAACTAACCAACCTAGGAATATTGTTTTAATCTCCTATTGTTTACCTTTATTGATTTTTGACCAATTTTGATGGTCGTATTGTTTGGCTCAGTTATTCCTGTAATGAGGAAAGGGCCCTTCCAGATGGGTGTTTGTTTATTCTTGGGGTTTTTGTATCTTACCAACACCATGTTTCCCTCATGAAACGTTTCTGACTGTGGTTCCTTACCGGAGCAGGTGGTTACCTTTAACGAACGGCATTCATTACACTGTTTTCTATATTTCCGAATGTCGGAGAGCATGGACGGCCACCAGTATCTTTGTCGTATCTTATTATACGATTTGGTGATGCTTTGATGTCCATCGGAAGGGGAATTGTGATAAACCCTGAGTATCGTCGCGATCTCATCGAGGTTTATTATTTTTTCGGGTGTTGTGGGCTTTTGGAAAAAGTTTGTATTTTGAGAGGAGCTGGGGCACAACGTTTTTGGATTAGCTGACGAAGTGTCAGTTATTTGATTAGTACTTTTGATGTTACCACTTAGCTCCTTGGGGTTCCTCTTTTTATGGTTAAGATTTAACCTGAAGATTTTGTGCTTACCTTGTGCTTGCTCCTGTTTCCCTTTAGCGTATTTATTTTCAGGTGCCTTTTTCCCGACCTGTGAGAACTTTATTGGCACACTAAATACTTTGGGGTTTATTTCCGTGCGAGGAAAAGTGACGCGTTGTTTGGGGCCTTCCACATTGCAATATTTTGACAAAAAGTCATTTCCAAGCAGACCGTCTTCTGGTAGACCGGGCATACTGCTCACTACTTGGAACTTGCATGGGAGTTTAGACCTACCTTTTAATTTGAAGTTGACCTTGCAGCTTCCCAAGGTCCTAATGCTTCCGAACGGTGTCTCTAAAGTGCAAGCCTCTTGCTGATTTATTTTGGCGTCTGATTTTCCAAGGCAATTTTTGTTAATCAGGCTTACTTCCGCACCGGTGTCCACTACTAGTGTTGTGGTTTTGTTAACACCTACATCTATCGGTAGTTGGACGGTGGGAATGCTGGTTAATGGCGAGAGTGGGGTCCTTACATGGTAGGTCCTTTTTGCCACCGAGGGTTTTGACCTTCTTCGTTTTGGGCTCGAAGTGGGGGAATTCTTTGCAGGTTGGCATTGAACTCGCGACTCCCATTTCAGCTTTTGCTGACAGGATCCTAGATTGTGGCCTTGTTGGCCACAGAAGTCGCAAGTCTGCCTTATGTGCAGAACTCTTTTTACCTCCCTTAATCGCCGGCAATCACGGATATCGTGATTTAATTGCTGGCAGTGTGTGCAAAAGGGAGTATTTTTTCTTTTGACACAATCCTCATAGACATGCCCCCTTTTGTTGCAGTAACTGCAGGTTATTCTGCTGAGGGAGGCATCGTGTGTCAATAATATGTTGGAAGGGTCTGATTCCATAACCCCTTCGGTTCCCCTGTATGTTTGGTCGGCTGGCGATATTTGGGCCTGAAGTTGCGGAATCCCCTGTGTAATGGGTTGCCTGTATGAAAACTTTTCTATAGTTGGAGTATTGGGCATTAAAGTTTGTCTCAATTCGGTACCTAAAGTTGGGTTATAAGCTTCTGGAGGTGCTACCGGTGTATAAGGCGAAGGAGAGTTAAATGGAACCTGCGAAGAGATTAATGGCCGCTGAGGTTGTTGGATTTGTTCCAATTCTAATGTTTTTTCCATTAAGGAATCTATTGGTACATCGCCCATCAGTAATAAAAATTGACGATGGTACGGATTTATCAACCCCTGTTTGTAGATGCTTTTTGCAAAGTCATCTAATTGTGCCTTTACGGCCTCGGACAAAGTGGGACCGTATTTTAGTTCCGCGGCTTTCTTACATTCCATTAACGACTTCTTCAGTCGTAATTGGAATAAGATGATAGCTTCTGCCGGATTTTGCCGAGTAGCTAATAGCTTATTTACCAGGTCCTGATAGTTTTCTACTGGTAAATAAACCTTCCTTAGCACATCCTCGGCTTCCTGAAAAGATGCGAACGGAGTGGACGCGAATAAGGCAGAAGCTTCACCCCGTAGCCTAGTAGGGAATATTTGTAAGAAAGCCCCGTGTTCTTCAGTCCTGAGGCAGTTTAAAACCCTCTTGCAGCAATCCAAAAAGGTTTCCAATTCTGCACCTATATGCGGATTTGGTTCCCCGGAGAAGATGGGGATTAGCTGTGCTGACAGCTTCGCAACCTTTGTGTAATCAATGGCCATTGTTTCAAAGGTTGCGAGATCCGTTTGGTGCTGCAGAATTGGAATTTCCGATAAGGATGGGCTGGGGTCGCGAGTTTTGATCGGAGGGTTTGCTTCGATTATGGTTCCGCTGCGAAGTTTTTTCGGTGAAGGGGGTACTTGGTCGTGGGATGTTCTAGAGCTTGAGGTGGTTTCTTTTTCCATAGACTGACAGTTTTAATAGTGATAGGGGGTGTTGATACAAGGAGGGAAAACGGTAGTAATAAATATATATATTATATATGTAGGGTAAGGTTGTTAATGTTTAAGACACTTGCTATCCCGTAAGTGCTTTTGTTCATTTTTATTATTTATTATTTGGGGGTAGAAATTCTTCCCTAGGATTACTAGCCACACAATATAGACAAGGTTGAGACGGGATATTTTTGAAATAGCAGCAGGGTTACAATTGGTTTTATAGTAATTTGTTATAATTTTTTGTATGTAAAGGTTATGTTTGTGTTTAACTGGGAGTAGAGCAAATTTGGGTAAGGTGGTGTTAATAGATTAAGCAAATTATTTTGTAATTTTAGTCAAAAATTTCAAAAGAAAGTAGATTATTACCTAAGTCTTTAGTAAATTAAAGAAAAATAAATGGTCACTTAACTGTTCTCTGTTGTTGTAGTTGTTGAGCAAGCTGCTGTCGATTGGTGCTGCTACTGTTGGAGCTCCTGCTGTTTCCCTTGCTGTTCTAGCCGCTAGTGGCGTGCTGGTAGATTACTGCCCGTTTTGTTGACGTTGTTATGAGGTGGTTGGTACTCTGCCATCGTTGTTATTTTTGTTGTTGTTGGGGCTGTTACTGCCCGTGAGCCTTGATGTTTTTTTTTTTTTTTGGTTTTTTTTTTTTTTTTAATTATTTTTGTTTTTACACTGGTATTTAGCCCCAGGTACGCTGTTAATTATTTTTTGTTTTTTATTATTTTTTTATAGCACTTCCTGGTGTTTAAGCCCCAGGCACGCTTTGAATTATTTTTTTTTTTTTTTTGTTGGTTTATATTACCAAGTCGTGCCTCCGGAGCCAGACTCAACTCCGGACGCAGGGCTGAAGGTGTCTTGTGCCCAGTACGCTTGTAGTTGTGTTATTGTAGTGATCAAGGGTTTTCAAGCACTTACAAGTGTTTAACTTTGGCTTCCTTGATCCTACCGGCTGCGCCAATTATGTAGGGTTATATTTGTATAGATTGTTCTTCTTACCTCGGTTCCGGGTCTTTTGGCCTTGTGTCCAAGATGAAAACAGGAGATTTAATTAGTTTTTATTTTATTTATTTTAATCATTGTGGCCGTTCTGGCCTCCGGATCCAAACTCCTCTCGAATCCAAAATGCATTCCCCTTTTATACTCTGTGGCAACAGAGATTTGTTAAAAATATTACTTAAAAATTCCAAGAAGCCCAAACAAAATTGTGTGTGCTTCAATTGGAATAGGATTCCGGGAAGTGTACACGAACTCTATCTGAACTAATTCCCGGAAGGAGAAATCATGAAATGCATTTAGTATTACGCATTTCATAATTTCAATAGTTATAGGGAATTGAATCAATGCACGACAAATGGACTTTCGTTTAATTTTGTCGCGCATATGATTCAATTGGATTGGGATATAAGTTACTTGGAAATTGAATCAATGCGCAACAAATGAACTTGTGGTTTAAATCTATCGTGCATATGATTCAATTGGATTGGAATTATAGGTAAGTGGGTGAGAGTAGTGATTTAGGATCACTACAGTTGGGTGTTCCACTCTTCGGCACAGCAACCCGACTGCAACCGCGATGTCTGGTCTCGACACAGTGGCTATGTATAGGAACGACCCTATCACCTTCCTGTACAATTTGTTGTTCTCCAGCTCAAAGCCACCTTCCCTGGGAGCTGCAAGGAATCCGGTCTCCATCGGTGTGGTAACCGGCTTTGCGTCCAGCAAGCCGTTCTCTTCCACCAATTTGACGATTTTTGCCCTTTGATTCAGCAAAAAACGAACCGTCGTTGTCTCGCTCAATCTGAATCCCCAGGTAATGGCTAACGTTCCCCAGGTCCTTGATCTGGAAATGTCTGCTCAGCTGCTTGCTCACTGCTCTTGTTACCTCAGGCGTTGCTCCGGCCACCAGCAAGTCATCAACGTAGAGTAGAATGTAGGACATCCTTCCATCTTTTTCTTCCTTTAATTACAGACACCTGTCAGCACAACCACAGCTGAAACCCAGTTTGCCAAGGATTACCGCTGCCTTCAAATTCCAGACCCTTACCGACTGCCTCAAACCGTAGAGGCTCCTTTTGAGTCTTAGCTCCTTCTTCTCCTCTACTGGCATAATAAATCCCTCGGGTTGCTCCATGAAAATCTCTTCGTCTAGCTCGCCGTTCAGGTACGCGCTCTTCACATCCAGGTGCCGGACATGAAAATTCTGCTGCGCTGCCAGTGTGAGTAGGACTCGAACTGTCTCGTGTTTGACCATGGGAGCAAACGTCTCGTCGTAGTCTTCGCCGTACCGCTGCGAGAACCCTCTCGCGACCAAGCGAGCTTTGTGGGTGTAGATTTTTCCATTGCCATCGGTCTTGCCTTGAAAACCCACTTGCACGAAACCGCCTTTCTGTTTGGTGGAAGATCTGCTATTTCCCAGACTTGGTGGTCGTTCAGTGACTTCATCTCTTCTTCGGCCGCCACTCGCCACGGATTCTGCTCTCTGGGTGACATCTGTAACAAATCTTTCCAATCCTTTGGTTCTCTTACGATGCAGGCTCTCACCTTGTACCCCAGCCTCGGTGGTGGTACATTTTTGTTGCTTCGTTGAGAAACTCTTCTTTGTACTGATGGGGATGTTTGAAATTGTTCGTCTGCGGAATCGCCTCCCCTTTGCTCTTCCTGACCTCTCAAGTCTATTGTCTCTCCATCTGAGTCTTGGCCTTCTTCCTCAGAGTCGGTTTCTCCTTCTGGTTCCTCACTGTCTGGCATCTCGTATGTGACGTATCGCTCTGGTGGCTTTTTGTTCTTCTCTTCATGGCAGCTCTTCTTTCGCTCGATTGAGTTCTCGATGATCTTGACTGATCTGCTAATCCAGGTCTCGTTCGTTGACGGGTCCAGAACTCGATATCCTGTAGTGTTGCCATGGTACCCCACCAGAACTCCTTCTCGTGCCTTGACATCCCACTTTCTTCGTTTTTCTTTTGGGATGAACGAAAAAACCTTGGAGCCAAAGGTTCTTATGTGCGGCAGGTCTGGCTTTTCACCTGTAAACAGTTCTACCGATGTTTTGTCGATGCTTCTGCTCGTCATCCTGTTTTGCAGATATGTCGCTGTCAGCACTGCTTCTCCCCAGAACCGTTTGTCCAGTCCAGCTTCAAACAGCATGCGCGTCCTATTCTTCCGTTCCGCCACTCCGTTTTGCTGTGGCGTGTATGCGACCGTGAATTGCTGCTCCACTCCTTCTCGCCGAAGAAAGTCTTGCAATTCCTTGGGGGCGTACTCCTTTCCGTTGTCCGTCCTGATTGCCACTGGTTTTCTGCCGTATATGTTTCCAATTGCTGCAACATAATCTTTAATTGCATCGGTTACCTCGATTTTTGATTTCATTAGCCTGATGACTGTGAAACGAGAAAAATCGTCGATGAGGGCCAGGAAATATCTGTTTCCGCTCGGTGTCTGTGTCTGCATCGGCCCGCACAGATCCGAATGGATCAGCATCCCTGGTTTCCTTTCTCTCCTCTGTGCCTGGGGGAATTTTTTCTAGCTCAGCTTTCCTCTGATGCAGCTCTCACAGGTTGGTTCACACTTGCGGGGAGAGATGCGCATCTGTCCAGAGCCAGCCATTTGTCTGATAGCTGCCAAGTCTCGATGTCCTAATCGCCGATGCCAATCGTGGATGCACGTTGCTTCTCTGGTCAGGTGTGCCTGCTCCTTTACTCCTTCCAATTTCAGTCTGTACAAACCGCCGTCGTTGTCTGCTTCAGCTACTACTTCCTTTCTTTGAAGGACCTGGCATCCGTTGTCCTTGAATACTATTTCTCATCCTTTATCGATGATTCTCCAAACTGAAATTAAACTGTCATCGAGTTTGGGAATGTACAGGACATCTGTCAGCCTTACTTTCTGGACCTGGCCGTCTTTCACGATGCATGGTAGGTAGCCATCTCCTATCCCAGTTGCCATTATTTTTGATCCATCCGCCAAATAAATTGGTTTGTTCAAGTCCCGGATGCCGTCGAAAAATGCTGAGTTGTTTGTCATGTGGCTCGTTGCCCCCGAGTCCACGAGCCAGCCATCTTGTCCGCCGTCTTGGATCCTCGTGTCACCTCTCGCTTGGAAGAGAAACTGCTTCTGATTGGCGTCAGCCCTCGGCGTCTTTGACTTTTCTATTCCTGCCATGGCTTGTTCCTTCATTGCTTTGTACCATTTGCAATCCCGTTTCAGATGTCCTGGTTTCTGGCAATGGTAACATGTACGGGTTTCCGGAGAGAGAGAAAGTCTTTTTTTTTTTTTTTTTAAACTGTTTTTATTAACCACAATTAAAATTTGTACATTTAAGTAATACAGTGACTTAAAATTAAATTCGTGACAATTGCTTACATGTAATTATTATTATAATACATTTTCCAAACAATGTTTTAAGAGTTATAGGCTATATGTGTGTTTATACATTTAGTAGGGTTTCGTCTTCCTGGAAAAGGTCAGAAAACCAGGAAGAGAGAAAGTCATCGGTGCCACTGTTTATATATGCCCTGCTCGTTGACCTAAGCGCCACCTATCCGGCGCTAGAATTACTAAGGTTGTTACCAGAACACTGTAAGCGTTGCCCTTCCAACAAGATCAAAATGTTGTTCCTCTTATTTGGCTGTTAAGTTGGCCATCCAAAGTCCATTTTGTTTGATTGAAAATCCTTTCTTTTCAATTAAGCCGTTTCACAAAGTAAAGTAACCAAGTGCGAGTATCAATGTGATTCGCAGTTACAGATCAAAATATTGTTCCTCTTATTTGGCTGTTAGTTGGCCATCGAAAGTCTATTTTGTTTGATTGAAAAATTTTTTTTTTCAACTAAATTAAAGTGTTAGTAAATCTTAGTTAAAATATGGTCTTATTTATAATAGTATGTTGTTATATTACTCTATTGTGTGACTCCGCTGTGACTAATTGAAACCTGTCATATAATCTAACTTAAGTCGGTGCAATAATCTGAATAACACACTTTCTCTTTTACAGAAGCTCGATGGAGATCCTCTAAGTCCAAAACTTGAAATACAAGCAATAGCTGGACCGATGAGCAAAGAAAAGGCTGTGGTAAGCATTCGTCTGTTCAGGCACCTCCCCTGTGACTAAAATACTTGTTTATCGCTAAAGAATTTTTGTCGTCGTTGGAAAACACCACCTCGTTTAAATAACCATTCATTACCATTAATGCAATATTCCAATAATACTCCGTCTGGCATTATAACAAGTACTCCAACGAAGTCTACGCCCAGGCCTAGATCACATTCATTGTTAACACCCAACGGAAAGACTGTGTATTACACAAAAACTCCCCAAAAGAGTCACAACGGCAGTTATACGAACAACAGAAACATATCCATGAACAAGGAGAATAAAATATTAGAAGACAATAATAATAAGGTCAAGGAACAAAATAACATGAACCATTATTTTACTCCACGACGAAAAAGGAACGATTTATTCTCCCAGTATCGTGACAACTGTACGGATTCACCTGTAGTGTTTGATGATGTTGATTCCACATGTACATCGCACATCACAGAGAACAATTTTGGTAGCCCAAGTTTTAAGGAACGGCATTTAAAATTAGCTGATGTTGAGAAAGGCCTGGAAGTTATCGGAAGGGAACTAGCCAAAGAGAACATTGTTGAATGGAAGGAGTATTGGGATTTCCTTGGGGTGTTTATCGACATTCGCTCACCAGAAGGATTATCAAAACTGGAGAACTTTTTGGCAAAGTTAAAAGTAAAAGATGGTAATATGAGTCAAGAACCGGTCGATGGTTTAGTTAAGATAAAAGTAAAAGATGGTAATAAGAGTCAAGAACTGGTCGATGGTTTAATTAGTGCCTTCGATAAATTAAGTATACGTGATGAACATAATAAATTTATGAGCCTCGACAATGACAAACAAGCCAAAGCCAAGTCTGGATCTGTTACCGCTCCGCAATTGACTACGCCGTACACCTGCGTCGAAAAGTCCTTACAAGTTTTTGCCAAACGAATGACTAAAAATTTATTAAACAACGTAGATAGCATTAATTCTATTAATGACGCGTTTATTTCCGAACTTAAAAGGCTGAAATCATTAATCGTTAGCTTTATGGATGATTCTCGTTTTTTAAATGTTAATTTTACTAAAGTGCACTCAAGATTTGCGTACTTAATTGTTAACTACCTCGAAGATACTCAACATATCGATGTTATTACTAAGTCGAAGGTAAGTCATTTTGCATATTTATTTTTTATTCGTTTTTTTTTTTAATGAGGTCATGAACTTTCGGGTTCTAATAAAAAGCTAGAATAGAATAGTTTTCCTAATCAATATAATAGAAATCATTTTTTAGACACTAACTATTAATTTGATAACTTTTGAAGAAGATTGTTCTTGCTGATCTGTTTTATATGTTCGAAAAACTAGTAACTCATGTTTTTAAAACAGTTCTCAAATATTCGGTGAACTATATTAAAACGACAACCAATTTTGGATTTGAGTGTCCTAAACAAACACGTGTTATCCGTTCGTTTGATCAGTTCTATGTGAAATAAAAGACTGTCCGCACAAATGCGTCCGCTAAAACAGCTGCATGAGTTTTGCGTAGTGCAGGAAGAATTTACACGCGAAAATAGCGTAGTGATGGAGAAATACCAACCGTTGGTATCCATTTGTTTTATTTGGCTTGGTATGCGTCTTAGAATAGGGTTACGAAGTGGACATCGTTGTCAAACCCCCTATATTTTTAACTAACCTATATTTTTAAACTGACTGACACGGAGTCTTTAGACGCCGGTTTCAGCAACAAAAAAAAAAACCAACTATAGGTGTATTCTAATGTTATGCCGAATTGATCTCTCAACGATCATCCATGGATGACTCTGTAACGTTTAGTCAGTCCTGTGTCGATCACTTTTTTTACTGTGAAGTTTTTGTAGTTTAGTGGGGCAACCACTCCATTTATTGGCTTAATTCAAGCAACATAATTACCTACATCTAAAGTATATCTAAATTACAAACAAGAGAGCTTAAGAACTACCTTAACTAGGCTTAACTTAAGGTAACCAGGACAAAATAAGAAGGATGGGACGAGGGGTGGGGGCAGGTTATAGCAGAGTGTAGAAGCGCCGCTTAAGATTGGTCGTGAGAAAAGTTTAGGAGGCGATGCTTGAGAGTTTGAGGTAGAGAGGTCGAAGTCGAACAAAGTGGAATTGGAGTTGACATTTCTCAGCATCCGCGAAAGGGGTTCGTTCAGACCATAAGAGGTCCGCCGGAAGGGAATGTGCAGAAGGCGGGGATTACGCGTATTTCGAGGGTTTGTGTTTAGAGGAATTAAGTTAAGAAGGTAGGTGCAGTCGACCGAGCCGGAGAGGACCCGATGAATGAATATTGTCGGCCACGGCCCTGCGCTCCTCAAGGGTTCTGAGGTTGATTAATTTGAGGCGGTTAATGTGCGGGGGAAGGTTTAAGGGGTTTTCCCATCTTAGCTCTCGGAGAGTGAACCGAAGGAAGCCGCGTTGAATACTTTCGATTCTACAGATATGGCTCTTGTGATAAGGACACCATACCTGGCTAGCATATTCAAGCAGTGAAGGGACGACGGTAACGTAAAGGGATCGAGTAACGTGACCATCGTTTCACGAATCCCAGGGTAGAATTGGCTCAGAACAACCCGTTTTTTTCTTCAACGGAATTAAAAAATTACTTAAACGCACCTTGTACGAGTTGTACAATTAGAAACAGACTAATAGAGGCGGGTCTTCCTGGAAGAAGTTCCAGAAAAGTTCCATACTTGAGCAAGAAAAATATAAAGCAGTGACTCGTTTTTGCCATCAATGTGAAAGAGGTAGTTAAGTTCCCTGTCGCAAAGGATCCCAAGATCTCGAATACATTGGTCAATGGTCAGGGGTTGGGTATGGATGGAATAGGATCGTGAGGATGAGTGAATACGCTTACGGGAAAAGGTTATAGATTGGCATTTGGCGATGTTAAGTACAAAGCAATTTTTGTCACACCAAGTCGAGAAGTTGTCAAGGTCTGCTTGCAGCAGTGCAGAATCAAGTGGTGACTCAATGATCTTGCATAACTTGGTATCATCAGCGTATAGGGACAAGCTGGAATTCTTAATGACCTTATCGATGTCATTAGTCATATTTCATCATCGGCACTACAACCGGGAACCGGTCTTGGCCTTATTTAACAAGTATGAGGCTTTTTAAATTTTCCATAACAATTTGCTTTTCTGGGTAAGGTTATTAGCCATGCGCCAGATCGATGTCATTAGTGGCAAGTATAAATAGGAGAGGACCCAGCTGGCTAACTTGGTATCATCAGCGTATAGGGACAAGCTGGAATTCTTAATGACCTTATCGACGTCATTAGTCATCATCATCATCATCGGCACTACAACTGCCTTATTTAGCAAGTCCTGAGGCTTGTTTAATTTTCCATAATGATTTGTTTTTTTCGGGCAAGGTCATTAGTCTCGTGCCAGAGGCTCCCCGACGGGGAATCGAACCCCGGTCTCGCGCGTGACAGGCGGGTATACTAACCAGTATACTATCGAGGAGCATCGACGTCATTAGTGGCCAGTGCAAATAGGAGAGGACCCAGGTGGCTACCTTAAGGGACCCCAGAGGTGGCAAGGAAGGGGCTGGATATCATTGACCTGAACCGAACGGAATAAAGTCTATCCTTTCTTTAGCTAGAAAAAAACCGTTGCAGCAATCCAGGCTCTAAGTTGAGGGCGGATAATTTAAATAGGATTAGATTGTGGGAGATTTTGTCGAATAATTTACTGAGGTCGGTCGAAACCATATCGACCTCGTAATCGTGCCCTAGTGCTGAGAATGTAAAGGAAGTGAACTCAACGAGGTTGGTTGTAGTTGATCGGCCATTAAGAAAACCATGTTGCCTTGGCGAAATAAAAGGTTTGCAATGAAAACTAAGAGATTCGTACAGAGTGCTTTCGAGAATCTTAGGTAAGTGGGATAGTTTGGCGATGGGTAGTAGGAAGGGGAAGGGTGATTTTGACAGTCACAAAGTCCAGCTTGAAGGAGATAGGGAAAGCGACAAGTGACGACTCGAGGCTGTTGTGGACAGCGATGCGCACTCCTCGGCTGGAGGAAAGGTCAGTAGTATGATTGAGGAGGTCATCGCGGAGGATGGTGAACGTGGGGGGAAACAGTTTCTGGTTATGAATGCTGGGGATTAAGTTCGTTTCGCTTAAGGCGAAAAGGTCGACGGAGTTTTTCAGAATGGATTGGGTCTTTGAGCGAAGACCTCTTACGTTCTGATAATTGAGGGTAAGGGGAGTTATACTGTCGGTTTTGGGAGGGAGTTAGGGGTTTAGGAACGAAAAAACTTGTTGAGGACGGCCTTACTACGTTGAAGATGTGATAACGTTCTAGAGTGAACGAAGTGGCCTAAAGCTTTTAGGTCATTCGATACTTTGTGAGGCGATAAATTGAATGGAGGGGAAACGCGATGAGTGGCTAAATTCACTGGTACGGTAGATGGTTGTGTAGAGCTGGGAGAGTAAAAGGACTTGGAGAATGACGGGTGTGATGGGTTAATAGAAAGGGCTTTGATGAAATAGGGATATTTGTTTGGTGTCTTATTGTGGCGAGGGGTGTTATGGAATGAGCAAGGAGAGTGGGGCTTAGGGGCTTTGAGCCGTTGGAAAAGGTGGGGTTAGGGTTAAAAGAGACTTTATTGTGGGAAGTTTGAAGGAAAACTTCTTTTTATGAGTGGTTGTGGTGGATTCTTTCCTATTCTGTCTTCCTTTATTTTCACTCATGCAGATTTGAATGAGTGTGGCATACTTTTTCGGGATTCTCAGCTCAACTACTATATGGTAGAGTCTTTGCCTTACGACAGAGTCCCAGACTTTTTTGAAGTCAACGAAAAGTTGGTGAACCGTCTCTCCGTATTCCAACTTCTTTTCCAATTGCTTTATTGTGAACATTTGGTCGCTTGTTTACCGGTTCCCACGGAATCCACACTGATAGTCTCCCAGTGTTTCTATTGCATATGGTCTGATTCTCATCAGTATGACATTTGTTAATATTTTGCACGTGGTTGGGAGCAATGATATTCCTCTGTAGTTTCGCAGTTCGATCTGCCGGCCTTTTTAAAATAGGCATGTCTATTGAGGTTTTCCATTCTTCTGGAGTAATTTACTTGTTCCATATTGTTTTAATTAATTGGTGGACCTTTATATTACGTGATAGCAGTTTACTGATTGCGTGCCAACTAGCGTTCTTGGAATGCAGTCTTTTGTTAATTTCCTTCGACATTTCGATACTGGCCGCCAGTATTATTCTCAGATATTTAAACTCTTTAACTTTGGCAAATATCTTACCTCTGACGTTTATATATGTTCCCTGAAGTCCACCTGCTCGCGCCGAAATCATATATTTTGTTTTATCTTTATTTATTTCTAGGCCCACCTTCTCTGTCGCTTTGGATGATGCTTTCACTGTTTTTACTTACAGTTTTGTAGACTATCGCTCAAAACGGCGATCTGATCTGCATATCCGAGCACTTGTGTGACTCCATTCAGGGATGATCCGGCCATGTTATCGTCTTGTGCCTTTCTGATGACATACTCGAGGACAAGGTTAAAGCGACAAGGTGAGACGCCATCCCCCTGTTTTAGTCGGTCGCGGATTCCAAATGGTTCTAAGAGGTGGTTTTCTATTCTAACTCGTTCTTTATTTTCGTTCATGCAGATTTGAATGAGCATATTTTTTCGGCTTCCTTGAAGTCGACGAAAAGTTGGCGAATCATCTCTCCGTATTCCCACTTCTTTTCCAGCAATTGCCTTACTGTGAACATTTGGTCGCTCGCTGGCCGGTGCCTACGGAGTCCGCACTGGTAGTCTCCCAATATGTCTTCTGTGTACGGTGTAATTCTCGCCAATATGACATTTGTTAGTATTTTGTATGTGGCTGATATTCCTCTGAAGTTTCCGCAGCCAGATTTGTGGCCTTTTTTGAAAATGGGGAAGACTATTGAGGTTTTCCATTCTTGCGGAGTGACTTCCTTATCCCATATTGTTTTAATCACTTGGTGGAACTTTCGGGTGGTTGCCTCTCCTCCATGCTTCATAAGCTCTGCCGGCATGCAGTCGACTCCGGGAGACTTGTTGTTTTTCAATCGATTTATTGCGTCTACAACTTCGGTTAGGCTATATGTACGTCTGGTGCGTTTATTTGTCGTTGATGGTTTCTTTTTTTTTTTTTTATTACACTTCTCTCGGAAGAGGCGAACCTATAGTGGGCGCCGGATCGATCGTTTTTCGAGGAAGCTCTTCGTCCAGTCGCAAGGCTGTTGGGAAAGTCCATATAAACGAAGTTTGCTCAGCAATGCCTGAGGCGTGCCAGACACGGTCAAAGGCCTTGGAGATATCCAATGCGACCGCCCTTGACTCGCCATGCCGCTCAATCGCAGATGTCCATATATCGGTTATGTGTCAAAAGGTCTCTCGTGGACCGCCTGCCACGGAATCCGTATTGACGATCATTCAGAAGTCCGTTGCACTCCAAATACTTAATTAACTCAGTATTGATGACATTTTCCACCACCTTAGACAACATAGACAATAATGCTATCGGCCGGTAATTTTGTGGGAGACACTTTTTTACCGTCTTTGGGATTGGCTGAACTCGAGCGATTTTCCAGCAGGCAAGAAGGGTCCTCCTCGATAGTATACTGGTTAGTATACCCGCCTGTCACGCGGGAGACCGGGATTCGATTCCCCGTCGGGGAGCCTCTGGCGCAAGACTAATGACCTTTCCCGGAAAAAACAAATCATTATGGAAAATTCAACAAGCCTCAGGACTTGCGAAATAAGGCCAAGACCGGTTCCCGGTTGTAGTGCCGATGATGATGATGAGGAGGAAGGGTCCTCCGTGCATAAGATAAGGTGGAGAGTCTGCCAAGAACTGGCGATAGTTCTGGAGCACAGTTCTTAATGACTATTGCTGGTATTCTGTCCGGGCCGGTTGCCTTCCTACACTCCAGTTCACGTACAATGCGTTGAATAGTGCGTCACATCCCGCATTGAAGACCGTACCGTGGCGATCACAGGTTGCTGCAAAGGACCGGGATCGAGGTTTGAATTCGCCGAAATTCGCCAACGTCCCGCTGCATGTCCTCAAAGGAGGGTGAGAGGAGGAAGCGAAGTTACTGCTGACAGCTTTTGCCATTGTCCAGAACCAGCGCGAACCAGTCTGGCACCAAAGGAGTTTATTGGTCACTCTGTCGTTGTGAGCTTTCTTCGCGGTATCAATCGCCTGGTTGCACGCGTTTCTGATTCCAACAAAATTCGCCCTGTTAACATCGGTGGGATTGGAGCGCCATTGTTTAAAACCTCTATTTTTGCCGCTGTAATCTGCTCGCATTTTTTGTCAAATCACGGTTTATCAGATGAATTTCGTTTGATGGAATGTGGAATGTACATCTCCATCCCGAGAAGAATAATTTCTGTGACTGAGTCCGCGCAAGCGTTAACATCGGAGTCTCCAAAGCAAACCTCCGACCATGGAAAGGATGCGAAGAAATCTCGCAAATCGTCCCAGTGAGCAGCCCCATACCTCCATACATGGCGAAGCTTCCTAGGCCGGTTATTCGCTTGAAATGCAAGTGATTGCGCGACAGATACTAACCAGTGATCTGAGTTTCCCAGTGACGCAGAAACCTGTGCGGTATAAATACTCGGTTCGGATGTCAAAAACAGATCCAGGATCTTGGCATAATCGCCTCGGGCATCTGGCATCTGTGTGGGTTCCTCCACGAGTTGTCAATTTGTGGCTAACAGCAAACATCTCCGCCAGTCTCCCAACCTCGTCGGTTCTGTTAGAATGTACCAACCAGCCGTAATTATGCACATTAAAGTCACCAAGGACAACAATTTCAGAAGCCGGGTGATTGTTCTGTATCCAGTCGACGGTATGTGAAAGATGTTTGAAAATATTTCGCTGGTCGATCGTCATTCGGGGAGCGGTAAAGACACAAAGAAATTTAACAGAATTCCTCAGCACGACCCTCAACCATATGATGTCCACGTTATTGGATTCCAACGCATCCATCCACTGGCAAGCTGGGTCGGACCGGATGAAGACGCAGACTCCGCCCTTAAAACGGCATCTCGAATGTAAGTCGTATCCTGAGCAACGAAGATATGTCGAATCAGTTGACGAATCGACCTGAGTCTCAGTTAGGATATAAGGTTTCATCGTTTGCAAAATGCCGTTACCAGTCGAACGTTGGCAGAGCCTCGAGAGCGAGCCCGATTATGCGATGACGAAGCTCTTAAAGTCCGGTTATTTATCATAATATCTGCATGGTGTTTATTTGTTTATGTCTCTGATCGATGCCCATTTAGTCTCCAGATTATTGGTTTGCTCTTCCTCACTGCTCCCATTCCCTAGGATGCTAAATCTATTCGTTAGTTCGTATTGCTATTCAAACTTTTCGGGCAGATCTTTTACTTTATCAATGTCGAACTTTTGCTCTTCTCGTGGTTCATTTTCGGGGCTGAAAATTTGTGTTATTCTTCCCTTTTTTGGGATGGTTTGTACGATGGCTGTTTATCAGCTGGTCGGATAGTATGGTGGAAAAAGTTGGTGTCTAAGGTGGTGGAAAAACTCACCAATACTGAGTTAATTAAGTGTTTGGAGCGCAACGGACTTCTGAACGATCGTCAATACAGATTCCGTGGCAGGCGGTCCACGGGAGACCTTTTGACACATAACCGATATATGGACAACTACGATTGAGCGGCATGGTGAGTCAAGGGCGGTCGCATTGGATATCTCCAAGGTTTTTGAACGCGTCTGGCACGGGGCATTGCTGAGCAAACTTCGTTCATATGGACTTTCCCAACAGCTTTGCGACTGGACGAAGAACTTCCTCGAAAATCGATCGATCCGGATTGTTGTGGGCGGCGAGTGTTCGGATCTGCAACCTGTTAATTCGGGGGTGCCCCAAGGTTCTATTTTGGCTCCAACCTTGTTTTTGCTTCACATAAATGATCTGTTGGAGACAACGGATAACAAAGTGTTCAGTTTTGCGGATGATAGTACGCTTGTTTTCTCTTTTTCGAGTGTTCGGCCGATTGGTGCGTCTACGTCGCATCAGCTGAGATGTAGACAGATTGACTCTCTGAATCAGGATATAGATAAGGTCCTGCAGTGGGGAAGGGCCAATCTCGTAGAGTTTAATGTAGCGAAGACACAATATACAACATTCACAAAGAAAAGTGGATCTTCGGTTCCACAGCTGATGATGAATGGCCGGGCCCTCGAGGCTGGGGAAAGCTTGAAATTGCTCGGCGTCACGGTCTGTGGGAATGTATCATGGCATACCCGCATCGCGACGTCAGTCTCGGGAAAACTGACCTATCTTTTTAGAGCCATGAAATATTTTACTCTGGCCCAACTTCTATATAAATCCCAAATTAGACCCGCGCTCGAATATTGCTCTCATGTTTGGAGCTCGGCTCCTAAACATACCCTCGACCTACTTGAGCGCATACAGAGACGAGCGATCCGCCTGGCATATCGGGGCGCCTATTCGGCGCTATAGGTTCGCCTCTACCGAGAGAAGTCTAATAAAAAAAATAAAAAGTTAATAAGCATAATGTCTAAGAAGAATCCTCCTCTGGGAAACGATGGATATTCCGTAGCTAGTAGGTCAGTTTTGTATTCAACGCGGCGTTAATCTAACCAGGCAGCTGATTGGTTTCCCCTGGTATTGAATATATTATTTCCCTCAATCTTTCTGTTTGGCGTTCTCACATCCCCACCCACGATGAAATAATTTCTTTCCGAGTGAACTTTCAAGCATCTAAAGAGGGTCTCGAGCTCTGCAATAAAGAGATTAGGTTGATATGCTTGAAGTTGTTGCATGCATATATGACATTAACGGTCATACATTAAAGTTTTAATATCTTTAAACGAAAAAAATTCTTTCGGTGTAGCATCAGATATAATGTTCTGCTGTAACCGATGGAATGCTTTCGGTGTGGCTGTGAAGCTTTATCACATGCCTACCTGTTGCTAAACGCAAATTCCTATCATGCATCTCCAGTTCTCATAACCAGAATTGCAATTCTGCAATTCCCACGTTCCATCCATACCCATGCCCATACACATGCTCTAACATTGCACGCTATTTGCTACAAGCAAACAAACATTCTCATCACCTTGATGATCACCCAACACCCCATCACATTCAAGGAAATTCCACCCATGTCCATGCACATGCATGCTATTTGCTATAAGCAAACAAACAAAATTTCTCATCAACTTGATGATCACCCAACACCCCACCACCTTCAAGGAAATTCCACCCATGCCCATGCACATGCACGCTATTTGCTATGGGCAAATCAGATTCACATCACCTTCAATCGAAATTTTCCCATGGCCGTGGGGTGGAGCTCCAGCCAGAGTAGGCGTACGGTTGCCACCTCAGTGTGAGTGGCGACAAAATTGCAACGTTGCAGTTCGCATCGTCGTTGGAATGGCCTTTGACTGGGGCTAGGATCAGGTGGTTGTCTTAAGGTGAGCAATGAATGTAAAATTCGGGTTTGAATTTGAGTATAAATAGGGAGTTCCGTTGTAGGAATAAATCAATTAGAATCAGACGGCAGAAGTGAGGAAACCAAGTAAATAAACTAACCCTTGAGGAAAAACCAAGAAAGAATCTTTTTAATTGAAAGACTATCGGCTCATTGGGGCTACCATCGAGGTGGTTAGTCACACCCCTTTAAAAAAAACCCTCACACCTACCCCTGAACCGGAGAATCAGACGGCCCGAAGGAACACCAATGTGCCGAAGGAACACAGGGTGCTGGAGGACAAAACGTAAGAGGGTAATAAATATATTGTGACCACTTGATGCAGCGGGGACCTACAAAGAAGTAGGACGAAGAATAACTCCCTCACACCTACATCTGGGACAACCCATTCAACCCACGGGCGTAGAGAGCCGGAGGCCCCCACAAATAAGTGGTGTATAGAAATATACAACAAAGTGCACAGGGAGAGATCCCTCTTCCTTGCTTTAGGCGGATGTGTACGATTCATGCTTCTAACACCCGGAGCCTGCGCACTACACCACTATATATTACCTTATATTGGAGCCCTTTTTTTTAAACAAAGATTGCAATTCCTCCCCCCTGAGACGCGTTTCTTCGTCTTCTTCGTATTATATTATAATCTTTGGGTCCTAGTTTATGTCTATGGCTTAGCTTCTTTTCCCTAGCAAGAAGCACGTCAGGGGTTTCGCTTTGAAGCAATTTGAATAGAACTAATTCGTCTCTCGATCCTAATCAACGAAATCACATTCACGACAAGAGCCATATCGTTTTCTGTTGGCATGTTTATATTGAGAGGAGGTTATTTATGTGCGGCAAGTGTGAATAGATCCAGGCTGGTCGTTTTTGCGATGCAATGCAACACTATACAGAAGCGATGAACTTGATTCAAACACAATTATTTCAGACTAGAAACCCTAATAGGTGAGTAGCCAAAGCAAAAATCGACACCATTGAAATCTTTAGAAAGTTCTGATGATGATTGACGTAGCTTTTTTTCACGCTTTCGTAACGACAACATCAAATTATGCTAAACATTTCTAATAAATCTTTTCAAATCCTTCCTTTTACAGATACAAAAGTGCCTCCAGCAAATTGTTGACACAATTGCTGAAAAGAAGGAACATTTGCAGTGTGTTTGCACTAAAATCCTTCTCTACGTCAAGAACAATATCCCAAATAATCAATTGAATAATTTCCAAACTGAAGAGAACTACATGCAAATTTGGCTCGAAGAATTGACATGCGAGTGCAAATGGGATAAAATTTCAAGTCGAAAAGACAATAGACGTTCCAGATTTGGATTTCATAAAGACTGCTGCTACACTGCCACGAACTGTTCCAATGAAATCGCATCGGAGGAAAATGATAAAACGCAGGCTGCTGAAGCAGCTGACTCGACTGATGAGGAAGACGTTTTTTGGGTAGGATACTTTTCGATAAACCTCATACAAAATTGTACTTAATGCGATTTCTTTACAGTCAGATGTTGGGTCGCATTGCGATTCCGAAGAGGGTTTTTTTACACCACCTGAAAGTATTTCTTCATCCTTTAATGATGTTTGCGAAGACAGCTATGATGTATTTCTTCAGGGGTAAGTTAAAAAAAAATGAATTCTTGTTTGCCATTAAATTATTTACTTTACAGAAATAAACCTACGAAACGTGACCTAGATGTTTTGAATGCAATATCGGATCTCGAAATAAGTCCTGAAGATTATCCTCATATCAATGCTTGGATGTCCGCTGTTTTATACTATACCAATAAGGAAATGGAAAAGTAAGAGTGAGCATTTGAGGATGTTCTCAAAGTAATATAATTCAATTTTAGGTTTTATCCTTGTTCTGTTGTCCTCGAGTCGTTCTCCTTGTCACATGTTTCTGTCCATTCGAAATGTGAAAAAGATTGATGACACAAATTTGTATGCATTGAATGTTCTTCCTGCAAATCAGAGAGTTCTATAAAAAGAACCAGTGAACCATAACAATGTATCTCAGCAATTCCAAAACTACTCGAATTGTTCTCTTTCGTTTTAATAATAATTTATAAATAAATATTCTTTGTATCAGTTTTATTTCGTTATGTTTTATTTTGCTTATATTGCTTCAAAAGTCTCATCCTTATTGAGGTCAGTAACTATTTTAATAATGTAATCGCAGAATAATTTTATTGGAGCAAACTAGATTATGTAGGGTTGGTGGCGAACCGGCGGCCAAGTTGCTTGATTCACAATCATCATCATTGGCACTACAGCCGGAAACCGGTCCTGGCCTTATTTAGCAAGTCCTGAGGCTTGTTAAATTTTCCGTAATGATTCGTTTTTTCCGGGCAAGGTCATTAGTCTTGCGCCAGGGGCCCCCCGACGGAGAATCGAACCCCGGTCTCCCGCGTGACAGGCGGGTATACTAACCACTATACTATCGAGGAGCCGCTTGATTCACAATGCAGGTGATTAATTCAACAGATCGTCTGTATATATTGTGTTTCAGGCTTGTCCTTCCTTAGCTGTTTCTATAGGCTCTTATTCGGATTTAGGATGAATTTCTTCCAAGCACCTTCCAAGTAAACCTCTAGTACGCTTGTGTAAGCAAAATGTACTCTTTAAAATGTGTCTAACCTAAGAGGAAATGCAAACGCGACTTTTATTGGTGTGATTTAATTGATCTCAATTGGAAGCGATGCGTTCGCTGAGGAGCTGGCAAAGACGAAAAAATCGTTGGTCACATTTGAAAAAGGGCGACAGTCCGATGGCGTCCCTAGGTGATGACGCGTTGTGAGCTGCCGGCTGACAGGCGTGTGGTGAATATACTGGTCGGGGAGTGTACTAGGCGGTGAACGTACTAGATTCTCCCCCTATATTTATTTGTGAATCCGCAACAAGGGTTATATTACAAAGCCCACCAATAACTTTGAAGACAGGCGGCATTTACGGAGGTCGACATCACTGTAGTAAACTGTCATTTCCTAAATGACATATATACTGAGTGCGAAATTGATTTGACATTTGATTAGTCTCTATTTGGCAGCCCGTTGTATTACACCCATTTTGTGTTTTTGGGGTAAGGTAAAATAAAAAATTAATATCGATCCGTAATTCGACTTTTATTTTTCAATGGAAAAATATCTGAAAAAATAAAAGCTAAGTGGAATGCTTTTTATAGAAGCCCTGTACCGCCTATGAAAACCTTGAAATATTGATTCAACGAATTTAACGTGGTTGTAGAATTGTTTTGGTGAGCGGCGACACGTCTCCTAAGAAAATTAGTGGAAAAATCCACGAAATAATTTTTGGTCACTGAACTAAATGCGCAAAATGCTGCAGACCATAAGCATGCTGCATCGAACTGCATCGAACTGCAATTACATGAGTTAAGTGTAAAATTGGTGTCGTGCCGCGATTGATCTCGGACGGAAGACAGCGGCTGTCAGTGTAGAAGTAGTGCTTGGATCGCTTTAAAAGCGAAATTTACAATGATTTTTGTGTCGTCTTCACGGATATATAACAATGTGATGTCGAAAAGACATCCCATTGTTCTTAAATGAACAAGTCTCTATGGAGTCCTTCGAACTTCCTTTGCGGTCAACCATCGTGGTTCCTCAGGATAGAGGGAAGAGTGGTGACCGTCGTTGATGATTGAAAAGACGGGCTTATTTTTGTTAATATTGCTTTCTTGTACTCTATTAAACTGCGTAATTATTATTTGAAGGAGTATATAGACCTATTTGTGGCGCAAGGCTAATAACCTTTTTATTATTATTATTATTATTATTATTATTTATTGGCCTGTAGGAACCCAGAAGTTCATGCCTCACCGACTCGACTCCGCCATCGTTCCCTGTCCTGTACACAAGGCTAATAACCTTGCCCGTTTTTTATTTATTTTTTTTTTATTAGACTTCTCTCGGGAGAGGCGAACCTATAGCGTCGAGTGGGCGCCCCGAGATGCCATCAAATAACTGTTGCAGTTCTTTTTGAACAGTTGCAGGTTGTAACGCTTCGGGAACACTCGCGTGGGAAGAGAGTTCCACAGCTTCCCCGCTCTGTAACGGAACGAGTTCTGATTCAGGGATGTTCGCGCCGTCGGGAGATGAACCACAAACGGGTGCGATCCGTCGGATTGTCTTGTGGAGCGCATATAAACCGAATTGCGTGGAACAATGCCAAGAATCTCCGAAGAACAGCACCCGTGATAATATCTGTAAAACAGACAGTGGTCGGCTACGCGCCTTCGATGTGATAGCGACTGTAGTCCCGACGACAGCACCGAGTCCCCGATCAGGCGGATCGCTCGTCTCTGTAGGCTCTCAAGTAGGTCGAGGGTATGTTTAGGAGCCGAGCTCCAAACATGAGAGCATTATTCGAGCGCGGGTCTAATTTGGGATTTATATAGGAGAAGAAGTTGGGCCGGAATAAAATATTTCTTGGCTCTAAAAAGATAACTCAGTTTTCGTGAGGCTGACTTGGTGATGTTCGACACGTGTTTATGCCATGATACATTCCCACAGACCGTGACGCCGAGCAATTTCAAACTTTCCCCAGCCTCGAGGGTCCGGCCATTCATCATCAGCTGTAGAACCGATGATCCAGTTTTCTTTGTGAATGTTGTATACTGGGTCTTCGTTGCATTGAAGTCGACAAGATTGGCCTTTCCCCACGGCAGGACTTTATCCAGATCCCGATTCAGAGAGTCAATCAGTTTACATCTCAGCTGGTGTGACGTTGATGCGCCAATCGGCCGATCACTCGAAAAGGAGGAAACAAGCGTACTATCATCCGCAAAACTGAACACTTTGTTATCCGTTTTCTCCAACAAATCATTTATGTGAAGCAAGAACAAGGTTGGAGCCAAAATAGAACCCTGGGGCACCCCCGAATTAACAGGATACAGATCCGAACACTCGCCACAACAACCCGGATCGATCGATTCTCGAGGAAGCTCCTCGTCCAGTCGCAAAGCTGTTGGGAAAGCCCATATGAACGAAGTTTGCTCAGCAATGCCCCGTGCAAGACGCGGTCAAAAGCCTTGGAAATATCCAATGCGACCGCCCTTGACTCACCATGCCGTTCAATCGCAGATATCCATATATCGGTTATAAGTGTCAAAAGGTCTCCTGTGGACCGCCTGCCACGGAATCCGTATTGACGATCATTCAGAAGTCCGTTGCACTCCAAATACTTAACCAACTCTGTATTGATGACTTTTTCCATTACCTTAGATAAAATAGACAGTAATGCTATCGGACGGTAATTTTGTGGGAGACACTTTTTTCCCGTCTTTGGGATTGGCTGAACTCGAGCGATTTTCCAGCAGGCAGGAAAGCTCCTCCGTGCATAAGATAAGGGGAAGGGTCTGCCAAGAACCGGCGATAGTTCTGGAGCACAGTTCTTAAGGACTATTGCTGGTATTCCGTCCGGATCGCTTGCCTTCCTACAATCCAGTTCACGTAGAATGCGTTGAATAGTGCGCGGACGAAATCTCACATCCCACATGGAAGACTACCGGCGAGATCACAGGTGGCTCCAAAAGGCCAAGATCGAGGTTTGAATTCGCCGAAAATAAATTCGCGAACACATTAGCTTTATCCTTTGAATTCGTGACTAACGTCCCGCTGACTGTCACCAACGAAGGGAAAGAGGGGGATGCGAAGTTACTGCTGACAGCTTTTGCCATTGACCACAAGGAGCGCGAACCAGTTGGGCACCGAAGGAGCTTATTGATCACTCTGTCAGTGTGAGCCTTCTTCGCGGTATCAATCGCCTGGTTGCACGCAACAAAATTCGTTCTGTTAACATCGGTGGGATTGGAGCGCCATTGCTTAAAAGCTCTATTTTTTGCCGCTGTAATCTGCTCGCATTTTTTGTCACACCAAGGTTTATCAGACGAGCTTCGTTTGATGAAATGTGGAATATACATCTCCACCCCCAGAAGAATAATCTCTGATACTGACTCCGCGCATGCGTTAACATCGGAGTTTCCGAAGCACACCTCGGACCATGGAAAGGATGCGAAGAAATCTCGCAAATCTTCCCAGTTAGCGGCCCCATACTTCCATACATGGCGAAGCTGCCTAGGCCGGTTGTTCGATTGGTATGCAAGTGCTTGCGCGGCTGTTGGAGTTATAAATGACTCGGGCTCGTTGATCCTCAATAAATAGCAGTCTAGAGTTAGCAGTGAATTGAAATGTTAATTTAATTTGCGAAAAGAAAATTTGACACGGAATACACATGATAAAATTGGATCAAAAATTCAAGGCACGTTTTTCTATATATTTTACTTGCTCTTGCGTTTGAATCAGACAGTTGATTGATGGATGGGATCAGTGCCAACTTCAAGTCCAAGAACTGTGTGAAGTTCGCACAGGCTGACGGTTGTGTTGAGTAAGACCAGCTGTCAATTTGATCAATTCTCAACAGCGACAGATACCAAGCAGTGATCTGAGTTTCCCAGCGGCGCAGAAACCTCTACGGTATAAATACTCGGTTCGGATGTCAAAAACAGATCCAGGGTGTTCGTATAATCGCCTCCGGCACTCGAGTTGGCTCCCCCACGAGTTGAGTCAAGTTGTGGCTTACAGCAAACATCTCCGCCAACCTCCCAGCCTCGTCCGTTCTGTTAGAATGTAACAACCAGCCGGAATTGTGCACATTAAAATAACCAAGGACAACAATTTCAGAAGCTGGGTGGTTGATCTGTATCCATCCGACGGTATATGAATGATGTTCGAAAAATGTCGTAAAAATAAATTATTATGGAAAATTTAACAAGCCTCGAGACTTGCTAAATAAGGCCAAGACCGGATCCCGGTTGTAGCGCCGATGATGATGATGATGGTGATAGACTTATTTGTTAATGTATTTTGAATGATTGGCGTCCTCAACAGCGGGGATGTATTTAGCCAGGCAGGGGCACTCGGTTCACTTCCTTCCGCCAGCTTACGAAGACAAAGTTCCGCGGGAAAGAAAGTCAAACGCACTGATTTAATCTATTAATTAGATCGTCACTGGCGCAAAACAAAGTACTTTAAAAATAAGCACAATTAATGACTCCGCTGATGTAGACATCACACTTCATCAGCCTACACATCAAACTTATTACCGAAATAACACTTTGCTCATAATTGGGAGTTATTTAACTTTATGCGATTTTAAATGTCACATCCACAGGCAGGACGGAGGATATTGGCGTTTGCCATTTCGCACACACACGACTCACAGGGGTGCGAACTCCGATCGCACCCCTCGATGGTAAAAAGGTGGACCATCGTATTTACGCGTACCGAGCCCTACGGTAGCGTAGTGGAGACCTGACCGGCTCGGTCTGGTGATGGAATGAGACTCCCCGAGGATAAAACTCTGACTTGAATTACACCCTCGGTTAAGGAACAGAAGAGAGAGAGAAAATTTTTCTCTTAAGGGTGTGACTGCCAAGGAAATGCGATCTTTTAGTGCAGTGTTCGTGCTTATCGATGCATTTCAGAAAGGATAAACAAAACCTACAGCAAGGGAAAAAGAACAAAGGAGAAGCGACCTAATGCATCGGTCCGTGATTAGGGTCAGCTAAATAAATAAGCTGGAACTCGTTAAATAGGAATTACATTTCGGATATTACATAATGATGGTTGTGTTTACACCATGTCAATTGCGTATCGCATTCATAGGGAGTCACGGGTCGAATTCCAGTGTGAGTATTTACACTGGCAATCAATTCGGCTCTTGGCAGCTAGACGCGAGTTGCGCTGGTGCTTTGAAGGTTGCATAAAGGCCGCCCTGGGTACGGATACACTATAAAAATCTGTCGCGCACGCGTGGGACAGCAAACGCAGGCAGACAGGGGTTCTGCTGATTGTTTCCATAATCCATTTCGGTTATCTAGTATTGCAACCGAAATGTTTTCTTTTAGAACAATGCCGAGATGCATTGATGTATGCGGTACTGTCGTACCGAATTTTTCCAGGAAAAACGATATTACGCATTGAATGCGTGAATGTCCTTGGTGAGGAAAATGCTTGCGGTGATGGATGCGATTGCATAATCGACGAACTATGGGGTCGGTGGGAGAATGCTTGAGGGTGTTAATGCGCTTGCATAAGCGAAAAACAATGAGGTCTCTAGAGCTTTAGGGCCGGAAGATTTGGAGGTAAGTGAAAAGGGTAGCAGTGGCGTCAGTAGAACCGCCACAGACCAATCGCCAGTCGAAAAACAATAGTGGCGGGAGGCCGATTAACCCTTATGTTAATACCCAACTTTATCGACGTTGCTTAGCGCCAGGGGTATCCATTTACTGTAATATTAAAATTTCCAATATTTCAGTAAAAGTAAGTGTTTTTAAAGCTTTTTTCTTTAAATATAATGGGTTCTCCAATAGGGACTTGACAATTTTTTTTCGGTAGTCAATTTTTATAATTTGCAGACGTTGTTCGTTCGTGTACTTAACCATGATGAAAATATTTGTACTGAATAAATTGACATTGACAGTTCCATGATAAGTGAAAGGGTGCGTTCGCAAATTAAATTCAAAGTTTTCAAGTCCCTAGGGTTTTCCAATAGGGACTTGACAATTTTTTTTCGGTAGTAAATTTTTATAATTTGCAGACGTTGTTCGTTCGTGTACTTAACCATGATAAAAATGTTGGGTTTACTGAATAAATTGACAGTGACAGTTCGATAATTAATGAAAGGGTGCGTTCACAAATTAAATTCAAAGTTGTCAAGTCCCATTGGAAAACCCGATACATTGTTGTTGAGTATCTAAGTAAGTTTATGAAGACTAAAATGCAGGAGAAATATAAATGACAATCACAAACTAATATGGGTCACCTCAGTTAGCAGACACAAATTCTATTGTTCGGAGCAGAGCAGCTGCTCCCTAAGCCGAAATCTCATGGCTATTGTTTTCGCTTCCATAGCATATTAGAGGCAAATATATTTCAGTATGTTTTGAGCTTGAGATGTTAGGTTGGACCTCGAGGAGATCGGATCGGATGGTTGAACGTGGAAGGAGAGTGCACAGGACAGGGAACAATGGCGTAGTCGAGTCGGCGAGGTCATGAACTTTCGGGTTCGTACAGGCCAATAAATAGAAATAGAATGCTGGGAGCTGGTCGATTTAGACGTGTTTGTTATATTCTAAGTGAAGTGAAAAAAAAGGAAGAAGTATCCAGAGCGGAATTGGCTCTGATACTGATTGTATTTTTGACGTGGCATTCCAGCTCGTATCCACAGCATCGCGGGACAAATGGGAATTAATATATTCCACAATATTATGCGTTCTTTAAGATTTGATGGCAGTAATACTCGCAGTTAACACAAGAAAGAAGATAAGGCGGCTCCAGTTTGTGATTTGTGGACAATGCTTAATACTAATTTATCTCAGATGTATAAGCCTACCTAAAATTTAACTATTGATGAACAGCTCTATCCTTATGGAGGCCATACAGGTTATTATTATTATTATTATTATTTATTGGCCTGTAGGAACCCGGAAGTTCATGGCCTCACCGACTCGGCTTCGCCATCCTTCCCTGTCCTGGGCACTCTCCTTCCACGCTTCACCATTCGATCCGATCTCCTCAAGGTCAAACCTAACATTGTCCTCCCATCTCCGTCGCGGCCGTCCTACCGGTCTCTTTCCCGTTGGTCTACCGTCAAGAATTCTATGCACGGTCCTATCGTTCCCCATTCGCGCCACGTGTCCGGCCCATCTTAATCTTCGCGACTTGATTACTCTCACTATTGTAGGTTTGCGATATAGTTCTTCCAATTCGTGGTTATGGAGTCTCCTCCATTGTCCTGCCTCCTCGTCATATTTACCTCCAAAGATGCCTCTCAAAACTTTATTCTCGAATAGACGGAATTTGTTTTCTTCCCGTTTTGTGAGAGCCCATGTTTCGCATCCATATAGAACAATTGGCATGATTATGGTTCTATAGACACGGAGCTTTATGTTACGTGATAGCAGTCTGGATTTCAGCAGTTTACTGACTGCGTGCCAACTCGCGTTGCCGGAATGCAGTCTCTTGTTAATTTCCTTCGACATTTCGCTACTGGCCGTCAGTATCGTTCCCAGATATTTAAATTCTTTAACTTTTTCAAAGATCTTACCTCTGACGTTTATATGTGTTCTCTGAGACCCACCTGCTCTCGCCGTAATCATGTATTTTGTTTTGTCTTCATTTATTTCTAGGCCCACCTCTTCTGCCGCTTGCATGATGATTTCACAGTTTTTACTAACAGTCTCTAGATTATCGCCCAGAACGGCGATGTCATCCGCATATGCGAGCACTTGTGTGACCCCGTTCAGGGATGCTCCGGCCATGTTGTCGTCTTGTACCTTTCTGATGACATACTCGAGCACAAGGTTAAAGAGACACGGTGATAGACCATCTCCCTGCTTTAGTCCGTCCCGGATTTCAAATGGTTCTGAGAGGTGGTTTTCTATTCTAACTCACCCTTTGTTTTCGTTCATGCAAATTTGAATGAGCGCGGCATATTTTTTTGGGACTCCCAGCTCAACTAGAATATGGTAGAGTCTCTGCCTTGCGACTGAGTCGTAGGCTTTTTTGAAGTCAACGAACAGTTGGTGAACCGTCTCTCCGTATTCCCACTTCTTTTCCAGCAGTTGTCTTATTGTGAACATTTGGTCGCTTGTTGACCGGTTCCTACGGAATCCACATTGGTAGTCTCCCAGTATCTCTTCTGCGTAAGGTGTGATTCTCGCCAGAATGACATTTGTTAATATTTTGTATGCGGTTGGGAGCAATGATATTCCTCTGTAGTTTTCACAGTCAGATCTGTCGCCTTTTTTGAAAATGGGGATGACTATTGAGGTTTTCCATTCTTCCGGAGTGACTTCCTTATCCCATATTGTTTGGATGAGCTGGTGGATCTTTCGAGCGGTTGCCTCTCCTCCATGCTTCACAAGCTCTGCCGGTATGCAGTCGACTCCGGGAGCCTTGTTGATTTTCAATCGATTTATTGCGTCTACAACTTCGTTGAGAGGTTATTATTATTATTATTATTTATTACAATGCAAGTAAATTACATGGTAACTTAAAACTAATAGCACTAGCGAGTAAGGCTTTCGGCTAGAATATAAATATTAAATATTGTTTACACTAGATTTTGTAGCTTAACTAAGGTTAGTAGTTTGTAGAGCTTATCGATATTAGATGATGATGGTTGGGATATGATGTTGAGGATGTCGTCGTTGTAATGTTGGCGAACGAGGTCTTTTACCCCTGCACATTCAAATAGTATGTGTTTGGAGGATAGGTTGGAGTTGGATGTACAGATGTGGCAGGTAGGGGGATTACTCCTGTTGATGAGATGTTGGTTGGTGATAAATGTGTGCCCAAGGGGCAGCCGGAGGAAGCACCTGATTTTATGTTTTGCGGCTGTTGGTGGATATGTGATGGGTTCTCTTCTGGGGTTTACTACTGCATACATATGCCTGTAGTCTGCCCAGTCCTTTTGTTCTAAGTTGTGGAGCTCACTATTAAAGTATCTAAGTAAGTCCTTGCTGTTTTCAACGAAAAAGGTTATTAGGGGTTCCTTGATGGCCAGTTTTGCAGCAGCATCTGCTGCTTCGTTGCCTGCTATCGCACTATGGCTTGGCACCCAGAGAAGCTTTATTTTGTTTTGTTTATAGAATAAACTATGCTGGATCAAGTGAATGATTCGGTTTCTATTGTTTGGGTTCCTTATTGCTTGGATGGTTGATAGGCTGTCTGTACAAATAAGTGTCTTGTCCTTTTTTACTAACTTAATTGCTTCCAGTACAGCGGTTGCTTCGGACGAAAATATGGAACAGAATTCGGGTATAAGTCCCTTTCTGATTACTATTTTTGCGCTGTTGACTATCGCAAATGACGTGCCGTCCTCTGTTTTGGATCCGTCGGTGAAAAGTAGGTTCCACTGGCGGTATTGGTTTTTGATATGTTGATAATGTTGTTGGTATTCTAGGTGGTTTGTTCTAGTTTTTGGGAGTAGGCTTAAATCGGTGTTGAATATCTTAGGTGATAATAACCATGGGGGGTGAATTGTCCTTGCCTTTTGTGGTTTAATGTTTATTCGGAATTGGTGCGCAAGTAATATTGCCTGTCCTAGGGCCGACAAGTACCTTTGGGGCCGTTTCCTCCTAAGGATGTGTTTAATATCCTCCACCATGGGTGTCTCCGGTGTGGCGGTAAGTTTGACAACTAGCTTGGCTGAATGGTACTTCATTCGATTTTCAATCGTCGGGAGTCCACTTTCTGCTAGAATGTTTGTTATTGGGGTGGTTCTGAATGCACCTGTACTTATTCGGGCTGCTGCGTGATAGGGGGATTTCACTAGTTGTAGGTTAGTTTTGCTGCATTTCCCGTATATTGGTAGGCCGTAATCTATTTTCGATAATATAATTGCTTTGGTGATGTTTGTTAGTGTATTAGTATGAACAAAACTCTTTTTTGATCCTAAGTATTTAATGATATTTAACCTTAGATCTAAGTTTTTCTTAAGAGCTAGACATTGAGTTTTGAAGTTGTATTTACTGTCAAATTGTAGACCTAGAATTTTTAGTGTATTAACATTGCTGATGGTGGAGTTTTCAAAGTTAACTGTTAACAATTTATTACAACTGTGTTTTTTACATATGTGTAATATTTTGGTTTTCTTGAGATTTTGGCTCTGGAATAATGACCCCACATTCTAATATCTGAGAGAATATTTTCAAAAGTTTGACTGATAAATTCTAAATTGTTGACATTACTGAATACAATGAGATCATCTGCGTAGATACAATATTTTACAACTTTATATTTTGCCAGTATAATACTTAGATCTTCAAACGCTATTTTGAATAAAACTACTGAGAGTGGTGATCCTTGGGGGATACCGGTTTCTAGATTGTGTACCCCGGAACAAACGCCCCATTGGATTTTACCCTGAATTTCCTATTAGACAGGAAAGATCTGATAAAATTGAACATATTACCTCCTATTTCCCATTTTTGAAGTTTGTTCAGTATGACGTGGGGGCCGATACGGTCGAAGGCCTTTTCGAAATCTATTGTTAGAATGGAGGTATGCTTTTTGCAGGAAACTGCAGAAGTAATGTAGTTATCAAGGTGAAGGAGGGCATCCATTGTACCTCGACTTTTTTTAAATCCAACTTGCTGTATACTTATAAGGGTATATTTCTCTAAATACCAGTTGAGCCTTTTTGCGATAATTTTTTCTAACAATTTGCCTAAGCAGGGGAGGGGGGAAATAGGGCGGTAGCTATTGATTGTGTCGGTTTCCCCATCGGACTTTAAAATAGGTATGACAGTGGATGTTTTCCATGTTTGTGGTATGACGCCTGATTTATAAATGTGGTTAAATAGATCTAGTAGACGCTGTTTCATGATCGGAGGGCTGTTTTTGACCATAGCATAATCTATTCTGTCGAAGCCCGGGGTTTTTCCTTTTGCAGAATGCAGACTGGATTCAAATTCTATTCCCGTTATGGGACTTTTTATGGCATTGAGATAGGTGTTCCCTAGGGCGGTTATTCGCATTGGGTGTTCCTGCGTTTGTTTTTTTGCTGCGTGGAAGTTTGGATGAAAATTAAACTTTATATTTGCCCAGGATTCGGCTAGATGTTTGGCTATTTTTTGAGGACATATAAGTATGTTAGTGCCGGTATTTATTGCCGTAATGCCAGGGGGATTATAATTGCCTGTGAACGTTTTTATATCAGACCATATCTTTTTTGGGGTGGAATTGGGTGTTAATTTTGCCGTGAAGGATTGAAATGATTTGGCCTTTTTAATTTTGGCAGTTCTCCGAAACTGAGACAGAGATTTTTATCGGGAAGTGATCGCTTCCATGCAGATTGTCTAATATTTCCCGGTTAGTTATGGGAGAAAGTTGGGCTGATATTATGGAAAGGTCTACGTTTGTAAAGGTTTTGTGTGTAGAAAAGTGGGTTGGCTTGCCGTTATTCAGTATTGCCAAGTGGGATTGTAGCAAAAATTGTTCAACGATTTTACCTCTTTTGTTTGTTGTTCGTGATCCCCATATTGTACTCCATTCATTGAAATCCCTCACTAGGAGGATTGGTGTCTGTATGTTTTGAGTTATGTTATTCAGATCCGCTAGATTGAATGGTTGGTTGGGTGGGATGTAAATTGAGATAACAGTTAAACTTAATTTCCCTGTAAGTTCGATTGCGGTAACCGAGAAAGGGGAAGTAATGTTGAGGTGTCTATGGTTAAGGGCCCTATGTATTAGTATACCGGACCCTTGTTTAGAGGAGTTGTTTCCTGTGAGGTTGTTGAAGTAGGCTTTATATTCCCGAGGCACTTTAGCATTTGAGGACTGGGGTAAGTGAGTTTCTTGCAATGCTATGATCGCTGGTTTTAGTTCCTTTATAAGGATCTGTAGTTCGTGATAGTTATTGTAGAACCCATTCAGGTTCCACTGAAGCATTAAAAGATCGTTTGGGTTGTTGTTAGTGTTTGTTGTGGTGTTCAAAGTGGGGGAGTCAATATAACGGTGATTGGCTCCGCGCCACACAGCTTGTTTCACTCAGTTGTCCAATCCGCTCGGATTGGTTTGAGTGAAAGTCGCCCTGTACCGCGGAGTCAATGCGTTGGTGACAGAGATTAGGATCATATCTTTCCATGATCAGGTAAAGGGAAATTTTCCGTTGAGTCTAAACGGGATTTTTGTATTTCTGCTGGAGTGTGTTTCGGTTTGTTTGTGTGTGTTTGAGTTTGTATGGGAGAAGCGTTTCGTGTTTTGTTTTTTATTGTGTTTTGTTGTACGATAGGGTGTTTTCTCTTTTCTATTTCCTTTAAGGTTGCATAGAGGTGGAGGGAAATATATGTGTTTCTTTAGTAGCAGTTTTGTTTGCGGACATTGGGTCTTGTATGTGTTTTGTTGGGACTGAATTGGCACCAGTTGGTGTTTTTAATGCGGAAGCGGTTTTCTTTATTTGTTCCGAATAGAGATCATTATTTGTTGTTTGTATGGGATTTTGTTCTCTGTATATGCGTTTAGCATCGGATAGGGATGTTTTATTTTTTGTTTGTATTATTAAAATTTGTTGGTATTGTATATATTTTGGGCATGTGGAGGAAGATGCCGGGTGGGGGCCGTGACAGTTTGCACAGGTTGTTCTTATGCATTCAGTTTCAGGGTGGGGCGGAAGATTGCTTGTATTGCATGCCGTTGTATTTTTGCACCATTTTGCCGTGTGGCCTAGTAATTGGCATTGTCGGCAACGCATAGGCCTCGGAATGTATCCCTTGACCTTGGTGTTGTACCAGCCGATTTCAATTGTTGTTGGTGGTTGAATACGGTCAAATGAAAATAGCATTAGGCCCGTGGGCTTCCTTTCTCCATTCATCATTTTGGTGAATTTAAATACATCAACAATGCCTTGGGAATTCATTTCTGATAATATATCAGGTTCTGGGACGTTTATAAGACAGGGGGCGTAAACGATTCCTTTAGAGATGTTTAGTTTGGGGTGTAGTCTTATGTCGACCGGACAGATTGATTCGAATCGTTTGGATTGGATGAATCTATCTGCTGTATCTTGGTCTTTGACTAGAATTAGTATGGCGCCATCCCTTAGCAGGGTTATTCTTTCGTACTGTGTACTAATAGAATCAATTATTCTCTTCAGCACAAAGACGTTAACAGATGTTAGTGGCCTTGAAGAATGGGTTGGGTGAATTTGAATAAACCGAGGTGTTTTTAAAATTGCTTTGTTCGGCAAAGCAGGTAAATCGAAAGACAATGGGCTGCCGGATTGTCTTTTCTTTTTTGTTGGCACGTTGGTTGCAGAGCCTAAGAGTGGGCATTCTCCCAGTTCTAGGAACCTGTTGCCGGTATGCTGGCTTGGCCCTAGGGCCATATTTTGGGTTTCTTACCTGATGTGTCTTTGTTGTGTTTTGTTTGTGAATTCTTGGGAGTTTTATCTGTTGTCAAAAATTTCTCTTGAAATACTTTTACTTTTTAAATAGGTAGTCACTTCACTTTTTAACTGGCGCACTATTCAAAACTGGTGTTCTCTGTAAGAGAGTTCGCGGCTGACTGGGCCATACAGGTTTTACTCAACATACCTTGAAAGCCGACTAGTATGGTGGATTTGCGATGCTGAAAACGGATATCCTTTTCAGGGTATAATTTACACTGACAAACGGAATGATATTCCCGAAAAAAATTAGGGAGAGAGAATGGAATTATCCTCTTCGTACCGAGGAAGTGGAAGAAATATCATCATCATCATCATCGGCACTACAACCGGGATCCGGTCTTGGCCTTATTTAACAAGTATGAGGCTTGATAGCTATACATTCATTTCGATTGAATGAATGAAGTGAGGGCAGAATCTTCTTTTATTTCGCTTAGTACAAGTGGCTTACCGCTATATGGTAGATTGTTTGGTCGTCTTGTTTATTCTATTAATAACTAAAACGTCCGTATACTATGGCGAATTTTCGGAATTGTGTCTATGTGTGATAAATGGACATCTAGTTCTATTTATCGCGCATTTGATTTGATGGGAATTCGAATGCGTTATTAAAGAATACATTGTTTAATCTATCGCACATTTATTCAGTTGGGTATTTTTGATTTCGATTTATACATTGTATATGGTTTATATTTTGGTAGGGTAATAGTAGGGCTTTGCAAAGCACTACAATATATTATTATACACAAGAAACCGTGTCAAACAAAAAAAAAAGATTTTTTTGATGAATCGGGAAATATCATTGCTACAAAGTTCTTAAGTTTCTTGTTTATGAACTTGCTTCCTATGCCAATTGTTTGTATGTAGTCGTACGAAACTACCGCGGTTTCACGACACTGTCGCAGTATGCAACTAGTGGTGACGAGGTTATTCATTGTAATACCTTATTAAATAGCTCTCCACCCTCTACACGTTAAGTGTTAACTTGTTCACAACCCTTGAACCCAACATCTATTGCGTTTTGTTGTGACACAAGAAATACTGGGGCGACTTCAAGAGAATAGTACAAGAGTACTGCTCTTGGTCGGCAATAACCAGTGGACAAGGGTAAAATAACAACATTTTTGAGAGAGAACAAAGGATTGAAGTGGACCAGGGGACAGCTGTAAAAAATAAAGAAAAATCGACCAGAGTCGAAAAAGTGGTGCACAGATTTACGGAAAATCTCCGATATCAGAAAAATTCATTTATTGCCGAGTTAAGATAATATTGTATTATGCGAAGTACGTGTGCGTCAAAGGATAAGAGCATAAAATATAATTTCCTGTTGCAACCGATGGAATCCTTTCGGTGTAGCTGTGAAACTTTATCACATGGCTACCTGTTGCGAAACGCAAATTCCTATCAAGCATTTCCAGTTCTCATAACCAGAATTAATATTCTACAATTCCCATGTTCTATCCATACCCATGTGGCGCAAGGCTAATAACCTTGCCCGGAAAAACAAATTATTATGGAAAATTTAACAAGCCTCAAACTTGTTAAATAAAGCCAAGACCGGATCCCGGTTGTAGTACTGATGATGATGATCCATACCCATCCCCATACACATGCTCTAATATTGCATGCTATTTGCTACAAGCAAACAAAAATTCTCATCACCTTGATGATCACCCAACACCCCATTACCTTCAAGGAAATGGAAAATGGAAGATGGAATCCTAAAGCGTAAATGGAAAGCCGCGGGCGGAAAATCCCATCGAATGCAGATTCTAGTCCCACCATTAAAAGTGAAGGATGTACTAACAGAAATGCACGACGGGGCCTCCGGTGGACATCTGGGAGTTAATAAAACACTTTCAAAAGTACGATCTCGCTTCTACTGGCTTCACATGAGAGATGATGTCGAGTCTTGGTGTAGGAAGTGCACAACTTGCACTGCGACCAAAGGACCAACAGCAAAACCAAGGAGCGCTATGAAGCAGTACAACGTGGGTGCCCCTTTCGAGCGAATTGCGATTGATATCTCAGGACCATTCCTAAAAACAAACGACAACAACAAATACATGTTGGTTATCATGGATTACTTCAGCAAGTGGGTGGAAGTCCTTCCAATTCCAAACCAAGAAGCAACAATATCACTGAATAGCTTATCAATAATTGGATCAGCAATCAAGCGATCAAGGCCGTAACTTCGAATCACAGATGTTTCAAGGCATCGGTGCGGCACTGGGCGTAAGGAAAACCAGGACCACACCCTTACATCCGCAGTCAGACGGAATGGTCGAGAGGTTCAACCGAACAATAAAACAGCATTTATCGAAGGTCGTTAGTGATCACTAACGAGATTGGGACAAATATGTACAAACCTTTCTCATGAGTTATAGATCGGCTAATCACGAGACGATAAGCCATTCTCCAGCAAGAATTATATTTGGACGAGAGATACGATTACCAGCCGATCTGCGATTCCGAATACCTCCAGACGCCATAAATAAGACTGAAGACTACGTAGCCGAATGGAGAAATCGCCTCGTTGAGATCCATCATTTGGTTCGAAAGCAAATCAAGGTATCAAGTGACAGGATGAAAACAAGGTACGACGTTCGAGCCAACGCATCCAGATTTAATGCAGCCGATAACGTGTGGCTTTATAACTCTCATCGGTAAAAAGGAAGGTCTCCGAAGTTGCAGCAACATTGGGAAGGACCGTATAAGATTCTCACAAGAATTAACGACGTTGTCTATGGATTCAGCGAAGACCGAACGCCAAGATGAAAGTGGTACATCGTGACCGGCTAACGACTTTATGTTAACCCAGAAGACCAGTGAACTTAGTTCGGAACCAACTAATCTAGGTGGAGGGTAGTGTGACGCATATGACAATCAGCTGTGAAATCTGGGAGGTCTCCAAAACAAAATACTAGAATATTCTAGAAAGTACTGGAAAACTGGAGACTATGAGCAGTAGAAAATTCGAGGCTATGGAACGGACGGAAACGAAACGCCGAATCAGAATAAGGAAAAACGGTATAAATACGTCGCACGCAGATCAAGTGGGAAGTAAGCAGTCAAAGACGCGATAACTAAGGAAGCGATGTCTCGACTGAAAAAAAAGTCACCGAATATATAACGCTACATCAAGAAACGGTTGTCATTAACAGACTAATAAAGTGTTTACGAAGAAAATTGATTTAACGGCTCTTATTTATTAAAATAATTAATCCGGGGAACCCTAAGCTCGCTACAATATGTCTCCGGTTACAAAATTTCCAACAGGTATAAAGAGCGAAAATCAATTGCAAAATTTGTGCCCTCATCCTAGTGATTGGGAGGTGTATATATAATATTCTGGACTCCCTACTTTCATCATCTTGTGCGTCACGTCGTCTGTCTTGGTTACCTCCCGATCCCTTGGCCTCTTCTGTTGGACTTCCTGCCCCCATCAACTTGGGCGTCATATCGTCACCAATGAACAATAATGTAATTTGAATTATACAACAAATAGTATCTCCGCCTTTAATTTACTACCTCGGGAGTTTGTTTCCAACAAAGTATACAGTCCACGAACGGTACGCTACAATACACTAAAAAGAGACACCGTAAAGTAAAAAAGCTTTCTAATAGGAAATGTAAGTACTAGGAGAGAAAAATATTTGAGCGGTTTTTAAATAATCTTGTATTACAAAATACATCATAATACACGTATCTTGTTGATTATGTCGTCTCAATTGACAACTACTACCTACTTGAAATATTCCGTTGGTTTTAGTCGTTTAATAGACTGTTAAAAAAATAATAAACACTTGTTTGTTTTACACGGGACCGTGTTTGTATTTCCACATCCTGTTTCAAATTTGATATTTCTAGTTTTCATTATATTTTTTATAGAAGATGTGCAAGTAGCATACTGATTAATACCATTGATCCCTACCTTATATATGTACAAAGAAAACATTGCAATATAACTAAACAATATTGGCAAGGAAAAGAAATAACAAACAAACTTTTTTTTTTGGTTTATGGAAATATAGATATACAAAATAGATACGGGTATATAGTTAACAAATGTGATTTTTTTTCTTTAAATTATATATGATAACACTATTTTAGCTACTTGCACATCCCTTCACATTAGTTCAAGTGTGGTAAATTCCATGCTCTGCTTTTTAAGTTATACATACTATAAACGGTCCTACTTTTAATTTACAAATTTACGAAGCCACAAGTTAATTAATTTACATAATTTAAACAAGAAAAAAAAAGTTAAATTAGATTAAATTTTCAAGTCTTTGTGTTTTGACTATGAAAATAGATTCGTGCAAAATTAGACACTTAACAAAGATATTTGGAAATTTTGAATTTAACAATTTTTATCTTCTGGTTACATAGATACGACTAATTTACAGTTGTTATCGATTCGAGCTACGACGGATAATTTAATTAAATTGAAACGCGAATGGAAAATAATACGGCTACATCCAGTTCTAAACTTTTTAGGTGTAATATAATAAATAAGTCGAAGATAAATGTTCAATGCACATAACTCAATCAGGAGGTCGTTCTGGTTTATACATTTTCTATTAGTTAGTGCTTTCGTTTGTTGTTTGTTTATAATTATTTTGGTTTTGTTTTTATATTTAATATATTTTTTTTTAAGTAAAAGATGAAAGAAATATTAAATTATGTTTATGGTGATTTTGTAATTTTTATGATTTTTTTTTTAAATTTTTTTAATGTATTTTTTTTTGATTTGATGATTTCAGATTTTTCTTTTTTATTCTTAAAGCACTTCTTAAAATATTAATGTTCGAATTCTGAAACGATAAAAAATATATTATAATTAAGTATGCAATTGTATTTGGTTTTGTTACAGGAGATTATCAATAAGTTCGTACACTTTTAAATTACCAATGTTTATTAACTTGGAAAGAAACACGTTTAACAGCATATTGTTAATTAACTATTGTCATACTTCAAGCATACTGATGTTAGTTTTTATACCGTAATCATTAAAGACACATATCTGAATTTAAAAAACCATGTTCTTATTGATCCCCCCTAGATTTTGTAGAAAACGTCCTCACATTCCAGGGGTTAGGAGGGTGAACATTTCAAAAATTCGGCTTTCCTTTTGTGTTAGTATGGGGAGGTTTTCATCAAGAAGTTTTAAAAAGTCAACTTTTTATTTATTGATAGCTTATAGTGTGTAGAATAAGTCCCCAAAGCTATTTTTCGGAAAATAATTTTATAAAAAAACTACAGCATAACGAGGTCAAGTGAGGTCGTTTATTTTTCACTTCGAGGCGTCTTTGTTCAGTAGGCTCTCAAATGTATACTAACATTGCAGTCCACTTGAAAATGTATATACAAGCTAATGCGACATAGTACTATTGAACCTGATATGTAATTAAACCTGTTGGTTTCATCTGTAAGTCAGGCCGGAAACTTTTTACCCCACCCTCGTATATCATTTTGAAATTTTAAACGCGTTCTCGAAATTATTTTTTACATTGGTCTTCAAGATATCTCAATAACTACTTGACAGTTCTCCTTTTTTTCTTTTTTTATTTTAAAGTAGATTTCAGTCATTGGAGTCCTTACTACAATCAAGATGATTTTTCATAATTTACAGAGAAAAAACGGTGAAAAATGTCCGCCAAGGTCGATAGGCATTATGAAGTAAAGGTAGATTGGCATTATGGAGGTTTGGTATGGTTGTTAAATGTCGACTTTCATGGATGATTCTAGTAGGAGCTCCAACTACATTCATATATCGAAGTTGACTTAAAATCCCCAACGAGACAGCACGTGCTCTTCTGCGTCGTGATCCGTACCATCGGATCAAATGTGCAATCCGTTTTGGGAATCTTAAATACACATAAGATACCCAATTGCACTATCGGTTCACGCGACAAGTCTTACTGTGGGATCCTAAACAAACAAACGGATCTTCACACACGCGTCCGAGTGCAGTGCAAAGTTATCTGTGCGATCCTATGCAAATAAATGGATCTCCACACACGCGTTTTAGTGTTGTGAAAAGTGTGAGAATATACACGCAAGTGATGTGTAGTGCGGGGGGATGGATGCGAACATACAGGGCAAAGTTACTGATTGCCTTCAACCCGGCGAAGGCCAGGACGATCCGTGTCCCTGTTCAATCCAAGTTGACATGCAGTCTCTAAGTGACACCACGTGACACTCAATGTACTAGAAGGGGTTAGAATCATTGTAACTAAACATCTAGATGAGCTGGAGAATATTTGCTCCCAAGCAATCCAGAGCATTAAATGGTGGCTAGATATAGTCGGACTGAAACTAGCTGGACATAAGACGGAGGCAGTTTTAATAAGCAGCCGCAATTAAGTTGAACACCTTGATTTGAAAATAGAAGGACAAATAATCAGATCCAGTCCCTATATTAAATATCTTGGTATTATACTCGCCAACAGGTTGAGCTTCAAGGAACACCTGAGGAAAACGAGCGAACAAACGGCAAGAGTATGCAAAGTTTTGGCGAGACTGCTATCCAATGTGGGAGAACCACGGCCCTGTGGCGGTTCTTTCGAACGCCACTATTTACCTGCTCATCTACCACCAGGTAACCACTTTCACAAGCGTCCTATTTCATAAAAGCATGTACTTACCTGTCCTTTATTTACGAAAACCTTCGCCTAAAAATCTAATGTATCATGTACGCTGAGGTAAAATCCATTAGCACCAAACGGATATTTTTCCTAAAGGCACGGTTTCCGGGCGCACCATTTACATAAGGCCAATTCAGTTGCAACACGAAGCAACTGACACGACCACCACGGTGCACATAGCACTCATTGAAATTGCAGCACACAAGCAAGAGATACTTTCGCTTGGTTTCAATGCTGCAATCACATCGGTCGCTAAATCGAGCCACACGAAATGGTAACTCACACCTGGCCGCAAAAAGGCATCGAGAACTCGTCAGTGTAAATACACACACGACGGTTCGACCCTGTTGACGCCAACAACAACACGCACACGATCAGCATCATGCTACTCGTAGTCACTGATCGTGTAAACATTTCAACCCTTTTTAGCGTTGAGATGCTCGCACCTGTTGCGAATTTGTGGAGGGATCTTTGCTGAGTCTACATACTTGCGGACGCACACGATGAGCAGCAAAAGCAATCATCGTGTGTGACTTTCAATCCCCTTTTGTGTTGAACAAAACGCAAAAGGGCAAATTACCAAATATGGTCAATCGAAGCCATGATGGAATATGTGGTATTCTTTCGTTTCGATGAGCTTATTTAATCGCGTTTTGGATTCCGTGAGGGGAGGTTGTGCCCTCACGTAAAATACACATCTGTCGTGGGGCGTCCCAAGAGATTCGAATCGCGTTCTAGATTCCGTGGAGGCATGTCGGGCCTCCACGTTAAACTAAATATAAGAAGATCGAAATCAAGTGCCAAGTGACAAGGAGAAAGGAAGTAGATAAACAGCCCATAATCGTGTTTAGAAAAAGCGAGTCCTCTTCGTTAAATATCAATTTGCGTTTCATATAGATTGTGTGTGTTAACCCTTGAACAGGAAATATTCATTCATTGCGTGAAACAGTTTATATTGTATAAGAGCGTTGTTCGAGTTGTGCAAATATCAATATCAGAATAAATAATTGAAAAAGTTGTATTATTTTGGTGCGCGGCCCAGTTTCCGAATTTATGAAATTAAAAGCAAACTCCGCACATACGAACGTTAATTTAATAAACTATCAAAAGGAGAAGAAATCTTTGTATTCATTTCGAGTGTAAAAATAAATCTGATTAAATGGAGATCAGTACAAATTCTATGGATTACTCAACAACACATACTGAAGCATATGGGATGGAGATAGAACCGGTGCAGTACGCCTGCACAAACCTTACCTACTCCCCCATAGCCCCACATAAGGAAACTCATAACCAGTGTCAACACCTCCATTATAATGGTATGCAGCTCACATATCGGCAGGAGCCGCCACAGTATGAGTCGCACATGAGGGGAGTGAACTCAGCACATAGGCTGGCATCACCAAGAGTATGTTGTGCATTCCAAACGGTATTCGAAGATGCCATAATCGTTTTGGCCGGGAGAAAACCACTGCTTACACGAGGTCTCAAAAGAGAATCGCCGGCAAATGGGGTACCCATTAGAGCTCTCAAGCCTAAGAGAACGGCAACGAAGGTTGGATTCTTCCACCAAAGAAAGATCGACCCGCACCATGATACCTGATTTAGAAACATGGGTGAAAAGAAAACGTGGCAAACTGAACTACCATCTGACTCAGCTCATATCAGGACCCGGATGCTTTCGGCAATACTTGTACAAGTATAAGCATGTCAATCACCCATATTGCTTGTATTGCGAAAGCAAAATAGAAAATGCTGAGCACGTACTCACAGAGTGCGTGAGATTCGAGACCGCATGAACGATTTTGGAGAGACATGTGAGACGGACAGTTACTCCGGCAGGAGTAATAGAATACATGCTGAGTTCAAAACAGGCAGGGTCCGTAACCAATGGTGTTTTCTGTGAAATGATGCGGCAATTGCGACGTGACGAGCGGAGTTACAGGTAAACGCCGTTCCGCCCCGCGATGGAATATCTAAAAGAACGTCCCGTGGGGATAACGGGAATATGTGCCTGGTTGGAGGTGGTTTTAGTCGGTAAAAGACCGATATGGATCCGGATCGGTCCAGAGGTATCTTTTGAAGAACCTTCCTACCGAAACCAAAAAAAAAAAAACACGTGTAGCGTCTCTAACAGATACACACACAATACACAAGCAAATAGTGAAGAACACCGAACGAAAATCGAATAAGAAAATACATCAGAGCCGTATACCATAGCGATAACATAACAATTCACATCAGTGGAATATAGTTGAGTTTAAAAATCGAATACTAAACGCGGCCAGTAGCCTGATGGGTTGCGCTTTGGTTCAATTTTTGGTGATTCTAACTGTCATAGCGTCAGTTCGAATCACACGTTCTTCAGTATCCATCTCAAACGCTATACACATACACCAAAGCGCAGATTATCAGACGCCAAAGACGTAATCTGCGTTTACTACCGCACTCAAGACCTACTGGTCTTGTATGATTTCTTTCCCACCATCCATCCATTCAAGTAGTTGGATACCATTTGAACTAACCCTTTAGACACTATCCTTAGATACCTGACCCCCTTTTCATTATTTAGATATCTTGAGATCGAACCATCTCGGGGACGTGGGTGATTCTGGTTGTTGCAAAAAGCCGGAGACAAGATGACGGGCACATTTGTCCTTGTCTCGTTTAAATTGGCACCCGCCACTCTTTCTTTTTGTTTTTACTCTCGCTCTCGTGTATTTTAATTCATGACTGGAGAACTCGATTTCTTTTGATAAGTGGCCAGAGCCTTTTTGGAAAATTGAACATTAGATGGGTGTTAAAACATTCATGATGTTCGTCAAATCCACCCACCGTTTCCGGATTAAAAAAATAAATAAATGTGTTCAATTTAAAACGAATTATTTCAAAACTAAATGTGTTGAATTATATTATGTACTTTTCAAATAAAATAGAACTACTGTAAAAGTATTTTCTAGTGTAAATTCAATAATTTGGTAAGTTCAATGTCCACAAATTAATAAAAAGCAAGAAGTATCGGAAGGATTAAAATGCAATCTAAAATCAAAAGATGAAAACAGATGCGCTGCACGCAAAGGAGCCGGACACCAGAATTCTTACGCCTGGAACCAGGTCCTCCCCATTCAGGGACGAAACTGCACCACACCCAAGTGAGTACGTTCTTATTTGCATTTTTTTTTGCAAAATAATTTTTGGAACAGTTTTCGCCGGAAACACCCACGAATAACTCGACAGAACCGGAGGAGTCTTTTCGAGACAAAAGCAGCTCGTATAAGCCCGAACACAGCAGCAGCTTGAAGAAAATCATCTTTTCGAGAAGGCAGAAAGTTTATTATGTGCACCTGGTATCGCTGATTGAAGGGCGTCACTAAAACTAATCGTTTTATCGTACTGAAACTTTGAACGCGATTATCTCGAAACTGTATTTTCAAAAACTGCTCGTGCTGTAATTCAAAAAGGGTATTAATCGATTTGGCTGTAACTTTGTCAGTATTTTAAGTAGTAGCAGTACTTAGTTTTTAATTTTATTTTTGTGTTTCAGATCAATAGAAATAGAGTGTCAAGTGTAGCAGTTTTGGACCTCGCGCCAGAGACGCCTGAAGAAAAATTTTACTGAGCCACCATTTTGTAAAAAAGAAGAAAAACTAATAAGACGTTTTTTAGTCTTGAAAGTTCAAATAAAGTGATGTTAAGAGCCCAAAACGACACGGTTATTTTGTCATCTTTAAAAACAGTGAAAAAAAATTATTCATTTTCATTTTCATCAAATAGTAAAAGTTGATAAAAATGTAAATGAAGTGTTAGTCCTTTTTTAAATACCACAGAGTAGCTGCAACACTTTATACTAAAGTATTAAAAAAAATTATAACTTACTTTGTGTTAACACGCTTGTTAATGCCGTCGTACATATTTGGAAAACACGTTTGCATTAATTTAATTCGTACTTTTTACACTTACTCCTGCTGGGCGGAATGAAAGGATGACGTTGGCGTTAGCGTTGAAAGTGGTATTGGCGTTGGTGTTGCCCTTGGCGTGGTCATAGATGTAGACGTAGACGTAGGCGTAGGCAACAAAATTGGTGTAAATATAGAATTTATATCTAAGGTTTCCTGCAGCATTCGACATGACGACATAAACACTATTTTCACTCTTTCAAACGTTTCGAAATCGTACACAGATCTAGCAGTATTTGTTAGATCAAATGGTTCTGAAACATTCATTTCACAATTAACTATTGTCAACAATACTAAAAATGCTTATCTACTCTTACCCTCTATGCACAATTCTTTCCATTGATGAATATCGTTTTTTAGGGACTTCGCCTGTCGGCAATACTCGATGGGGATTACCGAACCAGTTCTTACAGAAATGGCGTATTGAGCATAACTGAAAAGTCATCAGATATTCTATGTTTAATATTTAATGATATTTAATAACTGAATAAAATTATATAGAAAGTATGGGACTACTTACTTAAATGTGCTGTAGTATTGGAGGAACTGAAGAAATAATTCTCCTATGGGCTGATTATTCTGCGATTCATATGGGGTCATTATTTCGCTCATGTCGACGTTAATGAAGTCATTTGTCCTTATCTGCAATTTGTAGTAAACATTTTATTTATTTTTTTGTGGTCAAAGAAGGCAGTTTAAATATTTTTCACTTACAAATTTATCAGGATACATTTCATGTAAGCACGGTAATATTGGTGGATTGACTGCACATTGCAGGAAATGTATTACCATTAAAGCCAAAGAATAACTTGATATCGTCATATTTTTTGCATCATTGATATTGTGATACTGAGCCCATAGTTTTGTGATCAAAACTAGTGGTCTCAGTCTCCAATCGACTGTGTGAATAGAAAAAAATATATGTAGATACTTGGATAAATATTTATTTAAGGAAAGCACATCTATTAAAAGTGAAATGTTTAATAATAACTACAGTACATGTAAGTAAAGGGGGGTGGGAGTGAACATACAGGGCAAAGTCTCTGCTTTCAACCCGGCGAAGGTCAGGACGATCCTTGTCCCTGTTCAATCCAAGTTGACATGCAGTCTCCACGTGACACCCCTGGATAGCAACTTTGGAACCCGCCAAGTAGTGAACCAATGCATATATTTTAAAGGGGGGGTGGGAGCGAGCATACAGGGCAAAGTCACTGATTGCTTTCAACCCGGCGCAGGCCAGGACGATCCGCGTCCCTATTCAATCCAAGTTGACATGCAGTCTCCACGTGACATCCTTGGATAGCTACTTTGGCATCCGCCAAGTAGTGAACCAATGCATATATTTTAAAGGGGGCATAGGAGCGAACATACATGGCAAAGTCATTGATTGTTTTCAACCCGGCGCAGGCCAGGACGATCCGTGTCCCTGTTCAATCCAAGTTGATATGCAGCCTCCACGTGACACCCCTGGATAGCTACTTTGGCACCCGCCAAGTAGTGAACCAATGCAGGCAGCGACATCCTGAGAAAGGTTGGCGCGGCTCTAATAACCTTGCCCGTAACACAAATTGTTATGGCAAATTTAACAAGCCCGGATACACGACGACGACCACGGAAACGAAAATGGCTAAACGATTTGAAAATATCCTCATGGAACGTCCGCTCATTATACAGAGCTCGAGCTGCACAGCAGCTAGCCGATGCCCTGTCAGAATATAAGGCTCACATGACAGCATTACAAGAAATAAGATCGACGGGGAGTGGCGTTATTCAAAGAAACGAGTATGACATTTATTACAGCTGTCATGCAAAACACTATGTGCTCGGGGTAGGCTTTCTAGTCAGCCAGAAACTGAAGCCTGCCATTATCGGCTTTAATTCAATAAACGAGAGGCTATGCACTCGTGCGAGGCAAGTTTAAGAACATAAGCGTGAGGAGAAATACAGAGAGCTCAGAAGTCCTGACAAAATGCTCCACAGACAAAAAAAAAATGACTAGAAAAAAAAACGTTGGAACCCGTCTGTGAATTAGAGAAATGTAGAGAGCGAAGTCCGCACCAGGCGCGAAAGTTCTACCAAATAATCCGCAGTATGACGCGGTACACACCACGCTGAACTTACTGCAAGGATAAAGAGGGTAATCTGATCATCGATCCTGAAGGCATTCTGGAGCGATGCGAAGTGCACTTCAATATATTGCGAAATGGATAAATGGTCAGCTCACAGACGATAGGCTCCACCAATGCAAGATCAAGACCAAATGCTGCCACCACCAAGCATCGAGGGAACAGCAAAATCCATAAGACAGATCAAATCAAATAAAGTCCCTGGAGCTGATGGCATACCAGATGACCTGATCAAACAAGGAGGGACAGCGTTACATCACGCAATTCATGAGATCGTGGTGCGCGTATGGGAGCAAGAGGAGATGCGGAATACTGGCGTCTGGGAATAATTTGTCTCATACATAAGAAGTGAGGTATCACACTGTGCAGCAACTATAGGGGTATGGCATTGCTGAGTACTCTTCACTATCCTACAAGACCGGATAGCCCCATACGTTAAAGTCATCATTTGTCAATATCAGTGTAGCTTCAACCCAGGTAACTCAGCGATTGATCAGATCTTCACCCTTAGGCAGTCGATGGAAAAATATCTGGAATTTAAGATTCCATTATATTATCTATTTATACACTTTAAGGCCACCTACGACAACATAGCCAGGGTAGAACTATATAATACCATGAGAAAGTTCGGCATTCCAAACAAATTGATACGACGTTGTAGGTTGACCATGACCAACGTAACTAGTCAAGTAAAAATAGCGGAATCGCTGTCCAAACCAATAACCATGTTTAATGGACTCCGACAAGGGGACGATCTGGCCAACCTCCTCTTCAACCTGGCGTTGGAGAAAGCAATCCGTGACTCTGGCGTTACAACCAGAGGGACTATTGTCACAAGTCTAGCCAGATACTTGCCTACGCAGATGACATCGACATCATCGGAGGATCCGATTCGGATGTACAGGACTCCTTCATCCGTAAGGAACTAACGGCACAAAAACTGGGACTGTACATTATTGAGGGAAAAACAAAGTACATGGTGGCAACTTCTGCGAAGAGAAAAACTAACGTTGATGAAACTACCAGGGTAGCGGAGCACGAATTTGAAGTAGTGCAATCCTTTAACCACCTTGGGTTAACTGTAGCAGCCAATAACCATATTGAAGAAGAAATACACGAGCGGCTGATCAAATTCAACAAAGCCTACTATGGTCTATCAAGGCTCTTTAAATCCTGAAATTTATCCAGAACATCCAAGCTACCACTGTATAAGACCATGGTGTTACCAGTACTCATGTATGGATTCGAGACCTGGGTCAACAAAAGGCACTCTGAACTCTTAGCTGCGTTCGAGAGGAAGGTCTTAAGGAGAATTGTTGGCCCCGTATGTGAGAGAGGATGATTCCGGAGAGGCGGCAACAATGAGTTGTACGCAATCTACCTTGAAGCTAATGTTGTAAGAAAAATCAAGCTCGTTAGACCCCGGTGGGCGGGACACCTAGCTCGAATGAGCGAAGAGGAGCCTGCCCAGAAAGTCCTTTGTGATAAGATATGTGGAAGGAGACAGCGTCCCAGACTTCGTCTGCGATAGAGGGACGGCGTAGACCAGGACGCCCAGAGCCTGGGAGTGCCAAACTGGATGACATCGGCTCGAAATCGGGATCGGTGGAGAGACTTGCTGAATAAGGCCAAGACCGGATCCCGGTTGTAGTGCCGATGATGATGATGAATATATTTGAAAAAATACGCACAAAATAGCGCGAATTTTGTTTCGACTTCTTTCTTCTTAAAGAAAGTTAACAAGTTAATAACTTAATCAATTATGGGTCATTGAAACTATACCCATCAGATATATCAGGACTGTATGACGAATGCCTGACCTTGGCTAAAGGTAAATGCCTCACCTAGGCCAAAGAACTATCATACGTCGGGTATGTATCGAGACTATCTCTTTCTTTGTGCTGTGTCCATTCTATTTTACATCATTTGACATTGTAAATACAACAGCCTCAATATTAAGCGGAATTTTGGTTTTGTCGATTCGGTTTCGGTATTTTCTATGTTGAAGATCCATCTCGCGCAGATGTGCCCATGCTGATAAAATCAAGGGACATATTAAAGCCGACAGGCAGGTTAGCAGGAGTAGGAGCTGAACATCGACCACGAAACTATTTTAAACCATCTGTATAATGCTGGAATCAGAAAGGCGATCGATGTTTGCGTGCAATGGAACGAAAGCGAACAATTGTTTAAACGGAAGCGACTGAAGATGAGAAATAGGTTTCACACTATAATGACATACGAAAATGATCGTGGTCAAAAGGCAATGAAGCGGCTCAAACGGTGGGAAAACCGGGACTAACGGCCAGTAAGGTTTTGCTTATTGTTTTCTTTACTGTGAGATACGTGTTGCCTTATTTATGAGTTGAATTAAATAACTCGTATTTGACCTCAATGAAATTCTCTTCAGGGTAGTACATGTATTTTTTTGCACACAGTTTCAATTTTATTTTTATAATAATATTGTAATACTGATAGCAAAATAACCGACTGCGAATTCTCCATTCGTGTTCACCAAGCCATATTGCAATAAATTTAAATTAAAAAAAAAACAATTCTCTAAACACAACCATTTAACAGTACAACCATGAAGGAGAACATTTTATACAAACATCGAAAATAACATTCAAGCAATTACTCAAGGACGAAATTATCTTAATCTGACGCAACAAAAAGAAGGCAACGCTTTGAACTAACATTGAACAAACATTGAAGTTTACCAAGAAATGTATACTAACGTTGAGAGTAGCAGTACAATAAGTGCGTGTTTCTAATGCCGACACAATTGTTGAAGTTCAAATCGACCTCGAGGTTGTGAGCTTTGTCTTTGAATCGTAGAATGGGTACTCTAGCTCCAATCAAATTAAAATTTTCGAATTCTCCTTAAATAAATATTAATTGTAAAGTTAAAATAACACAACGTTAAACATAAAAATATTTTATAAAAATGTATTATTATTTGAGGAAACCGAGTAAATTTAAGAAACATGAGTTCGATGAAAAGCATCGTTTTTTTTTTAACTAGTGTCTTTTGTAATATTTTAAATTAAAAAAAAAGGAAGCGTTTATGAGTTTAAGAAGCAATCGTTTTAAAAAAAAGGCCGGTCTATCATTTGAATCTGTCTAATAGTTTTATAATACTTTAATTGAAAAAAATTACATGGTGGTGTATGTTTATAACTCTAAGTAGTCCGCGTGTAAACCAATAAAACTTTGTCGTAGGAGACAGAACCACAAAAAGGCAGAAGTAAACTTGAAGGCAGCTTTATTAATTGATGTATTGATTGACAATTATTGACCGATGGTGTTTATTTGATGAATGTTGCTGGCGATGATTGTAACGAGCCCGTTGAAGGTTGATTGCAGACTGACGAATTGGCATAACTGCTAATTCAAAAAGCGACGCTATGACATCATCGTGGTGACAATGATGGCCAGTTGGTGCCAGCTGCTGCGCAACTGGTATACATGCGAATGTACTAGATTTCTCCAGTACATTCCAGCACATTTAATTGCCAATCCGCAACAGTGGCTTTTTAAATTATAGATTTTTATAAATTAATAAGGAAAGTGTCTATGAAAAACATTTTTTTGTTAGAATTTTTCAACTATTTTTTCTAGTAAATAAGTTGCTGAAATTGTTATTGAAATTAAATAAGTTGTTATTGGTATTGAAAACTATACGCTGCTGTTTTAAGAAACAAATTGTTGGAAAAAGTGTGTTCTTTGAGAGTTTGTGCCAAAGACATTACCAGCACCTTTATATATGTAAACTAGTGACCGGTTTCTATCCGGAATCCACTGAAGATTATTAAGATATACGCAACAATATTCATTACCGAAAGTATGCGTTTGGACTTAACAGAAGGAATCTAGACTGTTAATTATACTTTATTTACGTCGATTTTAATTAAATTTTTTATTTAATCTTTTATCTTTTTTTATTTTTATATTACACTTCTATCGGGTGAGGCGAACGTATTGCGCCGAATGGGTGCCCCGAGATGCCACCAAATAACCGTTATAGTTCCTCTCGAACAGGTTACAGGTTGTAACGCTCCAGGAACACTCCCGTGGGAAGGGAGTTCCACAGCATCCCCGCTCAGTATAGGAACGAGTTCTGATGCAGAGAGTTTCGCGCCGTCGGGAGATGAACCGCAAATTGGTGAGATCCGTCGGATTGTCTTGTAGAGCGTGTATAAACGGAATTGCGCGTAACAATACCACGAATCTCCAAAGAACATCACCTGCGATAATATCTGTAAAACAGACAGAGTTCACCTAGCCGCCTTCGATGGGATAGTGACGGTAGTTCCGACAACAGCGCCGTGTCCCCGATCAGGCGGATCGCTCATCTCTGTATGCTCTCAAGTAGCTTGAGGGTATGTTTAGGAGCAGAGCTCCAAACATTAGAGCAATATTCGAGCGCGGGTCTAATTTGAGATTTATACAGGAGAAGAAGTTGGGCCGGTGTAAAATATTTGTTGGCTCTAAAAAGATAGCTCAGTTTTCCTGAGGCTGACCTGGTGATGCTCGACACGTGTTTATGCCACGATACATTCCCACAGACCGTGGCGCCGAGCAATTTCAAGCTTTCCCCACATTCGAGGGCCTGGCCAGCTGTGCAACCGATGATCCACTTTTCTTTGCGAATGTTGAATATTGTGTCTTCGCTGCATTGAAGTCGACAAGATTGGTCCTTCCCCACGGCAGGACCTTATATATATCCTGATTCAGAGAGCCAATTTGTCTACATCTCAGCTGGTGCGACGTAGATGCACTAATCGGCCAATCACTCGAAAAGGGGGAAACAAGCGTACTATCACCCGCAAACTGTATACTTTGTTATCCGTTGTCTCCAACAAATCATTTATGTGAAACAAAAACAAGGTCGGAGCCAAAATAGCACCCCCGAATTAACAGGATATAGATCAGAAGACTCGCCGCCCACAACAACCCGGATCGATCGATTTTCGAGGAAGTTCTTCGTCCAGTCGCAAAGCTGCTGGGAAAGTCCATATGAACGAAGCTTGCTCAGCAATGCCCCGTGCCAGACGCGATCAAAAGCCCTGGAGATATCCAATGCGACCGCCCTTGACTCACCATGCCGCTCAATCGAAGATATCCATATATCGGTTATAAGTGTCAAAAGGTCTCCCGTGTACCGTCTGCCGCGGAATCCGTATCGACGATCATTCAGAAATACTTAATTAATTCATTATTGATGACTTTGTCCATCACCTTAGATAACAGACAGTAATGCTATCGGACGGTAATTTTGTGGGAGACACTTTTTCATTCTTTGAGATTGGCTGAACTCGAGTCACCTTGCAACAGGTAGGAAATGTCCGAAAGATAAGCAGAAGAGCCTGCCAAGTACCGGCGATAGTTCTGGAGCACAGTTCTTAAGGACTACTGCTGGTATTCCGTCCGGGCTGCTTGCCCTCTAAGCGGAAGAGTCTGCCAAGAACCGGCGATAGTTCTGGAGCACAGTTCTTAAGGACTACTGCTGGTATTCCGTCCGGGCTGGTTGCCCTCTAAGCGGAAGAGTCTGCCAAGAAACGGCGATAATTTTGGAGCACAGTTCTTAGGGACTACTGCTGGTATTCCGCCCGGGCCGGTTGCCCTCTAAGCGGAAGAGTCTGCCAAGAACCGGCGATAATTTTGGAGCACAGTTCTTAAGGACTACTGCTGGTATTCCGTCCGGGCCGGTTGCCCTCTAAGCGGAAGAGTCTGCCAAGAACCGGCGATAATTTTGGAGCACAGTTCTTAAGGACTACTGCTGGTATTCCGCCCGGGCCGGTTGCCCTCTAAGCGGAAGAGTCTGCCAAGAACCGGCGATAGTTCTGGAGCACAGTTCTTAAGGACTACTGCTGGTATTCCGCCCGGGCCGGTTGCCCTCTAAGCGGAAGAGTCTGTCAAGAACCGGCGATAGTTCTGGAGCACAGTTCTTAAGGACTACTGCTGGTATTCCGCCCGGGCCGGTTGCCCTCTAAGCGGAAGAGTCTGCCAAGAACCGGCGATAATTTTGGAGCACAGTTCTTAAGGACTGGTATTCCGCCCGGGCTGCTTGCCCTCTAAGCGGAAGAGTCTGCCAAGAACCGGCGATAGTTCTGGAGCACAGTTCTTAAGGACTACTGCTGGTATTCCGTCCGGGCTGGTTGCCCTCTAAGCGGAAGAGTCTGCCAAGAAACGGCGATAATTTTGGAGCACAGTTCTTAGGGACTACTGCTGGTATTCCGCCCGGGCCGGTTGCCCTCTAAGCGGAAGAGTCTGCCAAGAACCGGCGATAATTTTGGAGCACAGTTCTTAAGGACTACTGCTGGTATTCCGTCCGGGCCGGTTGCCCTCTAAGCGGAAGAGTCTGCCAAGAACCGGCGATAGTTCTGGAGCACAGTACTTAAGGACTACTGCTGGTATTCCGTCCGGGCTGGTTGCTCTCTAAGCGGAAGAGTCTGCCAAGAACCGGCGATAGTTCTGGAGCACAGTTCTTAAGGACTACTGCTGGTATTCCGCCCGGGCCGGTTGCCCTCTAAGCGGAAGAGTCTGTCAAGAACCGGTGATAGTTCTGGAGCACAGTTCTTAAGGACTACTGCTGGTATTCCGCCCGGGCCGGTTGCCCTCTAAGCGGAAGAGTCTGCCAAGAACCGGCGATAATTTTGGAGCACAGTTCTTAAGGACTACTGCTGGTATTCCGTCCGGGCCGGTTGCCCTCTAAGCGGAAGAGTCTGCCAAGAACCGGCAATAGTTCTGGAGCACAGTTCTTAAGGACTACTGCTGGTATTCCGTACGGGCCGGTTGCCCTCTAAGCGGAAGAGTCTGCCAAGAACCGGCGTTAGTTCTGGAGCACAGTTCTTAAGGACTACTGATGGTATTCCGTCGGGGCTGGTTGCCCTCTAAGCGGAAGAGTCTGCCAAGAACCGGCGATAATTTTGGAGCACAGTTCTTAAGGACTACTGCTGGTATTCCGTCCGGGCTGCTTGCCCTCTAAGCGGAAGAGTCTGCCAAGAACCGGCGATAATTTTGGAGCACAGTTCTTAAGGACTGGTATTCCGTCCGGGCCGGTTGCCCTCTAAGCGGAAGAGTCTGCCAAGAACCGGCGATAGTTCTGGAGCACAGTACTTAAGGACTACTGCTGGTATTCCGTCCGGGCTGGTTGCTCTCTAAGCGGAAGAGTCTGCCAAGAACCGGCGATAGTTCTGGAGCACAGTTCTTAAGGACTACTGCTGGTATTCCGCCCGGGCCGGTTGCCCTCTAAGCGGAAGAGTCTGTCAAGAACCGGCGATAGTTCTGGAGCACAGTTCTTAAGGACTACTGCTGGTATTCCGCCCGGGCCGGTTGCCCTCTAAGCGGAAGAGTCTGCCAAGAACCGGCGATAATTTTGGAGCACAGTTCTTAAGGACTACTGCTGGTATTCCGTGCGGGCCGGTTGCCTTCCTACAGTCCAGTTCACGTAGAATGCGTTGAATAGTACGTGGGCGAAATGGAAAAGACTGGGATCGAGGTTTGAACTCGCGGAAAATGGATTCGCGAACACGTTAGCTTTATCCTTTGAATTTGTGGCTAACGTTCCGCTGCCTGTCACCAACGGAAGGAAAGAGTAGGAAGCGAAGTTACTGCTGGCAGTCGTGGTCATTGAGCAGAAGGAGCGCGAAGCAGTCGCCATTGAGTTTATTGGTCTCTCTGTCGTTGTGAGCTTTCTTCGGGGTATCAATCGTCTGGTTGCACGCGTTTCTGATTCTAACAAAATTCGTTCCGTTAACATCGGTGGGATTGGAGCGCCATTGCTTTAAAGCTGTATTTTTTGCCGCTGTAATCTGCTCGCATTTTTTGTCAAACCACGGTTTATCAAATGAACTTCGTTTAATGGAATGTGGAATGTAGATCTCCATCCCGAGAAGAATAGTCCCTGTTACCGACTCCGTGCAAGCGTTAACGCTGGAGTCTACGAAGCACACTTCCGACCATGGAAAGTATGCGAAGAAATCTCGCAAATCGTCCCAGTTAGCACCCCCATACTTCCATATATAGTTATTCGCTTGAAATGCAAGTGGTTGCGCAACAGATATCAAGCAGTGATATTAGTTTCCCAGTGGCGCAGAGACCTCTATGGTGGAAACACTAGTTTCGGATGTCAAAAACAGATCCAGGGTGTTCGCATAATCACAGGACGGGTATCCGGCACTCGCACGGGTTCTGCGACGAATTGAGTCAAGTTGTGACCAACAGCAAACATATCCGCCAGCCTCCCAGCCTCTTCGGTTCTGTTAGAATGCACCAACCAGCCGGAATTGTTTACATTAAAATCACCAAGGACGATAATTTCAGAAGCTGGGTGGTTGATCTGTAGACAGTCGACGGTACGTGAAAAGTGTTGGAAAAATGTCGCTGGTCGATCGTCATTCGGGTAGGGGCAAAGACAACAAAGTATAATACCTTCGTCCCATTAGTTTCGGCAGAGCATTGAGTGTATTAAAACAGGAAATGTCCTTACATTATATAGTGAGCAGATAGTATAGTGGTTAGTATACCCGCCTGTCACGCGGGAGACCGGGGTTCGATTCCCCGTCGGGGAGCCTCTGGCGCAAGCCTAATGACCTTGCCCGAAAAAAAAACAATCATTATGGAAAATTTAACAAGCCTCAGGACTTGCTAAATAAGGCCAAGACCGGTTCCCGGTTGTAATGCCGATGATGATGATATATATATATATATATATATATATATACATACGAGAATGAGTCAAGTATAAACGGTAATTTTATTTTTTTGCTTAGCAACAAGTTGCGAGCTAGAAAATCTTGTACGTGGCTGTTGTTTGGTTTATGAAGAGTAGGGGAACCGGCTTGACTGGCGGTCGCGCATACAGACGTGTGTACCTCTTGTTCGGTCATGATTGTACTGACTACAAACTCGAGCGTGACCGATTATCATAACATTTTTAACAAATGAAGGCGTTAAACTCTGGGGAATTTACATACATTCTCCCAGAATCGTGTATATACGTGGACCAGCGAATTTAATGGCGGGCGAGAACGTATCGAAAACGAAAGGGTATTATAATGAAGACAAAACATGTGATCAAGCAAATCATTTCACACTCGTATGGTACGGCTAAAGAATGATACTATGCGTTTCTTTCGTCTGAAATTAATTTTTAATGGAGACTGATACGCACTCTTTGATTGACTAGTATTATAGAAAAATATTTGCAGAGGCGGGGTGCGTTCAACAAGTTCACATGAGCAACGATCAGGTATAAAGGTATAGTTTATTGGGGAAACCACCCCATTTGTTGGTGAATTTATAGACATAAAGACGTGTACCAGATACTTTGCGCCTGTGACGGTGGTCAAAAACTCGTGTCTGAGCCCTTCGCCCCCAATGAGGGTCACTGCTCGTTTTTGCATTTTATTTAACAAGGCCACCGCTGTTTTAGACGTAGCAACTGTGGGAATTGACTTCAATTTCGATACCAATTAAATTGTGGTCAGTTTGAATACAGAAAGATATTTCTTACAACTCTTAAGGAAAAATTACATAAAAATTCAACTCTGCATTAAATTGTATTTTTAAAGTTGTATAGTGAAAATGAATTGTTGTTACATTTACTTTCCTTTTTATTTTAAATAATTTACCCGTATCGTAAGATTTTATGAAGCAACGTGTTTTCATAGTTTTAAATTTATTTTAGAATACTTATTTCTCACACCAAACTTTAAAATGTGTGGGCTTTGTCCATTCGGTTTTATACAATGTAAAATATCAATGTTTTAAGACAAATATATGGTAGACAGAGGTACCCAGCATATAGGAGATAGAAACAAACAGTTTTGAGGCCATCTAGTTTTAATATTTACTTCATTTTTCACCTTTTTAATATGTTGTGTTTTGAGTTCTAATCGCCTCCCAATTTTTATTCGAATGTAACTTCAACCTTCAACTATTTATAAATCCGGATTTTATAAAACGCAAACATGTAATAAATGTGTAATAAAATAGAAATTAAGTTAAAATAAAAATAAACCGATACAACACAATAATTATACGAGTGAAAGCTGAAATAAAAGTTAAATATTCGTGAAAAGAAGTTACAAATAACAATACAATATTTGGAGCGATTTTCAAAAAAGTGTTTTAAGAATTAATTAATTGCCCACCTTACATTATAAAATAAAGAAATAGCAAATAAACATGCAGAGAAATTACCATTTTTCATCAAACAATCCTTTAGCAGAGTTAAATTGAACAGCGCTTCTGTTCTAGGATCTGTGGTGGACAACGCTCGGGATACGAGGCACATATCTATATCTGACGTATCTGCTCCGAATCCTGATATCGTTGAACCAACTAAATAAAGACCGAAACGTGGATAGGCATTCTAAAAAATAAAACACAATAAGAATATAAATGTAAGAAAGAAAACAATGTTCTTCTAAAATATTTGAAATTATAAATCTAGACCAAATTTAAATTTTTTATAAATTTGAACTATTTTTTAATAAATTTTTGTTATCATAATTATTTTTTATATTATTTTTCTTAGGAAAAGTGAAATAATAGTGATAGGTCAACGCCCTGAGATGCTATTTTTTCTCCAGAAGGACTCTCAGCCAAGCTCCGAAAGATGGCCAATGGTTTTCTCAACAATTTCAGGATTAATGAGGTGGTATTCTACCAGACGACTGGGCATTGGTACCTAACCTGTCGCTAACTAGAAGCTCTAGGGACCCGAGCAGATGGATAATATCCACAACAACGATTTCAGTGTTGCGCATATGAGACCAAGTTGCTATTGACAGAGTCGGGGAGAACGTTATACTCGTTAAGGCATATGCTTCTATCCAAGTTCAGACTTCGGTACACAAGTCAGTACAAACAATTATGGATGATATTCTTTCGAACGTGAGGTTAAGGCTAGCAGAAGTTAAATTCTGAGTTAGAACAAAGACCATATTCCGTCAAATGCTTACACGTTGTTCTACATAATATGTATTTGGCTATCGAATGATTTGGGAAGAGCGGAGCCATTAAATTATAATCGGCCATGTTGCGGATTCACAGTTATTCGAATGGATAATCTGCAATTATAATAATAGAATTGCTCGATAGCGAAGAATGTGTGATTCGAACTTATGTTATGATGGTTAGAATCACTAAAATATTGGATCAATGCTCAACACCTCAGGCCACTGCGCGTGCACGAATTCGATTTCTAAATTCAAATACACTCAGCTGATGTGGAATTGCTATGTTATTGCTTGGTATACGGCTGATGGTTTTTGCTTATTCGATTTTCTTTCTGTCTTGTTCTTCACTATTTGCTTGTGCACTGTGTGTGTGTGTATCTGTTAGAAACCCCACAACATTACAATTCTATTACCACCACGTTTGCCAGATTCGGAACAAACAACCGTTGTCAACAAACCAAAATAAAGGGTGACAGAAGACGCCTGAGGGAAGAATCCTGTTAGAGGACGTCTGGCAGAAGACAAGCAGATGTATTTAAAACAAAAATTTTATTTTGCTTATTTACAACAAAAAAAAAAAAAAATAATAAAATAGAAAACTTATGTGTATATTGTGCTAGCAAAAATTGTAAAAGAGGAACCCCACTTATATGTGAACTGTCATGGTAAACAAAATCACAAAAGTGTACGTTGAAAGGCATAAACAAAAAAATATGTATATTGTACAATTTAAAGTGCTTGCAAAGAGCCAATAAGTTAACATAAGAACAATATTTTTAAAATAGGGCTGTTAGTCGTATGTGAAGAATAATGTACAATTTGATTTGGAATTAAAATAAATCAAATCAAATCAAAAAAAAAAAAAAAAAAAAACAAGCAGAAGGATTCATAACACCCGAAAGAGGACCCAATTAGCAATATCGACACCGTCCTTTACTTCCTCAAATATAAATTCGAGTTATCGGTCTAACGGATCAGACAACGGTTGTCAAAAAACCAATGCAAAGGGTGACAGAAGACTCCTGACGGAATACTCCTGATAGAGGATGCCTGGCAGAAGACAGGTAGAAGGATTCATAACACCTGAAAAAGCACTCATGAAGGGAGCATTGTTTTATGTTTTAAAATCAATTTAAATTGACAGTGGGATTCATATCGAATAAAATCAATAAAGGTAAGGTGCGGTGAAAATTAAATTGAGTTTTATTGCCCGAGGGTTCTTGACTTCCTGTATTACATAGAAAACCATCAGTTTTTTCGTCACAGCAACTCCAGCATTATCGGGAAAAGACAATCTTCTTCTGGGACTACACCGATAGCTTGATCCCATTTCCATTTCGTTTTATTGTTAAAAAAAAAGTCACCTTCTGTAGATATTATTAACGTCAACTTTATGGGAACGAAACGGGCTTTAATAAATCTTATTGTAAATATGATGGTTCCCCCGCTTGGTAGAAACCTAGACGTGGTGCGTGGGCTTAAATTACAATGAATCACTCAGGCTATGCGGACGGAAACATGCGCTTCCAATAGGGCCACCCATGTCAGACAGGCTAGGGAGGAGTAAGACACAAAGATCTGCCACCATTAATTAAGGGTGTTACGCGTCACCGTGCTCATTGGATGGTTTGCAGCCAGGGGTATATCGGCTGTATTATAACGGCGCCTCTCTCACACCGGGTCGAATCAGAGCAGTAAGCAGACTGTACCATATCAAAACGGGACTCAGATATGGCGGACTATTTAGTACCCCAAGACTCGTGGGAACAAAACTGAATAATCAATATACACAAAACAATCCCACCCGGTAGGCGTAAGTGTGATGAGCCGACACTACCATAAGGGAACAAATCATCAAGAAAACACCGACTCGCCAAAGCGAAGACGTTGGGAAAAATGGAAAAAGCGGGATATATGCGTCGGCACGTGGAATGTGCGAACGTTGTATAAACCAGGCGCGATACAAACGGTCGTAGAGAAGGCGAAGCAATATAAAATGGACATCGTCGCGATTCAGGAAGTCCGAATCCCACATCAAGTAATCGAAATCAACGGGTTTACATTGGTGTGTGGGGGTACCGATACACATAACTTCGGAACCGGCTTCATCATAAGCAAGAAGCATTTACGCCCAATGTAAAAGATTTGAAGTTTATTAATGACCGAATGTCGGTGCTAAAAACACAGGGCCTATGGTACAATTGTGTATTTATAAACGTACACGCCCCAACATAATTTACGGACAAAGAAACGAAAAACACATTCTACGAGACCCTAGAGGAAGTATTCGATGGGATCTCATCATTCGATGTTAAAATCTTCCTCGGGGACCTCAATGCGAAAATTGGAAAGGAAGACATCTTCCAACCAACTATAGGTAAAGAGAGCCTACACGACGTTTCAAAAGATAATGGAATTCGAATTATCACGTTCGCACCGTCGAAAGTTCTGGTAGTGAAAAGTACGATGTTCAAGCACAAGCAAATTCATAAAGTCACATGGATATCACCCGACGGCGTAACGCGTTTCTAATAGACCACTTCCTCATAGACAAAAGACACCACTCGAACGTCTTCGACGTAAGATCATATAGAGGAGCAGATTGCTACTCCGATCATCTTCTAGTGATAGTCAAAATTAAGAGTCGGCTCGCAGCAAACCCACATGGGCAACCACGGGAGACGAGTAAAAAGTTTGACATTGATAAACTAAAAGACCTTTGCAAAAGGGCTGAATATCAAGACGAACTAACGAATAGATTTAGCGTCCTAGAGAATGGGAGTAGTGAGGAAGAAGAAACCAATAATGTGGACACTAAATGGGCAAAAGGTATTAGGTTTTAAAAAACCAAATGTCCAAACTTCGGTTTGACCATGAGTGCTATTGAAGATCGGGCAACGTAAACGTCTCAGAGGGATCTATTTAAAAAGATATGATGAGTTCAACGCAAAACGATACGCGACGATTCGAAACGAGACAATAAGACTTTTCAAATGCAAAACACACGCATTTCTACAGCGAAAAACATCAGAGGTATGTATCATCATCATCATCGGCACTACAACCGAGAACCGGTCTTGGCTTTATTTAGCAAGTCCTGAGGCTTGTTAAATTTTCCATAGAGATTTGTTTTTTCCGGGCAAGGTCATTAGTCTTGCATCAGAGGCTCTCCGACGGGGAATCGAACCCCAGTCTCCCGCGTAACAGGCGGGTATACTAACCAGAGGTATGTATGCCGACGTAAATTCAATTGGAAATGGCTACCGAGGGCGAGTCAACAGTATGAGAGACGCAAACAGTTGCCTGGTCAAAGAAACAAACTATATCGTGACAAGATGGAAGCAGCACTTTGAAAACCTGCTCAATGTGCGCATCCATCAACCACAAATAAACGCACCAGACGTACATACAGCCGAACCTCAGATTCCAGAGCCCCCTTTCAACGAAATAGTAGACGCAATAAATCGATTGAAAAACAACAAGGCTCCCGGAGTCGATGGCATACCGACAGAGCTTATGAAGCATGGAGGAGAGGCAACCGCCCGAAAGATCCACCAACTCATCAAAACAATATGAGATAAGGAAGTCACTCGGGAAGTCTGGAAAACCTCAATAGTCGCCTCCATCTTCAAAAAAGGTGACAGATCTGACTGCGAAAACTACAAAGGAATATCATTGCTCCCAACCACATACAAAATACTAACAGATGTCATGAATCACAGCGTACGTAGAAGAAATACTGGGAGACTACCAGTACGGATTCCATTGGAACCGGTCGACGAGTGAGCAAATGTTCACAGTAAGGCAATTGCTGGAAAAGAAGTGGGAATACGGAGACCCAGTACACCGACTTTTCGTTGACTTCAAAAAAGCCTACGACTCAGTCGCAAGGCAAGGCTCTACCATATTGTGGTTGAGCTCAGTGCCCCGAAAAAATATACCACCCTGATTCAAATCTGCATGAACGAAAATACAGGGCGAGTTAGAATAGGAAACCATCTCTCAGAACTATCTGAAATCCGGAACGGACTAAAACGAGGGGATGGCCTCTCACCATGTATTTTTAACCTTGTGCTCGAGTATGTCATTACAAAGGCACAAGACGACAACATGGCTGGATCAGCCCTGAATGGCGTCACACAAGTGCTCATGTATGTGGATGATATCGCCGCTGTGGGCGATAATCTAGAAACTGTAAGTAAAAATAGTGAATTCAAGCAAGCGGCAGAAGAGGTGGGCGTAGAAATAAATGACGATAAAACCTAATATCGGGTTTTCCAATGGGACTTGACAACTTTGAATTTAATTTGTGAACGTACCCTTTCACTAATCATCGAACTGTCAGTGTCAATTTATTCAGTAAACTCAACATTTTCATGGCACGAACGAACAACGTCTGCAAATTATAAAAATTTACTACCAAAAAAAAGTTGTCAAGTTCCTATTCGAAACCCTATACATGATTACGGCGAGAGCAGGTAGACCTCAGAGAACACATATAAACGTCAGATGCAAGATTTTTGAAAAGGAACAATACCGACGGCCAGTAACAAAACGTCGAAGGAAATTAACAAAAAACTAAACTCCGGCAACGGTAGTCGGCACGCAGTCGGTAAACTGCTTATATCTAAACTGCTATCACGTAATAAAAAGCTCCGTTTTTATAGAACCATTATCATGCCGATTGTTCTATACGGATGCGGAATATAGGCTCTCACAAAAGGGGAAGAAAACAAATTCCGTGTATTCGCGAATAAAGTCTTAAGTGGTATCTTTGGCGGCAAATATGACGAGGAGGTAGGACAATGGAGGAAACTGGGTGTTTAAAAGGGGATCTTACTTTTTTGCATAGCAAAAAAGTATTATTTAAGGGTACTTCAAAATCCCCTTTTGTCCGCGCGTTAGTGTAAATAAAAAAAAAACAACAAGTTGCGAGCTAGATAATCTTGTGCGTGGCTGTTGTTTGGTTTATGAAGAGTGGGGGAATCGGCTTAGCTAGGGGCCGCACTCGACTTTGTAGTCAGTACAGTCACGAGCGAACAAGAGGTACAATACGTCTGTTGGGCAACGGATTATATTAAAATTTTAACAAATGAGGGCGCTTAAACCCTCGGAAATTTTTTCTCGATTGAAGGCAAAGTTTAGTGATGATACATTGTTTTAGAATCGTGTGTATATGTGAACGAGAGAATTTAAAAGTGGGCGAGAACGTATCGAAGGCGGAAGTCATGCTTGACGACCAAAGACAAGTCGTACAGATGACAACATCCGTGCCGTTCAAGTGCTTTTTGAAAGTGATCGCTGCTTAACTGTTGGAGAAATCTCATCAGAAGTGGGTATAGGCTATGGCAAAAACCGCTTATCGAAACAAAAGATGAGGTATGTCCATTCGAGATGTCATCCTTTTTCATGACAATGCTAGGACTAGTTACCGCGTTCTTGACAAGGGATAGATTTGGAAGAAATGGGCTGGGAAACCCTCGAACACCCTCCTTAGAGCCCAGACTTTTCTCCCTGTGACTATTTTTTGTTCGCACCCTTGCAGGAATCACCTGGAGGGAAAAAAAGTCGAAAGTAATGAGGAAGAACATCTCCTCCCAAGAACATCTCCTCCCAAAGCTTTCTACGAACAAGGGATATTAAAGCTTCCAAATCTGTGGCAACATTATTCAATAAATGTATAAAAAGAAATTACTGTTTATATATGATTTACCCTCGTATAAAGCTCTGTGTTTATAGAACCATAATCATGCCGATTGTTCGTACGGATGCGAAATATGGGCTCTCACAAAACGGAAAGAAAACAAATTCCGCGTATTCGAGAATATAGTTTTAAGTGGTATCTTTGGCGGTAAATATGACGAAAAGGCAGAACAATAGAGGAAACTGGGAATTTTACGAGCTAGATAATCTTGTGCGTGGCTGTTGTTTGGTTTATGAAGAGTGGGGGAACCGGCTTAGCTAGGGGTCGCTTATAATAATAAACTTTTAAGGAGTATCTTTGGCGGTAAATTTGACGAAGAGGCAGGACAATGGAGGAAACTCCACAACCACAAATTGGAAGATCTATACCGCAAGCCTACAATAGTGAGAGTAATCAGGTTGCGAAGAGTAAGGTGGACCGCACAGGTGGCGCGAATGGGCAACGATGGGACCGTGCATAGAATTTTTGACGGTAAGCCAACGGGAAAGAGACCGACAGGACGGCCGGGACGGAGATGTGTGGACAATGTAAGGTTTGACCTTGAGGAGATCGGATCTGTAGGTTAAGTGTGGGGGGAGAGTGCACAGGATAGGGAACGATGGCGCAGCCGAGCCGGTGGGGTCATGAATTTCCGGATTCCTATAGGCTAATAAATAGTGTAAAAAAATAGTCAATAAGATGGTTACCATGTTGTATGATATAAAACTGGGCGATTCCGATTATTTAGTTCTGATCTCGTGCATGTTTCCGTAAATTCCATCGTTCGTCACACCATAAAAATATAAGCTCTTATACAAAATATATACATTAATATATAAATTTAACATGCCCAATTTAAGCGAACACTTGTCGGGCTACACTTTATATCATGAATACATAAGTGAATAATCAAAGAACTGGAATAAAATCGGGAATAGCGGATATACGCAACAATAAAAACACACGGGCAAATGTACCCGTCATACCTTGATAGCTATGTATAAGTAACGCCATAGCTTCATTTTCCGCTTAAAGGTGTCTTCAGTCTGTTGTGCGGTGACGAACTTGTTCCAAATTCCTTGAGATAGATTATCCCATTTAGTGTGTGTCAAGAGATGAACTGGCATATCTTTAACTTCCACTAAATGGGCGCGTGCTAAAAATCTATCTGGCGGAGTTAATGAATATTCATTCGCATAATTTATTGGGCGAATATTATTATAAAGAAATTGCCTATTTCGTCCGCCCCGAAATGCGCCGCGTTGTGGAAAACTATTTTACATAAACAGAAAAAAGATCACATTAAATATAATAGACTACAAAGTGTTGCCACAATAATGTACCTCTTTTTGGTATTATGAATCGGCAATTGCTGCTGTTGTAAATCTGCTAAGTTTTCATTGATCCCATAATTGCCTTGGGCAGAGTAGAAAAATTGTGCATGCAGTGTTGGAATCCAATGTGATAGATTTTGCTCGGAGCCACAGTATTGGTGGAGTGGCAGCTCCTCCTCGGGGCAAGTTGGTCGAAATTCTAACCTTGGTGGCTTACCAGTGGGAAGACCGTATGTAATATCGCTAGACGATATTGAAGAGGAAGACGAAGAAAGAATATTGGCATTTTTGACAGGAGGCTTTCTAATATTGCCACTGCTTGAATTGGACGAGTCAGATTCATAGCCCTCGCTGGAAACACGCGTATATGAAGGTTCAGCTGTTGTGTTAATGGGGTCCTTTTTAATACTTGCATTTTGGGATGCAGCATAAGAAATTGACGGAAATGGCCCTGCCATTCTCCCTCCATTACTTACAGTACAACCACTAGTCCAAGTATTCCCGCCATTGTTGTTGCTGTTATTGTTGTTTCGTCCTCGTCCTCTGCCCGTGCCACCGTCTCCTTTGCCTACGCCTCCGGTTCCCCCGTATCCAGGTGCTCCCATGTTGCCCCTACCTCCAACGCCGCCCCCGCCGCCACCGACGCCGCTGCTGCTGCTGCTGCTGCCACCACCGCCTCCCCCAACCCCTGCTCCAGGTCCTACTCCGACAGTTTTGTTTTTTGTCGACATTTGCATTGTGTCATCTATCTTGGGGCTAGACGGATGTGATCGATTTCTTTTATCGACAAATAAGTTATTACTAGGATCATTGTTCATGTACGTGTGATTATTATTGCTTTGATGGTTTGTCAGTCGTGGATTGGTTTGGGGATTTCCAGGATCCACATGTGGATTCATTGAATGCTTGTTCACCAAATTTGATCCATTCTTATTCATATTCAAATTTGAATTGTTCGAATTCCATACCTTGTTTGTATTTCGATTACGATTGTAGCCTCCAACTGGATGAGTTCCATTTATGATATTACAGTTGGTGTGATCCATCTGGTGCATTCCATTTTTGTTATCATTATGACACTTCTGATAGGAATACGATACCGGAATGTAATTGCAACGTTTAAAATTATTTACAGGCGGGTAGTAGAACGGGGATGAAAGATGGGGGTCATTTGTCCTGTGGGGACCAATCGGATTAATTCTAGAATGATGTGGACTTCTCATTGGCATTGACACATCATAATGAGGGTATTCATGGTAAGATGGCGAAAGGATCTTTGTCATTGTTCCAAATTTATTTTGGCATCGTTCTACTAATGCAGAACGTTTTTCTGGAGGCGGGAAATCTTGATGCATGGAGCCTTGTCCTTGTACATCAGCTAGGCCCTGGTTCGATGATACACCAGGACTGTTAGAGTAGTCACGATTATATCCGGCATTATTCAAACCAGCAATACCAGCAGACATCTGCACTCCAACTGAATGCAGAAACTCTAGAGTATAAGTGTTTTGGGACACTGGGGCTGAAAATGAAGCTATCGAAGTAGATACTGCATTAGCATTCGTTGAACTGGATGTTGTAACAACAGTAGACATTTGTTTGTTACGAAATTTTTTTATCACAAGCGGGGCTACTTCCGACGGATGCTTCTTATAATTAATGTAAAAATTTCTTTTAAGATTGCCAAATTCTTCTGTTCCGATATTTTCCTTTCTACGATGAGTCGAAGTCGAACCAAATCGTATTACTACCTTTCCCTTGGATGTAAAATTTGTTTTTGTCTTTGGGTAGGATGTTGATGAAGATGCCGATGTGGATGAGGATGCAAACCCTGACGTAGATGTACAGGATGAAGATGAAGTTGATGATAATGATAAGCTGGCAGCAGATCCTCGTAGAGAAGTTGTATCGGAAGCGATTTTGTTCACGGTTTTGTCACTGATGTAATTTTCACAAACACTGGAAGATATTGAGATAGGATCAGTTAATTCATTCGTCTCATGATTTGTGATAATGTTGTAATTATTAATGTTATTAATTTGGAAGTATTTTTTTTTATTATTTTTTTTGTTGACGGTTTTTGTTAAAGTTAAGGGTGTTGGTGGTATGGTTATTGGTGGTGATGCTATGGTCGAATTCATATTTGATATTGTGGCCGTTGTTGTAATTGCTGGTGTTGTTATTGTTGTTGTTGATGCTACCGTTCTCATTGTTGTTAATATCTGATGATGATATATACAACTACGAAAAAGAAAATAATTTCATCTCATCATTTTCCTAAATCATCAAACTCAACCAATAACTACATTTTTACAAAACTCTACACGGGATACGTTTCATAATGAACTGGTTTTTATACGTAGAGTATTATTGAAAAAAAATTAAGGAACCTGATTCACTAAATTAAGTTATACAGAGAATGAATAATTAGAATCGGTCTCTTGATGGAAAATTTATAGAGAACTGATTTATACCATAAGAATTCAATATGCGAGGACAATACGAAAAGTTTCCGGTCTACCCTTTAGATGAGACTGCTCCAAATCAAGTTACTGTTTTATTGTATTGGCGCACTTGTTCCAAAAGTCTATAGCAAAAGTAAACGTGCTGCGAGCTTTTTACAAAGGAATAAATTGGAATAAGTTTTGGATGATTTCCAACAGAGTTTGGTTCAAAATTAGTTATGGTTTATAAGGAAATTAAGCATTTATTAACAACAGTAAACAAATTGGGCGCTGAGTTCAAATCACATAAAAGGACTTAGATCTGGCCTATATATACATACAGTTGTGGCGAACTAATTAAGAACGATACTAGAAATTTTGTTTACAATAATTTTTTATTAAAATTCTTTGCTATAAACAGTTTGTAAAATGTTTTTTATATATGTATTTTAGTATATTAATAAAAATAAAAATAATATTTACGAAAAAATAATAAAAAAATATAAAATGAAATTCAAAAGGCTTTGTAAAACAAAATTAGCTGGCGATCTAATTAAGAACGATCGATTTTTACTCCAAATTTGATGTCTTAGCTTAGTATTTTGGGCATTGAAGCATTGACATTTATTCGTTGTTATGTTTTCCCAAGCTGCTTTAGCAATCTCATACAATTCATTTAAGTTACTTATTTTATGCTTGTTTACTTCTCTTTTTAATTCGTTCCAGAGGTTTTCTATTGGGTTTATGTCCTGGCTACATGAAGGCCAATCGATGACATCCACGGAATTATTAGAAAACCATGCTCTCGTTGCTCTCGCGGTATGCATAGGGTTATTGTTCTGCATACATTTCAATGTCACAGGCAATTCTCCATCTGCATAGGGCAGCATTACATCTTCAAGGACATTAATGTAGCTTTGGACGTTCATTATACCTTCTATGCGATGTAACGGACCGGTTCCTTTGTATGACATACAACCCCATAGCATGATACTTCCTCCTCCATATTTGAGGGTGACAGTTATGTATTTAAGATTGAATGCTTGATTTTTTGGCCGTCGAACATATTGCTTTCCATGGGAACCGACTCTGTTGATTTTTGTTTCATCACTCCACAATATTTTTTTCCACTGTGAGATGTTCCAATTCTCATGTTCCCTGGCAAAATCTAACCTAGCCTTTCGGTTTTTTAATGATAGCAATGGTTTTTTTCTAGCCCATCTTCCAAAAAGCTGGTTCTCATTCAATCGCTCTCTAATAGAGCGTGCTGCAAGTGCATTTGGGTCCTCGACGAAAACTTCCTTTCGTATTTCTTTTGAACTCATTAATGGATTTTTTTTTTGCAGCTCGAACAATTAACCTATCCGTCCAGTCGTTTTACGAGATCTTCTCCGTCTTGCAACGAGTTCTGTGGTTTTATGTTTTTCTACATATTTTATAGCATTAAATACCGATGTTTTAGAGCAATTAAGCTTTTTTGAAATTTCTTTATACGACAACCTTTCATTATTTCGAAGATTTATTATCGCTTCTCTCATGTTTTTTGTACAGCTTTTTTTCTTTCCCATATGTCGTTCAAATGTCTTAAAACAAAGCAAGAACTTATAATTCCGTTTACTTTCAAACAAATTATTATATTTACCAACAAATATTTACGTTTAATACGAAATTATACAAAAAGAAATAAATCGTTCTTAATTAGATCGCCAGTTAATTTTGTTTTACAAAACCTTTTAAATTTAATTTTGTTTTTTTGTTATTTTTTTGTAAATATTATTTATATTTTTATTAATATACTAAAATACATATATAAAAAACATTTTACAAACTGTTTATATATAGCAAAGAATTTTAATAAAAAATTATTGTAAACAAAATTTCTAGTACCGTTCTTAATTAGTTCGCCACAACTGTATATAGAGGACGTAACTGCACAGGTAATATCTAACTCGACCTTGTAAGATTCCCTTCATATATTCAATTTTGTTGTTACAGTATCTCGTCTGCATTACCTCAGTACAAACTATTAACCTTGATGACCATTTCGTACATCCCAAGGTCCCTGCATAACATTCGCATAGAAGTGGATGACTTTGGTGGTTGCAAACCAACCAGAAGACACAAATTGCACATTCTTTTCTTTATCTCTTTGAAGGGCATTCTTGTTCTTGTCTCCCAAGTCAGTCTTCCAACCACCTGCAAACTCACAGAAGTCAAGTTGAAAAAAAAATAAAGGTTTTGAAAAAAGTTGACGATCGGCATTGCAGTGAATTTTGCAATATATAAGGGGATGACATTTTTGGTCTGCTAGCGCTGGATTTAATCTCCTGCTTGGTAGAAACCTTGACGTGATGCGGGGGCTTAAATTACAATGAATGACTCAGGCTATCCTGACGGAAGCATACGCTTCCAGTAGGGCCACCCATGTCAGAAAGGGTAGCGAGGAGTAACATACAAAGATCTACCACCCCGAATCCAGGGTGGACACCGTCGCGCTCCAGGAAGTCCGACTCCCACATCAAGTAATCGAAACCAGCGGGCTTACACTGGCGTGTAGAGGTACCGATACACATAACCTCGGGACTGGCTTCATCATAAGTAAGAAGATTACGCCCCATGTAAAAGATGTGCAATTTATTAATGACCGAATGTCGGTGCTAAAAATACAGGGCCTATGGTACAATTATGTATTTATAAACGTACACGCCCCAACAGAATTTACGGACGAAAAACACATTCTACGAGACCCTAGAGGAAGTATTCGATGGGATCTCATCATTCGATGTTAAAATCTTCCTCGGGGACCTCAATGCGAAAATTGGAAAGGAAGACATCTTCCAACCAACTATAGGTAAAGAGAGCCTACACGACGTTTCAAATGATAATGGAATTCGAATTATCACGTTCGCACCGTCGAAAGTTCTGGTAGTGAAAAGTACGATGTTCAAGCACAAGCAAATTCATAAAGTCACATGGATATCACCCGACGGCGTAACGCGTTTCCAAATAGACCACTTCCTCATAGACAAAGGACACCACTCGAATATCCTTGACGTAAGATCATATAGAGGAGCAGATTGCAACTCTGATCACCTTCTAGTGATGGGCAAAGTTAGAAGTCGCCTCACAACAAACCCACAAGGGCAATCACGGGAGACAAGCAAAAAGTTTAACATTGATAAACTAAAAGACCTACGCAAAAAGGCTGAACATAAAGACGAACTAACGAATAGATTTAGCATCCTAGACAACGGGAGTAAATGAGGAAGAAGAAACCAATAACGGGGACACTAGATGGGCGTTGATCAGAGACATAATCAAACAAACAGCTCAAAAGGCATTCGGATTTAAAAAAACAATTAAGTCCAAACCTTGATTTGACTATGAGTGCAGGGCGAAGATCGAACAACGTAAACGCCTTAGAGTGATCCACTTAGAAAGATATGATGCAGTCAACACAGGAAGATATGCGACGATTCGGAAAGAGAGAAGACTTTTCAAACGCAACAAACGCGAATGGGAGAAGACTCAGATCGAAAAAATCCTACAAAATGCCAGAGCAAAGAACATCAGAGGCATAAATGCAATTAGAAATGACTACCGAAGGAAAACCAAAATAATTCGAGACGCAAACGGCTGTCTGATCACAGAAACAAAAAATATCGTCAATGTGCGCATCCTTCAACCACAAATAAACGCACCAGACGTATATACAGACGAGTCTCAGATCCCAGTGCCCTCTTTTAACGAAGTTGTAGACACAATAAAGCGATTGAAAAACAACAAGGCTCCCGGAGTCGATGGCATACCGACAGAGCTTATGAAGCATGCAGGGGAGGCAACCGCCCGAAAGATCCACCAACTTATCAAAACAATATGGGATAAGGAAGTCACTCAGGAAGTCTGGAAAACCTCAATAGTCGCCTCCATCTTCAAAAAAGGTGACAGATCTGACTGCGAAAACTACAAAGGAATATCATTGCTCCCAACCACATACAAAATACTAACAGATGTCATGAATCACAGCGTACGTAGAAGAAATACTGGGAGACTACCAGTACGGATTCCGTTGGAACCGGTCGACGAGTGAGCAAATGTTCACAGTAAGGCAATTGCTGGAAAAGAAGTGGGAATACGGAGCCTACTTCAAAAAAGCCTACGACTCAGTCGCAAGGCGAAGACAAGCCCCCCAGAGTCGATTGCATACCGACAGAGCTTACAAGAGAATCGATTGAACAATAGTTTTAAAAATTATAATTTTGTTTTCGAGGCTAAGCTTTCTACACACTGATGGATAAAGAACTCTTACAACTTTGTTGATTTTGTCAATTGTGATAGTTATGTGTGTTGTGGAAGAACCATATTATTATGATTTCGAAAAGTTTTTCTCGAAAACATGTTTTTGAAATCGGCACGCAGCGTATCTCGAAGAGTTTTCATACGAATGACTTGAAATTTTAACTGTAGCTTCTTCATTCGATTATCTAGTGTGCGATTTCAACGATCGGTAAAAAAAAAATAAACAATTTAATTCGATTTTTTTCGTCGAAAACGCAACTTTTTGTTTAAACAATCGCCATTTTGCGAAAAAAGTTCTATAACTAAGATCGTGTGTACTTCACTAGCAAAAACTTATGTAGTTTAAAAAAAAAAAATTATGCTTCCAGATGGTGATCCCAGGGTCTTCTGCAGCGTGCCGTGGAGATAATTTTTTAAATGTCGCTTTTAGTTTATTGTCCTCATATTGGAAATTTATGGCAATACATTTTTTTCATATTCCTGAACAGTTGCTTAATCCATTCATATATTATTTGTTTATGATTATTTAAAAATGAGATTTTTTTGGGCTTAAAACAGATATAACCCCTTAATTAAAATAAAATCATTAGTTATAATATAATAAATATATATATTTTTTAAATTAGCGTTGCAATTTTAATGAACATCCAATCCTAGTTACAAGTTTACTTGTTTTAAACTTTCTTTGGAAAGATTTCGAATGTGTATTTTGTTGTAAACCATTCTCAATGAGTTTAACAAAGACTATACTTTTGTAACAACTATTTAAACGTTTATCTAAAGACTTTACGTCCATAAAAAGGGGTATAAATTTGGAATTTTATTGCATGGACGTTTAGAAAGCAATATTGGTGATTTTTATATATTATATAAAATACATATAGATTACCTCGATCTTTTCGCATTCGTTGTCAGGGGCTGCCCTTTTTTCGGCGTTGGATTTTTTTGCGTCTGTTTCAGTGTTTTACATGTCGCCTTTATTTTGTTTTCTTTCCAACGTTTCGGTGTTAGTAAATTCTTGCGGGACTGTTTTTTCGACTAAATATAAAGAAACAGAAAAAATAGTGTTTATTATATTTATATTTTCTCTTCTAGATATCTAATCTGTACGTTTAATTTATGATATATTTGTTCTATATAAAATTTAAATTCCTGTAAACGAAAAGGAAGAATTTTGAAAAAATATTGACAATTCTAATGTAATTATGAAGAAGTGGTTGTTCTAGATAATACGAACAATTAGTGGCAGATACAAAAATAATAATAGTAATCCCAGTCCCATACTTCATTGATGAGATTTTCTTATGTGAAATAGAGACCAAACAATAAAATATCAACTAAAGAGAGGAGTACTACAGGGCTCAATTTTCGGACCGCTCCTATGGAATGCGATGCCTGACGTTACGAGTACATCCCATAGAATAGGCAAGTGATACAATAGTCACAACGTGCAATCCAAAAAATCTGTGAAACATCTAATCTGACGGAACAGTTGTGGCATCAGTTAAATCGAAGCTAATATCAGTCATGGATCAGGAATGCGGAGGTCACTTTGTATAACGGGGTTCGTACCATATAAAGATTCTATAGAGATGCTGGGCGACTGTGTACCTCTCGCCCATCAAATGTTCCTAAGCCTTCAACGTAAGTTTACGGTAAATCAAGACTATAAGATGGTCTATAGTGATTTTTTAAAAGAGTATAGAGACATATTCAACATATTGTGACGCATATGACAATCAGTACTGGAATCTTCGAGAAAGTCCGAAACAAAGTACTAGATTATTTTAGGAAGTACTGGAAAACTGGAATAGAACATTCAAGACTATGGAACGGACGGAAACGATACACCAAATCAGAATGAGGAAAAACGGTATAAATACGTCGCACGCAGAGCGGAAGTTAAGTTAGAGATAAGTAAGACAGTGAAGCAAGCGATACGTCTCGAGTGAGAAGTAAGAAGTAAAATACGCGATAATTACGGAAGCGATAATAAAGAAAACGTTAAGTGTACGGTGAAAAAGTAACGGTTGTTATTAACGGACTAATAAAGTGTTACAGTAATTCAAAATCGATTTAACGGCTCTTATTTATTTTAAAATAATTAATCCAGCGAACCCTAAGCTCGCTACAATTGGTGTCAGAAGTGGGATTAATTATTGGTGAAATAAATAAGTCTGTGGAAGTGTATTGTGACGATGGCAGATCGACATTCGGAGAAGAGTTCGCAACCGTTGGACATTTCGGAGATGTTCAGGATTATGATGGCAAAATTGGACGCGCAAGCTATCGATATTAACTCAAAATTGGACGCGCGAGCTGCAAAATTGGATGCATGGGCTGCAGACGTTAATTCAAAATTGGATGCGCAAGCTGCAAAATTGGATGCGCGAGCTGTAAAATTAGACGCGCGAGCTGCAGAGGTTAATGCAAAATTGGATGCCCAAAGGCAGTGTATGAAAGAATTCTGGGACTCGGAAGCGGAAGAAGCTGAGGATGAGGAGGAATTGGAGCCACATGAAATGAAGAAAATCAGGAAGAGCAAGGCTATGGCCGACAGCAGTGAGGAAGAGGAGGAAAATGACGATGATGTGTTACGTGAAGAACTGAAGGATTTCATCGATGATAACCCGATTGAAGAGGACGGCAGTGATGATGAAGACACTGGTGCTTCAGGCCGTTCCCTGAAACGGATTTACAATGATGATGACGAGTTGGACGACCGGCTGGAAGACGATGGCTTTGACCTTATTGAAGAGAATCTTGGTTTGAAAGTCGAAGGCAGAAAGCGTTCCAAGCGTCTGCGTCGTACACAGGATGAAGAAAGTGATGGAGAGGGACAGCACGTCGATGAAGGTTCAGCACGTGAGGCTATAGACGAACAGCTATTCGACGACGAAGACGATGTTGAACGCCGCTCTGAACGTAGTCACAGGGAAACTGAGGCGGCAAAACATTTCAATGATGAATTGGAAAGGGGTCACTTTACGGATTTGGATAATGAAATCCGTAAAACGGATATTCCTGAGCGAATGCAATTACGCGAAGTTTCGGTTACGCCTGTTCCAGAGGGACCTAACGAGCTACAAGATGAAGCTGAATGGATTTACAAACAGGCGTTTTGGAAATCAACTGATTCCGAACAAGAGAGATCAACGGATGTTGGAGGTCGAGACCGTTATTGTAAGCCACCACATACGGGGGGAAAGATCAAGCAAGCCCTAGATTGTAGGCGTAATCAACAGCTAGAAGTGCAGTTCATTGCGTTCTATAGAGAAGAACACGTGAAGCCAGAATTACCGTGCGACGATCTATGGAAAATCTATTACTACGACGCACGCTGGTGTTTACTGTCAGCTCCAAAGAACAAACTGCTCCAGTTATTTGAAAAGATGCGGAACTACCAGTTGGACACGGTTATGAAATCGACAGATGCTCCAATACCAGATGATACGCTTGTAAGTAAAGATGAAGATCTAGACCACTTACGTGATGTGCAAACTCCAGAAGAGCTTAAGGGGGTGCACATGCATTTTCTCTTATACTATTCGCATGAGATCCCTAAAATGCAAGAGGAATTCCGTCGTCAGGAAAAGGAAAAATGGCGGCAGGCTAGAGCTGACGCGAAAAGGAGAGCAGTAGAAAATTTGGAAGAAGGTCAAGAACTTCCACCGCCGAACGCCAGGATGAAAGTGGTGCATCACGATCGACTGGTGGCTTTTGTTGGCCCGGGAGACCAGTGAACTTAGTTCGGGACGAACTAATCTAGGCGGAGGGTAGTGTGACGCATATGACAATCAGTACTAGAATATTCTAGAGAGTCCGAAACAGAGTACTAGAATATTCTATAAAGTAATGGAAAACTGGAGACTAGGAACAGTAGAACATTCAAGGCAATGGAACGGACGGAAACGAAACGCCGAAACAGTATAACTACGCCGCACACAGAGCATAGTGATGAGTAAGAAGTAGAACGTGAAACAAGCGATAAGTCTCAAGTTAGAAGTAAGAAGGAAAATACGCGATAAGTACGGAAGCGATAAGTCAAGAAATCGTTGTATACGGTAAAAGTGACGGTTGTGATTAACGGACTAATAAAGTGTTATATTAATTCAAAAATCAATTTAACGGCTCTTATTTATTCAAAAATAATTAATCCAGCGAACCCTAAGCTCGCTACAATATGATAGCGATTCCAGATGAAGCTCCAAAGCCGCGATACAAATGTTATCTTCCTATTCATGATGTGATTTGAGTTGCAAGCACAACTATGAAACTCCTGTTTTGTTTTATTACACTTCTCTCGGGAGAGGTGAACATATAGCGCCGAGTCGGCGCTCCTAGATACCACCAAATAACGAATTTGATGCTCTGTCTGATTCTGTCGATAGGATCTTGACACTACATTCGCATACTGAAATGATTTTAATGTGCTAAACTCTCAGTGGCTTCGTCATTTCGGACACACAATACCTGAAGGTCAATGTATCCAGCTCTTTGCTGATTCAAATAGTTAATTCAACTCGTCAATGAGTCAACACGGGTACCAGATATAGGTGGTCATTCGCCAACACACTGGAGCTGTTTCTCACCTCCCACCCGAACAAATAACGATTGAAGTTACTTGGCCCTTAGGCACTTCAGACCATTGTTTCGTGTCAGTTAAGTTTGCTCTAACAAACAGCAACGTTCATGAGAAAACGCCCAAAAGAACAATATGGTTCTACGAGAAAACCAATTGGGAAGGTCTGATCGACTTTTTTTGGGAAGTGGAATTGGTCGTTCTGGCGCAAGGCTAATAACCTTGTCCGGAAAAACAAATTATTATGGAAAATTTAACAACCCTCATACTTGTTAAATAAGGCCAAGACCGGATCCCGGTTGTAGTGCCGATGATAATGATGATGGAATTGGTCGTTATCAATATCGATGTTAACTTTATAGCGGACACATTTACAGACATGATTTTACGGCGTATGGGAACCTTTATTCCACGTAGGGTAAAGAGTATCAAACCTAAGAGAAATATGTGGTTTGATTCCGCGTGAAGAAAATCCATTAAGGCCAAAGAGTTGATCTTCCGGTTATACAAATAAAACAATACTGAGAGAAACCGAAAAAGATTCAGGAGAGCTGGAAATGACTGAAATACTACACTATCCCACGAGTAATTTCAGGCCATTTATAAAAATATTTAAAACTCGATCTCGTGAGCCATTCCTTCACTAGTGGTGACAGACCGGTCACCAGTGCAATAGAGAAGGTGAATCTATTTGCTGCACATTTTGCAGTCAACTCAGCATTGCTTAATACTACATCAGTTTCACCACTACTTGAGCATAACGAGAACATCATGACCCATATTTGTGGCGGTTCTACGAACCACACAATCCATTATAGGTTGAGATATCGTCGTTCCACCAAGGAACTACTCACCTATATCCAAATTACACACACCTACAGACACGTGTCCTCAAAAGTCCTCCTTTCCACCAGAAACAAAGGTAACATGAATCTGGGAGGCAACACCCCCACATATCCACAGATAGCTGGGTCACAAGTCCGATCAAATGTTCTACGCCTGCACAGCGATCGAAGGAGACGACACAGCAAAGAAATTGTGTACCAATCCATTAACTGGATATACACAAACGGTTGGCTCAGCTGCGCCAGATGTCAACAGACATCACATCTCCGGCGATAAGCTAATTGCTGGAAAACTACTTCGTCTAAGCAAAGACCAATGCGTTGCATCAGCAATAAACCAATACTGTTCCCATAGGGATATGTAAACAACGATAATTACATTATCCCATGATCAGCTAGAAGAAAACCCTCATCCGATCGTTTACGTAAACAATTCATTAGAGGTGTGAAATGCGGATCACAGAGTGATCTACAGCTTGCAGACAATAACCTTCGTGTCTGTATGTGTGAGCGCGATTCTTTCTGGTGAAAAGATTCTCGATTGAGAGAAAGTCACCACCTAAAGAAAGTGAAAGGAGGAAAAAGAAAACTATGGAGTGAATAGGATCATCCCCGAGAGAAAGTAACCACAGTCGTCACAGGGAACCCAAACGAGAAGGGTAGTTAGTCCGCGCCGCGCAATTAATCAAAACCCCTGACTTCGCACTTAAGATTTGATGGCGTATGTTACCGAAAGGCGGAACCATTCCATCCACTACTTCGGCGAAAGAAATGTCGCATTGGATACTTCAAAAGCTTTCGACAAAGTTTGGCATCCAGCCTTTTTGTCAAAATTACATTTGTATGGAGTGGACAATTCCCTGATCCGATGGATAAGAGAGACTGTCTTTCTGGCCGTCAATTCAAGTAGTTATTGGCAGTGTCAAATCTGCCTCCATCAAATTAATGCAGGTGTTCCCCAGAGTTCTGTACTCTCACTTTTAGGAGGAGAGATCTTGTTCATTACCCACAACTCGCTGGTAAAAAATTCACCTCAAGAGAAGCTTGTGAAAATCATCTGTCCGTTTTTTCCCCAATGGTGATCTAAAGAATAATGAAATTACCTTCTAAATGGCAGCAAGTTGTCGAACAAAACGGTCCATATTTGACCTCGTTACACGATAGCACCCATACTCATGCGAACACTCCTGACCGAACTCTTCGAACGTCATTACTAATCAGCAGGTTATGCTTAATACATTGAATCTCGAGGCCAACAAGATACATCAAGGAGGATTATTTAACCGAGGGGAATTCAATGCCCTAAAAACGGATGCTGTCTCTTGTGGTCAAAGATGAACCACATAGTAAATATACTTTCGATCAACAGGCGTTGCATCGGTGAAGCTAAGGAATTATCAATCCTAGGCACTCGAATTAATTCGACTCTTGATTGAAATGACCACATATTTGAAGCTGCGAAAAGTGCGGTGAATTATATGGGGTTACTTAAGAGATGCCAAAAATACTTCACTCCGTTCAACTTGGCTACTATTTAAAAGCGTATATTCGTTCTAAAATGAAGTTTAGCTCCCACATTTGGTCAGGCGTATACAAAACTGCACTACACGTGCTCGATAGGATGCAAAAACAAGAAGTGAAACTTGCCGTCATAACAGTTCCCCCACCATAACCACAGCGCCTGCCGAAGCACGCAGGGCCACCTTGAATTTCAAACGTACGGCCCTCCTCTCATCACCGCACCAACCATTCGAGCACCACTTAAGCCCTACCTTTTATTTCGTGACTACGTCAGCGGGGGGGGGGGGGGGCTGTGGCGCTTCCGCAAAACCCCACTGTGTACTTACCTGAAGAACCCCCATATTCGCAACCCCATTTTTGCATCTCAAGCATACCTGAAACATTTTCTTTCTCAAGGACATTTAATGCATTCGACGCATTATCTGAAAATCTCTAAAAAGAATTCTTCACATCATACGGCAGCATAAATCCCAAACCATTCGGCACCCTTTGTCATTGTTAAAATGGCATGTCGGACAGCTTGTATATACAGCTGCAATAAACCAACCCGCGACTCGTTTGTCCAATCGACAAACAATTACCGCATTCCAAGCATTATCACCGAAACCGAATCCTCTAGCATTTCCTAGTATAACAAACGGTTCCTATAGCAGTCAGAGATGACAAACATTTAAAACCCATTAGCACCTCTTCCTAATGAAGATACATCTATTAACGCATTTGCACCACTCATCCACGACTGTAACGATGCCCTTATTTGCTTTTAGCACATCCTAGACAACGATCTTTACGGTCTCTTTGTCTTTTAATTTCCCTGGATCCGTTCCTCGTGACCTCGAGGCATGAGCAAACAAAAACCCAATTAGCATCCAATGATTGTTTGTTTTGCTTGTTTTTTTTTTTTTTTTTTTTTTATTAGACTTCTCTCCGGAGAGGCGCCTTCAATGTGATAGCGACTGTAGTCCCGACGTCAGCGCCGAGTCCCCGATCAGGCGGATCGCTCGTCTTTGTACGCTCTCAAGTAGGTCGAGGGTATGTTTAGGAGCCGAGCTCCAAACATGAGAGCAATATTCGAGCGCGGGTCTAATTTGAGATTTATATAGGAGAAGAAGTTGGGCCGGAGTAAAATATTTCTTGGCTCTAAAAAGATAACTCAGTTTTCCTGAGGCTGATCTGGCGATACCCGATACGTGTTTATGCCATGATACATTCCCACAGACCGTGACGCCGAGCAATCTCAAACTTTCCCCAGCCTCGAGGGCCCGGCCATTCATCATCAGCTGTAGAACCGATGATCCGGTTTTCTTTGTGAATGTTGTATACTGGGCCTTCGTTGCGTTGAAGTCGACAAGATTGGCCTTTCCCCACTGCAGGACTTTATCTAGATCCTGGTTCAGAGAGTCAATCTGTCTACATCTCAGCTTGTGCGACATTGATGCACCAATCGGCCGATCACTCCAAAAAGCAGGAAACAAGCGTACTATCATCCGCAAAACTGAACACTCTGTTATCCGTTGTCTCCAACAAATCATTTATGTGAAGCAAGAACAAGGTTGGAGCCAAAATAGAACCCTGGGGCACCCCCGAATTAACAGGATACAGATCCGAACACTCGCCACAACAACCCGGATCGATCGATTCTCGAGGAAGCTCCTCGTCCAGTCGCAAAGCTGTTGGGAAAGTCCATATGAACGAAGTTTGCTCAGCAATGCCCCGTGCAAGACGCGGTCAAAAGCCTTGGAAATATCCAATGCGACCGCCCTTGACTCACCATGCCGTTCAATCGCAGATATCCATATATCGGTTATAAGTGTCAAAAGGTCTCCTGTGGACCACCTGCCACGGAATCCGTATTGACGATCATTCAGAAGTCCGTTGCACTCCAAATACTTAACCAACTCTGTATTGATGACTTTTTCCATTACCTTAGATAAAATAGACAGTAATGCTATCGGACGGTAATTTCGTGGGAGACACTTTTTTCCCGTCTTTGGGATTGGCTGAACTCGAGCGATTTTCCAGCAGGCAGGAAAGCTCCTCCGTGCATAAGATAAGCGGAAGAGTCTGCCAAGAACCGGCGATAGTTCTGGAGCACAGTTCTTAAGGACTATTGCTGGTATTCCGTCCGGATCGCTTGCCTTCCTACAATCTAGTTCACGTAGAATGCGTTGAATAGTGCGCGGACGAAATCTCACATCCCGCATGGAAGACTACCGGCGAGATCACAGGTGGCTCCAAAAGGCCAAGATCGAGGTTTGAATTCGCGGAAAATAAATTCGCGAACACATTAGCTTTATCCTTTGAATTCGTGACTAACGTCCCGCTGTCTGTCACCAACGGAGGGAAAGAGGAGGAAGCAAAGTTACTGCTGACAGCCTTTGCCATTGACCAGAAGGAGCGCGAACCAGTTGGGCACCGAAGGAGCTTATTGATCACCCTGTCGTTGTGAGCCTTCTTCGCGGTATCAATCGCCTGGTTGCACACGTTTCTGATTCTAACAAAATTCCTTCTGTTAACATCGGTGGGATTGGAGCGGCATTGCTTAAAAGCTCTATTTTTTGCCGCTGTAATCAGCTCGCATTTTTTGTCCAACCAAGGTTTATCAGGCGAACTTCGTTTGATGGAATGTGGAATATACATCTCCATCCCCAGAAGAATAATCTCTGACACCGACTCTGCGCAAGCGTTAACATCGGAGTTTCCGAAGCACATCTCGGACCATGGAAAGGATGCGAAGAAATCTCGCATATCGTCCCAGTTAGCGGCCTCATACTTCCATACATCGCGAAGCTGCCCAGGCCGGTTACTCGCCTGGTATGCAAGCGCTTGCGCGACTGATACCAAGCAGTGATCTGAGTTTCCCAGTGGCGCAGAAACCTCTACGGTATAAATACTCGGTTCGGATGTCAGAAACAGATCCAGGGTGTTCGCATAATCGCCTCGGGCATCCGGCGCTCGCGTTGGCTCCCCCACGAGTTGAGCCAAGTTGTGGCTTACAGCAAACATCTCCGCCAGCCTCCCAGCCTCGTCGGTTCTGTTAGAATATAACAACCAGTCGAAATTGTGCACATTAAAATCGCCAAGGACAACAATTTCAGAAGCTGGGTGGTTGATCTGTATCCAGTTAACGGTATATGAAAGATGTTCGAAAAATGTCGCCGGTCGATCGTCATTCGGGGAGCGGTAAAGACAACAAAGAAATTTAACGGAATTCCTCAGTACGACCCTCAACCATATGATGTCCATATTATTGGGTTCCAACGCCTCCATCCTCTGGCAAGCCAGATCGGACCGTGCGAAGACGCAGACACCGCCCTTAAAACGGAATCTCGAATGTAAGTCGTATCATGAGCAACGAAGATATGTCGAATCAGTTGACGAATCGACCTGGGTCTCAGTTAGGGCAAGGATATCAGGTTTCGTTGTTTGCAAATATTGGTGGACGGCGTTTACATTAGTATTGGTGAAACCGATGCCCCTGATGTTACAAAATGCCGTCACCAGTCGAGCGTGGGCCGAGCCTCGAGAGCTAGCCCGGTTATGCGATGACGAACCTCTCAAAGTTCCATTATTTATCATGATATCTGCATGATGTTCCCCCTGACATAGTCCCCCCCGGAGAACCGAATGGGAGACTAGTTTACCTCCGGAATTCTTTATATCAGAAGACACCATCATGACTTATCCCCGTGTCAGTCCGGGCCATCAGCCACACATTCGAAACACCGTCGAAGATTTCTCTCGGCGATATCGCGGAATGTACAGCGTGACGGGGTGGTATCTCACCTTGGGACCGACTACCACCTAACCAACCTTTTCTCGAACCGGTCCATCAGCCAAGCTCCGAAAGGTGGCCAGGGATTTCTCCCGACCATTTCACGGAGCCTAAAGCTTGATGGGGTGGTATTTCACCGGGCGCACAGGGCGTTGAGACCCCGGCTACCACTCGGCCTTTAGTCGCCTCTTACGACAAGCTGGCCTAGCTGTGAGTATATTCTAACGCCCTACTCACAGGGCTTAGAATATGCTTAGCCAAACTCACCGTTTCTTTGTTTTAGATTCGTTCTCATGGTTTCGTCCCATGAATGAACCAATGGTTCACACATATACGTGTACCTTAATTTAAGAGAGCCACTCACTGGCCGAATTTCTTTTATAGCGAATTAATATCGCTGAGTCCTATTACAACCACCGTTCTCGACGGTCGGCCCCCCTCCCACTCTCCGTAACGCTGCGGAGACGCGATATATACACGGAGTCTTGTTGTAGTGTTGAGTACGTTGGCCAAAAAGTGTCACATCCACCGAAGCTGATATTCCCACCGTGGTTCAGTTCATACCAATTAACTTTGACGTGTTAATAAGTGTGTAATGTAATTTTCCCCCAGGACCTCTCTAATTGTAAAGTGGAATTTTCTAACGTGTGAAATATTTGAATTGAGATCCGTTGTGAAATAAAAAACATTAATAATAACAAACTAAGTCAGTGTGTTTAATTTTCCGCAGTTCCTGGGTGTATTTATTTCTTTCGTTTGTGGATAATTTGCGGCAGAACTTTCGTTCAGTGGATGATGGAGGAAGGAAGTGAACCGAGTGCCCGTGTCCAGTATATACGTCCTTCCCACAGGGTAACACAAGAAGATAGAGATAAGAGCCCCTTATAGTTTTTGGAGATTTCAACGCTTGGGCTGTAGAATAGGGTAGCACAAGAACCAACAGCAGAGACCGGACACTACTCGAAGCCTTCGAAGTCTTAGATGTGGTTACTTAATGATGGTGCTGATGACACCCTCATAAACGTGAGAGGCGAGGAGTGGCGAGTTTTGGACACCTAGACCCATGGTGACCATAGTGATGTACGAAATATTACCACACAGGGGATTCATCTGTGGCAAATTGGCGAGGAAAGCCTAGAAAAATGGGTGGAAAGAAAAGGACCTCGATGCGGAACTGCTCGATTATTTACTGGAAGACCAAATCGAACAGTTTGACGCAGATATCGATGTGAACAGGCAGACTGGAAAGTCATGAAGTGGCTAAATATAGCCTGCGAGGATTCTATGCCACTAGAAAGACAACAAGCAAGGGCAATCAAACCAATGTATTGGTGGAACCCGGAAATCAACGGAGTGCAACAGGTTACTAGGTTTACAGCAAAGACGCCCATCTCTTTTCAATAAATCTTACCATGGTCATTGCTCAATTCAACATTCTGAATGTGTTCCGTCCCTTCAGATATTTTTCCGTGACACCCGTCAGTTTGTGAATGCGCATCAATTCACGTTGAAAGTAAACGTCATGTGCACAAATGAACATATAGCGTCATTCTTTAGCCAAACCACACGAATGTGGACTACTCTACTTGATTATGTGTTTCCTCGTCGTTGTAATGTCCATGCATTTAAAACCAATGTACATCAATACCTCTTTTCCTTATCCACTTCCTTTCCATCCGCTCGCACTGTGCTTTGACATTTAATGGTACTCCAAAATCTCCTTTTTTGTGCGCGTTAGTGTAAAAAAATGATCGGGAGTGCACTACAATAACATAGTTGCGGCTGAACTATGCTATGTATGCTGATGATTCATGGCAGTAATGTGAGCATAGGCGATTTTACATTAACTTAGAAAAATGAAATAAACTTCACTCGCATTCCTGAATCGCCTAACCATATGGTATTTCCTATTTTCGGCGGTATTTAAGTGACTTTTCCGATTTATTTTTGGTTTATCAAGTTTCGGTTTCGAGCCATATCTGATAAAGATAAAAAACCAACTTTTATGGAAAAATGTATTTATTAGTATCATTATTATTAACCTACATCGCCAACCGGGTCTCCGAAATCTAGACGACTCTACTGGGCGCCCACTGGCATCAGGTCGCCGGCCTCCAGAATTCCGCCGACTTCGCGCCCCGCGAAGCGTCAGCGGATCAACTGCGCTCGCCGTCACTATGGATGGACGGCCCCGAGTTCCTCAAAGGCAATACACCATGGCCCTGCACCCATACCGCCGTCCCGGAGGTGGACCTGGAATGCCGCCTCGCAACCAGCCACGTCATAGCGTCAGTTCGAATCACACGATCGTCTTGACTATTATTTCAAGGCCATTGATGCACTCAAATCAAAAAAACGCTATCCAATTCTAAACTCAAATAACCCCCAGAACGGTAATGCAATTAATTGCACATTTCGGCATAACCATTAAACCACATAAAGCAATTAATTGCATGTGCCAAAACGACTGCCAAATAATACAAAAGCAATTAATTGCACATTCCGGAACGATTAACAAATACGAACCACTAAAGAATTAATTGGGTCCATTCGCAATTGCGGATGTTGAACTGTGCTGCAAATCAATGAAGAAATATTGGCTGACATCACGGTACAAAGCAATTGCGAATTGAAATTGAAAATCGGAAATTAGGTCACTGCGAAATATAATTGCATTATCGTCATCGGGGGGTGTTGACCCCGAGGTGACGAGAAAAGGTAAAAGCAAATGAGAGGCAGTCTGTGGTTGGTGATAGAAGTGAAGTGTACTTTGGGGAATCGAGCGAACGTTTTTTATCGTGGAAGTTAAATGAAGAGGTGATCAATCGCGGTAGTGAGTAGTAAAGAATCGAGTAGAAAGGAGGGGTCTGCAAAGTAAAAGATCAGTGAAGGATAAAGGAGAAATAGGTGGTGAATCAGTGACGTAAGGAAGAAGTGCGCAATTGTTTCGATTAATAATAATATATGTGATCAAGTAAGAATAACAGCAGTGCAGTTAAGATACATTAGGAACTCGAGATAAGAAAAAGCACCATTCGCATAGAGCTAGGCTAAAGTACACAGAACAATGAGAAAGTGGTAAAGTAGTAGAATAAAAGCTTTTGGCAACAGTAAATGAAATAAACAAGTAAGTTTGAATTTATGTTATTAACTTTAAGGAACATTGTGAACTATAAGTTAAGTGAAGTTCGTTAAATAGGGTTTAGAAAAAGTGTAAAGAGCAAGAGAAGAAATTTTAAAAAAGATAATAAATAAAAGGAAAGAGTGACTATTATAAATTGGTTTTCATTTATTCCTAGAAAGACTCGTAGAAACCATGACTCGCGCGCATTCCGGTCATTGTGGACGGTTTTTCCAAGTACATTTGGCTGTATTGATGGCATCCGCAGAAGTCATCTGCCATTTGCGAAGGCAGTCATTTATCTTTGCAAATCCTCATAGGATCATTTCCGACTGGGGTACCGCGTTAACTTCAAAGGAGTTTGAGAGCTATTGCAGCGAAGGGGGCATTCAGTACGTTCTGGCAACCACGATGATGGTAAAGGCCAACGGTCAAGTTGAAAGGGTGAACCGCATCTTAATTCCACTGCTGACAAAACTATCAGCTCCTAAACCAAGTGAGTGGTAGCGGTACCTAGACACGGTACAAAGGTGCTACAACACCACGCCGCATCGGAACATAGGGATGTCACCATTCCGATTAATGATCGGAGTCGTCGCTCGTTTTAAGGACGATCCGCAGATTAGGAAGGTTCTGGAGGAAAAATTGATTGCCTTATTCGACGACCAACCAACAGAGCTCCGCAACCAGGCAAAGGAGAATATCCAACTCATTCAGACCAGAAAACAAACGGAACTTCAATATTAACAGGAAGACAGAGTTCCGATATAAAGAAGGCGATGTCGTCGCTATTCGCAAAGTTCAGCAAGGATCTAGATTAAAGCTCGCACACAAGTTCCTTGGTCCCTGCACAACGATCGCTACGTTGTGCGTCGGATAGGAGAGAGTCAGGAGCCCAAACATACATCATCCGCCGCTGACTATATGAAACCCCGGGCAAGCGATGGCAGTTAAAATCTATTTAGGAGTGACGAAGAGGACGAAGGCAATAAGCATTCGGGTCGAATGTCCAGTCAGGACGGCCGAGTGTGGAATGGAAATGACGGAGGTGAATTTGAGATAAACTTTCAGTTGACAGTCACATCCTGACAATAGAAATAAGCTGAATGTTGTTTAGTCCTAAATTCACAGTCAATCAGAGCAGGGCGCTCTTGATAGGGTGAGCAAAACAGTAAAAGACGCTCAGTCATGAAAATTTTAATAAAGCGAATAATTTTAATTCTCAAGTGAGATGAAGAGGTCACATACAAACCTACCATCAAGCTCCAAGTAATTCCAGCTATTCCATGTATCACTATTTCCTTACGTTTATCAAGGTCGCCTTGGTGTTTTTTATTTTGTCTCCCCTGCCCAGTTGGTGCATGTGTATTTGCTATTCGCATGCGGGCGTTCGTGCGATATTTAGATATTTATCAATTTGTGCTTTAGTTAATTTATGACTGTTCTGTGAAGTACGAAGAATTTGTCCACGAAAGTATAATTCATCATCTGGCTCTGCCTTCTGACTCTGCTGTGATTGGTAGATGTTAAACACCAGTGTAGGTATACAACCGCATCGTATGAAAGTGGAATTCGCTGCCAGGTTTTGTCTTCTACCCCTGCTGTGATTGGTAGATGTTGAGAATCAATATTTTCTTAACATACTTCGCGTAATTTCTCAAAATGAGTTTAAATTCGAACCAAAATCCAAGCAAAGTCCAAGAAGAAGATAACGAAGATCAGAAATGGAGTAAAAGAAGACAAGGACATCGGAATAGTTCATCATCCAGCCGAATGGTTCATAATCTAGTTGAAAAAGAAGGTACTGCTTGATATTCGTCGCTTAACGAAGACGAATACATGTTGTAATTTAGAACACTGTAAGAATGTTAGGATGGCGCAAGGCTAATAACCTTGCCCGGAAAAACAAATTATGGAAATTTTAACAAGCTTCGGGACTTTCTAGATAAGGCCAAGACCGGATCCCGGTTGTGGTGCCGATGATGATGATGATGAAGAACGTTAGGAAGTTCCGGGAAATGGGGAGACTAAAGACTGGCGTTACACGACGTATAACTCCTTCGAAGTATTTCGTTGCACCAAAAAAGACATGAGTGTTTGAGAATTAATTTTATATGAAAATAATTAATAAGTGGTTTAAAACAATCTAAAAAAAATATAGTAGGATAGATAAGGCTGTAGAGCGTAACATTAACATAGACTCAACAGAAGTACCAGTTCATTCTATTATTTTGTAAACTCACTCTTAAAGTTAACTCATCTTTGAAAACAATTTATTTACTGTGTCGAAAGGTTTTCTGACGTTGTATGTTATCTTTCTGGTAAATGTTTTAAATATTCCCCTGCAAAATTAATCTCGCACAAATTATTAAAAAAAAAAAGAACAAAAAATTAACAATAATAATGAATCCACCGATTTGTAATTAAAATAATATTTCTTTTGTTTTATAAAGAAAATCTATAAGACAAAGTCTGTTTTCCCTTTCAGCCGTGTGCCGAGATAACAGAACATCTACAGAACGGGTAAACATGTTCTAGGTCTGCAGATCAATTGACTTCAAACGGTATTCAACGCACACAAATGGCAATCAAACTGACGACAGATTACTTACCTCATGGTTTTTGGCCAAAATTATTCCTTGTGTCTTCGGTCAAAGGTAATAAATACGTCGCCAGTGGAATTGTAAACCTTCTTTAAGGCAGGTTTCGGAATTTTATTATTCGAAGTATTTTCGTTATTATTATTTTTCTTTTTTTATGCAAAGTTGACCCCTTCTTCCCGATGTGTTGAATTTCGGACCTTCTAGCAAAACCTACACAATTTTTCGGCGGAATGATTTTTAATATGTAGTCTCTAGAGAGTTTCTGCGACAGGTGATTCCAAGTTGTCAGATTAGAAACGGTGAATACTTTTAAATACAATCGTTTTCGATGAATATGTATAAATAAAATATATTTTTCGTTTGCTCGAATGGGGAATAGTTTTTTTTTTAATATTTCATAAGAGGTTTCGAAAAGTTAACTTGCTAATTTTTTTTTTTTTTGAACACGAAAAATTATGTAATGTGGAGGATAGCTATTGTTGAATAACGTGATATCAAATGAGCACAGAATTTATTTTCATGTTTTCAAAAAATAAATAAATAAAAATAATAATAATTGATATATGTATATAATTTTTGTACACTTTTATTATACCTACAGAGACGGTGTTGCAATTCACGGCAGACAATAATGTCATGCTTCCGCTGTGTTGAATATGCTGAAATCTTTATAAAATTTTATACGTTATTGTAACTGTCTACTGCGTTTTGAAAACTATAGATTCATTAAGTCCTAAGCGGCTCGTCAAATATGACAACGCAGTTTAAGTTAATAGTAACGTTTTTTTTTCTTTTAAAATAAGTATTACGAATCTATATATATATTTTTAAACCATTTATGGTTTAACTTTACGTATATATATATATATATATATATATATATATATATATATATATATATATATATACATGTATATATATACATATATGTGTATATGCATGTTTATATATATATATTTATATATTTTAAAACCATTTATGGTTTAACTTTACGTATATATATATATATATATATATATATATATATATATATATATATATATATATATATATATATATATATATATATATATATATATACATGTATATATATATACATATATGTGTATATGCATGTGTATATATATATATTTATTTATAAATATATATATATATATATATATATATATATATATATATATGTATATAAATGTATATATATATTTATTTATTTATATAAATTAGGCCAAGACCGGATCCCTGTTGTAGTGCCGATGATGATGATGATGATGATATAAATATATATATATATATATGTCATCGCATAATCGGGCTCGCTCTCGAGGCTCTACCCATGCTCGACTGGTAACGGCATTTTATAACATCTGGGGCATCGGTTTCATCAATACGAATGTAAACGCCATCCACCAATATTTGCAAACAGGAAAACCTAATATCCTTGCCCTAACTGAGACCCAGGTCGATTCGTCAACGGATTCGTCTTCGTTGCTCAGGATACAACTTTCATTCGAGATTCCGCTTTAAGGGCGGAGTCTGCGTCTTCGCGCGGTCCGATCTAGCTTGCCAGAAGATGGAGGCGTTAGAACCCAAGGAATTCAGTTAAATTTCTTTGTTGTCTTTACCGCTCCCCGAATGACGATCGACCAGCGACATTTTTCGAACATCTTTCACATACCATCGACTGGATACAGATCAACCACCCAGCGGGACGTTAGTCACAAATTCAAAGGATAAAACTAATGTGTTCGCGAATTTATTTTCCGTGAATTCAAACCTCGATGCCGGTCTTTTGGAACGACCTGTCATCGCGCCGGTGCCGTATTCGATGGGGGATGCGAGGTTCCGCCCGCGTAAATTCAGCCCATTCAACGTGGACTGGACTGTAGGAAGGCAACCGGCCCGGACGGAATACCAGCAATAGTCGTCAAGAACTGTGCTCCAGAGCTGTCACCGGTTCTTGACAGACTCTTTCCCTTATCTTATGAACGACGGACATTTCCTGTCTGCTGGAAAATCGCTCGAGTTCAGACAATCCTAAAGACAGGAAAAAAAGTGTCTCCCACAAAATTACCGCCCGATAGCATTACTGTCTATGTTATCTAAGGTGATGGAACAGGTCATACATTTTTTTTTTTAATTAGACTCTCCCGAGGCGAACCTATAGCGCCGAGTGGGTTAATTAAGTATTTGTAGTGCAACGGACTTCTGAATGATCGTCAATACGGATTCCGTGACAGGCTGTCCACGGGAGACCTTTTGACACTTATAACCGATATATGGACATCTGCGATTGAACGGCATGGTGAGTCAAGAGCGGTCGCATTGGATATCTCCAAGGCTTTTGGCCGAGTCTGCCACGTGGCATTGCTGAGCAAACTTCGTTCATATGGACTTTCCCAACAGCTTTGCGACTGGACGAAGGTCTTCCTCGAAAATCGATCGATCCGGGTTGTTGTGGACGGCGAGTGTTCGGATCTGTATCCTGTTAATTCCGGGATGCCCCAAGGTTCTATTTTGCATCTAAACTTGTTTTTGCTTCACATAAATGATTTGTTGGAGACAACGGATAACAAAGTGTTCAGTTTCACAGCTGATGGTACTCTGGTTTCCTTCTTTTCGAGTGTTCGGCCGATTGGTGCATCTACGTCGCACCAGTTGAGATGTAGACAGATTGACTCTCTGAATTAGGATCTAGATAAGGTTCTCCAGTGGGGAAGGGCCAATCTCGTCGACTTCAATACAGCGAAAACACAATATACAACATTCACAAAGAAAAGTGGATCATCGGTTCCACAGCTGATGATGAAAGGCCAGGCCCTCGAATCGGTGGAAAGAAATTGCTCGGCGTCACGGTCTGTGGGAATGTATCATGGCATAAACACGTGTCGAGTATCGCCAGGTCAGCCTCAGCAAAACTGAGTTATCTTCTTAGAGACAAGAAATATTTTACTTCGTTCCAACTTCTTCTCTTGTATAAATCCCAAATTAGACCCGCGCTCGAATATTGCTCTCATGTTTCGAGCTCGGCTCCTAAACATACCCTCGACCTACTTGAGAGCATACAGAGACGACCGATCCGCCTGATCGGGGACTCGGCGCTGACTTCGGGACTACAGCCGGTATCACATCGAAGGGGCGTAGCCAACCTCTGTCTGTTTTACACATTTTATCACGGGTACTGTTCTTCGGATATTCCTGATATTGTTTCGGGCAATTCGGTTTACATGCGCTCGACGAGACAATTCGACGGATCGCACCAGTTTAAGGTTCATTTCCCGATGGTGCGATCATCCCTGCTTCAGAACTCGTTCTGTTACAGAGCGGGGAAGCTGTGGAACTTCTTTCCCACGTGAGTGTTCCCGGAGCGTTACAACCTGCAACTGTTCAAGAAGAACTGCAACAGTTATTTGGTGACATCTTGGGGGACCAACTCGGCTCTCCCGAGAGAAGTATAATAAAAAAATTATATATATATATATATATATATATATATATATATATGTATATATATATATATATATATATATATATATATATATATATATAATACGCCTGCACACACACAGACCGCACAAACGATTTCGGAGAGACATATGAGACGGACAGTTACTCCGGGAGGAGTAATAGAATACATGCTTAGTTCAAAACAGGGATGCTCCATAACAAATGGTATTCCTGTGAAATGATGCAGCAGTTGCGACGCGACGAGCGGAGTAACAGGTAAACTCCGTCCCGCCCCGCCATTGAATATCTAAAAGAAAGTTCCGCGGGGATCAACGGGAATATGTGCCTGGTAGGAGGTGGTTCTACTCTGTAAAAACCCGGTATGACTCTGGATCGATCCAGAAGTATCTTTTGAAGATTTCCACCTCTCTACGGAAACCAAAAAAAAAGAAACATATATATATATATATATATATATATATATATACATATATATATATATATCTATATATATATATATGTATATATATTGTTGTAATAGTGTTTGGAGTTGTCCACTGATCCCTTGACGAGGGAACCCAATGAAAAGGCAGCGAGGAACCACACAAACCAGAGTCCGAGATCTTTACTCCAGGAACCACAAAAGCCAAAGTCTGAGATTTTTATTCCTTGAGATTAACTTTTATTTCCTTTATTATATAATTTGGATACGCCTTGTTTTATTACGATCAACTGGTACCTGTGATGTTAACTCCGATGGTGTGGGCGTGATGAAGGTTGGTTGCTGACAGACTCAGTGGGCATAACTGCCAATTCAAAAAAGGGACTCTATGACCTCATCGTTGGTGACAATCGGCCAGCTGGTGCCGCGCAACTGGTATACACTGCGAATGTACTAGATTTCTCCAGCACATCCCAGCACATGCAATTGTCAATCCGCAACAATATATATGCATAAACTAAAACAATTTAATTTAAAATAGGACATTTCGCCTTTTTTTCATACTGCTGCATTAGTGGGTTGGTATATGTTTCCAGTGCGCCTTACGAACCTTTCATCGACTCCGTTTTTAATAAGTACAAAATCTTTTTTTTTTTCAACGGATTACATTCAGGCAATCACAGAACACAGTACTCAAAGCGGTCGAAAAAAAAGATCAAAGCCGGATACCGGAGCATTAGCGCACCCATCCCCAGCTTAAGTTGAGTTGAGACGTCCTCGCATATATTCGACGTGGCATGCACTCTATGCTTTGGTTCTTACCTTTTCATACGTCGGTTTTGAATCACGTTCTTTACTACCTTCCAAAACGCTATAGGGTCTTCTGACCAATTTTTTGTTACGATATGCGCGAAATAAAAGGATCATCAATGCCTTTATAAAGTGAAATATAAGATGGGGGCAGAACATATAACGAAAACTGATTCCCAAACATTTTAGATTGGGTTCTATATATTCTCAAATCGATACATTACACATAAAATGTATAATACATATGGTGACCGGAAAAGCTTTTTGTGTAATATTTTCTTCCGATTGTGGCAATTGGATTTGGAGAGATGTTTAATTTACGAGCTATAGAACGGTGACGATCTGGCTAGAAAAGTTTATACCAACCATTAAAGCCGTTTTTATTTCATTATACAAAACAGGCGACCAATCGAAATTTTGGGCTATCATCGCCGACTTAATGAACGAGTTGGTATGGAGTTTGATCATTTGTTTGATTGTGCATATGTAGGCTCAATTAACGTCTCTTGTGCAGTGCTTCAGTGACCGTTGAACGAACAACATCGTTTGTCACTCGTCAACGAAAAATAAATAAAATTATTATTTGCGCACACGTGCGTGTGTGTGTGTATTCCGCATTACCAAACTGAACACCACCCGGTAAACATCGTTAAATATAATTAAAAAACAATTAGTGCCGATACGCGTTGTACGAAGTGTTTCTTTGCATGGGTGTGCGCAAGCTATGAATCATCATCATCATCGGCACTACAACCTGGAACCGGCCTTGGCCTTATTTAGCAAGTCCTGAGGCTTGTTAAATTTTCCATAATGATTTGTTTTTTCCGGCAAGGTCATTAGTCTTGCGCCAGAGGCTCCCCGACTGGAATCGATCCCCGGTCTCCCGCGTGACAGGTGGGTATACTAACCAGTATACTATTGAGGGGCTGCAAGCTATGAATACTTGAATGAATGTTACAGATATTATCACGGGTGCTGTTCTTCGCAGATTCTTGGCATTGTTCCACGCAATTCGGTTTGTGTGCGCTCCACAAGACAGTCCGACGGATCACTTCCGTTTGTGGTTCATCTCCCGACGCCGCGAACATCCCTGTATCAGAACTCGTTCCGCTACAGAGCGGGGAAGCTGTGGAACTCCCTTCCCATGGAAGTGTTCCCGGAGTGTTACAACCTGCAACTGTTCAAAAAGAACTGTAGCAGTTATTTGATGGCATCTCGGGGCGCCCACTCGACGCTATAGGTTCGCCTCTCCCGAGAGAAGTCTAATACAAAAAAAAAAAAAAAAATTACACCTACATTCTCCACAAGCCTAGTTGGAATTACAGGTAAAAGCGAATGTTGAATTGACTTCCTGATAAGAATCGCCACTCCCCCACCCCTTTGGTCTACTCTATCAATGCGATAGCAGTTAAAGTCAGATGATGGGAGTCTTATATCAAAATTAAGCCAAGTTTCTGTTACTAGAGCAACATCAACTTTATAGCTATTTGAAAAGTTTAAAAAGTCATGAAATTTATTACGTATGCCTTTAGCATTCCAAGTAATTATTTTTATATGTGTATCTGCAATTTTACTTAACATTATTAGTGTATAAAAACTTAGTGGCTAAATGCGCGATCACACTAAATTGTTCTATTTTCGTTTTACAAACTGATAAATTTGAGATCATTTCCATGCACAAGGAATTTAGTTCCTCGATTGTGAAGAGTGGTGAATTGTTGTTGGGTAAATTATTGTTATTGTTTGATGAAGAAGCGCCGCGTGAGTCATTTTCCCATGCATTAATTGTTGGTGGTAAACTTTGAATTCGCGGGCTTGAATTTGGAAAGCTTTTGCTCGGAGCATTGGTCAGTCCCAGTCGTCGCTGTGGCTGTGGAAGCGTAGGAAAATCACTCATAGAGGCAAACGAAATCGGTTTTTGGCAAGCTTGATGATTAGAAATTTGAGTTGATGCAGCGATATGAGTTCTTGGATGAATGTTGGATCTTCCAGATGATCTTTCTTTTATTTCTAAGTATTTAGATCTACTGGTGCATGTGACGTCAGTAGCTTTATGATTGCCGTTGCAGTTGGCACATTTATTTACCGAAGCGTTATTACATTCTCCTCGATAGTATAGTGGTTAGTACACCCGCCTGTCACCCGGGTGACCGGGGTTCGATTCCCCGACGGGGAGCCCCTGGCGCAAGACTAATGACCTTGCCCAGAACAAATAAATCATTATGGAAAATTTAACAAGCCTCAGGACTTGCTAAATAAGGCCAAGACCGGTTTCCGGTTGTAGTGCCGATGACGACGACGTTATTACATTCGCTTGTTTTGTGTGAACCAGCGCAAGTAGCACAATATGTTTTTATGTGACAATTTCTCTCACCATGTCCAAACATTTGACAATTAAAGCATTGTGTCACCTTACCTTTGATTTTCCTTTGGAAGTTCCAATTCACTTGGGTATGAAAAATTGAGCGATATTTTTTTTTAAGTTCACTTAATTTAATTGTTCCATTTTCAAAGTGAATGAGATAAAAAAAATCAGTAAATTGATCATATTTTTTTTTTCAATTTTTTTAACATCAGAACATTTTAAGCCAAGCGAAATGAGTTCAGCTTTGAGTTCATTAGTTTTTATATTATCCAGCCCATACAAAATAACTTTGAAAGTTTTAGCACTTTTAATATCATGAGAAAAATATCGACATTTATCCTCTTTTAGTTTTTCTAATACAATATTAAATGATTCAATAGTTCCGAACATTATTTTTATACCAATTGTTAATTTTTTTATTGAATAACTGGATATATTAAGCTTTTTCATGAGGCTATGCACATATTCTGGTGATTTTTGCAGCACTTTGATTGGTGCCACATACACTTTTCTGATTATTGGCGAATCAGTTTCGTCCATTTCAGAATTATCTGTATCTGGGTGGCATTGTAGGGGGGTGAATTTATTAAAGTAGGGGTTTTTACCAAGCCCACTTGTTGGATACATAGTGGAACGATGTTTTTTATTCGAGGACAAGCAATTGTCCCCGGTATCAGACGATCTATCGCGTTTGGGAATGATTGTAATGAGAACTCGCGACCGAGATGAACACGTCAAACGCAGTCGAAAGCTCCGGGTGAACTGCGATATATAATCTATTACAAAAGCTATCATTTACAAGAACGTTCTAATGTATAACTTGATATTGTTTAGCTGGCTTTATAATTAGTATGCCACGGATGTTGCTATTAGTTTACTGCCACTTAAAGTACAGTCTACAACATATTCTTTTAGCTTAACATATACCATTTCAGAATGCATTGGCTTTAAGGCGGGTCATGAAACCACACATGCCGCAGCTAAACTGGTCTCTAATATACAATGGAATAAATGTAGGAACCAATGCATAGATGCCTGTCTGATCGGCTTGGGAAAAGCCTTTGATACCCTCTGGATCGAAGGGTTATATTACAAACTGGTCAGACAAGGCATATATAAGCCTTTATTGGAACCACAGAACTACATATAGTACTTTACGATATGTTAAAGACAGGAGGTTCGTGGTCAAAAGTGGTAATGTGACCTCTAATAAAACGTATAACATCAAGAAGGGCTTGCAACAGGGAGCGGTACTTTCTCCGATTCTTTTTAACATTTACATTAGCGACTTATTAGATGCACTTCCGCAGAGTATTGCGTACGCAGACGATCTCATAATTTACAGAACAGCTCCGATAATTGAGATCATAAATAATTTTATATAGCGAGATTTCGACAAAGTGCAACGCTACTGCGACGACTGGAAACATAAGATCAACTTCCAGAAATGTGAAGCCATTCTATTTAGAACCCCATTATATAAAGCCACGAACGATATAAGAAAAAACTGACGAAAGTTAGTTATCGTGGGACGGCATAGAGGTAAACTGGAAACCAAGAGTGTAATTAAATACCTTGGCATCTGGCTAGATCAATATCTGTATTTCAACAGACATGTAGAGGCTGTTTTCGCCAAAATTAGGAAAACTTTTGGTATGACAAGGAGGTTATTTCACAGTGGCCAAGGTGACAGCAGGGTAAAAGTTATATGCTACATGACTCAAATCAGGGCAATGCTCATATATGGTTGTCCAGTATGGTTTAATGTAGGTCCAAATCTGATGGAAAAGATTCGGGTGCTCGAAAGGAAGTGTCTCAGAATTTGTCTTAAATTATATCGAACATCGGAATCGGACTATAAAAAGTACTTTTCAATAAGACTTTATATCATGAAACCTACATAAATAGGGTGGATAATTTTATGATCAAATTAATCAAAGGACATATTCCGAAAGCATAACCTCGTCCAATGACCTAATTTTCGGGGCTTATTATCCAAATATCCTGAGAAAGGTTGGCGCTAAGCTAATAACCTTGCCCGTAAAAATAAATTATTATGAAAAGTTTAACAAACGTCGAGACATGCTAAATAAGGCCAAGACCGGATCGTGGTTGTACTGCCGATGATGATGATGATGATTATCCAAATACAAAAAATGATTTGTACATGAATGGAATTATACAGGATGAATCCGGAATTCCGCTGATCTTGTTACATTATAGACCGTTTATAGGGTCCCATCGAACAGATTGGAATTTAAATCAAATGGATTCTCCTAGAATTTAACAACAAATCGAAAATTTATTTTCAAACCTTCTGAAATTTTCCTAAGGTTATTCTTGCAAGCAAATTCATAAAGCCAGATGGATATCACCCGACGGCGTAACCCGTAACCAAATAGACTATTTCCTCATAGACAAAAGACATCATTCGAATATCCTTGACGTAAGATCATATAGAGGAGCAGATTGCGGCGTCGATGTTTTTCTAGTGATGGACAAAATCAGGAGTCGCCTCACAGCAATCCCACATGGGCAGTCACGGGAGACGAGCAAAAAGTTCGACATTGATAAACTGAAAGACTTGCGCAAAAGGGCTGAATATCAAGACGAACTGACGAATAGATTTAGCCTTCTAGAGAATGGGAGCAGTGATGAAGAAGAAGCTAATAGTGTAGACACTAAATGAACATCGATTAGAGACACAATCAAACTAACAGCCCAAAAGGTATTAGGATTTAAGAAAACAATTAAGTCCAAGCCTTGGTTTGACGAGGAGTGCAGGGCGAAGATCGAAGATCGAAGATCGAACGAAAGATATGATGAAGTCAACGCAGAAAGATGCGCGACGATTCGGAGAGAGACGGTGAGACTCTTCAAACGTAAAAAACGCGAATTGGAGAAGACTCGGATCGAAAAAATCCTAGAAAATTCTAGAGCAAAGAACATCAGAGGTATGTATGCTGGGATAAATTCAATTAGAAATGGCTATCGAGGGAGAGTCAAAATAATTCGAGACGCAAACGGCTGTCTGGTCACAAAAACAAACAATGTAGTGACAAGATGGAAGCAGTACTTTGAAAACCTGCTCAATGTACGCACCCATTAACCACAAATAAACGCACCAAGAGTACATACAGCCGAGCCCCAGATCCCAGAACCCTCTCCCAACGAAGTTGTAGACGCAATAAATCGATTGAAAAACAACAAAGCTCCCGGAGTCGACTGCATACCGGCAGAGCTTGTGAAGCATGGAGGAGAGGCAACCGCTCAAAAGATCCACCAGCTCATCCAAACAATATGGGATAAGGAAGTCACCCCGGAATAAAGGAAACCTCAATAGTCGTTCCCATTTTCAAAAAAAAAAACGACAGATCTGACTGCGAAAACTACAGAGGAATATCATTGCTCCCAACCGGATACAAAATATTAACAAATGTCATTCTGGCGAGAATCACACCGTACGCAGAAGAAATACTGGGTTCCGTGGGAACCGGTCAACAAGCCACCAAATGTTCACAATAAGACAACTGCTGGAAAAGAAGTGGGAATACGTAGAGACAGTTCACCAACTGTTCGTTGACTTCAAAAAAGCCTACGACTCAGTCGCAAGGCAAAGACTCTACCATATTGTAGTTGAGCTGGGAATCCCGAAAAAATATGCCGCACTCATTCAAATCTGCATGAACGAAAACAAAGGGCGAGTTAGAATAACAAACCACCTCTCAGAACCATTTGAAATCTGCGGCGGACTAAAGCAGGGAGATGGTCTATCACCGTGTCTTTTTAACCTTGTGCTCGAGTATGTCATCAGAAAGGTACAAGACGACAACATGGCCGGATCATCCCTGAGCGGGCTCACACAAGTGCTCGCATATGCGGATGACATCGCCGTTCTGGGCGATAATCTAGAGACTGTTAGTAAAAACTGTTAAATGATCATGCAAGCGGCAGAAGAGGTGGGCCTGGAAATAAATGAAGACAAAACAAAATACATGTTTACGGCGAGAGCAGGTGGAACTCGGGGAACACATATAAACGTCAGAGGTAAGATATTTGAAAAAGTTAAAGAATTTGAATATCTGGGAACAATACTGACGGCCAGTAACGAAATGTCGAAGGAAATTAAGAAAAGACTGCATTCCGACAACGCTAGTTGGCACGCAGTCAGTAAACTGCTGAAATCCAAACTGCTATCACGTAATCTAAAGCCCTGTGTCTATAGAACAATAATCATGCCGATTGTTCTATATGGATGCGAAACATGGGCTCTCACAAAACGGGAAGAAAACAAATTCCGCGTATTCGAGAATAAAGTTTTGAGGGGTATCTTTGGGGGCAAATATGACGAGGAGTCAGGACAATGAAGGAAACCCCACAACCACGAATTGGAAGAGCTATATCGCAAACCTACAATAGTGAGATTAATCAAGTCGCGAAGATTAAGATGGGCCGGACACGTGGCGCGAATGGGCAACGATAGTACCGTGTGTAGAATTCTTGACGGTAGACCAACGGGAAAAGATCGACCGGACGGCCGGGACGGAGTTGGGAGGACAATGTTAGGTTTGACCATGAGGAGGTCGGATCGAATGGTCAAGCGTGGAAGGAGAGTGCACAGAACAGGGAACGATGGCGGAGTCGAGTCGGTGAGGTCATGAAATTCCGGGTTCCTATAGGCCAATAAATAATAAAAATAATAATAAAATAATAATTATTCTTGCCTAATCGCCTTATATACTTTTCTTTTGAACCGCTTTAACCGATGTTATTCACTTACTTTGTTTGGAATATTCCGCCACACGGTCCTCATTATTTCCGCCTCGCGGTCAACAATATTTCCTTTAGTTTTAGGATATCTATTTTTTAATTGACCATTTTAGTTTAATTTTGTTTTAGAGGTTTAACTAAAAAAATAGTATAAAAGGATAAATATGTATGATGAAAAAGACTCCTTTTCCAATCACGTTGTGTATAATCCCTTTGAATTCTTTTCCAATCCCGTTGTATATCTTTCATGGTAATCACCCAGGATTACTTTCTAATAATTTTACAATTCAGCTTTTCCAATTTTAACCTGAAAGTTCAATTTTCGGGCGTTTATTGTAACCGTTTATCAGAAAAAATAAACGAAATAAATAAATAAATCCATGTATAACAAATTTCCTTAGAAAGCTGCGTTGTTAAGCACCCTGTTCCAATATGACAGTTGTCAAATTAGCTGTCATGTCTCCCGCATTCCACAGTTGAGTCGAATATTTTTCTTATGTGAAATATGTTTTCGTGCTCGCGGAATTCTCTTCCCGTTTATACTCGGCGTATTTTTCGTCTAAACAAACTAAATGTAACTCAACTCGCCGTAAATCCAACGGATAGTGAATACACAGCATCCCCAGTATATCCTGAGATATGTGAAGATCATCAGAAACGAAAGCGGGAACAATGGCACGAAAAAATAAAATCAACCCCTACCGTTGAAGAGAAAATAATTAAAATGAATATGCCTCGATATTATGGTTTTAAAATGGTGCAAATGAACACCGAGAATCTTCCTTACAATTGCCTGCCGATTACGCAGCATTACACCCGCACCTTATTCGAGGAATATGACAAATTGCCTAGTGCCTTGGAAGGTGACGCGGTTAACCAACAAATGGAGTCTTTTATTAAGTGCTTCTCCAATAGTGTGAAGGAGACAATCGAATATTCTCATGAGTTCTTTAGGTAAGTTAATCATTAACAGAGTAAAAGTTAATTAAACTACTACAAATTATATTTAGATCACAACATGGTTCTGCTGATCACCTATCTCCAGAGGAACAAGAAAAAATACTCGGCCAATTGATTGTGGAGCAAATTAACCGCACCCTCATGAATTCCCTTACAAGTGATGTTAGTCATTTGTCAGATGTTGAGGTGGACTTAAACCCGCGACATGAAGCTTTTTGGATTGTTGGTGGTGTGGATCCACCAAAAAATGTAGTCAAATCGAAACTAGGCCGATCTTGGAATAAAGGCACCGCATACGTGCCAATTGATCGTTATGTCCAGTATTCGGGTGAGCCATACTTAGCCATTCGGCATAAGCTGCCTTTGCCACCAATAATGCCTTTAGAAGCATGCACTTCATCTCAATTGGCTGAGCGAATTCCTTTCTATAAGTATGATGCACGAAGCCTCGGTTTTAAAACAACCCATCGTCATGGTACAAATATACCAGGTATGATTTTCTTTCCAACTTAATAAATCGTACTTTACACCTAAAGCGTATTTCTAGGATTTTGGCCGGGAAGTTCAAGCGGTTTTGGTCTACTTTCCATTCAACCCCGTCACCATATGACGACCCGAAGTCCAAAATATGGCCTTACCGACTTTCAAGAAACCCTCCACGCTCAAGGCATTCAATCCAGCTTTGGGTGGTTGTTAGCACAAGCTGCTTACAATGGTTTCACCACCTTCAATGACATTACCTATCCCATGGTAACACAGACCATGATTACAAACGGCAGGCAATGGTCATTCTATCAATATCAGATGAACACCGTTATAATTCATTCCGACCATGTCCACAATAATCCCAAGGTCAACTTCTGTTGGGGAACCAAGGAAATGAACCTGTTTCATGAGGTTAATTCGCAAGGACAATGCGTAGGATTCAATGATGATGTCTTAAAGTACCTTATCGGGTTTTACGTGAAGGCGCCTAAAGATAGGCAAATTGATTTAAAGCCGTACTTGGGCAAGGGTACTGAGTACGTAGCAAATATTGAACACGATGATAAAAGGCGTTTTCTTGAGAGAATATTTAAACACCTTTCGTCCAATAGACCTAGGCATTTAGAGATACCTGAAATTTATCTCTGGGAGACGTTATATAAAATTAAGCATAAAACGAGACCCATGGAACCGAGACGAAGATTCTTTGAGTTAAACATAAACCCATGGAAGCGAACATTGGACCAACATGACCCTGAATATTTGCCTAAAGTGCTGCGGCCCGATGGTCCGAAGACCAAACCGAGGTTCTATAAAACGTATTACCCGTGAATAGCAATATTTAAATAAATCAACCTATTTAACCAAATTCGTGTTCTGTTTATTCATTTATTAATTTTGTTGTTCGGCCTCTTTCGGGTCTTACTGTGGAATTTTGACACCAAAAAAAGGCTCGTGTTTCAAACTATCCTTCGTCCAAGCGGAACAACCCGACGATTGCATATTACAACTGACCTTAATTAAGACCTGTTTGCTAAATCTTATCCCACATTCTCTATGCTGTTCATATAAAAGAGACACCGAACTGCGTAAAACTTTATTCATGCCGAATAAATTTAATGTATTGTAAAACTCTGTAATTGATGGCGCCGACGTGATCTGTACTGTACAGCAAAACACCTTTTCACAATAAACTAGGACTTAACGTCATTTCCTCGGAAAGAACCGCACAAGTTAATCACACCATTGGTCCGTAGAAAATGTTCTCAGCATAGATATTGTGCAGGAAATAGTATGGCGAGTTCAATATATTATACGCACACAACTGTAGTAAAAAACGCGGCCCAAGAGAAAATCGAGAAAAGAACACCGTATACCAGAGCATTAACGTAGCAATTACAGCTTATGTACTGAGCGAAGACATGCATGCGGCCGTAATATGATGCCGCTCTTTTCCTTATCTGCTATCTCCATCCGCTTGCACTGTGCGCTGACATGTAAGGGTACCTCAAAATCCCCTTTTGTGTGCGCGTTAGTGTAAAAAAAATCGGATGCGTCGATGTTTTGATTCTAACATTTTTTAGAGCGGGTCCGAATTGTATTCTTTAGTACCGTCGCTAAACGTTATAAATCTACTTCCGTTACATTATAAACTCTACAAATTATCCACACAAAATTGTTCCAACAGCCACAATTGTCAATTGCCGCTCCTGGGCTTAACAAGCCTCTTGGGAATAAGCTCTTTCTCAACTCATGGATACTATACCCCAAAAATGAATTTCATCAAACATGTGACCCACATTCATCAAAGGGACCTCCGTCCGTCTAATCAACTGCACAACATCTTGAAGTGGAGCAACAAAATTGACACCAAAGTTAAGCTTCTCTCCTATAAGCAGCTAATCCGATCTGAAATATCATACGCTTTTCCCATATGGTCTTGCATATCTTCGGCGCAAATGGAAAGACTTCGAGTTTTCGAAAGAAAACTCCTCAGAAAATACACCAACCCCTCTAGAAGGCCTGACAGCCGCCATTACCCGAACTCTCACCTATACGAAGGTGCCTCCATTATCCATATCCACGAGTACTTGCTACAATTAGCATATAAGTACCTCAAAAGAACACCGAGAACCTACTTGTACGGAAGTCTTGCACACACAAACAAACACTCGGACGAAGCTGCTTTTGTCGTAGCCGAAAGGGTCCCAATCGATATCCTTGCAGACGAGATGTTAAGAATCTACAACAGGAGAACGTCAAGGCAACTGGAACCAACAGCAGTCAAGGAGATCAAGGAGGAAGAGAAAGCAACCTCAATAACCATATGGCAAACTCGGTGGGGCAACACTACGAAAGGCAGATGGACGCACAAATTAATCCCATCTATCGCCACCTGGATGAAGAGAGACCACGGTGCCTGCAACTACCATCTTACCCAGTTCCTGACCGGCCATGGTGGATATCGCAAATATCTGCACCGTTTTGGACACAGCATCTCACCGTTGTGTCCAGCGTGCCCAAACCAAGAGGAACATACGGAGCATGTGGTGTTCCACTGTAGACGCTTCAACGAAGAAAGACCCAATCTCCCAGGCCCACAAGATCTCGTAGAGCAGATGCTATGCTCCGAGGATAACTGGTTGGAGATAAGCGCATATGTCACCAAAGTGCAACTCGAACTTAGAAGAATGGAGAAAGTAAGGCAAGCACAAATAGCTGACATGGAAAGAGCAGCTTAAAAAAAAACATAAAGCTAACCAGCCCCGCGAAGTAATACCTAACGGCAGTCCCGCGGCGCGAGGGTGTGGCTTAGTACACAGGCGTGCGACTTGGAACCGTTGTTCCAGTTACACGAACCGTGCATGCTAGTAGCACGGGCTGCTAGTAGCACGTGCTGAAAAAAAAAAAACACACACACACCGACCAAAGCGCAGATTATCAGACGCCAATGACGTTATTTGCGTTTACTACCACACTCAAGACCCGCCGGTCTTGTACGGTTTCTTTCACACCATCCTAGTTAGAGAACACTTGAACTAACCCTGTCCACGCCCTCCTTAGATACCTCCTTCCCCTTTCTTTTCAGATATCATGAGACCAAGCCCAACATCCTCACGGATGTGTGTGATTCTGGTTATCACAAGATGACCAGAAGCCAGAGACAAGATGAAGGACACGTTTGTCCTTGTCTCCCTAAAGTCGGCCTCTCGCCACCCCATTTTTTTTTTTTTTTTGATTCGCGTTGAGTCAAGTTCCGGAGGCACAGACCACGGACAATATAATAACCGAGCGAACGAATCAATTTCAAAAACTGAATCTACAACCAAACAAGGTAGTCATTAACCAAAATCAAAGTCCATTCACACTCTTATAAAAGTGTGACTAAATAAAAAATTATATGTTGTAACCAAAGACTATATTGACCATTCTCATTACTTGGCATGGCCGTATAACTTCTGGCCCAGTGACGAGTCTACAGGGAAATCCCCGACAGAATTAAAACAACAACAAAGGAAAGGGGCAATTTTGGGACAGACCTTCCCTCCATCAGATGGTACGATTTAACCATTTTTAAAAATAACCTCCACAACTGGCGCAGCCAGTAGGATCAGGGAAGCCAAACTGAAACACTTATAAGTGCTCGAAAACCCCTGATCACTACAATAATATATATTTCCAATCGTACTGGGCAAGATACCTCTATCCTGCGCCCGGAGCTGAGTCTGGCTTCGGAGCTACGATCTGGTAATTAATATCCCTAAAGGAAATTAAAAGAAAAAATTATCATAATATCAACAAAACCAACGGATAGCAGCAACCTCAGTAGAAATAGCAGCGGCTCCAACAGTAGCAGATCAACAAGAGCAGAAGTTAAAACAACAACAAAAGGAAAGTCAACATACTTCAATAAATAGAAAATTCTCCTAAATCCTGATAAAACCCTATTTATAGTGCTTAATGGTAAAAATGGGCTCATCGATAGTATAGTGGTTAGTATAGCCGCCTATCACACGGGAGACCGGGGTTCGATTCCCTCAGGACTTGCTAAATAAGGCCAAGACCGGTTTCCGGTTGTAGTGCCGATGATGATGATGATGAAGGGTAAAAATGAGCACTGCACAAACAACACAAGGCGCACCCACAACAAAATTAGACTCAAACCTAATAACACCCAGATAAAACCTTCCAAAACTTTAAAATATCTGGAAATAACCCTTTCCAATGACCTTTCATTCTCCACCCACATTAAAAATACTTTACGTAAAGCCAGAATACGACTGAATCTCTGTAGAAGAGTGATGTGGAAACCCAGCAGTCTCTCTCACAAAGTCAAACTGCTCATCTATAAACAAATAATCACTGTGTCCACTATGTCCACTGTGGTATCATATAACACCCGCCCAAATGGAGAAGCTACGCACTTTCGAAAGGAAATGCTTCAGGCTGGTCACTGGCTTCAACCGACAACCCAACTCTTACAAGTATTACAATAACAGCTTCCTGTACAATGTCGCTAATATTGACCGTCTCGATAGACGCTTCCTAGAGCTGTCTATCAAATTTATTGAAAACCTCGCAAATAAACCCAACCCCATAATAACTTCACTACTACCAACTCTTCTAGATAAGAGGGCTCACTAGCTGAATTGTCTCCACACCAAAACTCTTTTCACTTCCGGAAGATTGGTTAATAACTCCAACCAGGTAGTGTACCATAACACAGAGCTTGCACCCAATCAGTTCAAATACTGTAACATACAACTATTCTCCAAGATTCTGCGTTTTAAGGAACAACCGGAAAGTGTTACTCCACCCGAGACCACTAACTGACCACATCCCACCCCAACCTACCTCCTTAACCGTCAATCCCCATTTTCCCCAATTCACATTACATATTTCACTTGAGTGCTAAGCTAGATTAAGTTAGAGTTAAATTAAGTATGAGGGTGGCCTGAAAAGTTTCCGACCTCAACGTGGAGATAGCGGCACTCGTCAATAAAAGCTAGTGAATGTAGTTGTGCATCTTTTGACAGTTACTCACCAACATTTCAGCCATTTTGGAGGTGTAATTTTTATTTGACAGTCGTTTGGTTTCCAGGAAAACAGTCAATATTAAAACCTATAATACTCAAATAGTCATTCACGCATTCAGTTATGTTTGAAAAATGTGAAATGTATACATGTGAACAATTGTATCACTAGAATTATAAGTTAGCTGTAGTACTTAATGTAACAATTGATTATTGGTCAAAAAAACACAGTTTGTAAAAAAAAAACGGAGAAGAAGAAAAGTTTTGCAGCAACAGCGAGGCAAATCCACTAGAAGAAACGTGTTGTCAGGATACCCGACATCATCAATGGAGCTAATATTTGAGATTTCTGGGCCGTCAATCCTAAAATTGTCGTCGGTTGCTGGCATGAGCGAGAAATATATGGGTCGATTCAATGAGGAAGATATCCGTTTATACAATCAAAATGAATCAGGTGCTTTTAGAAGCCATAAAAAACAGCGAGTTAAATATCGCAAAACGCTTTTGTGTTCTTCAAGCAGCAGCGACTATTTCAGGGGGGACATCATGCAAATATTGTGATAATTAACCGAACTTTAAGAAACTTGTCCTAGCGTAATCGGGTTCATTCTCGAAATGCTGTCGACTGATAATGGCAATTTGTAACATCAGGGGGGATCGGCCTCACCAATGCGAATATAAACGCCGTCCACCAATATTTGCAAACGGCGAAATCTGATATCCTTGCCCTAACGGAGACCCAGGTCGATTCGGCAACTTTTTCGACGTATAACAAAAGGAGGAAAAGGATGTTTTGAGTTTTATTTGGCTTCCTTCAAAATGTTTAGTCAATCGTGCTTAAACATTCCAGTCAAGTTAGTTGGCTCTGAACTCGACTAATGCTAGTAAAACTTAATTAGAGAACTTTTATACGATAAACTTTGTACTTGCAACTTTTTGGTTTTTGGCAGAGACTTGTAATGTCTGGGTGGGGATGGGTGCGAATATACAGGGCAAAGTCTCTGATTGCCTTCAACCCGGCGAAGGCCAGGACGATCCTTGTCCCTGTTCAATCCAAGTTGACATGCAGTCTCCACATGACACCCCTGGATAGCTACTTTGACACCCGCCAAGTAGTGAACCAATGCATGCAGCGACATCCTGAGAAAGGTTGGCGCAAGGCTAATAACCAGGTCCGTAAAAATGAATTATTATGGCAAATTTAACAAGCCTCGGATATGGACCGGATATACGACGACGACCACGGAAACGAAAATGGCTAAATGATTAAAGGATTTTTTCATGGAACATACGCTCACTATACAGAGCTCGAGCTGCACAGCAGCTAGCCGATGCCCTGTCCGAATATAAGGCTGACATAACAGCATTACAAGAAATAAGATGGACGGGGGGTGGTGTTTTTCAAAGAAAAGAGTATGACATTTATTACAGCTGTCACGCAAACACCATGTGCTCGGGGTAGGCTTTCTAGTCAGCCAAAAACCGAAGCCTGCCATCATCGGCTTTAATGCAATAAATGAAAGGCTATGCACTCTTCGCGTGCGAGGCAAATTTAAGAACATAAGTCTCATAAACGTTCACGGACCTACAGAGGAGTCCCCTGACGACGAAAAAGAAGAATACTATGAGAACGTCGAACGGGCCCTCAATGCATGCCCAAGATACGATGTGAAAATCGTTCTTGGGGATTTGAATGCGAAAATAGGTCGGGAGCCGGTTTTCAGGCACTACGCAGGTTCCCATAGTTTGCATGAGAACACTAATGGCAATGGACTACGAGTCATCGAATTGGCAGCATCGAAAAACTTGGTCGTTGCGAGTACCAGGTTTCCGCGTAAAGATATCCACAAAGTCACCTGGGTATCACCTGATGGAGCCACTCGCAACCAAATTGACCACGTGCTGATAGATCGCCGCCACCCTTCGAGCCTGATGACGGTACGAACGTACCGAGGTGCCAACGTCGACTCGGATCACTATCTTGTTGGTACAGTTTTCCGAGCGCGGATTGCCTTACGGAGATGTATTGCATCTGCGGATCAGGTTCGAATCAACACGGTTGCCTTACGCAATGAGAACACCAGCAACACCTTTGGTCATGCGTTAAGACTCGCCTTCGAAGAGCTCGACGGAGGGAGAGTAAGTCCTGGGGCCAGAATGCCGAGCGTAGAAGAGAAATGGACACGTCTTAAGAATACTGTCATTAGTACTGCCAACTCCATCTTAGGCAGTAGTCGTAGAGATCGGAACGACTGGTTTGATGATGAGTGCAAACTAGCGACTGAACGTAAGAATGCTGCATACCAGGCAATGCAGCAGTCTCATAGGACGCGGGTACGCGAGGAGAAATACAAAGAGCTCAGAAGATCTAAAAAAAGACTCCACAGACAAAAGAAAAGTGCCTGGGAAAAAACCTTGTCTGTAAAATAGAGAAAAGTAGAGAGCGAGGTCCGCACCAGGCGCGGAAGTTCTACCAAATAATCCGCAGTATGACGCGGTACACACCACACTGCACTTACTGCAAGGATAAAGAGGGTAATCTGATCACCGATCCTGAAGGCATTCTGGAGCGATGGGAAGTGCACTTCAATGAATTGCTAAATGGTCAGCACACAGAAGAATTGGAGGCTCCACCAATGCAAGACCAAGACCAAATGCTGCCGCCACCAAGCATTGAGGAAACATTAAAAGCCATTAGACAGCTCAAATCAAATAAAGCCCCTGGAGCTGATGGCATACCAGCTGAGCTGATCAAACAAGGAGGGGCAGCGTTACATCACGCAATTCACGAGATCGTGGTGCACGTATGGGAGCAAGAGGAGATGCCGGAAGATTGGCGTCGTGGTATAATTCGCCCCATACATAAGAAAGGAGATATCACACTGTGCAGCAACTATAGGGGTATAACATTGCTGAGTACCGCCTATAAGATACTCTCCACTATCCTACAAGACCGGATATCCCCATACGCTAAAGCCATCATTGGTCAATATCAGTGTGGCTTCATCCCAGGCAAATCAGCAATTAATCAGATATTCACCCTTAGGCAGGCGATGGAAAAATGTCTGGAATTTAAGATTCCACAATATCATCTGTTTATAGACTTCAAGGCCGCCTACGACAGCATAGCCAGGGTAGTACTATATAATGCCATGAGAGAATTCGGCATTCCAAACAAATTGATACGACTTTGTAGGTTGACCATGACCAACGTAACTAGTCAAGTAAAAGTAGCGGGATTGCTGTCCAAACCAATAAACATCTATAATGGACTCCGACAAGGGGACGGTCTGGCCTGCCTCCTCTTCAACCTGGCGTTGGAGAAAGCAATCCGTGACTCTGGCGTTACAACAAGAGGGACTATTGTCACCAAGTCCAGCCAGATACTTGCCTACGCAGATGACATCGACATCATCGGTAGAACCGAATCGGAGGTACAGGAATCCTTCACCCAGATCGAGCGGGCGGCACAAAAACTGGGACTGCACATTAATGAGGGAAAAACCAAGTACATGGTGGCAACTTCTGCGAAAAGAAGACCTAACGTTGGTCAAACTATCAGGGTAGTGGAGCACGAATTTGAAGTAGTGCAATCCTTTAACTACCTTGGGTCAATAGTATCAGCCGATAACAATATGGAAGGAGAAATACGCGAACGGCTGATTAAATCCAACAAAGCCTACTATGGTCTATCAAGGCTCTTTAAATCCCGAAATTTATCCAGAACATCCAAGCTACTACTGTACAAGACCATGGTCTTACCAGTACTTATGTATGGATCCGAGACCAGGGTGCTTAATAAAAGGCCCTCTGAACTCATGGCCGCGTTCGAGAGAAAGGTCTTAAGGAGAATTGTTGGCCTCGTATGTGAGGGAGGACCGGATCCCGGTTGTAGTGCCGATGATGATGATGATGATGTAATGTCTGGAGTAGATAAACTAACCTGCTTGTAAATATGAAGTGAAGATAAAAACCAAACGTACATTTAATAAGGATTTTTACAGCTACAATTACTTCAAAAGGGAACATGTGCTTACAATTGCAGCGTATAATAACGGACTAAATTTATGAATGAGACAAGAAAGCACTTATATTCTTATCCCATCCAAAGGTCTCGGTAAAGCCATGTAAGTCAAATATATTGAAAATTGGGTGGATTAGATAAATACTGACGTTTCACTTTTTTTAACAATCTTCTGAGCTTATGAGTCTTAGCTGAAAATGTAAGACAAGAATAAGCTTTGTCTGAGTTTATAAGTTTCAGATTATTGTATAATTAAACGCTCCGGTAAACTTACGTGTCCTTGTTTTCAGCGAAGAGTAAAGTTTAGAAAGTTTGGCTTTTCAATAATGCCTTTTGCGCTTGCAATATTTGGTTCTTGTTAGATTGTGTGGTCCGGAGCCGGTAAAATATATACATAAGTACATATATGAACAGAAAATTAAAACCCTGTCCACACTATCCTTGGATACTCATCCCCCACTTTCTTTTTCAGATGTCTTGAGACCGAGTCCAACATCCTCACGGATGTGGGTGATTCTGATTATCGCAAGATGACCAAAAGCCAGAGACAAGATGAAGGACAGATTTGTCCTTGTCTCGCTTAATTCGGCCTCACGCCACTCCATTTTTTTTAAACAAAAAATTAAAAGACACCATTCATTAAGAATCGCAACATGTGAAAAGGCATTACTTTTAATATTAGACCTGAAATAAATTATGAAATTCACATGATTCAAAGCAGGAATTTGTCAGGATAAACGTTGTTTGAACATTGCAGAGTTGAAACTGCAACATCTAAAATCTAAAATCAGATTAACATCAGTCAGAAACATTTATTTTATTTGGTATCACAGCCGACGAAGTCGCTAAAGCTTCCTAATACCAGCAACAAGAGAATCCGGTGAATAATGGTAATACGAACTTTTCGAGTTATAAAACACCCGTACTGATTTTGAATGTCATTAGTAAATAGCGAGAAAAGGAATCTGTATCTAAATTTTTACATTAGGGGTATTGTCATAAAAACATTTTCCAATTTACTTGCACTTGCTTTTCGGGTACGTGAACTAGAAAGTCTTTTGGAAAAAAAAGATTTGTTGACGCACGATTTTTTATGATTTGAGCATCGGTTTTTTCCTCTCTCTAATGAACTGGGATTGTGGCTCCTCGATAGTATAGTGGTTAGTATACCCGCCTGTCACCCGGGAGACCGGGGTTCGATTCCCCGTCGGGGAGCCTCTGGCGCAAGACTAATGGCCTTGCTCAGAAAAAATAAATCATTATGGAAAATTTAACAAGCCTCAGGACTTGCTAAATAAGGCCAAGACCAGTTCTCGGTTGTAGTGCCAATGATGATGATGATGAATGAACTGGGATTGTAGCGGGTTTTCTAATAGGGACTTGACAACTTTGAATTTCATTTGTGAACGCACTCTTTCACTAATCATCGAACTGTCACTGTCAATTTATTCAGCAAACTCAACATTTTCATCATGGTTAAGTACACGAAGAAACAACGTCCGCACATTATAAAAATTTACTACCGAAAAAAAGTTGTCAAGTCCCTATTGGAAAACCCTTATTTACTCTTCATATACCCTGCAATATATCTTAAAGTTTTATGTTCGCATTGCATCACCAAGTTACTTTCCCTTCCCATAGCCGCTAATATTTTCTACTCCTACATCATTATTATTCTATGTTGAATATAATTATAATATGTTTATATCTTATAATTACTGTATGTTTAACAGGTATATGTTGGCGCAAGGGTAATAACTTTGCCCGAAAAAAAAACTATTATGGCAAATTTATCAAGCCTCGGACATCGGCCCGAAATCGGGAACGGTGGAGAGACTTACTAAATAAGGCCAAGACCGGATCCCGGTTGTAGTGCCGATGATGATGATGATGATGATGAACAGGTATATCTGTAGAGGCGTGCTGCCCTAATTGAGTATAATATTTATTTCCTGACTATACAAACTTGTGAATATACCGAGCTTTCCCTCTGAATGTTTTGCTTCAGGACATGTGGAAATGCTTCCATAGCATTTAGGTTCGTGAAGTGGATGATTTTATCTGTAATAGAATCCTATGCTTCCGGAAAGTTGATGGGTGTAAGATACGACATCACTCCTTGGCTTTCATTGGAATCTCTCGTAATTAAAACTTGTTAAAAGCGCTCGAATTCTCAGTAAGAATTTTTCCAAATGCACAGACCTGAGTATTTCTGTTAGAATCAGTAAAACATCTAACCAGGGTTCACCGCATGAGGCCACTGCCGCGCCTATAAATTTCATCTATAAACTCAAGTACCCTCAACTGATGTGGAAATGCTATGTACGTTGTTGCTATGGTATACGGCTTAAAGGATATGTTCTGATTTTTCGACTTGTCTTTTCCGTTGGTGTGGTTCTTCATTATTAGTTGTGTGCGTATCTGCTAGAAATGCCACATATACCGAACTTTCCCTTTGAAATGCTGCAATAGCATTAATGTTCGTGAAGTGGATGCTTTTATCTGTTATAAAATCCTGTGGTTCCGGAAAGCTGTTGGGTGTAAGATACGACATCACTCCTTGGCTTTCATTGGAATCTCTTGTAATTAAAACTTGTTAAAAGCGCTCGAATTCTCAGCAAGGATTTTTCCAAATGCGCACACCTTGACACGTCTGTTTAAATTAATTGACTGCAGATAATATTGGACATTGCAGCATGAGAAACTAATTTGTATCTTCTAGGTTTAAGTCACAACAGCAACAATTAATATTTCTTTCGTAGGTTTGAACCACACAAGATTCGCAAAGTATATAACTTGAAGATTTTAACATTCTAACTTGAACTAAAGTAACGTTTCTTTTTTTAAACGCAAAATATTAAGGTGTGTGTATATATAGCGTTCGCGACTATAGTTAAGAGCGTGCGAGTCGAACAGTCGCTATCACGGCTAGAATCAGTAAAACATCTAACCAAAGCTCACCGCATGAGGCCACTGCCGCGCGTATAAATTTCATCTATAAACTCAAGTACCCTCAACTGATGTGGAAATGCTATGTACGTTGTTGCTATGGTATACGGCTTAAAGGATGTGCTCTGATTTTTCGACTTGTCTTTTCCATTGGTGTTGTTCTTCATTATTAGCCGTGTGTATATCTGCTAGAAACGCCGCATATACCGAACTTTCCCTTTAAATGCTTTGTGTCAGGACATGTGGAAAAGCTGCAACAGCATTAATGTTCGTGAAGTGGATGCTTCTATCTGTTATAAAATCCTGTGGTTCCGGAAAGCTGTTGGGTTTAAGATACGACATCACTCCTTGGCTTTTATTAGAATCTCTCGTAATTAAAACTTGTTAAAAGCTAGAATTCTCAGTAAGGATTTTTCCAAATGCACACACATAGATATGTCTGTTTAAATTAATTGATTATAGCTAATATTAGACATTGTAGCGTGAGTAACTAATTTTTCTCTGCTAGGTTTAAGTCAGAGCAGCAACAATTAGTTTTTCTTTCGTAGGTTTGAACAACAAAAGATTTACAAAGTAAAGAATTCGATGATTTCAACTTTAACTAAGGGATTGTTTCTTTTTTGAACGAAAATATTAAGATGTGTGTATTCGAGGAATTATTTTAGGGCATGCAGCAATGCTATATATTGAGGATTCTCCGAGCTTCAACTTTTGACTGAGAGCGATTCCAGTGAAAGCCGTGGTGGTTGTGAAACAATATGGCAAGCACAACAAAGTTGGAAGACAAATTATTTTATTTCAACTATTTGGACATTATTTTTTACTCGAACCAAAGGAACTTAGAAATTTCATCATCATCATCATCATCATCGGCACTACAACCTGGAACCGGTCTTGGCCTTATTTAGCAAGTCCTGAGGCTTGTTAAATTTTCCATAATGATTTGTTTTTTCCGGGCAAGGTCATTAAGTCTTGCGCCAGAGGCTCCCCGACGGGGAATCGAACCCCGGTCTCTCGCGTGACAGGCGGGTATACTAACCAGTATACTATTGAGGAGCTACTTAGAAATTTACTTTGCTCAAATTTGAATGAAATTGGCAGTGGCCATTCTTATGACTGACATATCAAGGCACTCTGTGCTCTTGTTGGTTACAGAACTATTAATTAGCGGACGTGTGTGTATACTAAAAAGCACGTATGACACATTTATCACATGCAATTATATACTAATGCCAACGGGGAAAGTTTAATTAACACTGATGTTTTCAACAAAATGTACAAAATATTTTTTTTTATTTATTTTTTTTTATTACAATGTAAGTAAATTACATGGTAACTTAAATCTAATAGCGCTAGCAACCAAGGCTTTCGGCTAGAACGTGTACAAAATATGTTTTTAAAAACTATGAGCTACGACCTTTGACTGTGTTAAAATGCGAGAAAAGACAACGTTTTTTTTTGTTTTTCAAAATGTAGGTGGTATTGAGCTTAAATTCTCCTGAACATTTACTTGCTCCCTCTTTTATTTACTTTTTTCAATCTCTGTGTGTGCAGACGCTGAAATTGCAACTTTAGCACGTAATATGTACCAAAGCTTAAAAAGTGTCAAGAATCTATTCAACGTTAATGTGTCCATGAATATTCGTTACTTTTCCCTCTCCTCATGAGATTATCTCGTGGTAAAAAATAAGTTCTGAATCTTTAAAGGGGATTCCAGGTTACACTGATGCTGTTTGTGTAGCAGGTAAGAACACCTGATGAAGTCTTTGAAACCGTATACCTTTTCTATTGGACCACAGTTGTCTTATATCTATGTTATGACCATATTTACACTACACCATAGTTCCCACAGTTGCCATAGACTGTAGTTACCACAGTTAACTTTGACTTAGGCTCCAATTACGTTAGACCAATGACCACAGTTACTCTAGACCATAGTTGCGATAGTTATCCTAAACTATACACACAATTATCCTAGATCCTTTACGATAGTTATCCTAGATCAAGGGTGTCGAACTCAAAACCTAACTTGATCCAAATAAACAAGGTTTGACTTTAGGTGGGCCGCAAAAAACCCATATTTATAGAAACGGATGTTTTTCATCTGTCAAAAAGTCAGTAACCTAACTTTTGACATATTTTAGATATTATTTATGCTTAAATACCGTATTTTTATTTATTTTTTTTATTTTTATTTTATTAGACTTCTCTCGGGAGAGGCGAACCTATAGCGCCGAGTGGTATATTATTTTGCATCGATTTGTTTTTTTTTTTATAATATTGTGTGTCTAGACCATAGTCTCCAGTTGTCCTAGACCCATTACCACAGTTACTCTAAAGCTAGATCATAATTACCAAACACACAGTTATCCCAGACCCTTGACGACACTTACCATAGGCCATATTTCCCAGTAAACCTAGAGCTATGACCACATTTACCCTAGACCATAGTTTCACAGTTACCGTACACCGAAGTCACATTAAAAATTAAAAATACTGTGGAAAGAGAATTGTTGCGTTTTATTGTAACCTCTTCCATATATGGTGGAGTTCCTTGCTTAACATTATAGTGCTACCTTCGAATAATTTTTCGGCTTCCTGCTTGGATCCCTTACAAGCACTCGGAAAGTTTTGCCAAAGCTTTGTCTCATAGCGATGGTAACTCTTATGAGCGCTTTGCCTTGCTTACCTTGTTTATAGCGTTTGTGATGATTGTGAAGACCGTCTGATTCGAACCGACACCATCACGGTTAGAATCAGTAAGAGATAGAACCAAAGCTCATCGCATCAGGCCACTACCGCGTGTATGAATTCGATTTTTAAACTCAAGTGCACTCAACTGTGGTGGAAATGCTATGGTATTGCTATGGTATACGGCGTCAAAGGATGTGCTCTGATTTTTCGACTTGTCTTTTCCGTTGATGTTGTTCTTCACTATTAGCCGTGTGTGTATCTGCTAGAAACTTTCCCTTTGAATGCTTTGTGTCAGGACATGTGGAAATGCTGCGATAGTTAATGGTCGTGAAGTGGATGCTTTTATCTGTAATAAAATCCTGTGGTTCTGAAAAGCTGTTGGGTTTTAGATACGACATTACTCCTTGGCTTTGTTTGGAATCTCTCGTAATTAAAACTTGTTAAAAGCGCTAGAATTCTCAGCAAGGATTATTCCAAATGCACAGACCTGAGTATGTAAATTAATTGATAACAGATAATATTGGACATTGCAGCATGAGTAATTAATTTTTTCTTCTAGGTTTAAGTCACGCACCAACAATTACTATTTCTTTCGTAGGTTTGAACAACAAAAGAACCACAAAGTAAAGAACTCGATGATTTTAACATGAACTAACGGATTGTTTTCTTTTTTTAACCGAAATATTAAGATGTCTGTATTTGAGGCATTTTTTTAGGACATGCAGCAATACTATGTATTGAGAATTCTGCTAACTTCAAGTTTTGACTGATAACGATTCCATTGAAAGCCGAGGTGGTTGTGAAACAATATGATAAGCACAATAAAGCTGGAAGACAAATAATTTTATTTCAACTATTTGGACATTATTTTTTATTCGAACCAAGGGAACTTAGAAATTTATGTCATGCTCCAATAGCCCTACCATTTCCTTCCCGCAAACACATTTATCCACTGTCACAACCTGGAATAACTCAACATATTTATTGTAGTTTTTAGATAAATTAATTTATACTTTTAGTATTAATTCGTTATATTTTGTATTAATTTGTTTTTGATATTAACTGTTAACTATTAATTCGTTATAATTTTGTAATTACCTCCATGTTTGGCAGCACTGTTTGTGTTCGTTACTGCCATTTTTGTTATTTTGTTTTGTTTGTCATTATTATGTAAATTAGTTTCGTTTTTCGTTCGTTTCGTAAACATTGGTTTAGTTTTTTCATTCGTTGAATCCAACATTAGTTTCGTTTGTAAAAATAGTTTGGTATCCACAAATTATATAAAGGAGAATTTTTGTGATGAATGTTATGTGTCGTTTTTTATTTAAATCGTCGTTTGTTTCGCATTTCGAATCACTTCCGGTAAACGCACCGGGACTCAACACCCACCTACAAAAATCCAATCCAAAAATTCCATCATATCCCCCAATTAACATTGAATTCAATTTCAAGCAAATCGAACCAAACGTTCAATTCTCGAACATTGAATTCAATTCCTTAAAATTCAAAAAGCACAATGCATATCTTCACATGTATGGTATGTGGGTGGCGTTTCTACTAACACCACTGCTACCTTTTCAATCTACCTCAAAATCTTCCCTCCTAAAGCTCCATTAATTTCGTCATTTTTGCGTATGCAAGCGCAATAACTTCCACAAGCATTCTCCCACCGATTTCATTACCTTTCGGTTATGCAAATAGCTCAACATCAAGCATCTGCCCATCAAGGACATTCACGCAATTAACGCGTTATATAAATTTCCGTAGAAGAAATTCGGTACGCCAGTACCGCATACATCAATGCATCTCAGCATTGTTCTAAAAGGAAAACATTTCGGTTGCCATACTAGATAACCGAAGTGGATTATAAAAACAATCAGCAGAACCCCTGTCTGCCTGCATTTACTGTCCCACACGTGCGCAACAGATTTTCATGTTGCACCAGTACTCACGGCGGCTTTTATGCAATCTTCAAAGCACCGGCGCAATTCGCGCCTAGCTGCCAAGAGGCGAATTCAATGCCAGTGTAAATACTCACACTGGAATTCGACCCATGACTCCCTAGGATTGCAATACACAATTAACATGGTTGTAAACACAACCATCATTGTGTAATTATCCCAAATGCATCCTAATCCCAAAGATGCTTTTTAATGAATTTTTATTCCCACGGTTCGACCACCCATGAGCTCGCATCACGAGCCAACAAGGTGATCCGCGCACAAAAGTAGTTTAGTCGATAAAATAGTTGTATAGGAGTCGTTTGTCCACTGAGTCGAGGAGAGGAGCCTTCCTAAGTTTAAAATCACGGCCAAGTTTGTTACCGAGTTTAATACCCGGAGTAGTGCGCCCGCGCGATAAAAACGTTTATTTAAATTGTAAAATAGAGAAACCACGAATAGAATAATAGTCCCGGATTGTTTCGAATAAGTCGAGTCCGATACACGGTGGAGTTCGCCTGCGCTAGTGCAAGAGATGGAATAGTGAAGTTCCTATAAGAAAAATCAGTGTAAATTAAATAGAATTAGGACCTTGGTAAATTTATAAACACCCGCGAATATTTGTGTCAGTAAAATTTACGAACTTAGTGCCGGACCTGATATTGTGAAGATCCGCCACAGTTTTCCAACAATAACAACAAAACAGTATCACCAACCCTAATGTTTTATTTTCTGCCTGGTATCTGCGCTGTGTCTGAGCGCTCGTTGTGAAGTTTATCCCGAAGTGACAGTGCAACGTCCAATCCTGAGGAAGCTCTATCTGGCTGCTGTTTACCTGAGGACGTGGATTAGTTAACTTGTAAGGAGATCTTAGTCGACCCGTGCCAATGTCGGCACATAACTAAGACCAGCCCCACATGTGCAATTAAAACCTTTAAAACCTCGAATCTTAAAACTCGGAATGAACACGTGTCTAAACAAAAACTTGTCCATTTGATCCGCCGACACACAATTCCAGCAATCTAAACATCGCAATGCGAATTGTAAACAGATTTTTTATGACTTACAAACAGTCACAGATTCCCAGATCCTAATTTCACATCCAATTTCCCATGGATCTTGTGTTACCCATCTGAAGTGCACGCAAACTCTTTTTTGCATTAGCCAGATGGATGACACAAACAAAACCCCAAAAAGGATCGGTGATAAGTAACGATGCATCCGGATTTCGAAAAGGTTAAGATAACAAAAGATACATATAGAGTCTGGATCGAGAATCGAGAAGTCGAGCAGAAGAGTCAGTTGGTAGCGCTAGGGAAGTGATAAACTCAGAATAAAGAGTACACTAACATTGCATAATTAAGATAATCTGTGTTTTACTACGGCTACGTTGTGGCCCGCTGTGTTAAATGACGTTATAGAACGGAAAAAAGTGCATTCCAGTATATTATGATTTACTTCTTCTCGGTGTTCAATTAACTCTTTCCGTGCGTATTGTTATATAATTAAAGTTCAATTAATTATCACTCCCCCTTTGAAATAATTAATATCTCGTGTCTTTTTATACATATCCTTCCCTACCCCCCAAATCACTAATTTCCCTTTACCATAGAATAATTTCCCTTTACAATAGAATATCCCCAAATACAATAGTAGATAATTTAAATAAAAGTAAACCCCATTTAAAACCCCACTCACATTACAATAGTCATTTTCCTTTTATTAGCCATAGTCGCCCCCTATTAGCCAATTCCGCCGCTTCCTAGAAATAACTATCGTGGAAGCGGAACGAAAAAGGATATGTGGCGAAAGAGACGAGATTGCTTCCTTCTTGTTAAGAGAGCCGTGAAAGTGAAAGGTCGTCGCGAAGTCGTGTGTGCATATAAAATAATTTTCAAAGAAAAGAATCGTGTATGTGTGCGATTTGAATGAATTTATATATACGGTTTTTAAATGGAATAACTAATTTAACAGAATGTGAAAATAAAATATAATAGATTTAACTATTGATTTGACTGAATGTAATAATAAGAGCAAATCTAGAAAAATATAGAATTGATGTGAAAAAAAATATAATTGATTTAACTATTGATTTAACTGAATGTAATGAATTGAAGTGAAGAACAAAACTAACTTGGGTTGAATTTAGACATCAGATTCCAGTCCGGTAAGCTGATCAGCTCAAGACACACAGGGGTAAGTTTTGTGTGTTAAATTTTAATTGTTAAAATTATTTATAACAGTATGTACCGAAAAAAAGCAGCTCTAGCGCAACCGCCCCTTGGACGGAGGCTCCTGGCTCGGATGAGTCCAGGTCCAACCCAAATTCAAAGGACCAGGACTCAACAAAGCCAACAAGCATCCATTCAGGATCCATCGTTCGGTTCTCTTCCTCATTGATCGAGAAGCACGGAAGCGAACCGTACTACATTTCATCATCATCATCAGCACCACAACCGGGATCCGGTCTTGGCCTTATTTAGCAAATCTCGAGGCTTGTTAAATTTTCCATAACAATTTATTTTTACGGCCAAGGTTACTACCCTTCAAGGAACATACCTACCCCGAATTCGTTACACACCCCCACAGACGCGTGCCACTAAGCCCGCTAGGGCCTTGAAACATTTGGCCAACGTCGAAACCGACACGAAAAAGCAAGGAACTGAACGTCCCAAAGCTTTCAATGTCAAGCTCAACAATTCGAATATGGCATACCTGAATCAAAGGAAAACATTCATTCATCCTATCCCCAAAGACTGAAATGCGCCGCACTCCAGCACTGCACAATCGGAAATCCTATCGTCAGCAAATTAGCCGACCAACGGATGCACGTGCGGGTGGTCTTGTAGCGGTTCCGCCAAACCCTACGGTCTACTTACCTGAAAAAACCCCCATAACTACTACCCAACTCCCTTTAGTTTGCTAATGCAACAGTATTAGTACCTAAAAATGCTGCACGCATTTAAGAGATCAAATCTATGATCTTTAAGTCCCTGTAAAGAAAACTTACCTTCATGCATTCTCTTCGCATACCATTGCTCCTTAAGATTTCTTTATTAACTTACCAGGAATTTCCATTCAATTTCGGCATCTACGTCGCCAGTCAAATTTCCGTAGAGGAATTCCGGTAAACAAATAATTAGATTTACATACAATTGTAACCTTCATGACAGGGACCATAAATACTGCGCCGTTTATTTTCCCAGCCGCGTCATGTACCTTTTCATACATATTGCCTGGCAACCTTTTTTGTTTGTCTTATCAATAAACAACCCAAGCAGCTGCATATAATTAGCGCAATAGACGCCGAAACCAAATTCTCCAGCATTTCCTAATGCAAATATGAACCCGGTTTCTACTGCAGCCAGAGATGCCCTAAACATCCAATTTGCTTTTAGCACCTTCTTCTCCCAACGTCGAAAATAGCGACGAGGCATCGTGTAAACAACGACCCGCATTACCAACGGCGCATTTGGTCATTTTTCCCTATTGTCCTTGCCGCCTGCCTGCTTTCGAACACGTGCAACAACATTGAATCTGTTCGATCGCGCACATATACCACTGCACCAAAAAGATCGCATTTTCTTAGTGGTCACACCCTTAAGAGAAAAGTTTTTCTCTCTCTTCCATTTTTCCTTAGCGGAATCATCTCTGCATGAGATGACGATCATGGAGTCGTAATTCAATCTTCGGAGCGGTCGGGTCGCTCGTCATCCACCGTACCGGCGCCGGTACGGTGGGTTAAAACGTTTGTGCCGCAGTTCGTGTGTGGAATGTCTAAGAATCTATTAAAATCAGCCAACACTAGTAATAAGTATAAGTAAGGATCATTCATAATAAAAAAAAGTTTAAGTATAAATAGCATCGCCGGAGTGTTTTTGTTTCTGTGTTGTGTCCGCCCGGTAACGAAGGTCAACCATCGTTTTCTTCCCCCTTGCGTTGTGAGCAGTGTTCGCGCGAACAATTTATGATGGGGGAGGAAGTGAACCTAGTGTCCGTGTTAGGCACATTACTTCCTCCCCACAGTCTGCCACAAAGATCACCAAATCCATCGGCAAACAAAAGAAACGGCAACTTCATGCAATAAAGCATATCGCCTATCCGCTACCAAATTGTAGGCAACCGTAATTATCTCAACGAGATAATTCGGAAAATTTATGAGGTTTAAAACCTACAAAGGAACTATTCCGATCCCAGGGTTCCTTTTTTGTATTTCACACCCATTAGAAAGACCTAATGGATTGTTAGTTTTAACCTAAAGAAGTTAAACAAAACCCATGGACCGTACGTCCATTCAAATTGCACGATATTCGTCGGCCTGCGCGCCAGATGTGCTATGCAAATAGAGGCGGCACTCTATTGACGGCCGTCGAAATGAAATTCTATCACCACCACCGAGGGTGATAATGATGTATGATGATGTCCGAGTTCTCCTTTCAGAAAAATAGGAAATTATCCCTGGGATAAAATAGCATGCTGTTAACAGAGATTTTGGGAGTTTTGTTGGCAGATCGAATAGGGAAATTTCTCCTGTACGGATACAGATACCAGTTTTGAATCGGGATATCTTTTTGGGGAGACAGTTAGTCTAATTTTGATCGTCAACGCGACGAGGAGTCTACATCGAACGGTGGAGAAGAAGAGTCTATTTCGAGGTAGGACAAGTAAAGAAATGTCGAGAAGGAAGTCGGCCTGCGGTTTCACCGATTTATAAATTACATCGTGTATCGAGAGTAACGTGTGTGAAGAAAGGACGAGAGTAATACGTGTCATCGAGTTAATTAAGCGCGGTATTAAATGAACATTTTGTAACAACACTTTATGTGTTAATAACGAAACAGTTTAATAAAGTTGAAATAAGAGTTGTAAATAACGCTCCAGGAAACAACTTATCTGCGTTTCATTTGTGTCAAATCCGCTCCGGTGCTGTTTTGTTTTTCGGTGAACAGTGTTCGGCGGAACACCCATTCAGACATACCACAAAATCCGCCAAAGTACTATTAGTTAGCTTTGCATCATGGCCCTCAGGAGCGCTTTGCCTTGCTATGCTCTTTGCCTATCTATAGCGTATGGGTCGATTGTGAAAACCGTGTGATTCGAATCGACGCTATCACGGTTAGAATCATTAAAAGACAGAACCGAGATTCAACGTATCAGGCCACTGCTGCGTGTACGAATTCGATTTCTAAACTCAAGTGCACTCAACTGATGTGGAAATGCTAGGTACATTGTTGCTATGGTATACGACTTTAATGGATGTGCTTTGATTGTTCGACTTGTCTTTTAGGTGGTGTTGTTCTTCTCTATTAGTCGCGTGTATGTCTGCTAGAAACTCCACATATCTATAGCGTTTGCGACCATTGTGAAGAGCGTTTGATTTGAACCGACGTTATAATGGTTAGAATCAGTAAGAGATAGAACCAGAGCTCATCGTATCAGGCCACCGCAGCGTATACAAATTTTATCTCTAAATTCAAGTACACTCAACTGATGTGGAAATGCTATGTAATTGCTATGGAATACGGCTTTAAGGGATGCGCTTTGATTTTTCCACCTTTCTTTTCGGTTGAGCACGATTCAGCAACATGAACGCGACTAGAAATGGGAGTACCCTTAAGTGTCAGAGCACAGTGCGAGCGGAAAGAGAGGAAGTGGATGAGGAAAGGACATATCGATGTACATTGACTTAAATGCCTGGACATTACAATGACGAGGAAACACATGATCAGGTAGAGTATTCCACATTCGTGTGGTTCGGCTAAAGAATGACTTTCTATGTTTGGATCAGTTCTCTAGAAACACTGGCAACTAGCACTTGAGGCACCCACTGGCAAACCCCACGTAAAGTACATGATCTACAGAGTTAAGCAATTGTGGATTGTTCTTTTAAACACTCTTTAAAGAGATTGTATTTGGAGAGTGATTAACGTCCGAACCATCGCATCCCTTGAACGAGATTCATCTATCATCCGTACCGTGAATATCCACTCGCCACCATTGGTCTCTTTTCTGTAGGGATTGTTGTTGTTTGATGACCGGTCAATAAGTTGTCTGAGACTCATTCGGGGTGGCTAAACGTAATCCGAATGTGCAGGGGAATGTGCGATGAAGATTTAAATATAATGTGCGTATTTAGCGTTGATAAACAAACTGTTTTGTGGATCGCCAGGCATAATCTTGAACAGCATATCGACGGATGTGTGATTCCTATTCCATGTCGTGTATGAAGAAATGGAACACCAAAGTGTTAGGTGTGAACAAATGTAGTTTATTGAACATCAAATTTCTAACTGAAGAGTACAAACAAAGATGAAAGGTACAAATTTGCTTGGTGACAGGGTTTTCTTTTTTGTTTTTTATTTCAAAATCTGTTGTGCAGCTGTATGTCGAGATATGTTCTTTCAACAGTTTATAACACTAATAAACGGTTTAATTCCCATCAGGCAAATTTTTAATTCCACGTAAAATGTTCGAATAATGTAAAATCTGGCCATAACATTCTTTCTAGAACATGTCTTTATTTGACTACAATCAAACTTTCCGTACCGAAAATAATGTAGACAAATCTGTTATTTACCTACCAGCGAAGTTTATATCAACAGAAATGTCACCACCTCTTACGTTCACAATTTACGGATTAAACATTCGGAAAAGTCCCATGTGGTGCATATGCACCGACTGGTATTAACTTTTCTGGTGAAATATCTTTGATGTCCTTGCTTACTGTAATACCAAAACTGACAACCAGGGATCTGAATGAATTGGAGCGTTACCAGTATTTGTGGTTGTAGTCAGAGATACGGCAGTGGTCAATTACGATTTAGAAAACCAACCGATTCAGGTTACAAAATATAATACTGTCTTAGTTGCGCAAGTTTCTACAATGTTATCACAGTTTATAAGTCGCTACGTAAACTTGCAGAATATGTGAAAGCTGACAACACACCAAAGTAGAGGTAAACACCATTCATTTCCAGGAAGAATTTATTCATAACTTTATCAAAACATTTGTATTAAATATATAATTGTTAGAAGAATTGTGAACTTTTTTATACTTTGTTCATATATCCAGTATCCAGGTATCCATATGGCGTCTGGCTTCCTTTTACGATGCGAAAATGTAAACGACTAATATTTGCCAATAGTATGTGCTAAGAAACTTTTAAGATACCAAACCGCGAAGTTGTTGAGTTCTGTTTGGAGAAAAGAGGAATCAAATTGCGAGGTGAAGGAACTAAAAAGTATTATTTCGTAGAATGAGATACGAGAATGTTTGATAAAAAGGAGCAGACTTAAGTGGCTGCCTTGACGATCAGATACATACCCGATTATGGGCGGACAAATTGGGACAACTTCAATATTACATTGAACGATAAACTCCACCAATTCTCTCTTCCCACTGACAGGAACCTTACGACGGTTGAGATAAACAACGCTACAAAACGACTTCACGAGATTCTAGTTGAAACTTCGGAGACTCATGTCCCGAAGTACAAACTTGAAAAGACCTATCAGATCCCCCAGGACGACTTCACTCTTCGTCTCATCCGGGAGCGTAAAAAGCTCTGCAGAATGAGATATCGTCACCGCTTTACGCAAAGGGAACCATTATTGCGATCCATCATTCACAATATTGGTACACTGATAAAACAGAGAATCCAAAACAATCGTACCCGACAATTGGAAGACAAACTGAAGGGTATTCAGATGGACCAGAACGTTTATAAAAATGTTAAAAAGATATGTGGCTTTTCCCGCATCACTGGGCCAATAATGCACAATGGTGTTGTTGTCAATAACGACGCCAATAAAGCAAATATCATCGGAGAGACCATCGAAAACAACCACAAACTCACTCTCCAAGATGGCGACCCGGATACTAATGCAATCGTTAGTTCAGAGGTCCACAGTAAGTTGGACGACTTCAACGAGCCAATTGTTGTCTTTAACCCAACTAACAGTGCATACTTCGATGACACACGTGATAATGGTCACGGTTTCATCACACCAAATACCCTACAGAGCCTGGTTAAATCTCAACACCCTAAGAAGTCACCTGGTATCGACAACATGTCATACCACTCGTTGCGAAGGCTTTATGCCTTATTCTTTATAAAGCTCTCCATTCTGTTAAACCATGCTTACAACATGAGGTACTTTCCCCAAGCTTGGAGGCACGCTATTATTTGTCCAATAGCAAAAATTGGGAAACCAACGTATCGCCCCTCAAGCTTTCGCCCTATCTCGCTTCTCACTTGCATCAGCAAAATATATGAAAAATTCATATACGAGAAGCTAAATAACTTTGTCAGTGCCAGGCACCTAATACCTGATTTCCAATTCGGATTTCGAAGAGCGCACAGCACTACTATGGCTCTCAATTTATTTCAAAACCACGTCTGCGTGCGGCTCTTTAATAAGGAACCCACCGTTGCGGTAAGCCTAGACATTGAAAAAGCTTTTGATACGACTTGGATCGAAGGTTTCGCTTTTAAACTATTAAATACTGGCCTCAGTAGAACGCTATGTAGTATCATCTACCAGTTCGTTCGAAACAGAACCTTCCAAGTTAGAGTGAATGGAAAGCTTTCCCGAACTTTTCACGCCGCTGCAGGCGTACCACAGGGCTCCATTCTAGGCCCCATCTTTTTCAATATTTCATCATCATCGGCACTACAACCAGGAACCGGTCTTGGCCTTATTTAGCAAGTCCTGAGGCTTGTTAAATTTTCCATAATGATTTATTTTGTCTGGGCAAGGCCATTAGTCTTGCGCCAGGGGCTCCCCGACGGGGAATCGAAACCCGGTCTCCCGGGTGACAGGCGGGTATACTAACCACTATACTATCGAGTAGCCCTTATTCAATATTTACACCTCCGATATTCCCCGCCCTGTGGACGGGAGAGTAAATCAGATATGCTACGCGGATGACGTCCTGGTGTACACGTCAACCAAAGGCCCTAACCTCGCAACAAATCGACTCAACCGTCACTTGGACGAACTGTATCAGTATTACAGTCGATGGACAATCCGACTTAATCCATCCAAAGCAGTAGCCATAATTCTGCGTAGTAAACACTCCCAACCTGCTTCTCGATATTCACAGAATATTCGATTAAAAATGGGAGATACTACGATTAGACCACAGGACAAGATGAAATATCTTGGGGTCACTTATACCCCAAAAATGAATTTCATCAAACATGTGACCCACATTCTCCAAAGGGGCCTCGGTCGATCTAAGCAACTGCACAACATCTTGAAGTGAAGGAACAAAGTTGACACCAAAGTTAAGCTTCTCTGCTATAAGCAGCTAATCCGATCTGGAATATCGTACGCCTTTCCCATATGGTCCTGCATATCTTCGGCCCAAATGGAAAGACTTCGGGTTTTCAAAAGAAAACTCCTCAGAAGATGCACCAATCATTCTAGAAGGCCTGACGGTCGTCATTACCCCAACTTTCACCTATACGAAGGCGCCTCCATTACCCCTATCGACGAGTACTTGCTTCAATTAGCATATAAGTACCTCGAAAACATTCAGAACAGCGAGAACCTACTTGTGCGGGACTCTTGCGTTCTTGACCCTTCACTCTCTCGATCTCTTCGGATCAAACCCCCACAATTTCTTCTTCAGTACAAAACTGAAGAAAGCACCCTTCCCAACAACATTCCCCTCTATAATAGAGGATTCCTGGACCCATCCCATAGGGTCTACTATTAACAAACCACACACACGAACGCACAGTACAAGACGGCACAAACACAAACATACACACCGACCAAAGCGCAGATTATCAGACTCCAAAGACGTGATCTGCGTTCACTACCGCACCCAAGACCTACCGGTCTTGTACGATTTCTTTCCCACCATCCCTCTATAAAAGTAGTTAGAGAACACCCGGACTAACACTGTCCACACTATCCTTGGATACCCCCCTTTTTCTCTTTTCTTTTCAGAGATCGCGAGACCGAGCCCAACATCCTCACGGATGTGGGTGATTCTGGTTATCGCAAGATGACCAGAAGTCAGAGACAAGATGAAGGACACATATGTCCTTGTCTCGCTAAATTCGGCCTTCTCGCCACAATTTTTTTTTTTGGCTGCCTTGACGGTCACCAGAGTTAGTCAGAGATTAGACGGACTTATAAATGTATATTGCAAAATCGATTTTTATGGCGAGAGGAAATCCACATTATAATCACATATAATCAATGGTTCGAAGATGGGAGTGGTTAATTTGAAGAGTACACGTTTGTCGGAAATCTTATCGAAGGCTTTATTAAAATCGGTTGGACTGTGGGGAAGATAGTCGCGACGCCAGCATGGGCGAGAGTTCTACTATCCACCCACTCGCCGCTAACGTTCCAATGTCACTCACGATTGTTCTGTTGCCTGCAAACGAACGATCACCAGGAAGAGGAATAACCACAAATAAAACCCACAGATTTAATTGGTGATCACCGCCTTTTTATTACTTTACTTAGAACTTATTATTAATATTAAATTGATTTTTATAAATTATATACAAGATGAAACACTTCTTTCTCGACACGACTTCGGTATATCTACGCTTTTCCGCCGCGCGACGGAGAGCGGGAGGCGGGTCGACGGGCTCGGTCGGCTGATGGCAAAGGACGCAGCGATAAACGGCTCGTGCAGAGCCGACTTGCTAATAGGGTGAGTTTGTGGTGTGGTGGTAGATATCCTCTCCACTAAGGATATTTTTTTACTTACTACCAGAGACGCGTAAAGTTTCTATTGGTGGTATAGAAAACCAGATCTCGTAATGAAGATCATGGTGGTATGTGTGTGATCGTTTAGATCTGTGTTGTTCACATTGCGAAGGCAATGGCAAAACAAAGCAGGAAGGCGACAAGGACAAAGGGATCGAGAAGATCGTTGTCTATGAAATGCATCGCGTCTAAATAAATAGACGACGATGCATCGAAGAAGATGAGACGAGGGCATCATAAAAGTCTTAGATGAGTGATGCCCTTGTGTAAATATAGGAATAGACATTGGTTGCGATACTTTATACAATGAAAATTGTATGTCGTATGTTGGGTCTGTGGCTGAAACGAATTTGCTTGCATTTGTATTTGTATATGCATTTGATAATTCGTTTGGTGGCTAAGCACGAAGTTGTGATTGTTTGTTCGTTAGAAAACAAATCATGGGTGAATCTATTGCAGCTGGGTAAATAGCCGTGTTGCTATTATGCTGGTGATGCTAAAGCAATTTAGGTATACGATGGGTGGTCGTGTACCGTATCTTGCTGAAGGAAATGGGATCGAATTTTTATGCATGTTTACATGCGAGGGAATTCGGTTTATGATACTAGACCCTAGTGTTTGCTTTTGTCCCTTGGACAAAAGGCTGCCGTGGCCGTGGAATTGCCAGGGATATGCGGTGAGCACGTGCACAGCGGAATTGCTTGGCATACCAGAGTGCCGGATGATTTAGAGATTTATGATTAGTTAGGGAAGAATTCTTATAGGGAATTTGTATGCGAAGAGATGCATGAAAGGTAAGGAATCCTTACAGGGACTTTTAGATAATAAACTGCTCTATTTAATACGTAAAGCATTTAAGGTGCTAATGTGATTGCATTAACGAACTTAAGGAAGTTGGGTAGCAGTTATGGGGGTTTTTCAGGTAAGTGGGCCGTGGGATTTGGCGGAACCGCCACAGGACCATACAGCCGACTTTGTTCATCGCTGAGGGGTGGAGTGTAAAGAAAATAAATTCAACGAGATTAACGGTGGCGGGGGAAGGAAGCCGTGTTGGCTAGGTGAAATGAGAGATTTGGAGTAAAAGCACCACGCTTCATATAAAACACTCTAGAAAAGTTTGATATATGAAACAGTTTTGCAAAAGGCGCACAGTTCGTAACATCACTTTTAGGTCCTTTCTAATGAATCTTCTTTCTAGGAGAGATGAAAGAGTTTTTCCAAATGTTAGGGAATTCGCCTTGGGGAAAGAATAGATTGAAGATTATCGAAAGGAGAAAAAAATAATAGAAAAACATTTGTTTAAAGAAGATGTAGTAGTAGTAGTAGTAGTTTTATTTCTTATATGGTTTGTACATTAAATTTTACATTACAATTGACAAATATTATCGACTATAATACTATATAGGCTCCTCGATAGTATAGTGGTTAGTATACCCGCCTGTCACGCGTAAGACCGGGGTTTCGATTCCCCGTCGGGGAGCCTCTGGTGCAAGACTAATGGCCTTGCCCGGAAAAAAATAAATCATTATGGAAAATTTAACAAGCCTCAGGACTTGCTAAATAAAGCCAAGACCGGCTCCCGGCTATAGTGCCGACGATGATGGTGATGATGATAATACTATATAAGAAAACTAGAAGGCATTCAGTGTTTTTATACGATTAAAAATATTAAAAAAAATACTGGCTTGGTAGAGACAGTTGTTTAAGTTTAATTTGAATTAATTTATTTTCAATTATGTGCGGTACAAGAACATGTAAAATAAGTGGACCAATGGAGAAACATTTGAACTGAGAGGAGTCAAAAAAGGTTCAGTCCAGGTATCAGAGTTATAGGAAAGGGAGGTGAGAAAACAATCTGATTTACGTGTGTACTTGATGAGTTGAAAAAAATCATCGGGGTTATTCACTGAATTGGCCTGCGTTTTGATCATACAGTTTTGACAGGAGTTGTAAAGTGTGGTGAAGGGAAGGTAAGTGACAAGGTACTTTAAGAGACCTGTGGCGTTTCTAACAGATACAGACACAGTACACAGCAAACAGTGAAGAACAACACAGAACGAAATAAAATAATCGAATAAGCAAAAGCATCAGCCCTATACCAAGCAATAATACCACATTTCCACATCAGTTGAGTGTACTTGAATTTAAAAATCGAATTCGTACCCGCGGCAGCGGCCTGATATGTTGGGCATTGGTTCAGTCTTTTAGTGATTCTAACCGTCATAGCATCGGTTCGATTCACACGTTCTTCACTATCGCCCCAAACGCTACAGATCAATTACGAGGTCAGGTCAATAAGTCCTTAGAAAATCTAGGAGATGGGGCTTGTAGCATGGCTAATGGTCTGTTTTTAGTAAGCATCATTCCTCACTAGGTATTTGCCAAAGTTGCACTCGTTTTTATCGTCAGTTAAAGTAAACAACTTGTTTTTTTGTTTGTTTAAAAGAATGACAAAAGTGAATTTAGAGGGGTGATTAAACATTTCTATTTAAAAGGCTTAACAGCAAAAGACATAAAAGTTTAGTTGGATTCAGTTCGTGGCATATCTGCCCCTGTATTTGAAACCATTTGTATTTGGATAAATGAATTTAAACGTCGCCGTACAACAACAGAACAGGTGGCGCAAGACTAATAACCTTGCCCGGAAAAACAAATTGTTATGGACAATTTACCAAGTCTCGGATAAGTACCGGATACCGGTGGAGAGACTTGCTAAATAAGGCCAAGACCGGATCCCGATTGTAGTGCCGATGACGATGTACATCAGCAGAAGTCGAACATCGGGACGGCCCGTAGACGTGAGTACCCCGGAATTGATGGATAAAATCCACGATACGGCGTTAAGTGACCCAAAAATCAGTTCCAATTCCCGGACGCTCGGTGAAATACGAGGACAGATCAATAAGTCCTTAGAAAATTTTATAGATGGCGGTTGTAGTATGGCAAATGTTCTGTTTTGAGTAAGCATCATTCCTCACCGGGTATCTGTCAAATACAATATATAAATACCTTGTAGGTATCTGATAAATTGGGTATGTCAAAAATATCTCCGAGATGGGTGCCGGGTTTGCTTCCAGCCACGCAACAGCGTGGTCTCTTCTAAAGCCCTTTTGGAGCGCATGCGTCGCAACCCAGATGAATTTCCGCGCAGATTAGTAACTGTAGATGAAACATGGATACACCACTCCACTGCCGAGACGACAGAACGTTCAAAACAGTGGATTGTTAAAGGCGAACGGGCTCCAACGAAAGCAAAGACGATGGAATCAGCTGGAAAGGTTATGGCTACTGTGTTTTGGGATGTACGTAGTATTATCTTCATTGAATATTTGGAAATTGGACAGACGATAACTGGACAGTTTTATGGGCCATTATTAGATCAGCTAAGTGAGATAATAAAAGAAAAACGTCCTCATTTGAAAAAAGTCCCCTTTCCCCGGGATAATGCACGAGTACATACGTGCGCGGTTTCAATGACTAAAATTGAGGAATTGAAGTTTGAATTGATAGACCATCCACATGATTACGGCGAGAGCAGGTGGACCTCAGAGAACACATACAAACGTCAGGGGCAAGATATTTGAAAATGTCAAAGAATTTAAATATCTGGGAATGATAGTGACGACCAGAAACGAAACGTCAAAGGAAATTAACAAAAGACTACATTCCGGCAACGCTAGTTGGCATGCAGCCAGTAAACTATTAAAATCCAAACTGCTATCACGTAATATAAGGCCCCGTGTCTATAGAACCATAATCATGCCGATTACTCTATACGGATGCGAAACATGGGCTCTCACAAAACGGGAAGAGATTCCGTGTATTCGAGAATAAAGTTTTAAGGGGTATATTTGGCGGTAAATGTGACGAGGAGTCAGGACAATGGAGGAAACTCCACAACCACGAATTGGAAGAGCTATACCGCAAACCTACAATAGTGAGAGTGATCAAGTCGCGAAGATTAAGATGGGCCGGACACGTAGCGCGAATGGGCGATGATAGAACCGTGCATAGAATTCTTGGCGGTAAACTAACGGGGAAGAGATCGACAGGACGGCCGCGACGGAGATGGGAGGACAATGTTAGATTGGACCTCGAGGAGACCGGATCGGATGATCGAACGTGGAAGGAGAGCGCACAGGACAGGGAACAATGGCCGAGCCGAGTTGGTGAGGTCATGAACTTCCGGCTTCCTACAGGCCAGTAAATAATAATAATAAAATAAGTAGATGTCGGCAATAGACATATTTGAAGCGTCCTATTTTATCTTAACATAGATAATAGATAGACAAATATTCTACATGAAAAATGTTTTCAAAACCTTTCCAAGCTGAATCTATAATTGAAATGTTGTTGTTACCCATGAACGAACAGAGATTTTTTGAGTAACTTCTTCCTTGTAGATTTGTATCGGTTATACTTTACATCCTTGGCAATCATTTTAGTTTCTTTTGATATTTCTGCACTCCGAACCACTAAAACATTTTTGTTAGTAGACCATGATGCCTTTTTTAAATTTATTTTTCATCATCGGGATTTATTTGTTGAGTGAAAATGTCTGTCAACTTAGTCAAAATTGAGAATATCGAGTAAAGAAAAGAGAAAAGTAAATTAAAAAATGTTTCGAGAATAAAGTTTTAAGGAGTATCCTTGGCGCTAAATATGATGAGGACATGGGGTAATGAGGGAGGCTCCACAATCGTGAATTGGAAAAGCTATACCTCAAACTCACAATAGGGAAAACTATCAAGTTGGGAAGATTGTGGTGGACCGCCCATCTAGCAAGAATCGTCTGTAGAATTATTGTCGGACTGTGCAGGGATGGTGATGGGAGGAAAATGTAAAGCATGACCTTAAAAAAAGAGGGGGGGGGGGGGGGGGGGGGGCTATGCCAATGGGAACATGATGCAAATATTTCGATGAATAATCGAACTTTAAGAAATTCGTCATCGCATAATCGGGTTCATTCTCGGGGCTCTGTTGACGTTCGACTGATAACGGCATTTTGTAACAACAGGGGCGTTGGTTTCACCAATACGAGTGTAAACGCCGTCCACTAAACGCGAAACCTGATTTCCTTGCCCTAACTGATACCCGGGTCGATTCATCAACTAATTCGACGTATCTTCGTTGCTCAGGATAGGGCTTGCATTCAAGATTCCGTTTTAAGGGTGGAGTCTGCGTCTTCACGCGGTCCGATATCGTTTGCCAAAGGATAGAGCTGGTAGAGGCTAATAACTTGGACATCATGTGTCATGGTCGTGCTGATGAATTCTGTTAAATTTCTTTGTTATCCTTACCGCTCCCCGAATGACGATCAACCAGCGACATTTTACGAATATCTTTCACGTACCGTCGACTGGATACAATTCCGGCTGGTTGGTGCATTCTTACAGCTGGCGGAGATGTTCTTTGTAACGTTGCTTCCTCCTCTTTTCCTTCGTTAGTGGCGGGCAGCGGGACATTAGTCATAAATTCAAAAGATAAAGCAAATGTGTTCGCGTATTTATTTTCCGCGAATTCAAACCTCGATGCCGGCCTTTTGGTGATATTTGTGGACGCCCCGGTACAGTATTTGATGCAGGATGTGAGGTTCCGCCCGTGTACTATTCAACGCATTCTACGTGGACTGGACTGTAGGAAGGTAACCGGCCCGGACGGAATACCAGCAATACTCCTTAAGAACTGTGATCCAGAACTATCGCCGATTCTTGGCAGACTATTTCGCTTATATTATGCACGGCGGATATTTCCTACCTGCTGGAAAATTGCTCGAGTTTTGCCAATCCCAGAGAGAGGAAACAAGTGTCTCCCACAAAATTACCGACCGATAGCATTACTATCTATGTTATCTAAGGTGATGGAAATAGTCATCAATACTGAGTTAATTAAGTATTTGGAGTGGAACAGACTTCTGAATGATCGTCAATACGGATTCTGTGGCGGGCGGTCGACGGGAGACCTATAGCGTTTGAAATAATAGTGAAGAAGATCGTGTGATTCGAACTGACGCTATGACAGCTCGAATCACGAAAACAAATTTTCCTAAGCGTTACACACCAGGCTACTGACCGTGTTTAGAATTTGATTTCCAAACTCGACTATATTCCACTGGTGTGAATTATTTTTATTTTATCGCTTGGTATACGGTTCTGATGTATTTTTCTTATTCGATTTTTTCGTTCGTGTTCTTCACTATTTTTGCTTGTGAATTTGTGTGTGTCTGTTAGAGTTGCCACAGACCTCTTGACACTTAAAACCGATATATGGACATCTGCGATAGAGGCACATGGGCGATCGTATTAGATATCCCAAGGATTTTGACCGCGTAAGGCACGGGGCGTTGCTGAGCAAGTTTCGTTCATATGGACTTTCCCAGCAACTTTGCGACTGGACAAACAGCTTCCTCTAAATACAATCGATCCGGGTTGTTGTGGACGGCGAATCTTCGGATCTGTATCCTGTTAATCATCATCATCATCATCGGCACTACAACCGGGGATCGGTCTTGGCCTTATTTAGCAAGTCCTGAGGCTTGTTAAATTTTCCATAATGATTTGTTTTTTTCCGGGCAAGGTCATTAGTCTTGCGCCAGAGGCCCCCCGACGGCGAATCGAACCCCGGTCTCCCGCGTGACAGGCGGGTATACTAACCACTATACTATCGAGGAGCCGTATCTTGTTAATGCCGGGGTTTTATTTGCTTCACATAAATAATTTGTTGGATAACCTAGTGTTCAGTTTTGCTGATGAAAGTCGCGTGTTTCCTCTTTTTTGAGTGATCGGCAGAATAGTGCATCAACGTCGCACCAGCGTAGATGTATACAGATTAACTGTATGAATCGGGATCTGGACAGGGTCCGGCAGTGGGGAAAGGCCAATCTCGTCGATTTCAGTGCAATGAAGACACAATATACAACATTCAAAAAAAAAAGTGGATCATCGGTTCCACAGCTGATTGTAAATGGCCAGGCGCTCGAATCTGGGGAAAGCTTGAACTTACTTAAAATTGCACGGCGTCACGGTCTGTGTGAATGTATCGTGGCATAGACACGTGTCAAACATCATAGGGTCGGCCTCTGGAAAACCGAGTTATCTTTTTAGAACAAATAATATTTTACTCCGGCCCAATTTTTTCTCCTGTATAAATACCAAATTAGACCCGCGCTCGAGCATTACTCTTATGTTTGGAGCTCTGCTTCTAAACATACCCCCCACCTACTTGAGACCATACAGAGATGAGGTTTGATGATGAGTGCAAACTAGCCACTGAACATAAGACTGCTGCATACCGGGTAATGCAGGAGTCTCATAGGACGCGGGTACGCGAAGAGAAATACAAAGAGCTCAGAAGATCTGAAAAAGGCGGTACACACCACTCTGCAAGGATAAAGAGGGTAATCTGATCACCGATCAGTGGAGCAAGAATTTGAAGTAGTGCAATCCTTTAACTACCTTGGGTCAATAGTATCAGCCGATAACGATATGGAAGAAGAAATACGCGAACGGCTGATCAAATCCAACAAAGCCTACTATGGTCTATCAAGGCTCTTTAAATCCCGAAATTTATCCAGAACATCCTGCTACTGCTACTGCTGTACAAGACCATGGTCTTACCAGTATGTATGGATCCGAGACCTGGGTGCTCAATAAAAGGTACTCTGAACTCTTAGCCGCGTTCGGGAGGAAGGTCTTAAGGAAAATTGTTGGCCCCGTATGTGAGGAAGAACGATTCCGGAGACGCTACAACCACGAGTTGTACGCGATCTACCTTGAAGCTAATATTGTAAGAAAAATCAATCTCGGTAGACTCCGGTGGGCGGGATGTGGGGGGCGAAGTCAGTGGGCCGGCATGGGCGCTGGGTTCTACCACGACCCGACAAACCTGTGCGCTGGTACAAAAGTGGGTAAGTAGTATGTTGGTATGTCAACACGGAAACTGGTTTACATACACTCCACGAAATTGTTCCGCCGAAAGAAAATAATAACACCAATTTGTTTTGTCTCTTTAGTCGTGCTTCTTTATTTATTGGTAATTTAACAATCACTATAGTTTAATACATTGGAAATTGTTTTGAAATAAATATTAAAAGACTAACTTTACGATCACCGTTCACCAGTATCTCCTTTTTGTCCACTATTGTTCACTAAGTTTTGTTTTGTTCGTATCTTCGAACGTATAATTTTGACTCCGGGATGTACGCATCCCCGGCGCGCTACGGGAAGCGGAAGACGACTCGACCGGCCTGTCTTGTGGTTGGAAAACGACTCACCGAGGGTTGAATTCCGACTTGCATTCAACCCTCAGTTCGAGGTGAGATTGGGAGAAGAGAGAGAAAATTTCTCTCTATGGTGTGGTAAAAAGGAAATGAAATTTTCCTTTCGTCCAGTGATCAATAGGAGACGATCTCTGGTACGTAGATCCTAGTGGTGTATGTGTGGTGATCTTAGCAATGTGCTTATGGATCACTGTTTGCTCATGCAACGAAGATCATGAGAAACGAAATCTGAAACGTAGAACGGAAATTTGGACAAAGGGCATTATTCGAGATGTGCATTGCAGCTGTATAAATAGACCGCCAGTCATCAGAGAAATGGTGCTAAAAGCAAATTTGATGTTTATGGCATCTCTGCCGGCGGCAAGAACCGAGTTCTTGTTTGCAATTGTAAATGCTGAATAATTCGGTTTTAGCAGCTATTGCGCTGATTGTTTGTCGGTTGGACAAACGGATCGGGGTAGTTAATATTGCAGCTGAGTCAACAAGCTGCTTGGCGTTGCTTTGTCGTTGGACAAAAGGGTCGCCAACCAATGTGCATGTAAGGACAATTATTGTGCACAAGTGAGGCTGGAATTTGCTTGGCAAACAAGGATGCCGAAAAGTTTTTGAATTTATGACGTCCGTATGATGTAAAGAATTCTTTTCAGGGAATTTAGGAAATGCATTGGATGCATGAATGAAAGAATTCTTTGTAGGGAATTTTGTGTAATGCGTTAGGTGGATAACATGTTCTTGAAGAAGGAAATGTTGTAGGTATGCGAGGGAGATGGGGTTGGAATTGTGGGTTGTTCTTGCGTAAGGTTAAAGAACCCCCACAGGGACACCTAGCCCGAATGAGTGAAGAGGAGCCTGCCCGGAAAGTCCTTTGTGGGAGGATGTATGGAAGGAGACAGTGCGACAGACCTCGTCTGCGATGGAGGGATGGCGTAGACCAGGGCGCCCAGAGCCTGGGAGTGCCAAACTGGATGACATCGGCTCGAAATCGGGACCGGCGGGGAGATTGAATAAATAAGGCCAAGACCGGATCCCGGTTTTAGTGCCGATGATGATGATGAGTTCCCATCCCCAAATCGTTTGAAATGGAGTGGGATTAGCTCATTTTTGAAGTTTGTGGCAACAGGTGATGAAAATTTGATCGCATAATATGTAAGCGGCTATGGTCGAGAAAAAGCAAAGCTCCACAAATGGTGGGATTCACTACAAGAAAGTTGGTGTACAAGGGTATCATTCATCATCATCGGCACTACAACCGGGAACCGGTCTTGGCGTTATTTAGCAAGTCCTGAGGACTGTTAAATTTTCCATAATGATTTGTTTTTTCCGGGCAAGGTCATTAGTCTTGCGCCACAAGGGTATCATTACCAGCTACTATTGCTCGGCTAAACGGTTGGTTCGAATTTATACTATCAATGCGGTAGAAGTAAGAAATTAAGAAAAGTAGGAGCGCGGAAGTGGAGAGTAGGGCAGGTGTTCTGTTTCTTTACTACATGCTTATGCAGAACACGTTCATCTTTGATAACTTGGCAAATATTGAGAAATCTTGGATGCATAGTTTTGATTCATCAACCGTATAGTTTTAACATCGCGCCGTCAGATTTATATTTTTTGAAGTTGCATTGAAAGCCCAAAAAACAGAAAACAGCTTCACAGTTTTAGATTAAGCGTTAAGCCTACTTTAACAGTGGTATTTCTTAGGCTAATTTGCTGTCTCTTCCGGGAGTACTCTATATTATTCTATGTATGTTTGCTTGTGATCGATAGATATCCATGCTTTAATAACATTCCCTTGTTGGCATATTGTCGTCCTCAAACATGGACTGTGGCAGTTATTGAAAGATAAAACCCCGGAATTTTTCAGTTAGGGAATAATGGTTCCAACCAAACTTGATGGAAAAATATTGCTAGGAATTATTTAATTTTTTTTTTTTTACATTTCTGTATTTATTGACCATAAATGATTTGTTACAATAAGTAATACAGATAACTTATAATTAGCTTAGCTTTAATCGTTTACACATACTTGCTAGTACATTTTTCAAACATTATTATAAAGTTACATATTTCATGGGTGGACAAGATAGGAGTAGGTGGGGCTTCCTGGAAAAGGTCGGAAAACCAGGATATAATTATTTACTTAACCTATAACTAATTTGCTTAACTTAACTTAACTTAGCTTAGCCTAGCTTATCTAATTATTAAATCTATTATTATTACAATAAGTTAGAGTAGGGTGGGGCGGGAGGTATAGTGGTCGATGGGTAGGATTTGGGTTAGGGTGGGTACTATCAGTCGGGGATATGGGTTGGGGGAAGGAATTATTTAAGCAAACCGTTTTTGAACGAAATCAAAAAAAAGCCATGGATTTGAACAATATTAAAAAACGCCTAATTCTTTCTTCCCAACTTTGTATAAGAAAATGATCATAACAAAAAAATTCATTTTACAAACAGTAAAGGTTGTTGGTACCCATTTAGTGTGCTCTACATCTTCCCTTAGCACAATCGAATGATGCTTTTGTTGTAAGTTAGCTCATAGTTCTGCTACTACAGACAACTGAAGAGGCTTTTGAATATCCTTGGGGCACAACAGCATAACGCGACAGTGTGACAATATGTAGGGAACATAAGTAATTAAAGCGGACTCTCTGCACATCCAAAGGAATGAGGAAGTTGTTCGGGAAGTAGTATGCCAAGTATTTAAAACGTGTAGGAGTTCGTTTTCATTCTTTTTCAAGATGCTACTGCAATTGACCATGCACCCGAGGTGTTCGTTTTCTAAAGAGCTCTCTAAAGAGTAGCGACTCCGAAAGTTCAAATCAAGTGGATGGTATTTTGAATGCGCACACTCCACAAAACATCCTCTTAGAAGGAGGGGATCACATCTGCAAAGCATCTCTACGAATTAGATGTTTGTGTTACTTTTGGAGTTGGTGTAACGAAGATAGGTTTGTACATCTCTATACTTTGTTTATTTATGCGTTAAACTAGAGTTGGTTTAAGAAAACTGTGTTCAAAGTGGTTGATACGTGGAATTTAATGTTAAATTATAAAATTAATTTTGTTTGATTTGTGTACGCGTTATAATAACTGACAAAGAACCTAAAAAAAGGACAAGAAAATGTTGTTTCGTGTTTCTGTTATCAACATCATTGATGTCCGTGATGTCCTTAATGTTAAGAGATGAAATGTTGCTCTTAACGGTGTGATGCTGTAGGAATGCAGATTTCCGAAGTACTACGAAGAGGCAGGGTGGAAGGAAAGCAAAACAAAACAGAAGATGGAGAAATGTAGCGCTTATCAGGACCACATGCCTTGTTATTACCACATACAATCGTAGGTATGGTGTAGGTTAGACGGTGGTGAAAATAGTTAGGTGGCCTAATAGCATGAGCTCCTAGTCTGTTACTGTTTAGTATAGAACGTTGGCTGATCCGTGTCGGTTGTTGATATTGCACACTTCCTCCTGTTTGGTGTTTTCATTAACACTCTATTTAATCAACAATTTGTTTGTTGTTTGCCTATTTGGAAAATAAGGGGGTGTTTTAATTTTGGTTTTTTTGTTTTGTTAGTTTTTGAAAAAGGAATTACGGATTTACTCGTATTGTCACGTGAATTAGTGCAAGGAGTCTATGTGACCATGGATAATGTTATATGCTGGTGAAACGAGTGAAGTTGAATTTTAACGTGTCATATCGTTATTCCACTAGTCTTATTAGTTCCTCCTTGTTGGGGCTAGTCCTTCCCATTCTAGCTCTCCATCAATTTACATCTTTTCTTCATCATTATCATCATCAACGCTGTCGTCAGTGAAGAGTGTCTAGTTAAAAAAAGCAAAACAAAAAAATTTAAAAAAAGGAAAAATAGAAAAATATAAAAATTGAAAAATAAGAAAAAGGAAGCGAAAGGAAACCTTGTTAAAGTCTTGAAAACTGTGCTGCATTAGTTCGTTTATACAACAACTTCGCTAGGAAAGGAAGAAACAGAGAATGGCTTTGAAGTGATGATTTGTTGTTTGTGCTTGGAGATTATGTAGCTTAGGATTTCTTCATCCGTACGTTTTAACCGAAGGATAGACACAACTCTAAGCGAAAGTACGTATGTATATGCTTATATCTCTGGATATGTGAACACGTGAATGCATTTGAATGCATTCGGGTGCATTTGTTTTAACATTGAACACTAATCCCTTGTTTGGATACAATCAGGGAATTATTGTTATCAAATCTATTTGTTATTAGTTAACTGTCAACGCCGTCATTCCTCTTTGTTTTTTCTATTGTTTGAAGTATCATTTCTATATCCTTGTTCTGAAATCATTGAAGTCAGTTTATTCATTGCATTCATTCAGTTCGTCCTTGTTATCTAAGAGCTTAAATCTAATTGACTTGTTTTGGGGGAGTGGTTGTCTGGTGTCTTGTACAATGTTTGTTATGGTCGCACGTGACTGGGTCTACGTTAGTCCAACCTTTGGAAAATGCCTCTCCTGCCGCCAATCATTGTTTCCAATTGCCTTTTGATTGGTTTTCAAAATACGACTTTGCTTTGGGTTGCTTTGATTGGGAGTGCGGTCGGTGTGGTGTAGTCGGACACACGTGTCGATTGTGATATTACATTGAAGCCCTTATAACTCATCCCTTTGGCATTTATCAGTATTTCCAATTGCCTTTTGATTAGTTTCATCGATAAATTGTGGTTTCTGAGTGGTTTTCTCTTGAGTGAGCTCATCGTAATTGGTTGCCGGTAAAACCACTGATATTTAAATCGAATTGTTAAAGAGCAATCGTGATCAGAGCTGTAATTGATGTTCGTCGTTTTTATATATTTTTTGTTCTCGAAGCATCGCCCATGTACTACGAGTATTATGTGCAATACAAACTTTATTGGCTGAATTTTGTGATCTCCTTTCTTGCTGATTTTGATTGCACAGGGCTTAGTGGCAAATTACTTTCCCAATAACATGCAGGGTGGGGTTGAATTATAACGAGAAACAATTTCGTTTTTATATCCTTGTTATTTCTTGTTTGGCAGCGAAGGTAAGGTGAAGGTTATGGAGTGTATATTACGTGAGTTTCTGACGTATTTAGTTAGTTATTTATTAGTTAATAAATTAGCTGTTTATTACCGATGCAGAGAATTGGACCATGTACTTGGATTTCTTGGTAACGTTACTCGGTTTTGTGTAAGATCTTGGGGTGACTATTACATCTCATTATGTACCTCCTTGTGCTGTTACTCTCATGCGGTCATTAATATTGGTCTTCTTAAGACGTTGTGCACATCTGTCGCCCTGCTTGCCAGCCATTAACAAGCGCAGTTAAATATTATAGTCTGTTGTAGTTAGCCTTAAGCTCTGTAATCACACGATGTTCAGGCACTCTAGCCGTCACAATCGTTCATTTTATTGGATCATATGCAACTTCTATGGGCTCTTCGTCTTCGTCTTCTGTCTTTATACTCCATTCGTACTAAAGAGGTTATGACTGTATTTACATAATAATAGGTTGACGTACTATAGTAGTGGCAGCTGTTAAGTTTTTATTACTGACGACCCTAACTGGTTATTACGACTATAACAAGACGTACGCGTTATTTGATGCGCTACTCGTTTCTGGGAAACTTTTTACATCTGTATTAAGACCTGATGTAATATAATATATAATATAGGCATTTATATTTGTCTGCATCTGGAAGATAAATGCAGAGCAATGAACATTTTTTTATCTATCATTGGATGCCCAGGATGTACTGAAACGGTCTTATACTAGACAAGATAATGTCTAGATCAAATGTGTAACTGCGGGATTTTAATATTTTTAAATTTAAAGATCTTCACTAATTTAATAGTTTTAGTGGTAAAACACATATAGTGTTAAAACACGCCACGCTATAGGAATATTATGTCTACTAACTTTGGGTTTATATAATAATCACCATTTACTATAAGCTCGGTGTTCTTTATCAAATTTAATTACACATAATTTCACTACACGAATATTTCTAACTTAATACATTTTTATTACAAGTTCAGTTTTTTAAAAATATTTTTGTTTATTTTCTATATTTTACTATAAGAAAATTTCGTCACTATAACAATAATTCGTCTTATAATTTTTGCTGTTATCGTTGATCCTCTCGAGGCGGATTTTTTTAAAGAAAATAAAAGAGGCGGGTTACATTTCTAATACTTCAGTTGATGATTTTATTCATTATAATACGGTAAAAGGAAAAAAAGATTTTTTTTTTACATCAGTGCAAAGTTACAGACTGTGCCCCACCCGGACTAATAGTTAGCATCTACGATTAAATTTGGCTGGGATCTATATGTATAATTCTTGACGGTAGACCAACGGGAAAGACACCGGCGGCGATGGAGATGGGAGGACAATGTGAGGTCTGACCTTAATAAGGTGAAGCGTGGAAGGAGAATGCACAGGACAGCGAAGGATGGCACAGCCAAGTCGGTGAGGTCTTGAACTTCCGGGTTCCTATAGGCCAATAAATAGTAATAAAGATCTATGTGTCCCAACAGTCTCGAAGGAACTAAGTGTGGTTTCTTATTATTGCTAGTATTACTGCTCTTATTATCTTATGGTGGGATTTCGAGTCTTTGATTTCTAGAGCACGTGTTAAGTGTGTCAGTGACGCCACAGACAAAGATGGGGTACCTGAGGTCATTGATGCACTCAAATCAAAAGACGCTATCCAATTCTAAAGTCGAATAACCCCCAGAACGACAATGCAATTAATTGCACATTTCAGAGCAATTGACAAATCGCATAAAAACAATTAATTGCATATTCCGGAACGATTAACAAATCACGGAAAAGCAATTAATTGCATATTTCGGCACGATTAACAAATCGCAAAAAAAGTAATTGCACAAAATTAATTGGGTCAGTTCACAATTGCGGATGTTGAACTGTGCTGCAAATCGATGAGGAAATATCGACTGGCGCCACAGTACAAAGCAATTGCGAATTGAAGTTAAAATGCGGAAATTAGGTCATTGCGAAATGGAATTGCGTTATCGTAATCGGGAGGTGTTGACGCCAAGGTAACGAGAAGGGGCACAAACAGAATAGCATTGAGAAAAGATTTTGGAGGTTTGTTGAAAAGGTGTTTGGTGAGCGGCCCGAAGAGATGTCGATTAGGAGAAGAGTTTGGTAGTGCAGTTTAGTTTGAAATAACTGTTATTGATAAGAAATTGAAAAGAAGCGCCTAAATAATAGTAAACGTAATGATTAAAGTGAATAAGTATGAAGACTAAAACAAACATTAAATAATTGTAACTACTAAGAACCTCTGTGAACTATAATTGTTATTGATAGGGAGTGGAAACAAAGTGCTTAAATAATAGTAATAGTAAAAATTGAAGTGAGAAAGTGTTAATAATAATACAAAGTGTAAAGATAACAAAAAAAAAGAGTAACTATTATAGACTTGTTTCATTTATTATTGGGAGTGCTCTAGTGTGGAGAAAAAACACTCGCAGAAACATAACTCACGCGACTGTATATTCTAACATTTTATCATAAATGGCGCATACCACTCAGCGTACTTTTTGCACAGTCACGGATCGCTGATTGCACTTCCATATACAACTTATGATTTAAGAAAGTGTCACCGATAATGGTCTTCTATCAATATCTACATTCTGGTTTTCCAAGTTAAAATATGTGGTGTTTACCTGTACACAGTCGCCGTGCTTCCTCCCAATTAAGCGTGTTCTGTGTTGAGAGTTTATTGTTTCAATTAGAAACACTACAATTTGATATTTTTGTTTTTGTGTTGCACTTTATTTTTGAGTCAGCGTTCCGGCGTTCCTTGTAATACTATTGTATATTGACGGTAGGGCTTTCTGGCGCACCATAGCGATCAATAGCACGTGATAATTCTCAGGAGTCCGTGGAGTTCGCAAACAGGGATTGTTATGTTTTAAAAAGTTTGCTTATCTAAAAGTACATGATCGAGTCACTGGTTTTCATGTCTCGAATTTTTATTTTCCTGCTTTGACTTTAAGGGTTATCTGTAGTTGTCACAAAGCACCCAAAGATCAGGGAGCGAAGTGAACTTATTTCCTGATATTGAAGGCGGGGAATGGCCGATAGTGCTCCTCAATAGTATAGTGGTTAGTATACCCGCCTGTCACGCGGGAGACCGGGGTTTGATTCCCCGTCGGGGAGCCTCTAGCGCAAGACTAATTACCTTGTCCGAAAAAAAAAACAAATCATTATGGAATATTTAACAAGCCTCAGGACTTGCTAAATAAGGCCAAGACCTGTTCCCGGTTGTAGTGCCGATGATGATGATGAACGGCCGATGACTAATCACTCCAACAGCATAACAGCTTCAAACAATGGGTTATTTAATGCTATCATAATCATCAGCACTACAACCGGGGTCCGGTCTTGGCTTTATTTAACCAATCTCTCCATCGGTCCAGATTTCGAGCCGATGTCATCCAGTTTGACACTCCCAGGCTCTGGGCGTCCTGGTCTATGCCATCCCTCCATCGCAGACAAGTTCTGCCGCGCTGTCTCCTTCCATACATCCTGCCATAAAGTGCTTTCCGGGTGGGCTTCTCTTCCAGCTAGGTGTCCCGCCCACCGGAGTCTACCGGCTTGATTTTTCTTACAGGATTAGCTTCAAGGTAGATCGCGTACAACTCATGGTTGTACCATCTTCGAAATCGTCCCTCTCACATACGGGGTCAACAATTCTCCTTAAGACCTTCCTCTCGAACGCGGCTAAGAGTTCAGAGTGTTTTTTATTGAGCACCCAGGTCTCGGAACCATACATGAGTACTGGTAAGACAATGGTCTTGCACAGTAGTAGCTTGGGTGTTCTGGATAAGTGTCGGGGTTTAAAGAGCCTTGATAGACCATAGTAGGCTTTGTTGGATTTGATCAGCCGTTCGCGTATTTCTTTTCCCATATTATTATCGGCTGATACTATTGACCGAAGGTAGTTAAAGGATTGCATTACTTCAAATTCCACTACCCTGATAGTTTGACCAACGTTAGGTCTTCTCTTCGCAGAAGTTTCCACCACGTACTTAGTTTTCCCCTAATTATTGTGCAGTCCCAGTTTTTGTTCCGCCTGCTCAATCTGGGTGAAGGAGTCCTGTACAGCCGATTCGGTTCCACCGATGATGTCGATGTCATCTGCGTAGGCAAGTATCTGGCTGGACTTGGCGACAATAGTCTCTCTTGTTGTAACGCCAGAGTCACGGATTGCTTTCACCAACACCAGGTTGAAGAGGAGACCGGGCAGGTCATCCCCTTGTCGGAGTCCATTAAAGATGTTTATTGGCTTGGACAGCAATCCCGCTATTTTTACTGGTCAACCTACAAAGTCGTAACAATTTGTTTGGACTGCCAAACTCTCTCATGGCATTATAATGTTTCTATCCTGGCTAAGCTGTCGTAGGCGGCCTTAAAGTCTATGAATAGATGATATAATGAAATCTTAAATTCCAGACATTTTTCCATCGCCTGCCTAAGGGTGAATATCTGATCAATTGCTGATTTGCCTGGGATGAAGCCACACTGCTATTGACCAATGATGGCTTTAGCGTATGGGGATATCCGGTCTTGTAGGGTAGTGGAGAGTATCTTATAGGCGGTACTCAGCAATGTTATACCCCTATAGTTGCTGCATAGTGTGATATCTCCTTTCTTCTGTATGGGGCAAATTATACCACGACGCCAATCTTCCGGCATCTCCTCTTGCTCCCATACGTGCACCACGATCTCGTGAATTGCGTGATGTAACGCTGTCCCTCCTTGTTTGATCAGCTCAGCTGGTATGCCATCAGCTCCAAGGGCTTTATTTGAGTTTAGCTGTCTAATGGCTTTTAATGTTTCCTCAATGCTTGGTGGCGGCAGCATTTGGTCTTGGTTTTGCATTGGTGGAGCCTCCAATTCTTCTGTGTGCTGACCATTTAGCAATTCATTGAAGTGCACTTCCCATCGCTCCAGAATGCCTTCAGGATCGGTGATCAGATTACCCTCTTTATCCTTGCAGTAAGTGCAGCGTGGTGTGTACCGCGTCATACTGCGGATTATTTGGTAGAACTTCCGCGCCTGGTGCGGACCTCGCTTTCTACTTTTCTCTATTTCAAAGACAGGGTTTTTTCCCAGGCACTTTTCTTTTGTCTGTGAAGTCTTTTTTCAGATCTTCTGAACTCTTTGTATTTCTCCTCGCGCACCCACGTCCTATGAGACTGCTGCATTGCCCGGTATGCAGCATTTTTACGTTCAGTTGTTAGTTTGCACTCATCATCAAACCATTCGCTCCGATCTCTACGACTACTGCCAAAGATGGAGTTGACAGTATTCTTAAGACGTGTCCATTTCTCTACTACACCCGGCGTTCTGGCCACAGGACTTACTCTTCCTCCGTCGAGCTCTCCGAGGGCGAGTCCTAGCGCATGATCAAAGGTGTTACTGCTATTCTCATTGCGTAAGGCAGCCGTGTTGAGTTGAAGCTGATCCGCGGATGCAATACGTCTCCGTAAGGCAATCCGCGCTCGGAAAACTGTACCAACAAGATAGTGATCCGAGTCGACGTTGGCACCTCGGTAGGTTCGTACCGTCATCAGGTTCGAGGAGAGGCGGCGATATATCACGTGGTCAATTTGGTTCCGAGTGGCGCCATTAGGTGATACTGTTACGGACCTACCTCGCGTCCAGGTCCCCCCCAACATCCACTAATCCCCTTTCGTAAGTTTCCCCTCTCTACCTCTAAAAAGAAAACCAATCGCCAAGTAGCTAATTTGTGATTGGTTTTCTTTTTAGAGGTAGAGAGGGGAAACTTACGAAAGGGGATTAGTGGATGTTAGGGGGGACCTGGACGCGAGGTAGGTCCGTAACAATATCCAGCTGGCTTTGTGGATATCTTTACGCGAAAATCTAGTACTCGTAATGACCAAGTTTTTTGATACTGCCAGTTCGATGATTCGTACTCCATTGTCATTAGTGTTCTCATGCAAACTATGGGAACCTGCGTAGTGCCTGAAAACCGCCCCCGACCTATTTTTGCATTCAAATTACCAAGAACGATTTTCACATCGTGTCTTGCGCAGGCATTGAGGGCCCGTTCGATGTTCTCGTAGTATTCTTCCTTTTCGTCGTCAGGGGAGTCTTCTGTAGGTACGTGAACGTTTATGAGGGTTATGTTCTTAAGCTTGCCTCGTACGCGAAGAGTGCATAGCCTTCCGTTTATTGCATTAAAGCCGATAATCGCAGGCTTCGGTGTTTGGCTGACCAGAAAGCCCGTAAGCTGTAATAAATGCTATACTCCTTTCTTTGAATAACACCACTCCCCGCCCATCTTACTTCACGTAATTCTGTTATAGCGTTTGCGACGATAGTGAAGAGCGTGTGATTCCAATCGCGATCACGATTTGAATCACTAAAATATAGAACCAAAGCTCAACACATCAGGCCACTGCCGCGTGTACGAATTCATTTTCTAAACTCAAATATGCTCAACTGATGTGGAATGTTATGTTATCCCTATGGTATGCGGCTCTGATGCTTTTTGCTTATTCGAATTTCCTTTCTGTGTTCTTCACTATTTGTTTGCATATTGTGTGTGTATCTGTTAGAAACGCCACGCTGTTATGTCAACCTTATATTCGGACAGGGCATCGGCTACCTGCTGTGCAGCTCGAGCTCTGTATAGTGAGCGGACGTTCTATGAGAAAATTCTTAAATCGATTAGACATTTTCGTTTCCGTGGTCGCCGTAGTGTATCCGGTCAATATCCGAGACTTGATAAATTTTCCATAATAATTTGTTTTTACGGGCAAGGTTATTAGCCTTGCCCCAACCTTTCTCAGGATGTCGCTGCATGCATTGGTTCACTACTTGGCGGGTGCCAAAGTAGCTATCCAGGGGTGTAACGCGGAGACTGCATATCAGCTTGAATTGAACAGGGGCAAGGGTCGTCCTGGTGTTCGCCGGGTTGAAAGCAATCAGGCACTTTGCTCTGTGTGTTCGCTCCCACACACCCCCCAACCCCCGGGCAATTTAATGTTAAGTTTCTTAAAAATTAGCGTTCCCGAAGAGCACTAAAACAATAAACCAGATTAAAACCGCCTGCAGGGGATAATTTAATTGAAAGATCCACTCCCTTTGTCATATGGACGCAACACTTGGTAAAATATATTACAAGATTTTAAGATCTCCACTTTTGATTTTCCTTAGTGGTTTTGAGCGTGTGTTTTGTGTGGTTGTATCAGATGAAATTTCTCCGACTGAACTGTACACAAATCTTCTTTATAATTAAGAATTGGATTTCATTTTGTTCTTATTATCCAAAGTTCTGTTTCCTACACAAGCTCTATTTTTTGACATTATAAGTTAACTTAGCATATGGGAATTCGTTTGTGATATGCGAGTAATGAAAACGAAAAACAGCTTTTATCATCGGAAAATTCCCCGGCGTCCATGTAATTATGGATTCTAAAGTGCTCTTATTGTTGACATAAGTGGTAAAACTGTCTGCAAATCGGATTTAATGGAAAGGATCTATGTTCAAGAAATTCAGATGCCGCTTTATAAGTGGCAACCACATCAAGTACAATGTTGCTTTATAAGTGGCAACTACACCAACTATAACCATAATGGTTGTGATGTTTTGTGGGTATTGCTAAATTATGATTCTTGACGCCTACCAAGTGGAAAATGTCTTCTTCTTTCTGGTACATTTCTGCACTGTATCTTTTAAAGTAACAGTAAAAATAGTATATTTCTCAATATAAATTGAATTGATGGTTTACAAATATTGCAGATAAATGTGCTAAGTTGACTTGTTAATAGTTGTTGCACATTTTCATTAGCAGCGTTTACATTTTATATACCACCGCATTTGGTTTCCATTATGAGAGAATTAAGATGCTTCTCTAATCTTCACGAGGTTCTGGTAATATATTCTTGGCATAACTCTCAAGTCTTAAGTACCATAAAACAGGCCAAACCACAGTATTCCCCACGGGACAATTTCTTCATTTAAATCCCTCTTCGTAAATGAGTTTAATTTTCATGTATTAAAAAAATCGTTCTTTTTAGTTGTTCGTAGACTATGAGGCTCTCATTACACTTCCAACTTCTACTTCTACAGTATTAAGTATCGTCCTTTCAGTTTTACTTTATAGCAGCATTTGGGTAAGTTCATTAAACGTTGTATACTGCCGAGGGAAATATAATACGCGCTTGTGTTGTTGAAGAGGAGGTTTTGTTTTAAGGCTTGCGTCGTTTCAGACACCCTAGTGTATTATTTTATTCTAATTAAAATAGGCTGCGGTTGACGTAGTCCACTCGCTAACTTATTTGAGAGTGTGAATGCGATTTATACTCGTAATTCAATCCTTGGGTGGAAATACTGACATTGAATATATTTCATCTCCTTTCTGGTATTCTCATGGACAAAACACGATGATAAATTAAACCCTTTCTAGATTAGCCCTCGTGGGAAAAATTATTGTAATAATAAGGCGTAACTAAAAATACTGACATTTAAATCCCCAGCTTATCCTCGTTTATTCACTGGTATATTGCTTACTGAGTCCTGGGTTTGAATTTCTATTAAAAAGGTTTGCCCAAAATATTTTTTGTCGCGTAAAGTAGAGTAAAAAAAGTATTAAGGTCATCGCGTTAAACTGAAATCTCGGGTTCAATTAGTTTTTCTAGTTGGAAGGCTGAGTTTTGGGAAATCTTATACTGATCATATATACCCAAGTTTGTTTCAAAAACTGTGTACTAATACTCTTGGGGTAAGTGATACGGTGATTTTTTTGGAATAAAGTTCATTGGTTTACCGGATGGTCTCAAGAAAACGTCATTGGATTCTGATATAGGCGAAGGCCTATAACTTCCTTTTTCAATTTAAATCGCGCTAGTGTACTAAATGTCATTTCTTTTTCTAACGTGGTAGCATTGTGTCAGGGAGATGTGTCAAATTTCATTTCATATCTTCTTTTTTTTTTTTTTTTTTTTTTTTTTTTTACATTTCTGTATTTATTGACCATAAATAATTTTTACAATAAGCAATACAGATAACTTATGATACCTTAGCTATAATTGTTTACATATACTTACTAGTGCATTTTTCAAACAATATGATAAAAGTTATATATTGGTTATGGATTAAGATTTTAGTGAGTAGAGCTTCCTGGAAAAGGTCAGAAAACCAGGATATAGTTATTTACTTAACTTAACTTAACTTATCTTAACTTAGTCTAGTTACCTAATTATTATTGAAATAAGTTAGTGAGGTGTGGAAGGGGGTAGCATAGTGATCAATGGGTTAGTGAGGATATTGTCAGTCAGGAATGTGGGTTGGGGAACTATTTTCCGTTTGTTCGCTGAAACGCAAAATATTGGAGAAGGGTTGAATATTACTATATTTAAATTGGTGAGGTGAAAGCTCTGTATTGTGGTATACAATCTCGTTAGAGTTATTAACCAACCTGCCAGAGGTGAAGAACGTTCTGATGTGGAGACAGTTCGGGTAGGCAGTTCGGTTATCTGACGGAGTCGATGTGAGCGCATTTATTATCGGGTTGGGATTATTGGGAAGATTTTCGATAAATTTGATGGACAGTTCGAGGAAGCGTCGATCTATACGTTAAATATTAGCGGCATAGTAGAGCGAACTACTGTTGTAATATTTGTGGGAGTTGGGATGTCGGTTGAGGCCAGTGATAAGTCTGAAGCATTTCCTTTCGAAGATGCGTAGCTTCTCCATTTGGGCGGGTGTGATATGGTACCATATCGGGCATGCATATGTGAGAGCGGGTCTGATTATCTGTTTGTAGATAAGTGATTTAACTTTGGGAGAGAGACCATTCGGCTTGTACATCACTTTACTACAGAGATTAAGTTGAATTGCGGCTTTGCGAATCGAGTTTTTGGTGTGAGTGGAGAAGGACAGAATGTTGGTGAATGTCATTCCCAGATACTTTAAGGTTTTGGAGGGTTTAATTATATTGTTATTTAACTTGATTCTGATTTTGTTATGGCAGCGTATGGTGTTGTTAGTACAATTCGCATTTCTGCCTTTAAACACTATGAGTTGAGTTTTGGCTGGGTTGAGTCGGATTTTCCACTTAGTAAAATATGCAGAGAGATTCGGGAGATAGCTGTTAATACAGTTTCTTGCCTCCTTGACAAACTTGTTGCTTGAATAAATTAAAGTGTCATCGGCATAATTCAGCATTACTGTATTAGGTGACAGTGGCTGCGGGGTGTCTGAAGTATAAAGGTGGTATAATAATGGTCCGAGAATGGAACCTTAAGGAACACCCGCGGTTATACTGTATGGTGTCGAAAGAGTTGAATTTATTTTCACCATGAACTTTCTATTAGAAAGGTAGGAAGCGAGAAGTTTTATGGTGTGGGTGTTTAATCCGAACATTGAATGTAGCTTATAGAGCAGTCCTGCAATCCAAACGCAATCGAATGCTTTTGCTATGTCGAGAGAGACGCATATTGTAGGGGATTGGTTTCGGAGATTCATTGTCACATCATGTGTCAGTTTTAGCAGAGCATGACAAGTTGAGTGTTGTGGACGAAAGCCAAATTGAGAATTCGGGATAAGGGAGTTGTCTCTAGCAAATGAGAGAAGATTTTTGTATATCTTACATTCCAAAACCTTACTAAGCGAATTTAGTTGTGATATGGGACGGAAGTTAGCCGGGTTGTTGGAAGAACCGGATTTACTAATAGGGAGACAACGGATAACAAAGTGTTCAGTTTTGCGGATGATAGTACGCTTGTTTCCTCCTTTTCGAGCGATCGGCCGATTGGTGCATCAACGTCGCACCAGCTGAGATGTAGACAGATTGACTCTCTGAACCAGGATCTAGATAAAGTCCTGCAGTGGGGAAAGGCCAATCTTGTCGACTTCAACGCAACGAAGACCCAGTATACAACATTCTCAAAGAAAACCGGATCATCGGTTCCACAGCTGATGATGAGTGGCCGGGCCCTCGAGGCTGGGGAAAGTTTGAGATTGCTCGGCGTCAAGGTCTGTGGGAATGTATCATGGCATAAACACGTATCGGGTATCGCCAGATCAGCCTCAGGAAAACTGAGTTATCTTTTTACAGCCAAGAAATACTTTACTCCGGCCCAACTTCTTCTCCTATATAAATCTCAAATTAGACCCGCGCTCGAATATTGCTCTCATGTTTGGAGCTCGGCTCCTAAACATACCCTCGACCTACTTGAGAGCGTACAAAGACGAGCGATCCGCCTGATCGGGGACTCGGCGCTGACGTCGGGACTACAGTCGCTATCACATCGAAAGCGCACGGCCGACCTCTGTCTGTTTTACAGATATTATCACGGGTGCTGTTCTTCGGAGATTCTTGGTATTGTTCCACGCAATTCGGTCTATATGCGCTCCACAAGACAATCCGACGGATCGCACCCGTTTGTGGTTCATCTCCCGACAGCGCAAACATCCCTGTATCAGAACTCGTTCCGTTACAGAGCGGGGAAGCTGTGGAACTCCCTTCCCACGCGAGTGTTCCCGGAGCGTTACAACCTGCAACTGTTCAAAAAGAACTGCAACAGTTATTTGATGGCATCTCGGGGCGTCCACTCGACGCTATAAGTTCGCCTCTCCCGAGAGAAGTCTAATTAAAAAAAAAAAAAAAAAAAAAAAAGGGACTATCACCGCTGTTTTCCAACATTTTGGGAAATGTGAAGCGTTTATTATGTGGTTGAGAAGAACGAGAATGGGGAGTAAGTTTTCCGGGTGAAGCCTTTTAAATAGAAGGTTAGGGATTCTATCCAAGCCTGTCGATTTTTTATTGTTACGCGAAGTAATCAATTCAGATAATTCTGTAAAGCTTAGGAATGTGTCGGTTCCCATGGCATGTGACGCTTTATTGGTTTCGTTGAATTCAGTAATGAATGGTGGGAAGGATGGCTCCAGTGTGCCTGAGATGAATTCATTCACGGTGTCGTGGAAATTAGTGGCTGGGAGGGAATCGTTTTGTTTATGAGTTTTACAGAAGGGTTCAGCGAGACAGTTTGCTATATCAGTGTCCGATTGGGCGATGTTACTGTTAGTTGGTTGGATGAGATAATCTATTCGAGGCTTGAATTTACGACCAGTTAGTCGATTTATATTTTTGAATAGGTCACGGTTTGGTTTGATACTGTTTAGAGTAGACGTGTAGGTCTGATCGGTGAAATTTTTAAGTTGTCCATTTATCAGGGTGGTCAACTGCTGTATTTGTTGTTTAATAAAGCGTGAGTAGCTAATATCCAATTTACGTCGGAGTTGTTTTTTTATGCGCAATAATTTTGTGAGGAGGTTGGGTAATGGTTTTCCTAAGTGGTTATGAGGGACGGTCGTAGGGGTATGGCTGAAGAGAGCATTTCCCAGTATTTGCTCTATTTTTACAGCTGCCTGGTCAATTTCAGTAGGGTATAGGTTTGAAGATGCCGGTAAAGAATAATTTGAAAAACTGGCAGCAATATCGTTATTGACTTTTTTCCAGTTTGTTTTGGAAAAATTAGGGATAGGATTCACTGTGTAGAGTGGTTCGCGCGAAGGGATTTGAACCGTGGAGTGGACGGACCCATGATCGGATGGGAATGTAAAGGACACTGTAGGGGGATTAGATGAATAGATATCTGTGGATTTTAGGAAGAAATCGATTGTTGATTTGTTTGTACTACAAATTCGAATAGGTTGCAATGGACAGTCTGCGTAAACATATGGGTGAAGTGGGAGGAGATCTAGGAGTTGGTAGCCATATTTGTTGCACTTGATGTCATTAAATGATGTATGTCGAGTATGTCTCCCCCTATGATGAAAGGTGCCAGCAGAGACTGCTGGATTATTTGAGAAACGTCTGCACTAGGGAAGTTAGGTTCACGAGAAGGGTGAATGTATATAGACGACAAAACCAGTACTTTATAACTTCTGCAGAAGAGTTTAACTGCCGTGTATGCGACATTAGTTATGTTAGTGAACCTGATTTCAGTAAATTGGAATTTCTTGTGTATTAGAATTCCAGTGCCACCATGAGGGCCAGTGGTTCGCGGGTTGGACACAAATGTGTAATTAGGAATGTATACTCGAGAGTTTGATTTAAGCCAAGTTTCTGAGAGAAGAAGAACATCTGGGGAGAACTTTTCACAAACAAACGGAGGTGTTGTCTACGAGTGTGAGAATATATGGATTCTGTGTTGAGGGAGACTAGGATTAAGCTATTCATTAAGGGAAAGAATGTGGGAAGTTATTAAATCTAAGATCTGACCTTTTTTTTCTATTTCCGAGCTGTGTTTCAGGGTGGGTAGCAGCGTATGCAGGCTTCTAATATAACCCATGATGTACAGGTTGAGAACGTTGGAATTGGGTTGATGAGGTTTAGTCCAGTTTCGGGAATCTTTCGTAACTTCTGCATAGGATATTCCTGATCCCGCGAGATGAGATGGTTGAGGTGATGAAGATTTAGTTGCTGTTGCTTTGGTTGGTGCTGGTTTATTTGTTGTCGTGTGTGCCGATCATCTCTCGAGGATTCGTAGCTTTTCGGGACATTGGGAAAAGTTCGCTGGATGTGGGCCTCCGCAGTTACAGCACGTTACTGTGATTTTATTTGTGGTTGTTGATCCATCAGCTTTTGTTTTTTGAATTGTTGTTGGTTCTGTACCAGGTGGGTTTACCTTGCATACTCCAGGTGTATGCTGTTCGGCACATTTCCCGGATCGTGCACTTAAATACCGCGCAGCTGCTAAGTGACCTGAACCTTGACATCTTTTCCAATGGAGAACGTCCTGTTTGTGTGGTTCCCCAATCGCAATTTTATGCGTAAACAAATATTTTATTTGTTTAAGCCGGCTAACATCTTCGTTCGGTGGAATCTGTACGATTCGTAAACTCCGAATATTGTTTTCTCTCATATGAGGAGTTTGGAAGTAGTCCAATCTGTGTATACTCAGTTCCGGGCAGATCCTCGATATTTCGAGTAGGAGGTCCTCATTTGTCCATGCTGGGTCAATGTGCCTTATGATGAATGTCTTTGGTTTACTCTGGGCATGTTGAAAACTGAAGAACTCATGTTTTTTCTCTGTGAGTTTTTTTTACTGCCGTGTCGTGGTCCGTCAAAGTTGTTGTCATGATCGAGATCGAGGAGCCTTTGGAATTTGTGGTAAAGTTTCGATGTCCTAAGGCATTCTCGAGCATCTTGATTACTTCCTTGATGCTAGTTGCATTTTTGATGTAAATTGGTGGTGGCCTCACCTTATTTGTAATTTTGTGTCCAACTGTTTGCCACTGGTCATCTATTTTGTTGGTATATTGGGACGTTGACGGTTTATGTGATGACGATGGTTTGATGTTGGTTGTTAAGGAGATGTCTGATCTTTGGGGATGTACCTCCTTCATGCAGACATCGTCGTAGGTTTTGGTCGGTGATTGAAGAGAGCGTATTTTGTCGTGCAGTTGGTTCATTTGGGCTGTAAGCAGCCTTATTTGTTCCATGGCGTCATTGTACTTCTTCTGGTAGTCGATGGTTGGTTGAGTAGTCATTGTAGCGATTTTCTTCGGGGCGTTTAAGCTACTGTGGACGGTTTTTTTTCCGTTTTATAGTTAATCGTTGGGCAGCACTGGGACCGTTGCCCGGCATCTGCGAACGCAAAATCCAGATACGGTCGTTTATTTTTTGTTTCGGTTTACCAATTTTGTAATAGTTTTCATAAGGTATCACCGAGATTTAAGTAATTTACACTATCACTTTACACAAAGAACAATGTTCTGTCACATACCGTTCTTAATGACGGTACCACATTTATGGTTCACACGCCCACACGTTTTTTTTTGTTTTTTTTTTCTTTTCTTTCTGTCAAGCAGTGGCAGTGGCAAAACGCGTCTACACACTAAGACGATCAGAGTGGGAATGCCATATCTTCATTTTTGAATCAGTCATGCATGTAATTTATGAGCAACAAAAGTGAACATTTTACAATGTCGACATTTTGTGCACAAAGAACTTGTATTAAATTTGATGTGTAGTGAAAATTTCTACTGCAGGAATATTGAAAATGTTGCAGAAGACCTTATCTCGAAAACACAAACTTATTATTAGTGTAAAGGCTGCAAATAGGGTCAACAATGCTTTGGACATGAACCTCATCCGAGACAACCACAAACATCAACTGATGAATAACACGTCAAGGAAATCAAAGAATTGGTAGTGAAAAATTGCTGATTGTTATCAAGAGACGTTGCTGATAACATTAGCATTTCAGTTGTTTTTTTTTTGTTTTCTGGATAAAAGTGGAAATCTTCAAAAGATACATCTGGATCGATCCAGATTCTACCGGGAAAACTGTCCGTCTCATAGTCACTCAAAAATCATTTGTTGGGTCTCTTAATCTTACGTACTCTGTGAGTACGTATTGCACATTTTTTATTTTACGCTCACAGTACATGCAGTATAGGTCATTCACATGCTTATACATTCCATCAAAAGAGTGTCGGGAATTGATAATTTAAACAGTCCGCTTTAAGTGATTGTCAAAATTCTTTTTGTCGTTAGATTGGCACAATTATTCTTCTTACCTGACGAGGAATTTAAGCGCGATCTCTTATTTAGTTTGTTAAAAGTGCGCCTTTTTTTTATTAGACTTCTCTCGGGAGAGGCGAACCTATAGCGCCGAATGGGCGCCCTGAGATGCCATCAAATAACTGTTGCAGTTCTTTTTGAACAGTTGCAGGTTGTAACGCTCCTGGAACACTCGCGAGAGAAGGGAGTTCCACAGCTTCCCCGCTCTGTAACGGAATGAGTTCTGATGCAGGGATGTTCGCGCCATCGGGATATGAACCACAAACGGGTGCGATCCGTCGGATTGTCTTGTGGAGCACATATAAACCGAATTGCGTGGAACAATACCAAGAATCTCCGAAGAACAGTATCCGTGATAATATCTGTAAAACAGACAGAGGTCGGCTACGCGCTTTCGATGTGATAGCGACTGTAGTCCCGACGTCAACGCCGAGTCTCCGATCAGGCGGATCGCACCTCTCTGTATGGTCTCAAGGAGGTCGAGGGTAAGTTTATGAGCCGAGATCCAAACATGAGAGCAATATTCGAGCGCGGGTCTAATTTGAGATTTATATAGGAGAAGAAGTTGGGCCGGAGTAAAATATTTCTTGGCTCTAAAAAGATAGCTCAGTTTTCCTTAGGCTGGCGATGCTCGAAACGTGTTTATGCCATAATACGTTCCCACAGACCGTGACGCCGAGCATTTTTAAGCTTTCCCCAGCTTCGAGGGCCGGGCCATTCATCATCAGCTGTGGAACCGATGATCCACTTTTCTTTGTGAATGTTGTATATTGTGTCTTCGCTGCATTGAAGTCGACGAGATTCCCCACTGCAGGACGTTATCTAGATCCTGATTCAGAGAGTCAAAATGTCTACATCTCAGCTGATGCGACGCAGATGCACCAATCGGCCGAACACTCAAAAAGGAGGAAACAAGCGTACTATCATCCGCAAAACTGAACACTTTGTTATCCGTTGTCTCCAGCTAATCATTTATGTGAAGCAAGAATAAGGTTGGAGCCAAAATAGAACCTTGGGGCACCCCCGAATTACCAGGATACAGATCCGAACACTCGCCGTCCACAACAACCCGGTATCCCCAGAAGAATAATCTGTGATACTAACTCCACGCAAGCGTTAACATCGGAGTTTCCGAAGCACATCTCGGACCATGGAAAGGATGGGAAGAAATCTCGCAAATCGTCCCAGTTAGCTGCCTCATACTTCCATACATGGCGAAGCTGACTAGGCTGTTTTTTCGCCTGATATGGGTAGGGTATAAATACTCGGTTCGGATGTCAAAAAAAGGTCCAGGGAGTTCGCATAATCGCCTCGGGCATCCGGCACTCGCGTTGGCTCTTCCATGAGTTGAGTCAGGTTGTGGCTTACAGCAAACATCTGCGCCAGCCTCCCAGCCTCGTCGGTTCTGTTAGAATGTAACAACCAGCCGGAATTGTGCACATTAAATCGCCAAGGACAACAATTTCAGAAGCTGGGTGGTTGATCTGTATCCAGTCGACGGTATGTGAAAGATGTTCGAAAAATGTCGCCGGTCGATCATCATTCAGGGAGCAGTAAAGGCAAAAAAGAAATTTAACAGAATTCCTCAGCACGACCCTTCAACCATATGATGTCCATATTATTCGGTTCCAACGCTTCCATCTTCGGGAAAGCCAGATCGGACCGCGCGAAGACGCAGACTCCGCCCTTAAATCGGAATCCCGAGTGTAAGTCGTATCCTGAGCAACGAAGATATGTCGAATCAGTTGACGAATCGACCTGGGTCTCAGTTAGGGCAAGGATATCAGGTTTCGTTGTTGCAAATATTGGTGGACGGCGTTTACATTCGTATTGGTGAAGCCGATGCCCCCGATGTTACAAAATGCCGTCACCAGTCGAGCGTGGGCAGAGCCTCGAGAGCGACCCCGGTTATACGATGACGAACCTCTTAAAGTTCCGTTATTTAGCATGATATCTGCATGATGTTCCTCCTTCCATAGTCCCCCCCGGAGATCCGAATGGGAGCCTAGTTTACCTCCGGAATTCTTTATATCAGAAGGCGCCATCATGACTTATCTCCGTGTCAGTCCGGGCCATCAGTCAATGTTCCGAAATATAGTCGAAGATTTCTCTCGCCGATATCGCGGAATGTACAGCGTGACGGGGTGGTATCTCACCTTGACTACCACCTAACCAATCTTTTCTCGAACCGGTCCAAGCTCCGAAAGATGGTCAGGGATTTCTCCCGACCATCTCACGGAGCCTAAAGCTTGTTGGGGTGGGATTTTACCGGGCGTACAGGGCGTTGGGCCCCCGGCTACCACTCGGCCTTTATTCGCCTCTTACGACAAGCCGACCCAGCTGTTAGTATATTCTAACGCCCTACTCACAGGGCAAGTTCAGTCTTCGTTTCGAATTATCTTTTATGCCTTCTATTGGCTGAAAACGGGTGTCTCGAAGTGGTCAGACTTTTGGAAAGAGAAAAAAGTCAAGCGGAGTTATATCAGGTGAAAACAGTGGTTGTTCGATGCTATATGTTGAGTTTTTGGTCAGAAATTTGTGCATAATGATAGCCTTGTGAGATAGTGCGTTCTGGTGGTGCAAAATCCATATGTTTTCTTACCACAACCTTGGCCTATTTCTAGGAATTTGCTATCTCAAACGCTGCATAATGCCCATAGAATATTCCTCATTTAACGCCTGACCTTCTGACAAGAATTCCGAGCGCACAACACCGCGATAATCAATGAAAACAGTCAACACCATCATTGCATTTAGGACTGCGAGCGCTTAGAGCTGAGCCGGACATGTGGCGTAAATGAGCAACGGTAAGACCAATGGGAAAGACACCGACAGGACGGCAGGGACTGAGATGAGAGGACAATGTTAGGTTTGACCTTCAAGAGATCAGATCGGATGATCAAGCGTGGAAAGAAAGCACACAGGGAACGATGGCGGAGTCGAGTCTGCAAGGTCATGAACTTCCGGCGGATAAATAGTAAAAAAAAAAAATAAATAGAGCGCTTCGAGCAGTGACTGGGCTCTACGGTTGGTCTTAGTGCTTCCCCATTTTATCGTCCAGGCATTGGAATCTGTGACAATTATAAGAGGGCTCTTTGCTCTGGCATCTTCAGTTATCCGATTTAGGGAGCATTTGACTTCTTTTGCTCCCTACAGAGGTGGGGTGTAGTAGAAATGAATTCCCTTGACCTTAGCATAGACGAATCCTTCCAGCCGCTGGTCAATTACGCTCTCTACAGGAGAATTTTCTTTTGTCCAGATGGCGTAGAATTTTTGACGGTAGAACAACGGGAAAGGGACCGCCAGGACGACCGCGAGGGAGATGGGAGAACAATGTTAGGTTTGACCTTGAGGAGTTCGGACCGGGTGGTCAACCGTGGAAGGAGAGTGCACAGGGAACGATGGTGGAGTCGAGTCGGTGAGGTCATGAACTACCGCGTTCCAACAGGCCAATAAATAGAATAGATATCTGCAGAGGCCTTTATTTTTATAGTATGTTTCAAGTTGCACAGTCCGCAATGTCTGATTACATACATAAGTAAATAATATATCCAAATTTCCACTTACACATTTTCGAGTTACACGGAAACAATTAATCGTGTAACTTGAGGGAAATTGTGAGGGAAATTGTGTCTATACAAATTTTTGGACACATCGTCGATATTGATGTTCCTGATTGAACAGATCGAATTGTTACCTGTGCATTCGATATTATTCAATCTTAATAACTCATTTGTTCGGCTTTATAATCGACTTCCAGTCTCGGCTCGTAGTCTTTTCCACAGATCTCGATCGTAAGCCGAATTAAATAGTCATAGATACGTCAGCTTACTTAGTCAGTAGAATTTTTACCTCCTGTTATCCGGCTCATCTGATTGGTAATGAATTTCACAATTCGTAGGAGAAGGAGGTCAATAAGGGTGTAACCCCTAATGTTGACATTTAATATTTGATTATATCTCGGGGAAAACTCCTCCGAGGTTACTAATTTATTGATATTCACCTGTTAGTTGCACGTCTCCTGGGGGCGGTTTCTTCTTGGCGGCAGGTTCTTCGTGCGGGCTTCCTGCGGTCTTGAACTTATCGGGTGGCGGTCTTTTTTCGATTTGTGAATTGAAACAACACTTTTTCTTTATACTAACTTTTCAGCTTTACTATTTATTAGAAATACTGGGAATGTCCATCCCTTTATTTATTTTACATTTTGACTTTAAAAAACAAGACTAAGAAGGTCCGCTGTGCAATTCCGATGGCTGCAACCTTCTTACTTGGTTATTACGCTACACTGTAAAGAAACTCACTTGCACTACCCTTTAAATACCAATTTATTGGTGAGTTAATGCAGATGATGCATTTTCCTCAGCCAGAACGTGTAACTTATTCTGAGATTATTCGCCTGTCATAATCCATTCGCAATATTCAATAATCGTTTACTTGTTCTGTAAAAACTGCAGCGACAGATAATCGAGCAATTCCATAATCGTTTAATTTTCCTTGCAAAAAATGCAACGGTATCGGCTAAAAACGTATTTGACTCGTAGTGGCAATGACCGAACCAATTACAGTACATTGCTCTACGTACAAATCGTATCATACGATTAATCGCGCCTCACTACTGTGTTCGCTATTTCGCCGAACTCAGCACTTTTCCGACGCTCGATTATTTCGTCGTCGCTGATCGTTGCTAATGCCACTTGTGCTCGCATATCATGTATCACACTTGTAAACATGTGTACTTGTAACATGAGACCGTGTAGGACTGTGGGCAGGTGCTTGTTTGATTTTCGTAATACGAAGCAGAATGTAAGGTCAAGTGTATGACTGATATATGCTTTGGCTTTGGAAGGTGGGCATGGATGGGCAATTATAGCAACGTATGCGATATGAATTAATTGCCCGTAGGGAAAGCTTTGCTTCCGAATGAATGTGAATTTCAATTGTTTGCATTGTATGCAAAATACGAATTTCAATTGCTGGAAAGGCGAGTATTGCATTATATGCAGAATACTTTGATATAGATGAAATCCTCGGATGATGGAATCTTAATTGTATTATGTATGTTGAGACGGGGTGTAAAGCGAGGTGTAACAAGGGCAATAAATGACAATAAAGGTCAATAAATGTTTGTTACTTACAAGGATATTCGTGATAGTAGGAGATGTATGAGGTGGGTCAGAAAATGAAATCTTAAGTGTCCTTGCGATGTAAAATCATTTAGTATTGATGACCACCGGCTGACGGGAATTCTAAAAAAGAACATGTGTTTTCGTATGAGTTGGGTACGCGTCGTGTGTATTCATTGGAAGACTCTGGGAATTGAGTTTCCAATCAGTAGGAAACGTATGTGGGGCTGAGGTATAGCTCATCGATAAAGCCGTTGGTATTACCACAGAATTGGTTTGTGGATCCCAGTCTGTCGCATTATTATTGCTGGGATTTAGGCGTTCTGCGGTTTATTTATATAATAGACTAATGTAGTAGAGAATAGATTTAGAACTGTTTACTCCAAGATAGCTTGTTTGTACATTACTATTGCAGTGTGGTGTCATGCTTTTGTAATGTGAGCTTTTGGCGAACGTATACGAAATACCATTTATAGTAACGTTTCGAAGCCTGTTTCTATCTGGTTTTTGTAATATCTTTCAACCGCAAATTGTAATTTATATACCTGACAGCGAATGCGCGTTATTATTTCAAATAATAACGCATTTCAAATAAATTATTGTAGTGTATCTATAAAATGTAAGTCCTGTGCTGTTCAATTTTAAATAGATAAGATAAAATAACGTAAAAAGAAGAATAAATTACCGACGAAAATTCTGAATAATGTCATTACTGTTGTAGGAAAGACTTGCAATAAAATAGAAAATGTCCATCTACTAATACATACTGCGCTACATAGATATTGAACATTACAACATTTATACCCACCCTTATCGTCAGACATGATGCAAAACTTTTAAGTATCACAACGCGGCAAAATCATCTAATGCCACTATCATGAAGTTATCTACTCTCCTGCACACCGATCCTTGTTCAAAGAAAATAAGAATCTAATGCAGATTTAATGTTGTTACTTAGTTACTCAATTCTACAAGCAGGGTACTATTAATGTAGCTGTAAAGTTGTATAGTTCCATAAAGATAAAAATATAAATAGTTCAAGTATTCAACTGTATCCATAACTGGTATGAATGCTTCGAGAACATTTCATGCTCAATGTTTAGGCCATTCACAGGAACTACATAACTGCCCTTCTGTCGTACAATATTCTCGGAATCGAGGATACCCGAAGCTATTGTTCAATCAACGAATTAAGCAGGATTAGGTCAGCACGTGGGGGTGTTTGTCGGCTGTGTTCAATGTTGACTGAATCCAATCGTTCAATGAAATAAGAAACTTTTGTCGTTCAATAAAACTTTTGTTCATCAAAAAAAGACGACGAGGCAGTCAAATAATCCTGGCAAACTTATATCCAATGTGGTTAATAGGCGAAGGGATTTCAAACACTCGTCTTCCGGTATATCCTTTTGTGCTTACCTTTATTTCGCTCAAGGGTTTATTATTAAACCTTTGATGTGGGAATATTCGTATTTCAGAAGTGTATTAAGTGAAGGGAAAAAGGGTAATGATGTTTTATGTCAATGTGTGCTGATTGTGTGGGTTCCACGCACAAAGTGTCGTAAAAACAGCAGATGTGTCGAACGGCTCTACTCGGGTATGCTGCGGCTGAGGAAATCATTTAACATATAAACTTGTCTCTACTCCTGAAATTATGTAGGTGAGTTAACACAGCAAATTTTTATGCAAGACGATTATTGAGGGAAAGGACTAATCCAACTTGAGTAAAAAAAAAATTCAACGACCTACTTTATGCTGCCGTCGCAGTTTGCGGAGGACTGTATATTGTCATCATATTTTGGCTTTTCTATATGAAATGAATGGAATTGCATGTACGCGTAAGGTTTCACTACCAACGGAGTAATTATGTCTAATTTAATTTTTCTTTACATTGAATTTCGCAAAATGACGCCGGTTTTTTAAATGAGTCTTTATTAACACATTTATTATAACAGAATTAATATATAAAATACAAATAAATAAATAAACGCTATAAATTCAATTTGGAATAAATGCTAAGGGTTCTTCCCGAGGAGTCTAAATTCTCAGTAGCATATTAATTTTTTTTTTGTATTCCACTTCTCTCGGGAGAGGCGAACCTATAGCACCGAGTGGGCGCCCCGAGATGCCACCAAATAACTGTTGCAGTTCTTTTTGAACAATTGCAGGTTGTAAGCTCCGGGAACACTCGCGTGGGAAGGGAGTTCCACAGCTTCCCCGCTCTGTAACGGAACGAGTTCTGATGCAGGGATGTTAGCGCCGTCGGGATATGAACCGCAAACTGGTGGGATGCGTCGGATTGTCTCGTTGAGCGCAAATATACGAATTGCGTGGAACAATACCACGAATCTCCGAAGAACAGTACCCGTGATAAGATCTGTAAAACAGACAGAGGTCGGCTACGCGCCTTCGATGTGATAGCGACTGTAGTCTCGAAGTCAGCGCCGTGTCCCCGATCACGCGGATCGCTCGTCTCTGTATACTCTCAAGTAGGTTGAGGATATCTTAAGGAGCCGAGCCCCAAACATGAGAGCAATATTCGTTGTCCATTTATCAGGGTATTCAAGAGTTGGATTTGATTTTTAATAAAAGGGGAGTAACTGCTATGTAGTTTTCGTCTAGGCTGTGTTTTTTATGTGTAACCGATTTGTAAGGGTGTTGGGTAAAGATTTTTCTAGGTGATTATGAGGGATGGACGTAGGCGTGTGGCTGATGAGGCAATTTTTTAGTATTTGCTCTATTCTTAAGGCTGCTTGATCACTTTCAGTAGAGAGTAGGTTTGAAGACTCTGGCAAAGTGTAGGCTGTAAAACTGGCAGCAATATCCCTATTGACTCTTCTCCAGTTTGTCCTGGAGACATTCGGGATTGGATTGAATGAGTAGCGTGGTTCGCGGGCAGGGATTTGAACAGTGGTGGGGACGGATCCATGTTCAGATGGGAATTCGAAAGATACTATAGGGGAATTAGCTGAGTAGATGTCTACGGATTTTAGGAAAAAATCTATTGTTGATTTAGTTGAATTGGAGATCCGTGTTGGATGTAATGGACAGCCCGCGTAAATATATGGATGGAGTGGAACGAGTGCTAGAAGTTGGCAACCGTATTTATTGCACTTACTGTCGTTGAATGAAGTATGCCGGGCATTCCAGTCTCCTCCTATTATGAAAGGTGCAGGTAGAGACTGTTGGATTATTTCAGTGATGTCGGAACTAAGGAAGTTTGGTTCCCGAGAAGGGTGAATGTGTACGGACGACAGTATAAGCGCTTTGTTGCTTCTGCAAAAGAAATTAATTGCCGCATACTCAATATTATTTATATTGGTGAACTTAATTTCGGTAAATTAGAATTTCTTGTGTATTAGAATTCCAGTACCTATACGAGGTCCAGTGGGGATATATACTCGGGAGTTTGATTTAACCCACGTTTCCGAGAGGGGGAGGATATCTGGAGGAAACTTGTCAACGAACAATCGGAGGTGTTGTCTGTGAATATTGCAATATATAGACTCTGCATCATCATCATCAGCACTACAACTGGGATCCGGTCTTGGCCTTATTTAACAAATCTCTCCACCGGTCCCGATTTCGAGCCGATGTCATCCAGTTTAGCACTCCCAGGCTCTGGGCGTCCTGGTCCTTCCATACATCCGCGCTGTCTCCTTCCATACATCCTGCCACAAAGGACTTTCCTCATTCGAGCTAGGTGTCCCGCCCACCGGAGTCTACCGAGCTTGATTTTTCTTACAATATGAGCTTCAAGGTAGATTGCGTACAACTCATGGTTGTAGCGTCTCCGGAATCGTCCTCCCTCACATATGGGGCCAACAATTCTCCTTAAGACCTTTCTCTCGAACGCGGTCAAGAGTTAAGAGTGCCTTTTATTAAGCACCCAGGTCTCGGATCCATACATGAGTACTGGTAAGACCATGGTCTTATACAGTAGTAGCTTGGATGTTCTGGATAAATTTCGGGATTTAAAGAGCCTTGATAGACCATAGTAGGCTTTGTTGGATTTAATCAGCCGTTCGCGTATTTCTTCTTCCATATTGTTATCGGCCGATACTATTGACCCAAGGTAGTTAAAGGATTGCACTACTTTAAATTCGTGCTCCACTACCCTGATAGTTTGACCAACGTTAGATCTTCTCTTCGCAGAAGTTGCCACCATGTACTTGGTTTTTCCCTCATTAATGTGCAGTCCCAGTTTTTGTGCCGCCTACTCGATCTGGGTGAAGGATTCCTGTACAGCCGAATCGGATCTACCGATGATGTCGGTGTCATCTGCGTAGGCAAGTATCTGGCTGGCCTTGGTGACAATAGTCCCTCTTGTTGTAACGCCAGAGTCACGGATTGCTTTCTCCAACGCCAGGTTGAAGAGGAGGCAGGCCAGACCGTCCCCTTGTCGGAGTCCATTATGGATGTTTATTGGTTTGGACAGCAATCCCGCTACTTTTACTTGACTAGTTACGTTGGTCATGGTCAACCTACAAAGTCGTAACAATTTGTTTGGAATGCCGAACTCTCTCATGGCATTATAATGTTTCTATCCTGGCTAAGCTGTCGTAGGCGGCCTTAAAGTCTATGAATAGATGATATAATGAAATCTTAAATTCCAGACATTTTTCCATTGCCTGCCTAAGGGTGAATATCTGATCAATTGCTGATTTGCCTGGGATGAAGCCACACTGCTATTGACCAATGATGGCTTTAGCGTATGGGGATATCCGGTCTTGTAGGGTAGTGGAGAGTATCTTACAGGCGGTACTCAGCAATGTTATACCCGTATAGTTGCTGCACAGTGTAATATCTCCTTTCTTATGTATGGGGCAAATTATACCACGACGCCAATCTTCCGGCATCTCCTCTTGCTCCCATACGTGCACCACGATCTCGTGAATTGCGTGATGTAACGCTGTCCCTCCTTGTTTGATCAGCTCAGCTGGTATGCCATCAGCTCCAGGGGCTTTATTTGATTTTAGCTGTCTAACGGCTTTTAATGTTTCCTCAATGCTTGGTGGCGGCAGCATTTGGTCTTGGTCTTGCATTGGTGGAGCCTCCAATTCTTCTGTGTGCTGACCAGTTAGCAATTCATTGAAGTGCACTTCCCATCGCTCCAGAATGCCTTCAGGATCGGTGATCAGATTACCCTCTTTATCCTTCCAGTAAGTGCAGCGTGGTGTGTACCGCGTCATACTGCAGATTATTTGGTAGAACTTCCGCGCCTGGTGCGGACATCGCTCTCTATTTTTCTCTATTTCACAGACAAGGTTTTTTTCCCAGGCACTTTTCTTTTGTCTGTGAAGTCTTTTTTCAGATCTTCTGAGCTCTTTGTACTTCTCCTCGCGTACCCGCGTCCTATGAGACTGCTGCATTGCCCGATATGCAGCATTCTTACGTTCAGTCGCTAGTTTGCACTCATCATCAAACCAGTCGTTCCGATCTCTACGACTACTGCCTAAGATGGAGTTGGCAGTACTAATGACAATATTCTTAAGGCGTGTCCATTTCTCTTCTACGCCCGGGATTCTGGCCCCAGGACTTACTCTCGCTCCGTATAGTGAGCTCTGTATAGTGAGCGTATGTTCCATGAAAAAATCCTTAAATCATTTAGCCCGTTTCGTTTCCGTGGTCGTCGTCGTGTATCCGGTCCATATCCGAGGCTTGTTAAATTTTCCATAATAATTCATTTTTACGGGCCTGGTTATTAGCCTTGCGCCAACCTTTCTCAGGATGTCGCTGCATGCATTGGTTTACTACTTGGCGGGTGTCAAAGTAGCTATCCAGGGGTGTCACGTGGAGACTGCATGTCAACTTGGATTGAACAGGGACAAGGATCGTCCTGGCCTTCGCCGGGTAGAAGGCAATCAGAGACTTTGTCCTGTATGTTCGCACCCATCCCCCCATATAGACTCTGCACTGTGGGGAACTATGGTTAAATTAGCCATTAAGGGCAAGGATATGTGAAATTATAAGAGATAAAATCTGACCTTTTTTTCTATTTCTCAGCTGTGCTTCAGCCTGAGCAGCATCTTCTGTAAGCTACTTAGGGATCCTGTGATGTCCAGATTAATTTCATTATAGTTGAATTGGTGATTTTTTGTCAAGTTATGGGTATTTTTGACCACCTTTGCATATGATATTCCGGGACTTGTAAGATGTGTTGCTGAGGTGGTGTTTTGGTTGGTGAAGGTTTGCTCGTTGCCATGTGTGTTGTTCACCTTTGAAGATTTCTCAGCTTATCTAGTTAGCAGGGTGGTGTCCTCCGCAGTTACAGCATGTCACTGTGATTTCCTTCGTTGTAATGGACCCATCGGGTTTGTTGTTTGGACTGTTCCTGGTTCCATCCCAGGCGGCTGACCTTGCATTCTCCAGGTTGATGTTGCTCTGCACACTTTACGCATCGTATGCTTAGATGATAGCGCAAGGCTAATAACGTTGCCCGTAAAAATAAATTATTATGCAAAACTTAACAAGACTTGCTGAATAAGGCCAAGACCAGATCCCGGTTGTAGTTTTTTTTTTATTTTTTTTTATTTTTAGACCTCTCGGGAGAGGCGAACCTATAGCGCGAGTGGGCGCCCCGAGATGCCACCAAATAACTGTTAAACTTCTTTTTGAACAGTTCCAGGTTGTAACGCTCAGGGAACACTCGCGAGAGAAGGGAGTTCCACAGCTTCCCCGCTCTGTAACGGAATGAGTTCTGATGCAGGGATGTTCGCGCCGTCGGAAGATGAACCACAAACGGGCGCGATCCGTCGGATTGCCTTGTGGAGCGCATATAAGCCGAATTGCGTGGAACAATGCCAAGAATCTCCGAAGAACAGCACCCGTGATAATATCTGTAAAACAGACAGAGGTGGGCTACGCGCCTTCGATGTGATAGCGACTGTAGTCCTGACGTCAGCGCCGAGTCCCCGATCAGGCGGATCGCTCGTCTTTGTACGCTCTCAAGTAGGTCGAGGGTATGTTTAGGAGCCGAGCTCCAAACATGAGAGCAATATTCGAGCGCGGGTCTAATTTGAGATTTATATAGGAGAAGAAGTTGGGCCGGAGTAAAATATTTCTTGGCTATAAAAAGATAGCTCAGTTTTCCTTAGGCTGACCTGGCGATACTCGACACGTGTTTATGCCACGATACATTCCCACAGACCGTGACGCCGAGCAATTTCAAGCTTTCCCCAGCCTGGAGGGCCCGGCCATTCATCATCAGCTGTGGAACCGATGATCCACTTTTCTTTGTGAATGTTGTATATTGTGTCTTCGCTGTATTGAAGTCGACTAGATTGGCCCCTCCCCACTGCAGCACCTTATCTAGATCCTGGTTCAGAGAGTCAATCTGCTTAGATCTCAGCTGATGCGACGTAGATGCACCAATCGGCCGAACGGTCGAAAAGGAGGAAACAAGTAAAACGTTTCTATAATGTAAATTAAGCAAACATGGAATTTGGCTGGAGTTTTACATATTCGCCAAACATTTTTGGGCAAGAAACCTTTGTCTCTTAAATATTCGACTTAGGAGTCCTCGTGCACAAAGATTTGGGATTAAAAAACATTTTTTTTCTATTTTTAAAAAGGATAAATATATGTTTAAAAAAGTTTTATGGTATTATCTAATGTAGAAGCCGAACATTTTTTTTGAAAATTGGCGTTTTTGTGCATTAAGTCGTACAAATCTCTTAAAATAATTATTAAGATATACAATATATATGGTCTTGTGTTTCGAGGTAATTAATATCATAAATATTAGAATTATTGAAAGCAAGTGCAGGAAGGTTTAGAACTGAATGTATGGTAGCGCATTTCATTAATGTTATATATAAAGAAAATATTCACACACTTAAATTACCGTCACAGTAAAATCGGATTACTATTCTTAAAATACACCAAAGAATAATGTTTTAAATCTTTCAGTATACGAAAGAGAGGACTCAACAAAATGGAAAAAAATTCTCATTCAACAGACCGTCATATTTTGTTCCCTGAAAACGAAGTAAAACTAAACCTGCTAAACCGAGGGAGGATTGTGGTGGTGCTTATTGTGCTTGAAGATTTGTTTACAAATTTCCCTAAAATGTGAAGGAATTGTCAACCTTAGGTTCAAATGTAACAATTCGTCATCGTTCACAAGAATTAGATATTTCAAGGCCCACCTTACCATGAGCTCACAGGAATGACATGCCATTTTTCTTCTCTCCTCAAGTGCGAGTACTTTGTCTGATTTTCATAAATCCAGTGGGATTTAGCTAATAATCAGAGCTATTAGGTGGATATCTTCTGTAGTCAGGATGTAGGGACAATTATTTGATGTGCTGTGTTTTTATTTTTTGTTAAAGTACATTTGAAAATTGAAATTTTACGTTTCATTTCATTTGCAGACATCATTTGGGGAGTGTCTTTGACGTGATATTTTGAAATAACCGTATTTGGGAAGATGATTTGCTTCTGAGGGAGAAATGTTGATGAACTAAAAAATTCAGAACACTTAGTGGGTTGTGCACTGATATGAAATTCATATAAATAACTCACAGAGTTCTCCTATTCAGGAGTTGATAATGTTATGACAGATAATATATTATTAATAATGTTATTACATCTCCTTTCTTCAAGAGAAACAGTACAGTTCTTTTCTATTACAGCGAACTAAAAATTCGTATTTATTTAATCTGTCTTTTTCACTGTTGAGAACAGAAGTCGTACGTCTAAGGATAAGCCTTTCTTAAACTCCACGCGCAGTAGTTATGGATTTGATAAGATGTTAGAAGGTTTCTCTCTTATTTGCTGATGCTGAAAACAGAAAACCTAAAATATCATGATGTTGCTCTTTTCAGTTAACTGCCTTCAACCATTAATCACGATGGGTCAGAAGGGTCAACACGTATAAATGGCATGTCTTTAAACGCAGCGTCATCGAAGAGCTTTAAAAATCCTTTGCTGTGAACACATTCTACAAGTGGCTCATGATGTACCTTCACTTCCATGAAAAGTAATCGATTGGTTTTCTTTTTTCTCGACAGTGTTACTAGCTTATCATTCCCAAAAGAAAAAGTGGATATTCTGTAGGGCTCAGGGGCTTATTTATATAGTGTGTGCGGCGCTTTGGTATAGTTTTTCACGAATCGTCAAACAACCAGTCGATTTTGACATTTTTATTCAATATAAGGGGGTGAATCAAAAATAAACGGTAATTTTACTTTTTTGCTTAGCAACAAGTTGCGACCTATATACTCGTATGCGTGGCTGTTGTTTGATTTATGAAGAGTAGGGGAATCGGCTTGACTAGCGGTCCCGTTCGACTTTGTCATAAGCCATGAGCGAACAGGAGGTACATACGTCTTTTGCGCATCATCATCATCATCGGCACTACAACCGGGATTCGGTCTTGGCCTTATTTGACAAATCTCTCCACCGGTCCCAATTTCGAGCCGATGTCATTCAGTTTGGCACTCCCAGGCTCTGGGCGTCCTGGTCTACGCCATCCCTCCATCGCAGACAAGGTCTGTCGCACTGTCTCCTACCATACATCCTCCCACAAAGGACTTTCCGGGCAGGCCCCTCTTCGCTCATTCGAGCTAGGTGTCCCGCCCACCGGAGTCTACCGAGCTTGATTATTCTTACAATATTAGTTTCAAGGTAGATCGCATACAACTCATGGTTGTACCGTCTCCGGAATCGTCCTCCCTCACATATGGCGCCAACAAATCTCCTTACGACCTTGCTCTCGAACGCGGCCAAGAGTTCAGACTGCCTTTTATTAAGCACCCAGGTCTCGGATCCATACATCAGTACTGGTAAGACCATGGTCTTGTACAGTACTAGTTTGGATGTTCTGGATAAATTTCGGGATTTAAAGAGCATTGATAGACCATAGTAGGCTTTGCTGGATTTGATCAGCCGTTCGCGTATTTCTTTTTCCATATTTTTATCGGCTGATACTATTGACCCAACATACTTCAAATTGGTGTTCCACTACTCTGATAGTTTGACCAACGGTAGGTCTTCTCTCCTCAGAAGTTGCCACCATGTACTTAGTTTTCCCCTCATTAATGTGCTATCCCAGTTTTTGTGCCGCATGCTCAATCTGGGCGGAGAATTCCTGTACAGCCGAATCGGATCTACAGTACGGTGTCATATGCGTAGGCAAGTATCTGGCTGGACTTGGTGACAATAGTCCCTCTAGTTGTAATTTCAGAGTCGCAGATTGCTTTCTCCAGGTTGAAGAGGAGGCTATGTTGTCATAGGCGGCCTTAAAGTCTATAAATAGATGTATAATGGAATCTTAAATTCCAGACATTTTTCCATCGCCTGTTTAAGGGTGAATGATCAATCACTGATTTGCCTGAGATGTAGCCACACTGATATTGACCACACTTATAAGTATCCCAATTCATTCGAATTGTATTTTTTAGTTTGTTTTGGATGGTTGCTAGTAGATCGGCTTTTGTATTGTTCCGAGCTTAGGGTTCGCTGGATTAATTATTTTTAATAAATAAGAGCCGTTAAATCGATTTTGAATTAATGTAGCACTTTATTAGTCCGTTAATAACAACCGTTACTTTTACCGTACACTTAACGATTTCTTGATAAGCTTCCGTACTTATCGCGTCTTTTACTGTGTAGGGTTATATTTTGTTAGATTGGTTTCCTTACCTACTTGGTGAGTCCAAAATGAAAACCCGATTTAATTTTATTTAATTTGTTTAATTTATTTATTTCAATTTTCGGCCGTTGCCTCGACCTCCGGATCCCAACTGATCTCGAATCCAAAATGCACTCCCCTTTTATACTCTGTGGCAACAGAGATTTGTTAAAAATATTACTTAAAAATTCTAAGAAGCCCAAACAAAATTGTGTGTGCTTCAATTGGAATAAGATTCCCGGAAGTGTACACGAACTCTATTTGAACTAATTCCCGGAAGGAGAAATCATGAAATGCATTTAATATTAGGCATTTCATAATTTCGATAGTTATAGGATGTAAACGCTAAATTTGTTTGAGTGTTGCTCCGTCTCCAACATAGGGAATTGAATCAATGCACGACAAATGGACTTTCGTTTATCTGTGATCGCACTGGTATGGTCTTCGATTTGGGGTGTGAGGTTCCGTCCACGTACTATTCAGCGCATTCTGGACTGGACTGCACCAAGGTAACCTGCCCAAACGGAATACCAACAGTAGTCCTTAAGAACTGTGCTCCAGAACTATCGCCGTGTGGAGGTTATATTTTTAAGTTGCTTTTTTATATCTTACCTCCTTGGGGAGATCCAGTTGCTTCCGGTGTCCAATAGTGAAAAACAATATAATTTATTAATTTTATTTATTTAATTTTTGTGATTTTTATTTTGGCCGTTGCCTCAGCCTCTGGATCCCAACTGATCCCGAATCCAAAATGTACTGCCCTTTTATACTCTCTGGCAACAGAGATTTGTTAAAAATTTTATTTAAAAATTCCAAAAAGCACAAACAAGATTTTGTGTGCTTCAATTGGAATAGTATTCTCGGAAGAGTATACGAATTTTACTTGAACAAATTCCCGGAAGGAGAAATCATGAAATGCATTTAGTATTACGCATTTCATAATTTCAATAGTTATAGGGAATTCAATCAATGCACGACAAATGGACTTTCGTTTAATTTTGCCGTGCATATGATTCAATTGGATTGGGATATAAGTTACTTGGAAATTGAATCAATGCGCAACAAATGAACTTGTGGTTTAAATCTATCGCGCATATGATTCAATTGGATTGGAATTATAGGTAAGTGGGTGAGAGTAGTGATTTAGGATCACTACAACTGCCTACTTCTTACTTATCTTCCCGATCTGCGTGCGACGTATTTATACCATTTTTCCTCATTCTGATTCGGTGTTTCGTTTCCGTCCGTTCCATAGCTTCATAGTCCAGTTTTCCAGTACTTTCTAGAATATTCTAGTACTATGTTTCGGACTTTCTAGAATATTCTAGTATTGATTGTCATATGCGTCACACTGCTCACTGGTCTCCTGGGTTAACAAAAAGTAGCCAGTCGGTCACGATTACCACCTTCATCTTGGCGTTCGGTCTTCGCTGAATCCTATAGACAACGTCGTTAATTCTTGTGAGAATCTTATACGGTCCTTCCCAATGGTGGTGCAGCTTCGGAGACCTTCCTTTTTGCCTATGAGGGTTATAAAGCCACACGTTCTCGCCTGCATTAAATCCGGATGCGTTGGCTCTAACGTCGTACCTTGTTTTCATTCTGTCACTTGATATCTTGATTTGCTTGGTTCTCCATGTGGAGTTGGTTCTCCATGTGATATAGAGAACCCCCACAGGCTGTCAAACAAGTATTAAACAACGTAACTTGAAAATTAATCTTTCTAAGGTTGGTACTATCTACCACCGTTTTATATTTTAATGAGCATTACCATCTATGTGTCAGGCCGATTAATTCTGCTACTGCCCTCGTAGACTTAATATTTCGTCTCAAACGGTAAAACAGTTTGCAGTTTGTTGTAAATGAATGGATTTTCTATTCAGTTTAATCCAACATCCCTTCTTATCGCTTAGTTTTTTTTAGTTCTAGAAACCTTTCAAAGGTAGTGTGACTGACCGTGAAAATCTCTATTTCTAAATCCTGTAATTCACTTGAATTTTTTTATTATTTATCACAAAAATCTAAATTTAATATACAGTTTTCAATTAAATCAAAATTCTCACTGACCTAAAAATATTTTTTTTTCTTTTCAGAACTGCGCTTTTTTTCTAATTCTAAACAATATTCAGTTTTTCGTGTTGTTGATGGATGAAGGCAGTTTAATAATGGAGGACCACATAAATGTAAAATAAGGAAGTCTTATTGTATATTTGCACACAAAAATAGAAAGGGCAATAAAATAATAAATAAATCAAAAGCTTAAAATACAACTCTTAAAAAAACTACACAACCAATTTAAATAAAAACAAATACGGCTTAAAAACCTATTAAATAAAATAATAAATTAAAACTAAACTTTACATAACACATTAAACTAAATGAACAAAAAAATGAAGGAAACAAACACAATATATATATATGTATAAGTATATGCAATCTTCTAATTTAATTTTCTTGACTAACTTCTGATTTAAAATAATAAACAACAAAAAGGCATAAACACAGCTTATGCAAGCAACAACAGTGCCGTCAACAAATGCAAAAAAAAAAAAACAGCAAAACAGTCCAAAATGTATTTGAATTTATAATAAACATACACCCGCAGCCCCGAAAAGCCACAACCAACGTAGTTGAAGCACGATTGTATTTTATTGCGCATGAAATCGATCAAATTGGATCTTAGCTGACAGGTTTAAGGCACCGGCAAAATATTTCAAAGACCTCTTCTTCTGGGTCCATCGCACTAAAACCTTGTATATTTACAAAAAACTAAAATATATATTTTACAAACCTATCGGCCAGTCCCCAACTTTCACTTCCTTTTTTTCCTTACTATCAACTATCTACCTATTAAAAAAATACTTACATAATTCTAAAAGTTAATTAAACAGAAATTTAAATAAGACAAAGCAAAATACAACAAAAAACTTTAACTTAACACACTTTCTTCGAAAATGTTTTTAAAAGCCTTTATAATGAACGTACTACAAAAACCATTACATGCCCTCTGTTGGATTTTACTAGGATTTGTATCAATAACTGTGCTTCCTGGTGAGTAAGAGAATATGCTTTATGTTACATGTTACAATTAAATTGTGCTTTAGTTTAAGGGGGTATCCTGGTGTACCGTTTTCAAAAAATCGATTTTTTATTGTTGTCTTAATCGATAGTATACCACTTGTAGAATACGCTCTCAAAGCCCCGGGTATGAATTTGTATTTTAGCGAGTAAAAATGAGCTCGGAAAGGACGAGTGCCCGAGCACACTGTACAGACAAGTTCGAGAGGGAGCCGCTTTAAAAGCATTTTTCTCAAAATCATGTTTTGGAAAAGCGTGTGCAAGATAGCATTTAATTTTACAAATGAATTCATATGATTTTTTGTTTTAATTAACGGTTAGTTAATTTGCTTGATGAATGTAGTTTTAGAAGTTAAAATTTTGTTTATAAACATTTATATAAACACAAGGATGTTGAAAATTGTTGCCAAAAAATTAACTAAACAAAACAATTTTTTTTACGGACCATCCTACAAGGCTTTACACTGCACAAGGCAAAGAAAACATTTTTTTGGCGCTGATGTCTTTTACTTATAACGTGCTTGTTTATGCATAACATTTTATGAAATAATTAATTTAAGCACTTCTATATATGCATAATAAATGTTCAAATTTGCAAAAATATGTATTAATTAGATTTTTCTAAAAAAAAAAAACGGCAAAATCTTTTTTGGACCTTCTACACCAGGATACCCCCTTAATTCAAATCAATTACATTAAGGAGTACCGAGTTTATATTGCAAATGTGACATAATAAAATGAGTGCACACAAAATTTGAAATAATAAATTATTTGGGTACACATGTTTTTTTTTCCCTTTTACCTCTTCGTCTCCTGTAGTGGTTGTTTCTTTTTGTTTATTTCCATTAAATTTGTATCCTTTTGTTTAGACTTTTGCGGCGGGGGGGGGTATTTACTGTTGTATCCCCGTTGCATCAGGAATGCCCATAACTTCGAGACGGCACACTGGAAATAGGTAGGTTTTGGTATTTTTTATTAACCGCAATTTGTAAAGCTCTGGGAATATTCCTGATGGAATGGGGTTCTACAGTGTTGTCGCAAAACGATTTCAGGTTCTTGCCGTTTATTGACCTGGTGGAAATTGAAGAAATCCTCAGATTGATTGATACGCATAGTCGTACACCTCTTACTACATGATTAACAAGCCGACTTTCACTACTTTCATTGAACCTCACGGAAACCTTCACTCAACGAAAAGTTATAAGTAATATCGGCTGCAAAGCTTCATACTTGTAAAACTGCATTTAAAAAACAGCGCCAGAAGATAATATGGGGAGAGATAGGAAGATATTTGTGAGTATGGCGTTAGAATATACTCATAGTTAGGCCGGGTTGTCGTAAGACTAAAGAGCGAGTGGTAGGTGGGGTCCCAACGCCCTGCCGCCTAGTGAAATACCACCCCATCAAGCTATGCGCTCCGTGAATTGTTCGGGACAAATCCCTGGCCATCTTTCGGAGCTTGGCTGATGGACCGGTTCGAGAAAAGGTTGTGTGGCGGTTCCGCCAAACGGCACTGTCTACTTGCCCAATTACCCCCAAGCTTCCTGTGCTGAAGCTCCTCAAACTCCATCATTTACCGCTGATGCAATTGCATTAGCGCCTGTAAAAGCTTCACGCATCAAGGTTATCTAACACATAACTTAAAAGTTCCTGTAAAAGAATTCTTACCTTTCACGCATCAATTCGCACCCAAATTCCCTACAAGAATTCTTTTCATCATACATGATCATAAATCTAAAACCTATTCGACACCTTCGGTTGCCAGGCAAATTCCAGCCTCCCCATATTTGCACTCCAATCTCCTCGCATACCTGAAACATTTTCCTTCTCAAGGGCATTTAATGCTTTCAACACAGTATCTAGGAATTCCCGTAAAGAATTTCTCCCACAAGGGCATTCATGCATGCATCAATGCATCCCAGCATTAGTGACCAAGAACGGAATTCTCGTTTAGTGTAAATACTCACACTAGAATTCTACCCTTGAGTTGTCTTAGATGCCATATACAATTGGCATAGATATTATACAAACCGTCATTGTGTAACCCTCTCTGTTTCGAAATGAGTTGCAACTATTGATACCCAGAAATGCTCCTTTGTTTGAATCTCCAAACAATCATCAACTCCGCGCATAGCCGCCGGATTGAATTCAATAGCATCAACAAATGCAAATAAAGAATCCGTTTCTTACAACGACCATTTATTTATTATTATTTACCTGACCCTCATTACAGACCGATGCCTTAGGTCCCTTCTCCCTTTGTTCCTTATCCCTCGTTTCAGTTTTCGTTTATCCTTTGCTGAAATGTATAGATAAACACTGTGATCTGTACGATCACCCATACATACATACCACCATGATCTTCATTACGAGATCTGGTTTTCTATTCCACAAAGAGAGACTTTACGTTTCTCTTGTGGTAAGTAAAAAATATCCTCAGCCGAGAGGATATTCACCATCACCGAATCGAGGGTGAATCAAGAGCCAGATTCCAACCCTCGATTGAGTCGTCATTCATCCCTCAGTGCGCGCACGTTAAGTTTTTTTTTGATTCTTATCATCCCCCGTAGGGATTGCACCGTAGTCTGCACCCCTGCGGGACGTGTCCTTTACGCGAATCGAGTCCTAACTAAGTATCGTTTTTTATTTTTGTACTAGTTCATAAGCAGTATTAGCAACAACCGGTCGCATTTAGTTTCGTGTATTAAGTCCCAGTCTATACACCCTATGTGACTAGTTTGAACACCAATATAAAAACAATAACATGATATTTAGTGGGTTATTAAGTTAAATATAAGCAACCGTTATTAATGCAAACATGCTGTCAACCTGGTAATCATAAATTTCACCTTAAACCTATTAAACAATAAACAATCATTCATGAATGACAATCACGCTGTTTTATTTTTCACTTGTGCGACCTGTGTTTTCCTTCCCCTCGGTGACGTGCAGTGTTTTATAGGCGAACAATTTGTGAGGACGAGGTAGAACCCTCGGTCCATGCTGGCGCCACGACTTTGCCCCCCACAGTTGGTTTAGGTGGTGGTCAAGGTGAGACACCATCCCGTCATGCTGTACATTCCGCGCTATCGTCGGGAGAAATCTTCGACTATATTTCGGAACAATGACTGATGGCCCGGACTGACACGGAGATAAGTCATGATGGTACCTTCTGATATAAAGAATTCCGGAGGTAACCTAGTTTCCCATTCTGTAACATCTGGGGCATCAGTTTCGCCACTACGTATGTAAACGCCGTCCACCAATATTTGCAAACAACGAAACCTGATATTCTTGCCCTGACTAAGACCTAGGTCGATTCGTCAACTGATTCGACATATTTTCGTTGTTTAGGATACGACTTACATTCGAGATTCCGTTTTAAGGGCGGAGTCTGTGTCTTCGCGCGGTCCGATCTAGCTTTCCAGAGGATGGAGGCGCTGGAACCCAATAACATGGACATCATATGGTTGAGGGTCGTGCTGAGCTTCTTCTGTTTAATTTGTTAAATTTGTTTGTTGTCTTTACCGCTCCCCGAATGACGACCCACCAGCAACATTTTTCGAACATCTTTCATATCCCGTCGACTGTATTCAGATCATCCACTTGTCTTCTGAAATTGTTGTCCTTAGCGGTTTTAATGTGCACAATTCCGGCTCGTTGGTTCATTTTAACAGAACCGACGAGGCTGCGAGGCTGCAGATGTTTGCTGTTGGCCACAACTTGGCTCACCTCGTGGAGGAACTCACGCGATTGCCGAATACCCGAGGTGATTATGCGAACACCCTGGATCTGTTTTTGACATCCGAATCGAGCATTTACGCCGTAGAGGTTTCTGCACCACTGGGAACCTCAGATCACTGTTTGGTATCTGTCGCACAACCAGTTGCACTTCAAGCGAATAACCGGCCTCGGCAGCTTTGCCATATATGGATGTGTGGGGCTGTTAACTGGGACGATTTGCGAGTTTTCTTCGCATCTTTTCCATGGTCGGAGACTCCGATGTTAACATTCACGCCAAGTCGGTCACGGAGATTATTCATCTCGGGATGGAGATCAACATTCCACATTCGATCAAACGAAGTTCATCTGATAAACCTTGGTTTGATGAAAAATGCGAACAGATTACAGCGGCAAAAAATAAGCTTTTAAGCAATGGCGCTCCAATTCCACCGATGTTAACAGAACGAATTTTGTTAGAATCAGGAACGTGTGCAACAAGGCGATTGATATCGCGAAGAAAGCTCACAACGATAGAGTGACTAATAAACTCCTTCAGCGCCCGACTGGCTTTTTTATTTTTTATTTTTCTTATACTTCTCTCGGGAGAAGCGAACCTATAGCGCCGAGTGGGCGCCCCGAGTTGCCATCAAATAACTGCTGCAGTTCTTTTTGAACAGTTGCAGGTTGTAACGCTGCGGGAACACTCGCGTGGGAAGGGAGTTCCACAGCTTACCCGCAATGTAACGGAACGAGATCTGATGCAGTGATGTTCGCGCCGTCGGGAAATGAACCACAAACTGGTGCGATCCGTCTGATTGTCTTGTGGAGCACATATAAACCGAATTGCGTGGAACAATACCAAGAATCTCCGAAGAACAGCACCCGTGATAATATCTGTAAAACAGACAGAGGTCGGCCACGCGCCTTCGATGTGATAGCGACTGTAGTCCCGACGTCAGCGCCGAGTCCCCGATCAGGCGGATCGCTCGAATGTCCGAAGAACAGGTTGGCGCTCCTTCTGGTCAATGGCAAGGGCTGTCAGCTGTAACTTCACTTCCTCGCCTTTTTCTCCGTTGGTAACAGAAAGCGGGACTTCTGTCACAAATTCAAAGCATAGAGCTAATGTGTTCGCGATTTATTTTCCGCGAATTCAAACCTCGATCTCGGTCTTTTGGAGGCACCTGTAATCGCGCGGTTTGGTCTTCCATGTGGGATGTGAGATTTCGCCCGCGTACTATTCAACCATTCTACGTGAACTGGAGTATAGGAAGGCAATCGGCCGGGACGGAATACCAGCAATAGTCCTTAAGAACTGTGCTCCAGTATTATCGCCGGTTCTTGTCAGACTCTTCCGCTTATCTTATGCACGGAGGACATTTCCTACCTGCTGGAAAATCTCAATCCCAAAGAGAGAAGACAAGTGTCTCCCACAAAATTACCGACCGATACCATTACTGTCTATGTCATCGTTCGAAAAGGTCATCAATACTGAGTTAATTAAGTATTTGGAGGGGAACAGACTTCTGAATGATCGTCAACACGAATTCCTTGGCGGGCGGTCGACGGAAGACCTCTTGATACTTATAACCGATATATCGACATCTGCAATTAAGCGGCATGGTGAGTTAAGGGTGGTCGCATTGGATATCTCCAACGCTTTGGATCGCGTCTGGCACGGGGCATTGCTGAGAAAACTTCGTTCATATGGACTTTCCCAGCGGCTTTGCGACTGGACGAAGAACTTCCTCGAAAATCGATCGATCCGGGTTGTTGTGGACGGCGAGTGTTCGGATCTGTATCCTGTTAATTCAGGTGTGCCTTACGGTTCTATTTTGGCTCCAACCTGGTTTTTGCTTCACATAAATGATTTGTTGGAGACAACGGATAACAAAGTGTTCCGTTTTGCGGATAATAGTACGCTTGTTTTCTCCTTTTCGAATGTTCGGCCGATTGGTGCATCAACGTCGCACCAGCTGAGAAGTAGACAGATTGACTTTTTGAATCAGGATCTGGATAAGGTCCTGCAGTGGGGACGGGGCCAATCTCGTCGATTTCAATGCAGCGTAGACACATTCACAAAGAAAAGATGATCATCGGTTCCAGAGCTGATGATGAATGGTTAGGCCCTCGAATCTGGGGAAAGCTTGAAGTTGCTCGGCGTCACGGTCTGTGGGAATATATCGTGGCATAAACACGTTTCGAGCATCGCCAGGTCAGCCTCAGGAAAGCTGAGCTATCTTTTTAGAGCCAAGAAATATTTTACTCCAGCCCAACTTCTTCTCCTGCATAAATTCTAAATTAGACCCTCGTTCGAATATTGCTCTCATGTTTCGGCTCCTAAACATACCCTCGACCTACTTGAGAGCATACAGAGACGAGCGATCCGCCTGATCGGGGACTGGGCGCTGACATCGGGACTACAGTTGCTATCACAGCAAAGGCGCGTAGCCGACCTCTGTCTGTTTTACAGATATTATCACGGGTACGGTTCTTCGGATATTCGTGGTATTGTTCCACGCGCGTCATATATATGCGCTCAACGAGACAATACGACGCATCCCACCAGTTTGCGGTTCATCTCCCGACGGCGCTAACATCTCTGCATCAGAACAAGTTTTGTTACAGGGCGGGTAAGCTGTGGAACTCCCTTCCCGCGCGAGTGTTCCTGGAGCGTTACAATCTGCAGCTGTTCAAGTGGAACTGCAACCGTTTTTTGGTGGCATCTCGGAGCGCCCACTCGGCGCTATAGGTTCGTCTCTCCCGAGAGAACTGTTGTGGGGAGGAAGTATTGTGCCTAACACGGACACTCCGTTCATCTTCGCCCTCCACCATACACTATACAGCTCCGGGGCGAATTGTTCATCAACGGAATAAATAAATACACCGACAAAAGAACGAAACGCCGCCACGATTGTTGTCCACATTAAACTATCGGCACCACCAGAAGTAAATAATCGAAACGCACTTTTTATTTATTATAAAGGATTTTTATATTGCACTTAGAACTTAATATAAATATTAAATTGATTTTTATAAATTTTATACGAGATGAAACACTTCTTTCTCGACACGACTTCGTTATATCTACGCTTCTCCGCCGCGCGGCGGAGAGCGGGACCGGCACGACCGTGGTGGTCGACGGATGTAATTTGAACCCACGATAAACGGCTCGTGCAGAGCCGACTCGCTAATGGGGTGAGTTTGTGGTGTGGTGGTAGATATCCTCTCCACTAAGGATATCGTTTTTACCTACCACCAGAGAAACGTAGGGTCGCTCTTGGTGGAATAGAAAACCAGATCTCGTAATGGAGGTCATGGTGGTATGTGTGTGATCGTTCAGATCTGTGTTGTTTACTAATGCGCGAAGGCAATGGAAAAACAAAGCAGGCAGGCGGCAAGGATAAAGGAATCGGGGCGATCATGGTTTATGATGTGCATCGCGGCTAAATAAATAGGCTAAATTGAGCAGATGTGGTAAAAGTAAATATGGGACGAGGGCATCATAAAAGTCTTAGATGAGTGATGCCCTTGTGTAAATAGACGAATAGCCATTGGGAAAGGTGCTAATGGGTTGGTGGACGAAACGAATCCCTTGCTTGCATTTGTATATGTAGAGAAATTCGTTTGTGGGAAACGGATTCTATATTTGCATTCAATCCGGCGGCTATGCGCGAAGTCAATGATTGTTTGAAGATTCAAAGAAAGGAACATTTCTGGGTAAAGTGCTTGCAGCTGTATCGATAGTTGCAAGTCATTGCAAGGCAGATTAGATGGTTATACAATGACGGTTGATGTCATGACCATCTGTGTCAATGGTACATAACATCTACTTTCCACGTGGTTCATTTTTGATGCTGAAATCTCCCGAACGGAACTTTCCAAACCGACGACGTATAGTCCGTTCGTTTACCGCTACATCCTCAAATGCATCATTAATGTTTTTCATTGCCAATGACGCATTATGTTCCATTTTAAATTTATAAAGGAAGAGGATTCGAATTTGAACTTGTAACATTTTAGTTTCACAAATTCAATAATTGTAGCCTTGCTTTGATGTAATCGTTTTTCACTTAATACAGTTAGGTAGACATAAGGGCCGCCTCTCAGATGGGTCCTACCTGGGGTTTGGTTTACCTCTGGTGATCGCAGTCTGTGATGCCGATGATTGCATCGCCTCCGCTGCCTCTGCAGTAGCCTGGTATCCTCCAGCAATTAAACCTTGATTGGATGCCGTAGGATTCTCTGCAATTTTGCTGTGATGCCGATGATGGTGTTTAGTTTGTTGATTGCTAACTGCAAGGGAATATTTTATTAAATTGGTACTATTAATTTGAACTTAATGAAACATCGTGTGGGTGCGATGTGTTCTCGAAGTCTGCATCTCACCCATCCAACCCGTAGGAAACCTACCTGATCATGTGTTTCCTCGTCGTTGTAAAGTCCAGGCATTTAAGACCAATCTACATTGATACCTCCTTTCCTTATCCACTTCGTCTCCTTTCGTTCGCACTGTGCTCTGACATTTAGGGGTACTCCAAATTCAGCGTTTGTGTAAAAAAAAAAGTAGTTAATTATTTGTGGTTCGACTAAAAATTGAAATTAACTTTTTCGTGTCGATTGAACATTACAACTAACGAAAAAAAACTATATCCAAACTGCGGGTTTTCCTTTTCTCCCATCGGAACAGCAGATTTCGTCGACCAAAATCCCCGTGTTACAGCACAGAAAATTACTGTGGGCAAAATAAGCTCTTTTCCAAAAACAGTGCTTTGTCAATTGCCGCTTCTCCAGAGATCACCTCATGTGGAATGTATTAGACTAGTATGGCGTCTCTAACAGATACACACACAATACAATAGTGAAGAACACCGAACGAAAATCGAATAAGAAAATACATTAGAGCCGTATACCATAGCGATACCAAAAATAATTCACATCAGTGGAATATACTTGAGTTTAAAAATCGAATTTTAAACACGGCCAGTAGCCTGATGGGTAACGCTTCGGTTCAATTTTTGGTGATTCTAACAGTCATAGCGTCAGTTCGAATCACACGTTCTTCACTATCATTTCAAACGCTATACTAGTATTGCAAATAACTTAGCACAAACGGCAACCTGTGCGAGCGATCCCTGGAGCATACCCTCAGAGTAACCTGGTGAGTTTCGGCTATTCTGATGGCTGGTGAATACATTTTTGAATTTATATGACGAATCGATTCTCTTTTGTTGTAACGTTGAGAAATCGATTTATGCCTGGTTGTTATGCTGTTGCTTGTGCTGCAACATCTTGCCGGGCCGGAGATGACAGTTAGACCAAGGGTTGTTGCCCCTTTTGTATTTTGGAGACTAGAGAGGGTCCCCGCCATCACTTATGCTGTTCATCAGCGCGAGCATTGTGGATGTATAGCGTTTGCGATGATAGTGAAGAGCGAGTGATTCGAACCGACGCTATCACGGTTAGAAACACTAAAAGATAGAACCAACGCTCTTACCCATCAGGCCACTGCCGCTTATGTGAATCTGATTTTTAAACTCAAATACATTCGACTAATGTGGTAATGGTATATTATTGCTATGGTATACGGCTTTAATGGGTGTGCTTTTGGTGGTGTTGTTCTTTACTAGTCGTGTGTGTATCTGCTAGAAACGCCACAGATGGGCAGGGGGTGGCAACTATTGTTATATTGATTACATTAATGGTAATTCGTTATTGTTTGTCGGTTATATTTATCGCAGTTCATATTTTAGTTATTAGTGTTTGTGTGCGTGTGTGTGTGTGTGCGTGTGTGTGTGTGTATGTGACAAAAGGGCGAAGTTGGCCATTGTGTGCTAACGTTGTAGCTCGAGATAAGGCCTGCATTGTTTGTTGTTGATAATTGAAATGTTGGTTGGATCGTAAATCCGTACGTAGAGTATGAGTATCTTGAACGTAGTCCCATGTTGGATCGTAAATCCGTGAGTAGAGTATCAATATCTTGGGCGTAGTCCCATGTTGGATCGTAAATCCATAAGTAGAGTATGAGTAACTTGGACGTAGTCCCATGTTGGATCGTAAATGCATAAGTAGAGTATGAGTATCTTGGACGTAGCCCCATGTTGGATCGTAAATCCGTGAGTATAGTATCAATATCTTGGGCGTAGTCCCATGTTGGATCGTAAATCCATAAGTAGAGTATCAATATCTTGTACGTAGTCCCATGTTGGATCGTAAATCCATAAGTAGAGTAGAAATATGTTGGACTACAACTGGCACTTGATTGAGCCAGAGAGGTTGCGCATCTAGGTTGTTATCAGGAAGAATAATCTGCTGATCAATAGCAGCCTTCGTTCCATTGTGCCGCAGGATGAAATAGTCCTAAGGCCAGGTATCTTTCTTCTTTGACTGGTGGCTGGACCATGTGTTCACAATTCATTTCCGTTGATATGATTTCTCGAAGGGTGCCGGCATCTTTCCTTGCTCCTCATCTTCTATACCCTCTACTCTTGTTACCGAAAGCCCAGGAGTGGTGCTTCCAGACACGTGGTTGGCGGTGCCTGGGCGGTGATAAGAGGGTGCTCCCAGAGCGTTGCGCCCAGGCGGCGAGAAGTGAAGAACCCCAGACACGCGACAGCGATGTGCCGAGGTGGCGAGAAGCGACCAATCCTGATGCGTGAGCGATGAGTCCAGATGACGAGAAGCGGTGTACTCCTAACTGTGACAGCTTTCTGTCTTCCAGTTGAATCTTCCTAGAATCCTTCAGAATGCTGTTGCTTGTGCTGCAACAAGTACTTAGAAATCTGTTGCGGTGGATAATAGCGTTCAATATTTTTCTTCCATTTTTTAGGCTTCGCATTTCTGATATTTCTTCATTTTCTGATTTGTAAACTCCAATCTATTTTAAAAGTACGATACACCCGTTTCTGTCATGTCTACTGGTTTACACTTTTTATCATTTAATCTATTTCCTTCTGTATTTATAAATTTTATAATAACTTCTAAAACTGTATTACGTCCTCGCATAAAACAATGCGACGGTATACCTACAAACTTTCCATTGTTTTTACTTCTTACTATATGTATAATTCTGGTTCGTTTACCGGATATATCAATTCAAACGAAAACTACGATGTATTTCATATTATGAAAACTCGAACGAACTAGTACAATTCTTATTATACACGAACGAAAGCTAACTGTTTAATATTGAACGAGAAACGAATAAAATTATCAATTGACAAAAACGATAGACAAACGAAAAACGAACAAACTAATTTGCATAATACAAAAATGACTACAAAAAACTATGACAACCAAAACTAAATAACAAAATCGCAATAACAAAAATAAAAAGTGCTGCCAAACTTGCAGTTAATTACAAATTATAAAGAATTAATACTAACAATTAATAATAAACTACTATAATAATTAATGACAAAAAAGTTAATTATTCAAATGGCTTGAACTAATTAGTTCAAGCACGACGCGACACTATAATTGTGGTGTCCTGTTGAAGAATCCTTTGGCGATAGTGTATGACATCGGACAAGGAGAATTGCATTAGTCCTTGGTTGGGCGCGTCATGATCGTCCACACATGTTGCTAAGGATATTCGGCAAGGATATTCATGGTCATTCCTAGTAAGGATATTCGACAAGGAAATTTGCAGGAAGGGTATTTTTGCAGCACATGCTTGCGAGGATGCTGACAAGAGGATATTCTTGCAACACGTGGTGGATGTTACCATTTATAGCACTTATTACATACACCTTCAGCACTGGGTCCATTGGAACCGCGTGGGAGGTGATGCTAACATTTCTAAAAACGCCCTCCATATTAACAAAAATTGAATCGAACTAGTTATTTAGAAAGATTAATCCAATATAGAGCAGATCAGGATATCTGAAAAATGTCAACACATATTTTATGTGAAAATTATTGCATTCAGGTCTATTGGATCCGTGTGGCAGTTCTAGGGTCAATTCATCATCATCATCATCGGCACTACAACCGGGAACCGGTCTTGGCCTTATTTAGCAAGTCCTGAGGCTTGTTAAATTTTCCATGATAATTTGTTTCTCCGGGCAAGGTCATTAGTCTTGCGCCATCTAGGGTTAATTAGCGAGTTGAAACTTCCTTGCGCACGGGCGGCTGCTGTTTGATATATTGATGCTTTGGTTTTAACCTTTACATAACATGGGTTCCTCGATAGTATAGTGGTTAGTATACCCGTCTGTCACACGGGAGACCGGGGTTCGTTTCCCCGTCGGGGAGCCTCTGCCGCAAGACTAATGACCTTGCCCGAAAAAACAAATTATCATGGAAAATTTAACAAGCATCAGGACCTGCTAAATAAGGCCAAGACCGGTTCCCGGTTGTAGTGCTGATGATGATGATGATAATAACATGGGTTCGAACCATGTTCTTCACCACATCGTCGAAAAAAACTGAAGTATAACTTGACAAATTGTTGTATAAGCATTAGGCAAGTACCAAGCACGACGAAGAAGTCTCTCCAAAAAAAAAAACAAAAAAAAAACATATTTGGTGATACGGATATTACCATATATTCTAGGGGCAAGTAGGGCCAAATTCTCCTGAAATTTGTTACAAATTCCGCAACTTGTTACGAATGTAAATGTGTGAAAAGTAATTTTTTTGCCAAACTGTCTATTGAACCTCCTCCATTGCGTATAATGTTACCGTTGTAGGGACTGTGCACATATCTCCACGGTATTATTAACCTCCAAGTATTTGGATCCGCACAAGTAGTTTCGTACATCCTTACAACGACGAATTCTTATCGGGTGCTGTTCACCATCACTTTATTAGGATTTCTTTACGACATCTCGACCTCTCCCTAAAGTGTCCAGACACAGTGACGATACAGGAACCATATATTTCCCATATTTCCAACGTCGGATATTGAGTGAGAAGCTTGCAGTCGGTGTCACCATTCTGTTGGTAAATAGCCTGTTAAAATGTTATTTCCAAAGGAAAGGTTACGTGTTGTTTACACCTAACCATACAACAGTAACGGCATATGAAAGCCAGCACGTGTGAGTTCATGGGGTGTGGAGTGAAAAATGTCCACAAGATAATTTACTACATGATATGATTAAGCACCGTATGTATGAAAAGTGTTTTCATTCGGAAAAAACCTTGCTACATTTCTACACGTTTTCGTCGGTGTTCCTTGCGTCGTCTAAGGGGAAGTAATCAGGTGCACACACGTGTAGACCTTGCTATTATAACCTGTTTTCTACAGTACACTTCCCTCCAGACCTTACGCACTGTTCAAAACATCATGTCTCATATTTTTTCGCTGATACTTGAGCTTGATATGGTAGTACAAAAATTCTCCTTGTACTTTATTGGTATATGTGGTATCCCTTCAAATCTATTCCTTTATATGACCCGGCGGGTGTGTATGTGTGTGTAGAGAAAGCAAATTTATGGTACGTGCTATTAAGCTCCGGTTTTAGCCTTCAGGACATTTATGCCTTTAGAGAAGAATTAATGATTAATATTTACCCAGCTAATTACGGTTGGGCAAGTAAACAGATCCTGCTCCCAATCATAATTCAAATGAGAAGTAGAAAGAGTTTGCGGAGTACCTACCAGATCTAGGATACGTTATCCATCTGCAAGGACACAAAGATGAAACGAAACCACTGCATTATTGCCACATCGTAGATTTATCATTCTGAAAACGAAGCCTCATAAGTTGTGAATATTTTATGGGTATGGGGGTACGTCCGCATGAAAAAGAAAACACTAATACACTCCTGATAGAAGGATATTTAAAAAGTTATTACACAAAAAAGACAAGATAAAAACGAGCATCCTGGTGTTCCAATTGTCTAAGTAATATTTACTTTGTGTTTATTTACAGTCTGCTTAGCTGGACCTCATGAGAAAAGGTTACTGCATCAACTTTTGGACAACTATAACAGTTTGGAGCGGCCGGTTGTGAACGAGTCGGATCCTCTTCAGTTGAGTTTTGGGCTGACTTTAATGCAGATAATTGACGTGGTAAGAATTTAAATAGAGTTTTTGTTCGTTCATTGTAAATAAAATAAATACCGTGACACTCAAGTCAGAAGTGGCTTTCCACTTGCTGGCCTGACAGAAAACTTTATAAGGAAAACGTTTCAGAAAATACCAATAAGGATGCGAAGTATTTTCGTTATCCTATCAAAACCCCGGTTTATTGCCTGGCAAATTGGGAAACAATGTATTCGAATATTTCCGGCCATCTAGGAACCGGAATATCCAATGAACCGTGATGTTTTCTCTTTACTTTTATATGGAAATTATGTTAAGAAGGATAAGCGTGTACCTGATTGGGTTTGCCGAACAGGATTGTGTAACGACGCGCTCCGTTTGATTAATCTTAAGCTTCCGCACGTATCGTCGATCATAATATTGATGATTGCTTTGGACGACCTCAAAGAGGTAGGAATCTTCAGGACCTGCGGGCAGGACTTGTGGCTGTTGTTTTTTTCTTTTCTCCATTTCAAAGCATACGTTGGAATTAGGTTTCGTTAGGCGTTTGCAGCCGTTGTTGTGAATGAGTAATTTCTACAGAGTTTACTGGGCATTAAAAAGACAATTCCGTTAAATAGGCTCTTTGTGGCAGCGAGAACACAAGGAGCATCTTGTGGTGAAAGAAGGGACTTTGACGACAAGCAACCGTCCCATTTTTTCCCTTCTTACAACCAAAGTGAGTTTGTTTTCAAGTGGAAATTTCGCATTGTGTTGCGTTTTCTGTTTAACATAAAATGGGAGTACTTTATGTTTTATGTATCTAATTAGAGAAGGTTTTTGTCGTGAAAACACCACAAAAGGTCTTGATGGTTTTGTGATAAATTCAGGCTATTTTAGAGGGGTGTCTATTTGCTGTCTCCCTTAAAGTCGAAAACATACTTAGTGAGTTGCGATAGTCTCTCGTTAAAAAAGATTTTTAAATGCGTTTGATAATTAGTCTGGTGTGAGTGTGATTAAAGGAAAAATTCAGCAACAGTATCTTCCTTGGTGAAGCTGAAGGTCTTTTAGGACGTAGTGACCGAATTCAGTTATAGCGTTTTGCGACGATAGTGAAGAGCGTGTAATTCGAACCGACGCTATCACGGTTAGAATCACTAAAATATAGAACCAAAGGTCAACCCATCAGGCTACTGCCGCGTGTACGAATTGGATTTCTAAACTCAAGTACATTCGACTGATGTGAAATGCTATATTATTGCTATGGTATACGGCTTAAAATAGCCCCTCGATAGTGTAGTGGTTAGTATCCCCGCCTGTAACATGGGAGACCGGGGGTCGTTTCCCCGTCGGGGAGCCTCTGCCCCAAGACGAATGTCCTTGCCCGGAAAAAAATAAATCATTATGGAAAACTTAACAAGCCCCAGGACTTGCTAAATAAGGCCAAGACTAGTTCCCGGTTGTAGTGCCGATGATGATGATGATGATGACCGAATTCAGTCGACCGTAAATTAGAAACTCATATTAGTGGTTCTCAAAATATTCTGAGACCCTTTTTTGATTTCCATAATTAGTGAGCGAAATTTTAAATACACATTTTTGTAAAGTAGTCTTAAATTTGAGGAACTATAAGTACTTGAGGAACTACACGGATAAGAACAATTAAAATAGTAAATGGTCCTTTCGGTCATTTTTTGGACGGTTTTCGTATTTTTTCTTGTTATAAATAAGGTACCTAGGCGCTTTGGGCCTCAAATGCCAAACCATAGTGCGAACGAATGAATATGGAGAATAAGGAAGGAAAGTACCGATGTAGAGTCGATGTAGGTCAAGCAGATTTTTACGACTGTCAGATAAAAACTACGCGTCCAAAATGACTGAAATTTTGGTGAGTAACTGTCAAAAGATGCACAATTACATTTTTTAGCTTTTATTGACGAGTGCTGCTATCTTCACGTTGAGGTCGGAAACTTTTCTGCCCACCCATGTACACGTATCGTTTTAGGGTTAGTACTAACTAAAAATCATACGGATTTCATTCTAGTAACATCATCTATGTGTCAGCCCATTGGATAGTTTGCAACCAAATGTATACCGGCTGTATTATAATGACGGCTCTTTGACACTGGGACGAATCAGAGCAGTAAGTAGGCCTTACCATATCAAAATGGGATTGTGATATGGCGGACTATTCGAAAACCCCAAAACAGCCTTGTGAGGAGGGCGTTAGAATATACTCACAGCTAGTCGGGCTTGTTGTAATAGGCGACTAAGGGCTGGGTGGTAGGTGGGGTTCCAACACTCTGTCTCCCGGCGGAATACCACCCCATCAAGATATAGGCTCTATGAAAAGGTTGGGAGAAACTCCTGGCCATCTTTCGGAGGTCGACTGATAGACCGGTTCGAGAAAAAGTTGGTTTAGGTTAGTGGTAAGTCGATCCCAACATGAGAAACCACTCCGTCACGCGGTACATTCCGCGAAATCGTCGGGAGAAGTTTTCGACAATGTTTTGGATGTGTGGCCGATGCCCCAGACTGAAATGGAGATAAGTCATGATGGTACTGTGGGGTACGAAGTAGGGTGTGCCGGCGTACGGCTCAGGGTTCACTCCGGTGCCCATCTCTCCACCACCGTACTGTCAATGCCGAAGAGAAGGGGGCAAACATCCAGATAAAACACACAATCATTCACGAATTGTTTGGCTTCATTGTCACTAAAATTAATACCCAGGATTACAGTCGTTTTATTGTGCCCATCTTTTGTTTTCCCCGCTATTGACGGTGGCAAGGATCTGAACCATCACATGAGTTATACATTCCACTGACAAGCACTCAACCGACACGATTGTACTGAATACCGGTTTTGAATATAATTAGGAGACGCGATCGACTTGACTATATACTCGGGGGTTTGCACCCCCCGAGTGCACGTTACGAGGGGCTGCGTCTTAAGCCGATGTGGGCGCGCCGATGGTAGAATGATGACTGGCTGTGAAAGCAAAATTTCATCGCGTCGTGGCGGTGGGGTTATAGCTAAAGTAAAGTCGCTGCCATTTACTAAGAATTTTGTGAAAGAGTTGCTATGCCTGCATAGGAATTTAGTTCCAGCGAATCCTTGCCGTATAAGCTAAGTTGCATTCGTTGGTTGGGTGTACCGGGAAATTGAAATTGCTTGGGTGCAAGCAAGGAATATCGTTTAGATAGGATATTAACCGAAGTCATTTCGGGGAAATGTATGCGGCTTGGTATAGTTGTTAATGTTCCGTTGTGGATTGAATATGCGTTTTGTTACGGCATATGACTTTCGGGGAAATTAAGATTGCTTGGTCACAAAGAGGAAATATAAATTAAGTGGAGAATTGACCGAAGTAATTTTGGGAAAAATTATGTGTGAGGTGATGTAATTGAGGGAGATGGTTCATGTTTGTTGTAGGTTGGAATATACGTTTTATTAAGGCATATCAATTTCGGGGAAATTGTGATTGTTTGGTCGCAAAGAGGGAATGAGAATTTAGTAAAGGCTTGACAGAAGCAATTTTGGGAAAATGAATGCGGGGATAATGAGAATATATTCTGTTGTAAATTGGAATATGCATTTATTTCAGCTTTGGAAATGGGTTCCTGGTAAATTGGGGAATGTATGCAATTGCGGATTGGGGACGGATGCTGTTGCATATTGGGATGGGTGCGCTTGCAGGTTTTGCATGGGTGCGAATATGTGTATTGCAGGTTTGGATTGGAGAGTTGGGTTGAGGTGACGCGCTGTTTGCTTTTGATGGGTTGAGCTTTGGTTCCTTATTTTAGTGATTCTAACCGTGATAGCGTCGGTTCGAATCACTTGCTCTTCACTATCTTCGCAAACGCTATAGCTTTGTTAGTCCGTTAATAACAACCGTTACTTTTACCGCACACTTAACGATTTCTTGACTTCGCTTCCGTACTTATCGCGTATTTGACTGCTTACTTTTTACTTCTTACTTCTTGATCTGCGTGTGACGTATTTATAACGTTTCCTCATTCTGATTCGGTGTTTCGTTTCCGTCCGTTCCATAGCCTCGAATTTCTACTGCTCCGGTCTTGCCTCGATTCCCACTTTTGTTTTAGGTTCTTGTAAGAGGCTCAAACCCTTTGTCGAAAGCAACATTTACTTCAACTCTCTATAAAAAAAATGGTGTCATGACATTTTGGCGGATTTTATCTTTTAGCCGTAAGTGTTCCGCCGAACACTGTCTATAAAAACAAAACGACACACTGAGCGAAGACAGCGACAATTAAAACACTGCGCAATTGTTTTTGCTCTCTTTGTTCTTTATTAGTTCTTTTGTTTCCTTACACTTAAGCGTCTAGTACACAATTTATATTTTGTTTATAAGAGTGGTTCGGGTAGTATACTAAACGAAAACCACAACTTCCACGACACCACAAATAGACTTAATTTTTCGAACGGCACTTAATTTAAATGTTCGAACAACACAGCGCAATTCCGATAGCCCAAAATTCATATGTCCTGGTGAGGATCATTTCGTAAAACATCAAACAAATTCGCGACGGCACTATCAATAACTTAAACCTCCCGGAAATTCGGTCTTAACACCTCCGTTCGTGACATTCAGCTTCCTCAATTAGATTCTCAATCTCGCCTATTTCCACTAGACGGATGCTCGCAATAGACTGAAAATTCTCCTCCCCATTTCGAATTTTTTTCATCCCCCATCTGAAACAGAAAATTTCCCATCCAGTCTGCAAAGAAAATTTTCCCATCATAGATCATTCTCCTTTCCGTCTTTCTTATCGGAATCTTGTTCCTTTGTTTGAACGGTCGATCGTACCGCCGCTTAATGTTCGATCCTTTCTTGGGGTTTGTTTGTGTTCCCCATCTGGCCCAAGACAACGAGCGTTCTTGTGCGCTTCAGATGGATACAAAGGAACCGCGGGATCGGTATAGTTTTTGTTTGCGTTTCCAAATCATAAACATCTAGCGAGCGATCTACGTTAAGATGTTTATGATTGCATGACTGTTGGCCGGCGGCGAATCTCTATCCTTTGTTTGCACAAGTGTGCCTTTTAGGTTTTGGGTCATGTTAGGAATTTAGGTGCTAATTGCTATTAGCTATAAGCGGAGATATTCGTTGTTCGGTTTGTTTACCGAAGTGGGACACGGGTCTGTAGGCACGTGCGATGGATAAAGGTGAGTATGTTCCTATAGGCTATAGTGGGTTGTGTGGTTCGTAGAACCGCCACAACATCGCATCCGGATCTTCATTTGCCGTGTAAAATACTGAGTACTGTTTTTCCCCAATCTCACATCTTGTCCCATCCCGATCCTTTACTGCAGATATAAAAAAAATTACAGAATTGTTCTGTCACTTTCTGTCTTGCTTTTAGCCATATATATTTAGGCGGATATAAAATATTGTGACGCATATGACAACCAGTACTAGCATATTCAAGAAAGTCCGAAACAAAGTACTAGAATATTCTATAAAGTACTGGTGTTGTTGAAACGAAACAACAAAAGGCTAAATCTAATCGCGAACGGCGCTTTCTTCAGCGACGTCCAAAAACAGTTTTGCCTTAGCGGACTGTATTTTTCCGGCATTGGCCGGCCAACGATGATTTCTTCTAATTCGAGGGATTGCACCTCGTGAGCGGGACTCTTCTCTGGATAAACGGGCGTTAGAGTCTTGCCCAGTACCAATCCCCAATCAACTAACGTCAAAGTAAAAGGAAGGAGAATATCAAAAACGCGGTACAACAAATTTGCTTATTTTCCTAAATCGAATTATTATTATTATCTACGATTATTCTTTATTATCTGAATATTTCTGATCTCTGTAGCTGGTCTTGAACAAGACCGATTGGGTAGGAGTTCCTTCGACGACTCCTGCTGCTCCATCGAAAGTGCCCGCCTTATATAGGCCCACAGTCGTCCCCTCCTTTGCTCGTTTCCTGGGATCTGCTTTTCTTAGTGGCTTCCCGGAATCGGTGCGCCGCTGATCGTCGTTTCCATGGAAGTGGTATTTTAGCGGTTCGAAGTTGATTAACTTTGGCGGTGTGTTTTGGTGTATGTTGTAAGTGTCCCGCTAAACACTGTCTACGAAAGAGATATCCACACCGGAGCACAAATGGAGCGAAAACAATTGCCAAAAACAAACACCGATGGTTAAAGATCCAGTTTAATTTACTTTATTTGTCTTAATAACTGAGTTCGGTGGTAATTCCGAAGGATCACAAGTTTTCATTACACTACAATGACTTAACGTACGTGAACGAGCGACACACGCGAGGCGACAACACACATTTTCGCGACGGCACGATCGGTAACTCAAAACGATCGTGGTTCGGACTCCATTACAAAATAAACCCTTTTGGGTACTTCTCACAAACAACTCTGCTTCGACTCCTTTTCCTTAACTGGAGGTTTTCTAACGATGCCGTTTCGACCTCAACATCCCATCTCCTTGTCTCCTTGACGACCGCTTGTGAACTACCTAATAGACCTGATGTCTCGAGCGTTCGGGTAGACTCCTGTCTCTCACACAGATATCCAGGTTGCAAACTGGTATCTGTATCTGTACGGAAAAATTTTTCTATTCGATCTGCTAACAGAATTCCGGAAATCTCTGTTAACAACATGCTATTTCATCCCAGGGGTAATTTCCTATTTTCCTGAAAGGGGAAAGCCATTCCTTGCATACATCATTATCATTGGTGATAGAATTTCATTTCCACGGCCTTCTGTTTGCACAGAACATCTGGCGCCCAGACCCGAGATATTCGGCGATTGTTTTGACGTACAGTCCGTGGGTCTTACTTGAACTTGGTACCCGGAATCGAAATCCATTAGATCTTTATAATGGTGTGAAATTCTAGCGTGGCCGAGGGACCGAAGTATTGCCTTTGTTGGCTTAACTCCTCATAAATCATCGCATATCTCGTTGAGATATTTTTGATTGCGATAGGTCGTGGCTGCCTTCTGTTGTTCAACGGATTTGGGTGATCCTTGCATTAGATTACCCGCACGTGCATCCGTTGATCGGCGCATTCTTTGATGATAGCAATTCTTTTGTATTGAATTTCGGAATTGCCGGTTCGGTGAGATGTTCCTGGGCGCAGGCAGCATGTATGGCATTTTGGGAATTGTTTTTTTTTTTTTTTTTAGGAATAGAACGCATGGATGTTTATACCTTTGTTTCAGGCATGAAGAGTTATAATTGTTGAGCTTGACCTAAAAAGCTTTGGGGACGTTCAGTTCCTTGCTTTTTGGTGTCGGTCTCAACGTTGGCTGCGAGTTGCAGGCCCTATCGTGGGACTTTGGGGCACGCGTCTGTGGGGGCGTGCAACGCTCTCAGGTAAGTAAGTTCTTTGAAGGTAGGAACCTTACCTGCGCAGAATTGTGCGTTCGTAGAACGCTACAGTATGTTAGCGCTTGCCTTGCCTTTCGTGGGAATTCGTGATCCATCGCCAACAAATGGAAAACTGGAGACTATGAACAATAGAACATTCAAGGCTATGGAACGGACGGAAACGAAACACCGAATCAGAATGTGAGGAAACGGTATAAATACGTCGCACACAGATCATGGAGACAAGTAGAAAGTAGAAAGTAAGAAGTAAGCAGTAAGCAGTAAAGTGAGCAGTAAGAAAGCGATAAGTAAGGAAGCGATAAGTAAGGAAGCGATAAGTACGGAAGCGATAATTCAAGAAATCGTTAAGTGTACGGTAAAAGTAACGGTTGTTATTAATGGACTAATGAAGTGTTATATTAATTCAGAACCGATTTAACGGCTCTTATTTATTAAAAATAATTAATCCAACGAACCCTAAGCTCGCTACAATATGTTATGAGCACGAGCTATAAGAACGTTTTAAAATATTTTGTAAGTCGTTTACCTCCAATTAGTTGAAGAGATTGTAAAAAGTATTTTATGGTATTGCATCCCCATCTGTCTGGGGAAAATATACATAAAAATGTGCCCCAGTGCAAAGAAAACTCCTCCAAATTTACTTCCACCCATTACAGTAGGTTCAAATTAAAAACAAAGTAACAATTAAGCGCATTACTGACATATAAAAAGGACCTTTTAAAAATGTATATTTTCACGAGATAATTGAGTGGCCATCTGCCTTTTCGAAGGTCATGACTGAACTGATTAAAATGTCAAGGACTTAATTACCAACAAAATGGTGTCCATGGCAGTGCTGATTTGATGGCTTCTTTATCCGATGCGGAAAAAACCAATCGATGACATCCTTTGGAGAAGTGAAGATAATTGGACCAGATACATTAATGGCATTTGATCAGCTTTTATCCTTAAATCCATTAATGGTCAAACATTTTATCCACAAAAGAAGAGTGCAGTCTAGAATCTACTCGAACTAAGTCATTCGTTTTTGATACGACATTTTTAATTTCACAAATGGATAACTCGTTAATGAAATGTTTTTCAATGGAAATATAGTGAAGTGATGTCAATAAATTATCCTTGGGCCTGATTTCTGTTTGAAACGTGATCTTTGGTAAACGTAAGAACTTTAGTTCGAATGAACATATAATAAAGATGGCAGGACATGTGCCGTCCCTTAATCCAATGATATTAATGCCGTCATCCTGCCTTTATTGGAGTGGGATGTCACACTATAAATCTAATACTTGGATGTAGGACTCATGTCCGTGTAATATTTCTAGTTCAATTTAGTCCATGGTAAAGTGGGAAACAGATCCTTGACAGCATAGATATCTAATTCTTTAAGCTTTTCGTTGAAAAGGGAGAATGATCTGAAATACGATGATGTGTATAATTTCCCTTAGCGTATAACAAACTATATTAAACCGGATGGGATTATTTGAGGAATTGTCCATTTCGTATGAGCTAGTGCCCTCTGTGAGTTTCCTTCCCACGTCGATCACATTGCGTCGTTCGTTTTCGTGATTCAATAAGAGGATTTCATTTATTTCTACATATTGGGTCACGTCGCACATGGGATTCGCGATAAAGCAGAACTGAGTGGAAATTCTGGGGGGAATTGTGTAGTTTTTGTAGTCAACCGGATATAGGGGAGCAGCAAATTAGTAATATCGTGAACTATCCCCATCTAGTGTCATACAGGAATGTATCGTTGTTCGTATTACTGGAGCTGCACGTAGACTTCCTAGAATTTTATTCTCGAGGGTAAAATGGAAACATATGGCGCTGGGTAATAAAGTAGTTATTTACTCGTGAGGATTGGACCCGGAAATAAGGTTTCCATACTGAGGTTACAGTATTTAATAAATTGATCTTTATTATTTCCGTGGTATGGGAAACTATTACTTTTAGTTTCGGTGTCTTTTATTTATATTGGCTGTTGTGGTGAGAATTTTGTGGCGAGCGCCTGTAATACTGCAAAATATTTCGAATAATGCATATTAAACAACTATTCGCTTATTGACTTAGAAATGTTGTTGTCTTGTCTTTAGTTGTATGTCATTGACTATGCTTCTGCTTTCAAAATACAACTGATACCCTATTTCCTTCACTTGAGGTTTTAGTCTTTTGCCTTATTATTTATTATTTTTCTCATTTCTGTTTATTTTTTTTTAATACTGACACAATTCAGGTAAGTTTCGGTGATCGTTTAGGATGGGATTTATGTTTTTTAGAATAACGCTTCTGGAGCCAATTTGCCCAACCGACTTTTTCTAGGAGAAACCCAGTATGCAATGGTAACTGAATTAACATTCCCTTATTTCAATAAGATATTGTGACGTATATGACAATCAGTACTAGAATATTCGAGAAAGTCCGAAACAAAGTACTAAAATATTCTATAAAGTACTGGAAAACTGGAGACTATCAACAATAGAACATTCAACGCTATGGAACGGACGGAGGCGAAACACCGAATCAGAATGTGAGGAAACGGTATAAATACGTCGCACACAGATCATGGAGATGAGTAAAAAGTAGAAAGTGAAGCAAGCGATAAGTGCGGTGGTAAGAAGTAATAAGTAAGAAGTAAGCAGTAAAATACGCGATAATTACGGAAGCGATAAGTGAAGTAATCGTTAAGTGTACGATAAAAAGTAACGGTTGGTATTAACGGACTAATAAAGTGTCACATTAATTCAAAATCGATTTAACGGCTCTTATTTATTAAAAATAATTAATCCAGCGAACCCTATGCTCGCTACAATATGTTCTTTTATTTCTGATTACCCGTGCACGTTGTGTCATTTGAATAACGTAAAGAATATCTACATAGAGAAGTGGATGAAGAGACTGAGTTTTGAATGTTTTTCACGAACACCCAGAAGTTTCTACTACCTGTGGGAGAGTGTAGTATTTTTTGTCTCACTCTCTGGTCATGCAAGAACTTGGCGCGTTGAATATACGCATTGCAATCATTTCTAGCTCTCTTAAATCTTTTCCGGTTTTGCTCAGTATTGTGTGATTCATACAACCGAAAGCTCAACTCTTTAGCCTTGATGGCTTCTCTGGACCCGGAATCGAAACACATATTTCTCTTGGGTTTGATACTCTTTACTCTGTGTGGAATAAAGGTCCGCATACAAAGTAGAATCGTGTCTGTCAATGTGTCCGCTACAGAGTCAACATCGTTATTGAGGAAAAATAACGACCAATTTAACCTCCCAAAAAAGTCGTTCAGACCTGCCCAGTTGGCTTTCTCGTAGAACCATACTGTTCTTTTGGGAACTTTCTCATTAACGTTACTGTTGGTTAGAGGAAATTTAGCTGACACGACACAGTGGTATGAAGTGTCCAAGGGCGAAGAAACTTCAATTGTGTATTTGTTTGGATGGGAGGTGAGAAACAGATCCAGTGTGTTGGCGAAATGACCATATATACCTGTACCCGTGTTGGCTCATTGACAAGTTGAGTTAAACTATTGGAATCAGCAAAAAGTTGAACATATTCACCTTCTGGTGTTATGTGTCCGGAGTGACGAAGACACTGAGAGTTATGCAGATTAAAATCACCCACAATAGCGATATCAGTGTGCGGATATAGGGTCAAGACCCTATCGATAGAATCAGACAGAGCATCAAATTCGTTATTGATGAGATAGAAATGCAGTCATGCAGAATGCCGAAAAAAGATCTCCCGCAGTGCTTCCAATCTTAGGACAGTGGATTACAATCAAATGACCACAAATAGAAATCTTTTCCATAACACACCCCGTGAGCACACGCAACAAGCACATGTCATTTGTTACATAAATTTGCGCACAATAATATATATAAATTTAAAAGAGTGTGTACTCACGAGAGGGGGGGGGGGGGGGGGGGGTATAGACGTTGGGAAAAAGGTGCTACTGGGATTGGTGGCGGAAACGAATCCCTTGCCTGCATTTGTATATGAAATGAAATTGAAGATTGTTTGTTAGTGGGAAAACAAACGATGAGTTGGATCTTAGGCATGTTTACATGCGTAGGAATATGGTTTATTGCATCTCCGACTGGTATGGAAACCGATACTAGAAAATGCTAGAGGATTCGGTTCCGATGATAATGATTGGGATGCAGGAATTGTTTGTCGATTGGACAAACGAATCGCGGGTCGGTTTATTGCAGCTGTAAAAACAAGCTGTCCGACATAGCATTTTAAATGATAAGAAAGGGTGCCGAATGATTTGGTATTCATGGTGCATATGCACATCAAAGAATTATTTTTAGGAATTTTAGCTAATGCGTTGTATGCATTAAATGTCCTTGTAAAAGGAAATGTTCCAGGTATGCTGGGTGGAGATGTGCAGGTGTGGGAAAGTTGAAACTTGCCTGGGAACCGAATAGGTTTTGGGATACCTGAAAAGGTAAAAAAGAAATCTTACAGGAAATTATATGCGAATAGATGCATGAAAGGTAAGTATTCTTTTACAGGGACTTTTAGGTTAATGATTTGATCTCTTTAATGCGTGGAGCATTTAAGATGCTAATGCGATTGCATTAGTGAAATTAGGAGATTGGGTGAAAGTTATGGGGGTTTTTCAGGAAAGCGAACCGTGGATTTGGCGGAACCGCCACAGGGGCATAACCAAGTTCTTTATTTTATTATTACTTAATATACTAATTAGGGAATGTTATTTACACTTTGAATTTTGGCATTTTCCCTTCTTTTCATTTTCTCATATCAACTCTCATAACCGACGACTTGTTTCAACCAGCAACCACTTGCTTCTGCTGACAACCATTAACTGCTCCCAACAGATACTCTCCCCATTCGCCCCCTTTTTCTGATCGCTCATTTCCGATCGAAAACATCCTTATTTTCCTACATCCCCGCCCACGAAAGGTGATTAAACTCATAACGAAGAACGAAACCAATTGGGTAACCTTGTGACCTCCCTTTGAATCTTGGGTTATTCTCGGAATACAGAACCACAAGTGCATTCCGAGAAGGGGAAATGTTAAGGGTTGAAAAGTATACTCATGCATAGTTTTCACTGGTCATTGATATTGTTTCCAAGCGAATAGGTTGTATTTTATATTTAGGAAAGAGTTATATCGCTTGGGGTCTTCTTTTGCATTGGAATGTGCAAAAGGAATTCGAAGATAGATTAAGCTGTTTCGCTATATAGAAACAGCGTCGTCAAGCCATGTTTTGCTGTTGTTAAACAGCATGTTGGATTATGGTTATTCATGTAGAATAATGCTATGGGTGTTTTCTAAGCCAAACATGATGCGAATTAGCTCAATGCTAATTATATAACATAATCAATATACAATTATCTGAGCTGAACACAGATTCGCTCTCCATGGGCGACTATTGATAGACGGTTTTCAAGAAACGCAAAGCTGAATTGAGTGGTGAAGGTAAAATCTACAAAAAAAAACCAGTAATGACGGTCGTAACCAATCGTGACCACGAAACACAATGAAAGCAACAACAGCCTAGCACAACTGCGAACCAACGTTCCAACATAAGTTCAAACCAAAGCTGTATTCGAATTTAATTCCATTTTCGTTGTTCTGATCAACCAAACGCCCGTGAAGCACCACATTCTCTACACCTGGCAGTTTAGACTGGCGTTTCCGGTAAAACACACGAATTCGCAAACCTCAGTGAAGAACACCATCAAAAGAAAAATCGAAAAATTCATCATCAGAGCCGTAAACTATAGAGGATCTTTGGCGTTTCTAACAGATACAATACACAATTCTCAATACACAAGCAAATAGTGGAGAACAACACCGAAAGAAATTAAAATAAGCAGAACATCAGAAGCGTATACCATTGCAATTAACATAGTGATTCTACATCAGCTGAGTGTATATGAGAATAACGATCGAATTCGTACACACGGCAGTAGGTCTGATATTTCAATCCTTCGCTCCTCATCCGCTTCTCCGTGTGTTCAATTCACCTTCTTTACAATCGTTGCTAAACGCTATAGATCCACAACCAAGAATCAATCTTCACAATCTTTGCTAAACGCTATAGATCCCCAACCAAGAATCAATCTTCACAATCTTTGCTAAACGCTATAGATCCACAACCGAGAATCGAGGCTGTACCGTGTGATTCGTGTGGCACTCCACTAAACATACTTTTCATACGAACCGTATGAATTTTCTCACCACTTTCGACAATCTCCGACAGGTTCCCGTCTAGGTATGAGACCTCGACCCTATATTCTCTCCCATTGACTGTAGCACGGACGAGATCGCTACTATTCGTCTTACATTTTGTAACTCAAATTATCGTTTCAAAAATATGGTAGAAGATGCTAACAACGGTTTAATTGGCCACAAACATCTCCTGCATCTGCGAACTGATGCAAGTCTTTCGCAACAACGCTATGACGATTTTATGTAGGTAACTGTTACTCCACCTTCAATTCCACTGGACTATTCCTATTATATTCTCGAACTTCACGTCTAAATTTTCGTAAGGTTCCATCTCATGCAAGAACCACGGGATCAAGGCAACTGAGCCACGTTCACGTTCGCTCTAATGCCTTCCCCAAACGTGCTGAATGATTTGAGCCACACGTGTATTATGACGGCGTGAAACAACCACACGTCTCAGCATATTCAGGTCAGCGAACGGTTTCACACTCATTAATGGGGACAACAACGAGTTTTTGTTACGTGCCACGTAAGCCGACGAGACGTTTGGAAAGGGAACTCCCGAAGCTTTCTCACGAATTAATGTGATTCTACCAAGTGCCATCCAAATACGCCGACAGGTTCGGCTACTTCTCGAGACCGAGTATTGGTAACTTAGAAAGGAGGAGATAGCCAAAAGTGCCTCAAATTCCTTCTTCTAGGCACAACATTACCTGATTCTACAGGTGATCTGATATTTAATAACGGTGATGCTAACTGTTCCTTATATTAAAATTTTGCATGAAGGGACGAAAACTCGAGCGTCCCAATAATTTGTTTCGAAACTTTTCCACTTCCCCTATATTGTACAAGCGTGCACGGCCATTTTTGGGCACGCGACCTTTCAACCAAAGTATTTTTTCGATACGCATCAGTCGCTTTCGTGACCATTACGGCAGGCTGGTGGGGTGGGGGGTGGGAGTCGTCATTTTTGTTAAAACATCACTTTAGAAACACCTCGCTATAAAACTTTTTTAAGTAGACCGTGACGTTCGTGTTGTGTTTAGTAGGGGTTTGTTTCAGGACGCGAGTCTCCTGATCCTTAAAAGGACAAGGCGATCTCTTAAAACAGACCACTCCTGAAATCTTGTCCTACAAGGGGTCGTTACCGTGCTTCCTCTGATCCAGAGGGAAGAGCAACGTCCTTTTGGTTTGGCCCCAGTCTTCGCAAGTCCGCTGGTTTCCGTGGGGGCCAGGTGATTCTTCGCTATCAGTCAAGTTAAAATGAAACAAGTTGATTCACGTATTTTATTTCCAAGTGGGTTTTATTTTCCAGGATCCCTCTATTCTTCTAGTTACAACTTAGATATTCTCCTGGGGACTTCCTTCAGGGACAGATCTCGATATTTAACTGCGGCCCGGAGATCACTTGACTATTCCTTTATAAAGGAAAAGGAATCGAAAATTGTATCCCAAAGATACACATTTTCGTGCAACAATCTCGATCTTTTGGATATTTCGAGCGAGATGTTGTATTTACATAAGATAAGAAATCAATTTCTTGAATTCTTACGAAACTATTACGCAGATGTGTGAATGTATCTGCTTTTGAGTTTTTGTTTGTTTAACTCAATGGAATTTTTGGGATAGAGATAACGATCTCTGAATTTTGGATTTGGGCGATGCTGTGGAGCAAATGTAGAACAATAAACGAATATTGGATTCGTTTATTGGGAATTTTAATTTTAATTTTGATTTTGGATTTAATTATGTCGTGGGGGCAAATGTTATGCGATAAACGAATGTTTGATTCGTTTATTGCGAATTTTGGATCAAATTTGGGTTCTTTCAGGTTTTGATAGGATTTTGGGTTTTAGGGTAATATTGCTGGGATTTTGGATTAGGAATGGGGGAAAAAGATGGTAGGGCTTTTTGGAGCACTACATTCGATTCCTATATACATTTTCGACATCAAAGTTTACCTGACCTGCAAAATCCGGCTTTAAACTTCTTAGAGGAAGCATATGCAAGAAGAATCCAAATACAATCACGGTTTTAGACATCACAAAAAAATTATAAATTTAGAAAATAAAATCTAAAACTGAAGTTAGATAAAACACGAAAACAGAGATGTAGCCAGATCGACTCTCTGAGTCTGAATGTGGATAATGTTCTGCAATGGGAAAAGGACAATCTCGTCGACTTCTATGCAACGAAGACACAATGTACAACATTCACAAAGAACCAAAGAAAAGTGGATCATCGATTCCACAGCTGATGAAAGGGAAAAGATAAAATTGCACGGCGTCACGGTCTGTGGGACATCGGAACTACAGTCGCTATCACATCGAAGGCATGTAGCTGACCTCTGTCTGTTTAACAGATATTATCACGGGTGCTGTTCTTCGGAGATTCGTGGTATTGTTCCACACAATTCGGATTATATGCGCTTCACAAGACAATCCGATGGTCCTTCGAGCCGGATCAATACGATCCGAGGAATTGAGAAGCAGGGATTTACGATCCAAGCTACAAAAGGATTCACAATCCGAGAGAGAACCAGGGATTCACGATCCAAGGGATAGCTATTGTCGATATAGAACAATTGTGAGCAAATTGACCAGGGAAACCCTTCATAGGCTCTCGTTGCGGATTGCTGGTCAGTGACTGTTTGCAGTGCTTGTTGCCTCATAAGTGAAACGGAGTGTTGGATAAGCAATTGGACATCGACTTCATCATTCAATAAAAGGTAGGTGGCAATTATTCTCTCCAATAAAATCTTAGTGGTAATATACCAAAGATATTGGTTGTGTTTGATCTTTCGAAGTGGTGCATTGGTGATTCCGTTGAAAATTTTGGAATTTCATCGGGAATTGTTGTGGATGTGTGTTGAATTTAATTAAAGAAAAAAAAGAAGATATTAAGCTGAAGTTGTTAACGAGACTGTTGCGGAATAAATTACATCTTCGTCAAAATACAGAAAAAGGGTCTTTATTAGAAAAAGTCGGTGGCCTAAAGTTGCGTTCGTTAGTTGCAAGACTGAGAGGAGATTAGGTACATAATTCACACGGTACGTTGCGGATTCGACGAGGTGATTGCTCAACGGTGACTGCCCAGTGGTATTGAGGTGTTCTGGGTAACACACCGCCAGGCAATGTGGCCAACGTCAATCTCAGCTCCCATCGAGAAATTCGCCCAACGCCAAACAGTGGCATTAGCGGCGTAGATGGGACAAATCCCCAACTGCAACAGTATCAGCCACAGCAATCACTTCGGATTCGAAACGCAGATGATCCTATGCAGTTGGCGGCTACTCCAACATTTCTGGTATCAGCACAGGCTGGCGATACTCAGAAGATGGCAAACTTTCAACCTATCAAGTTCAACATTGCACAGCCGACTTTAACACCACGAAGTGGATTTTATGCTGAATCATCAGTTTTATCTGGCGCAAAGCTAATAACCTTGCCCGTAAAAATAAATTATTATGGAAAATTTAACAAGCTTCGAGACTTGCTAAATAAGGTCAAGATCGGATCCCGGTTGTAGTGGCGATCATGATGATGATCAGTTTTATCTAATACACCTCGAACTCAGCTATTTCTAAACGGCCACATTCCGAACCAAGGTGTGGCTGCACAATTACCACTTCAACATATTGACGACCACATCGCTCAAATACACATGCCAAATGGTCTCAATGGTCCGATCGTTTTACAACTGCCAATGCAGTTACAACGGAGCTTAACAGGATTTAATCAAATCAAGCAGAATATTGAGCTCAACCGGTTCTATAGCACAAATATTCACCGAATCGTGGCCGCGGCTGATGCGGCAAATGTCGCCTTTCAGGCACCTCATCCACCACATGCAGGAGATTTACAAATGTCAACAACCTCAGTTATTATGCCAGCCCAGGCTATCCAGTTTTTTGGCATGGCTTCACCAGCAGGTTCTCGTCAATCGAAAATGGTTCAATCACGAACCCCTGAACCGTCTAGGATTTCTACGCCATATAATCTAGAAAATATGAATTCAAATTCACGACATACCAGCAATGATAAGCCAGCGAAGGTGTTCCACTATCGCACACAAAGACGCTCGAGAAACCCATACACGACGTTAGATGACGAAAACCTAAACCGTGTAAAAGGAAGAGAAAACCAAGTCCTTTTTCTATAGCTGTGTCAACGAATTCTCTCATCTTAATGATCCCCTCAACGACAATGACGATGGCATCATCTCAACCCACGCATTCCAATTCTGTTAGTAATTCAACAGCTATCAATTTAACATCGAACCTACTAATCAGGACATATCTCCACTACCAGTGGCACGTACAAAATTTGGTCTAGGGATTTTATAGATTTGATGAGCAGATGTAGCATGCACAATCACGGCAACAAGACGAATTCAAGAATACACAAGCATTCAATAGCGAAACTTTGCCTCTTACCCATGCTCAATTAACACACACCATACACACATAAAATTGAGGACCCTTGTCATCACATAGAATACACATACACACACAAACAGACAATATGAGAATACACAAGCCACTATAGCAAGTCAAATGTAATCGATCATCCATACACGTTAATGATACCAATGCCTAATAATTGCCACCCTATCGTTGCCCCGAGCCGGTTTACGTTCAACATCCCGCGTCAACCGCACCCTAAACGTTCATCGACTCATATACACCAAAAGAAAACCCTAGTGGTCCACCGTCGGCGGCTCGGGAAGATGTTGCACACGCAACAGCGCAACACATAAGGTTTCGTCAGTTGAATCAGATGAGCAAATTAATTCATTTGAATTGGCGAAATTCCACATTCACAACGCCCGAAAGTATACCAGCACAATCAGTCATCATTAGCCATCCCATGGAACACCTTTCGGAGTGCTTGCTGATTGTAGAGAAAATTCAGCCAGCTGATATCAGACCCCGTTGCTGGATTCGTTGAGGAGAACACCACTATTGCATAGCCGACGACATATTTTTGGTTCAACGGCTTTTTCGAGAGAAAAAGCAATTTAACAACAAACGGTGACGGAATAATAATTCAGTTTTTCCTGTTTTCTTGTACAACGTTTTAAATGTTCGACAAAGTAACGTATTTTGTTAATTTTGTTACTGTTTTGGATGGATAAAAGTTAGTTGAATTGTATTTTCAAATGGAGGAAGAAGAGGGTGCATTAGCCCTGAAATAATAAAGTTGAATTTAATTAATTCGATCGTTTTTGTTCATGTTCTTCGGCTGAGTATCGTCAACGAGATTTTGCTGGGCTACAACGCTGTGCATATTCGAACAGAATTGCAAGGTATCTGCGAAACATTTTTTTTGCTGAGAAAGACACTTCATTTCACGGCGTGAACATCTCTGCATCAAAACTAGTTCCGTTAAAGAGCGGGAAAACCAGGGCATTCCTTACCCTCGGAAGCATTTCTCGAGGGTTACAACTTGCAACTGTTCAAAAATAACTGCAACCGTTATTTGGTGGCAACACGGGGCGCCGTCTCGGCGCTATAACAGGTCAATTGAAAAGTCCCCGGCCTCCTATAGTAAAACACATTTTTTTGGCAAAATTCGTTTTTTTTTATTCAAAATAATTCCCTTCGAGGGTGATACACTGATTATAGCGACCCTCCAACTTTTCGATACCTTTTTTGTAGTACGATTTGTCCTTTGCTTCAAAATAGGCCTCAGTTTCGGCGATCACCTCTTCATTCGACGAAAATTTCCTCCCAGCGAGCATTATTTTGAGATCTGAGAACAGGAAATAGTCGCTGGGGGCCAGATCTGGAGAATACGGAGGATGCGGAAGCGATTCGAAGCCCAATTCACGGATTTTTGCCATCGTTTTCACTGACTTGTGACACGGTGCATTGGCTTGGTGAAGCAGCACTTCAAACGCGGTCGTTTTTCGTCGATTTCGTCCTTCAAACGGCCCAATAACGCTGTGTAATAGTCGCTGTTGATGGTCCTTCCTTTTTCAAGATAGTCAATGAAAATTATTCCGCGCGCATCCCAAAATACAGAAGCCATAACGTTGCCAGTCGACTGTTGCGTTTTTCCATGCTTTGGGGCGGGTTCATCGTGTGCAGTCCACTCGGATGACTGTCGATTGGACTTCGGAGTGAAATGATGGAGCCATGTTTCATCCATTGTCACATATCGACGCAAAAACTCGGGTTTATTACGCTTGATTATCTCCAAACACTGCTCCGAATCATCAACTCGTCGTTGTTTTTGGTCAAAAGTGAGCTCGCGCGGCACCCACTTTGCACAGAGCTTTCTCATACCCAAATATTCGTTAATGATATGATGTACACGTTCAGTTGATATCTTTAGAGTGCCTGCTATTTCATTCAATTTTAATTTACGGTTATTCAAAATCATTTTGTGGATTTTTCTAATGTTTTCGTCGGTAACAACCTCTTTTGGGCGTCCACTGCGTTCACCGTCTATGGTGCTCATTTCACCACGTCTAAACTTAGCATACCAATCCTTGATGGTTGATTTTCCTGGGGCGCTGTCTGGAAACTCGTCAACAAGCCAAGTTTTTACTTCAACTGTATTTTTTCCCTTCAAAAAGCAATATTAACTTTTATATATTAACTTTTATCAACACGCGAAATTCCTTTTTATCCATTTTTTTCACAATAACAGAAGTTGCTTCACTCAAAATAATATAATTCACAAACTAATGATCCGACATCTGTCAAATTTATACACGCGTCTTTTGAAGGTTAGGGCTAACTAAAAATCATATGGATTTAATTCTAGTGCCGCCATCTATGTGTCAGGCCGGGGACTTTTCAATTAACCCGTTATTTCTCTCTCCTGAGAGAATTATAAATAAAAAAAAATCAGCCAGTCTAGGCTATTCCGCCGGTACAATGGGCAAAATGTGCATATTATGTATTACGATCGAAATGATTGCACATTAAGTTTTGTAACTCTTCCCAAGTACGAGGGTTGCCTTTTATATTTTGGGATTAGAGAACAAAAACAAATATTGATCATCGAAAATCACTTTATTGTTTTTCAAAATATTCCCCATGAAGATCTATACACTTTTGCATGCGTTTGAACCAATTGTCGAAGCACTTTTGCCACTCTGATTGAGGTACCTCCAACACATGTATTCTGAATGCAGCAACCGCTTCTTCAGGTATCGAAAAACGTTGACCTCTCAGTTTGTGTTTTACGTACGGGAATAAAAAGAAGTCATTCGGTGCCAAGTCAGGACTATACGGCGGATGACCCATCAAATCGATGTTTTGGGTGCTCAAAAATGCAGTTGTCGCAGCCGATGTGTGAGAGCTCGCATTGTCGTGGTGAAGAGTGATCCGTCTTCGGCGGTTGGTTTTCCTGATTTCTTGGAAGACAACTGGCCAACAAATGGTTGTGTACCACTCAGAAATGACTGTTCTGCGTTGTTCTAGTGGTACGGTTGCGACATGTCCAGTTTTTCCGAAAAAACAGGCGACCATTTGCTTGGAAGTGCTTCGTGCGCGAACAACTTTTGTTGGATTTGGCTCATCTTGAAACACCCAGACACTCGACTGCTGTTTACTTTCAGGCTCATACGCGTAAATCCACGATTCATCACCTGTCACGATATCATAGACGTGTTTCGAAGCGCCGCGACCGTATTTTTTGAGCATTTCTTTCGACCAATTAACACAAGCCTTTTTTTTGGGCGTTTGACAAATTGTGTGGGATCCAACGCGAACAAATTTTTTTGACAGTCAAATGTTTATGCAATATTGAATGAATGCTGGTCCCACTAACGCCTAAGGTTGTCTCAATCTCACGATAGGTCACATGACGATCTTCCAATATCAGTTCGCGCACAGCATCAATGGTTTTCGGAACAACAACTGATTTTGGACGACCTTCGCGAAATTCATCTTGGAGTGAACTACGACCACGATTGAATATACCGACAAACATCGATAAACACTGGTCCTTGATGGAGCTTCATCGCCAAAAATTGAATTAAGTTCATCCATGCACTGTTGCTGAGTTAATCCGCGCCGAAAGTTGTAAAAAATAATCGCACGAAAATGTTGACGATTTAATTCCATTTTTGGGCCGAAATGAATCTTTTAAGTTACTGTAAACAACACAAATAGCGCTCGTATGTCAAAACGTTCTGAGTGCGTATAACCTCAAAAATGTCCAACTTTACGACAGAGCTGTCAATTGCCGGATTGCAACACTAGGGTTGCCAAATCCCGAAACATAAGAGGCAACCCTCGTACCACCCATGAGATACATTTGCTATAATATTTGATTACATTTGAGTTTTTATGCAATTGGATTTTTTTGTTACGAAATGTTACTTCTCCTTCTGATCATCCCCACAAAAACGACTTATTGATAATTCTTATCCTTTCGTCAACTAGCAATAGTTTTACCAGGTTCTTTACAGGATCCACTTTACCTAACTAGTAATAGATTTACCACTTTCTTTAACACCATCTTTTTACTTAACCAACTGAGACAGTGGTTGAAAATTTCTATATCTCTTATAACAGTAATAGCATGTTATGTCTTTGAAGTTTTATATAATGATATCATTTTATCGTTACAGGATGAAAAGAACCAGCTGCTCATAACAAACATTTGGCTTAAGCTGGTAAGTGAAACTTCGATAAATCCTTATAAACAGTTGTCTTTTATTTCGTTTGTAAACGCAAAACTTTGAATTCACTCTCTTATATCTTCATTTATCCTCTTCGTCGACATCTCACAAACCAATTGCCTGTTCCTTTCGCGAGTTACCATGAAAACCAATTTACACAAAAGCTAATCTTACAATCTCGTGTATCCTTAGGAATGGAACGACATGAATCTGCGATGGAATTCTAGTGAATTCGGAGGAGTGAGAGACCTTCGGATACCACCCCATCGTTTATGGAAGCCAGATGTCCTCATGTACAACAGGCAAGTAATGCGTGTTCGGCCTCAAAGGGCAACACAGCGTATCCCCAGCAATTGTCTTAAGAAATTCATATCCTTTTATAAACCACACACAATACTCGTGCTTTTAGTTAAAGTGCTTCGGCTCGTTGAAGTTGAGGGATCGCTGAGAACTTTTTACATTAAAGTCCTTTTCTTTTTCTGTTCACATTTGAGTCCTTTTTGCTTTGTTTCTTACCATCTTAATTGTCCATTTTCAATTTGGTTGTCTTTTCCGTTATTTATGTTTTTTCTTTTTCTGGTTTTATCTCTATTTTATTTTCTCATCCTGCTTTTGTCTTTTATTAATGCCTTAATTAACATGCCTATTCCCTTCAGATGACCGTACACACTGGTGTGCTTCTTTTAATCATTCATTTCGTTGTATGCGGGCGGTTAAGGTCACCGAGTTTGAATTTGACATTTCGTTGATTGCAGGGATGTCTTAAATTTGATTTCCAAAAATACATTTTATTTGCAATTTGTAGCGCTGATGAAGGCTTTGACGGCACCTATGCCACAAATGTTGTTGTCAGAAATAATGGATCATGCCTGTATGTGCCACCGGGTATTTTTAAATCCACCTGCAAGATAGACATCACATGGTTTCCGTTCGATGATCAGCGTTGCGAGATGAAATTCGGCTCATGGACATATGATGGCTTTCAGGTGAGTTGATAGGATTATTGCAATGTTACGATTAACTTCAGCCACATACACCACTTGCATAGTACGCATAGATATAGTAGACGGCATTGTAATGCTATTAAGGCATAAGAGGATTGATACATCATTTTCCTCAGATCTTCTGTGTGTGGTATTAATCCGATAAAGATGGTTGTTTGATATATATAAAAGACCTAGATTCTCGGCAAAGTTTGGATAACATAACTTTGAAATTTATCGCACTATGTGACAGCACGTCCGTTATCACAGTAAGTATTCATCTCTGACACACCAGGGTATCTATCTTAAAATTCAATTTCATGGAACACATGGTTCGAGAAACGTGTATTCTGCATCATGTGCTATCGTTAATAATTCACTTTCCAGTCAAGGGTAACGTTACTGTCTCGTTTGTGGAACTCCCACAAGGAATTGTCTGTATTTGTTATAATATTCTGTAAAGGAAACTTGGCAGTTTATAAATCTGGATTCCTAACACATTATTATTACTTGCCCTCATTCCGTTGATTTTTACTAAAAGGACGTCTTCCATTTACTGAAATTTAAGTCTCTTAAGTTTTTGTTGCTACGCACGTCTGTGGTGTTGTTGATAAGGAAGTTGCAACATTTCTTATTACACCACAGCAGCAGAATCTGCATTAATTTTAGGACACTGATAGTTTTTAAAGGAGGCGTTAGGCACTTAAGAGTTTGATAATGAACTAACACTTATTCTGGTTAATCAATTAATTAAAACCCCATCAAGCTATAGGCTCTGTGAATAGTCGGAAGAAATCACTGACCATCTTTCAGAGCCTGGCTGACGGACTGGTTCGAGAAGTCCATCACGCTGTACATGCCGCGATATCGTTGGGAGAAATCTTCGACTATGTTTCGGATGTATAACTGATGGCCCGGACTGACACGGAGATAAGTCATGATGGTGCCTTCTGAGATAAAGAATTCCGGAAGTAAACTAGTTCCCCATTCGGATCTCCGGGGATCATACAAATATTATGATAAATAACCGAACTATGAGAAATTGGTCATCGCATAATCGGGCCTGCTCCCGAGGCTCTGTTTGCGTTCGACTGGTAACGGCATTTTGCAATATCAGGGGCATCGGTTTCACCAATACGAGGGTAAACGCCGGCCCCCAATATTTGCGAACAACAAAATCTGATATCCTTGCCCTAACCAAGACCTAGGTCGATTCGTCAACTGATTCGACATATCTTCGTTGCTCAGAATACGACTTACATTCGAGATTCCGTTTTAATGGTGGAGTCTGCGTCTTCACGCGGTCTGGTTTGCCAAAGAATGGAAGCGTTAGAACCCAATAACATGGACATCATGTGGTTGACGGTTGTACTGGGAAACTCTGTTAAATTTCTTTGTTGTCTTTACCGCTCCCCGCATGACGATCGACCAGCGGCACTTTTCGACCATCTTTCGCGTACCGTCGACTGGATACAGATCAACCCAGCTTCCGAAATTGTCGTCCTCTGCGATTTTAATGTGGATAATTCTGGCTGATTGATGTATTCTAACAGAACCGACGAAGCTGGGAGGCTGGCAGAGATGTTCGCCGTTAGTCGCAATTTGACCCAACTCGTGGAGGAACCTACGTGAGCGCCGGGTGCCAGAGGTGATTATACGAATACCGTGGATTTGTTGTTGACATCCGAGCCGAGCATTTATACCATGGAAGCTGCTGCGCCACTGGGAAACTCAGATCACTGCTTTGTATTGGTCGTGCAACCACTTGCATTTCAAGCGAATAACCCACCTAAGCAGCTTCGCCATGTATGGAGGGATGGGGCTGCTAATTGGGACGATTTGTGAGATTTCTTCGCAACTTTTCCGTGGTCGGAGGTGTACTTTGGATACTTCGATGTCAACGCTTGTGCGGAGTCCGTCACAGAGATTATTCTTCGCTTCATCAAGCGAAGTTCATCCGATAAACCTAGGTTTGATAAAAAATGCGAGCAGATTACAGCGGCAAAAAATAGAGGTCTTAAACAATGGCGCTCTAATCCCACCGAGGTAAACAGAACGAATTTTGTCAGAATCAGAAACGCGTGAGTCAAAATAACCCCAACAACCCCAACCTTATAGTGTTGACTGACAAACAAGTCAACACAAATCTCATAATGATGTATATTCATGACTCACAAACGAGTCAATACTTCATTTTTAAAACGTTTTTTTATTTTCTTTTTATCTTCTCAGTTTCTAAATTAATGCTAGACAAAAAATGCTTAAATTCTAGCTTAATTATGTTATATCGGGTTTTCCAATAGCGACTTTGACAACTTTGAATTTAATTTGTGAACGCACTCTTTCACTAATCTTCGAACTGTCACCGTCAGTTTATTCAGTAAACTCAACATTTTCATTATGGTTAAGTACACGAACGAACAACGTCTGTAAATTATAAAAATTTACTATCGAAAAAAAGTTGTCAAGTCCCTTTTGGAGAACCCATTATTATAACTTAGTGGTCCTATGCAGACGCTCTAAGTTAAACATTACATAACTATTGTATAATTTGCCTTTCGGCGACAGTACGAGTCAATACTAATTCCATAATTATGTATAGTCATGACTCACCTACAAGTACAATAAGAACACCTAAATAACATGGTGTTATCAAAAAGAAACAATCTCTAGAAATAAGGAGATAATACGACAACCAGACACAATCGCCCAGAGCAATATAAATAAACGCTAATGTTTTAGTTGTAACAGAATTGTAGGGCAGTCGTAAGAATGTAAGTCGGTATTTTCATTTTTGTCCTAGACTAAGCTAGTAATTTAAGAAAATAAAGGAGCTAGACTCCCAAAAAGAAAAGAAATGTTTTTTTTTTATGTTAAATTCAAAATCCAACATTAACTCGTGCAACCAGACGATTGATCCCGCGAAGAAGGCTTACAACGACAGAGAGACCAATAAACTTCTTGAGCGCCCAACTGGTTCGCGTCCCTTCTGGTCAATGGCAAGGGCTGTCAGCAGTAATTTCGTTTCCTCCTTTTTCCCTCGGGAAGTGTCGGGCAGCGGCACGCTAGTCACAAATTCAAAAGATAATGCTACTGTATTCGCGAATTTATTTTCCTGAATTTAAACCTCGATGCTGGTCTTTTGGAGCCACCTGTGATCGTGTCGGTACGGTCTTCGATGCGAGATGTAAGGTTCCGCCCACGTACTATTCAACGCATTCTACGTGGACTGGGCTGTAAAAAGGCAACCGGCCCGGACGGAATACCAGCAATAGTCCTTCAGAACTGTGCTCCAGAACTATCGCCGGTTCTTGGCAGACTTTTTCGGTTATCTTATGCACGGGTGATATTTCCTACCTGCTGGAAAATCGCTGGAATTCGGCCAATCCCAAAGAGGGGGAAAAAGGGTCTCCCATAAAATTACCGGTCGATAGCATTACTGTCTATGTTATCTAAGGTTGAGCTAATTAAGTATTTGGAGATCAACGGACTTCTGAAAGATCGTCAATACGGATTCCGTGGCAGGCGCTCCACTGGAGAACTGTTGACCCTTGTAACCGATATATGGATATTTGCGATTGAGGGCCATGGTGGGCCAAGGGCGGTCGCATTGGATATCTCCAAGGCCTTTAACCGCGTCTGCCATCGGGCATTCCTGAGCAAAATTCGTTCATATGGACTTTCCCAGCGGCTTTGCGACTGAACGAAGAGCATCCTCGAAAATCGATCTATCCGAGTTGTTGGGGACGGCGAGTGTTCGGATCTGTATCCTGTTAATTCGGGCGTGCCTCAGGGTTCTATTTTGGCTCCAGCCTTGTTTTTGCTCCACATAAATGATTTGTTGAAGTCGAAGGATAACAAAGTATTCAGGTTTGCGGATGATAGTATGCTCGTTTTCTCTTTTTCGAGTGATCGGCCGATTGGCGGATCAATGACGCGCCAGCTGAGATGTAGCCAGATCGGCTCTCTGAGTCGGAATGTGGATAAGGTTCTGCTATGGGGAAAGGCCAATCTCGTCGACTTCAGTGCAACGAAGACACAATGTACAACATCCACAAAGAAGAAAAGAAAAGTGGATCATCAGTTCCACACCTGATGAAAGGGAAAGTATAAAATTGCACGGCGTCACGGTCTGTGGGACTGTGGCATAAAAGACTTCTTCGCTTGACCATCTGATCCCACCATTAGTTTTTTGCCATGAACATTCAGGCGGGCTTACCCCATGATTATCTGCGCTTTGGGTTCTCATATTAGACCCACTTTTCGTCCCCCACCACTATTTGATGCAAAAAATCCTTCCGATTTTGCCTTCAAAGCAATTGTTCGAACTTGAAAAAAAAAGGCGTTTGACGCCTCTGTGCTTGAATTCATACGGAACCCAATTTCGTTGTTTCTGCACCACACCCGTGGCCCCAAGACGGTTTGAAATCGCTTGTTGAGTCACTTCTAAGATTTTAATGAGATCCTCTTGAGTTTGGCATCAATCTTGGTCCAATAAACCCTCAGGCTCAGCGTCTTCAAACTTTACTCTCCACCCTTTGCGTTCTTTGTCGCTAGTGTCGCCAGTTTTAAAACGCCAGAACAACCACTCATGTGTGTTTATTGATGGAGCATGTTCCCCATATGCTTCACACAGCAATCGATATCCATTACTTACTTTTCTTCAAATTAAAACAAAAAAAGCTGCGATTCCCGCAAATAATTATTCTTCCAAATAATTATTTGTAATTATTAGTAACAAGCATCTCTAGGTGCGGTTCAATTACTTCGTACTAGTTAAGAGAAGCCTACTTAAAAAGAAAATGTTGACAAGGACGCAAAACATATTGAGCTTCCAAACTGATTCGGGATGGGGTCATGACTATTGGAGAATCAAATTCGGATCCCACTTGTGCAGTCGTAAATGAAACCAGTTCATTTTCAACAAACATTAATTGAACAAATGGATACTCTATGTTTTACTAGAAATGCAATTTGCCCCCTCACCAAATTGAAATTGCTTCTGATGTATCCTGATTTTACTTCTTGTTTTTTATTGATTTGTATTAGTCAATAAAACCAAGAAGAGTTTTTAACATTGTACCGTCTATCTGACAGATGTTAATATAGTTCTAACAAAACAATTCCATAAATGTACTCTTTGTCCTTGGCAACAATACAGCAGTAAGTATCTCCAGTCAACCACATCACAAAAACAGACGACTAATAAAAATTCCATCTGGTAAATGTTCACAGAAACTCTTAAACACAATGAGTAACCGACGACTGTTTCAGATTACGTAACGTATAATTGCCCATGAGAAATTTCTGTTGAAATGAACTCTCTTACACTTGGCATGGTATTTGATAAAACAAATTTAATTACAAAATATAATTAGTTAATTTAAGTAGCTGTGTCTTCGTTCTGTAGTCTGTAAATCAATCGTGTCTACATCAGATAAAGATAATGTTTTCTGAAGTCAATCAGACCAAGGCTAATGAATTTATGATATCTTAAAGCTGTGGTGAAATTGGTGGTTTTTAATGTTAGAATAGCTTTCACGGAATTGGCATTTTGACAGCTTTGTATATTGTACGGCTTTCACATTTAATTTGTAGGCAAACTCTACTGTTTTAGGTGTCATCCAATGACAGTTCGAAACATGCTGTGCTTATACGACAAAGTGAATTGACCTACTTGCTAAATATCAATCCTTAATTTGCTATTTATTGTTATGTTGTCCTAACACCCATCTATATCCGTAGGGCCGTATTATGTATAATCATCGAACAGAACAGGCAATAGTCATGGGGTGGACTTCTCGAGCTTAATATCAGACCGGTACACCTGGTAGAGTCATTGATATCAAGCATTTGGTCGCTTTTTACAACAAATCGGCGGAACTGTGGGCACGTTGTAACGTCCTGCGCAGGATTAAAAGTTAGGAACCAAGAACGAGTGAAGTTTGTACGATGAAAGCCATTCAATTCGGCCAAGGCACATAAGGCCATCCTATCCTCCCTATTTTGTTCTACTATCACGGTTATTGCTCAACTTCACTGTGTGAATCCAACGAACGTCATGAAATATTTTCACTATGAAAATGAAGGACAGGCATATAGTAAATGCAGAGAATCCTTTGTCAGCCGAACCATATAAGTGTGGAACGTCAAACAAATCATATGTTTTCTCATCACTGCGATCTTCAGGCATTCAAAATCAATGCATATCCCTTCTCCGTTATTCCACTCTGGTCTTTAAGAGTATCACAACATTCCTGTAAAAAAATATTTAAAAACAGTACTGTCGTCGGCCGACCTTCAAAGCCTTCGGACCTATTATTGTGGTAATAATAACAGTGCGTGCATTTCTCCCCTAAATATAATCTGAAAATGATTTCTTCTTCAATTTTCTTAATTCAATGTCAATTAATAAATTACACCTAGTAAATAGTCTTTCACGCCGCGTCTAATTTTGTCGGCATGCCCCAAAGCCTGCCCTCAAAACGGGAAACCAATTCAGGTTTTTCGACGAATGCCACGTTTCTGAAATCGAACATCCGATCCAGTCTCCTCGAGGCTCAACCTAACATTGTCCTCCCATTTCCGTCGCGGCCGTCCTGTCGGTCTCTTTCCCGTTGGTTTACCGTCAAGAATTCTATGCACGGTCCTATCGTTGCCCATTCACGCCACATGTCCGGCCCATCTTAATCTTCGCGACTTGATTACTCTCACTATTGTAGATTTGCGGTATAGCTCTTCGAATTCGTGGTTGTGGAGTATCCTCCATTGTCCTGTCTCCTCGTCATATTTGCCGCCAAAGATACCCCCCAGAACTTTATTCTCGAATACGCGGAATTTGTTTTCTTCCCGTTTTGTGAGAATCCATGTTTCGCATCCGTATAGAGTAATCGGCATGATTATGGTTCTATAGACACGCAGCTATATATTACGTGATAGCAGTTTGGATTTCAGCAGTTTACTGACCGCGTGCCAACTAGCGTTGCCGGAATCCAGTCTTTTGTTAATTTCCTTCAACATTTTGTTACTGGTCGTCAGTATCGTTGCCAGATATTTAAATTCTTTGACATTTTCGAATATCTTGCCCCTGATGTGTATGTGTGTTCTCTGAGTTCCACCTGCTCTCGCCGTAATCATGTATTTTGTTTTGTCTTCATTTATTTCTTGGTCCACCTCTTTTGTCGCTTGCATGATGATTTAACTGTTTTTAGTTACAGTTTCTAGATTATCGCCGAAAACAGCGATGTCATCCGCATATGCGAGCAGTTGTGTGACCCCGTTCAGGGATGATCCGGCCATGTTGTCGTCTTGTACCTTTCTGATGACATACTCGAGGACAAGGTTAAAGGATACACCATCTCCCCGTTTTAGTCCGTCCCGGATTTTAAATGGTTCTGAGAGGTGGTTTTCTATTCTAACTCGCCCTTTGTTTTCGTTTGTCCAAATTTAAATGAGGGCGGCATATTTTTTTGGGATTCTCAGCTCAACTACAATATGGTAGTCTTTGCTTTGCGACTGACTCGTAGGCTTGTTTGAAGTCAACGAACAGTTGGGGAACCGTCTCTCCGTATTTCCACTTCTTTTCCAGTAGTTGCCTTACCGTGAACATTTGGTCGCTTGTTGACCGGTTCCTACGGAATCCGAATTGGTGATCTCCCAATATGCCTTCTGCGTACGGTGTGATTCTCGCCAGTATGACATTTGTTAGTATTTTGTATGTGGTTGGGAGCAATGATATTCCTCTGTAATTTTCGCAGTCAGATCTGTACCCTTTTTTGAAAATGGAAACGACTATTGAGGTTTTCCATTCTTCCGGAATGACTGCTTTATCTTATATTGTTTTAATGAGTTGGTGGATCTTTCGAGCGGTTGCCTCACCTCCGTGCTTCACAAGCTCTGCCGCTATGCAGTCGACTCCGGGAGCCTTGTTGTTTTTCAATCGGTTTATTGCGTCTACAACTTCGTCGAAAGAGGGCTCTGGGATCAGAGACTCGGCTGTATGTACGTCTGGTGTGTTTATTTGTGGTTGATGGGTGCACACATTGAACAGGTTTTCAAAGAACTACTTCCATCTTGTCACGATATTGTTTGTTTCTGTGTCCAGACGGCCGTTTGCGTCTTCTCCCATTCGCGTTTTTTGCGTTTGTAAAATCTCATTGTGTCTTTCCGAATTGTCGCATATCTTTTTGCGTTGACTTCATCATATCTTTCTAAACGTCAAGCTATTAAACAAAAAAAAAAAAAACGAATCATATTCGCCGACAGCCTTTCATCAATAAACGTCATTAGCAACCTTAATAACTCCTCTGATACCATCACAGACATCAGAGACAGACTAATTGCAAAGGAAAAATATTAGGCTGGCATGGGTTCCTGGACATGCAGGCATAACTGGAAATGAAACTGTCGATCCAGAAGCCAAACTAGCTCTTAAGGAACCTGTGGCGGTTCCACGAACCGCACAAACCACAGTAGGCTGAAACACCTGTCATTCCATTAAGGAACATACTCACCTTAGCCTAAACCTCACGTGCCCACAGACACATGTCCCCCCCCCCTACCCCCCCCCCCCCCCTTGGTCCACCCTTTCGCCTAGCCAAAGGAGACATTCATACTGGTGCCAACAACCCCACGTATCCACAGGTACGCGGGCCCTAAGTCTCGAATATTTCATAACGCCTGCACGGCGATTGAAGGACACGACCCAGTATAGAAATTGTGTATCGATCCATTATCTGGATAAACACAAGTGGTTGCCACAGCTGCGCCAGATGTCGACAAACATCAAATCCCCGGCGATAAGCAAATTGCCGTAAAACAATCCAATGGCTAAACTTTTGATCCTACCGTAATGCACTTCGCCTAACAGCAATAAACTAGCAAACACCGTTCCCATAGGCCAAAATTAAATACAATTATCGTAACCGACGATAATTACCACGATCCCAGGATCGCCAAGAATAATAAACCGCACACCCGAATATATACAAAAGCGATTCTGCAGAAGGTGTGAAAATTCTGCCGATTCTGGGAATATTTTTGGTCACATAGGCAGCAACATTCACGTCTGTGTGTGGGTGTGACCGCACATCTGGCCTGCGACCAAACAGGAAATCGGTACGATCTCCTCTAGGCGAGAGATTTTGAGTAAGAGATATTCTCGATTAAGAGAAAATCACCAAGTAGGGAAACGAAGCAGAAAAGGAAGAAAAGAGAACAATCGGGTGAGTCGGACGTCCCCCAACAAAAGTTAGTAAAAAAAAGATTCGGCAGGAAAAACACGCTCCCAAAACTCCCCCTTCAGAGTGTGTCGTCGAGAGATCTCCGTAAATGATTAATACTAAATAAGTGAGTGTAAAAGTGGGAACAATAACAAAGAAACAAAAAACAAAGTGTAAAACTCATTGTTCCAATTTTCTCAACTGACCTACCGATGATAAAAAAGTGCATGAGGCTTAGAATGGGACATACCAGTACACCTCATAAACACCTAACTACCGAAGAACCTGCACCACTTTGTTAATTTTGCGATGAAAGACCAACTTTTACTATTCCATATATGCTGCAATCCACATCAACTCAATCTTTTTACCAATTTCTGATAAATCGCTGAGAGAACTTTTAACCGCAATCTCATATAACAACATAAGATTTGTTAATGAAATTATTTTAAGATTGGAAATAATTATTTAATTTAAATTACTTTATTCTATGTAGCCGAAGGACCTGGTAGCTAGTGCGCAGTCTTGAAAAATTATTGATATTTTAATTAATTATATATCAATCAATTTTTCATAACAACAATAATGATAATTAAAAACACTATGACCGAGTATAGTAGGATTTGGTGGCTTTCAGTGAAGCTTTATTTCGTTTTTTCTTTGCCTTTTATTTTTCATGTTTCTTTTTTTCTTCAAAGTGTTCATTTCTCTTTTCGGTGAGCTCTTTCTGACATACATTTGTAACAGTTTTCCAAAATTTGGTAAATTTTAGTACCTTTTAAACTAAAAAAAATAAATTAAAATAGACAATTGTTAACAATTACAATTATACAAAAGTGGTACGAAAATAACGCAAACATTCTTAACCTCATTAGTCAAATATCCTCTCAAAGTTTTATAAACTAATTCGTATGAATTAAGTTGCATATTCACCTGAATTTGAGTACCTAGTCTAAAAATAATAGTCATAATCGCATTTAGAAAAATAAGTACTTTTGTTGTTAAGGTGTTTAAATTACTCTAAAATTCATTGATCGTTATATAAGCTTTCGAGCAAGTGAACCCGAATCCTCATCGACGACTAATTGATAAATCGAAAATATAAAGATTTGAAATAGTATTCCATTTGAAAAAGAATAACCGTTTTTGAAAAGTAAACAAATTAGATCCAAAGTTAGGTAAAAGCACAATTCTAGTTAATGGATGAAACATTTTAACATTAAAATAATAAATTGGTTTAAGTAGCAATAAAAATAATTCAAAACAACATAATAATAAAACTTAGTTGAATTCAAGTAATGTTACGTTTTTATTAAAATAAACTTAATCAGAATTTGGAAAGATATACATTTTATTAAATGATTATATAAAAAAATGTTGGTTATGCCTTGAAAAACAAAAATATATAGCGGCACAGTTTTAAAGATTTATAAGGTTATATACTTATTTAAAGGCATATTTCGTATGCATCTAATATTAAAATAAAAATTCAAGTGTTTTTAGAGTTAGCTTAACGAACACGGTTAAAAAACCATATTATAGCTGGAAATTTACATATATATACATAAAAATACAAACAAATATATATTACGAACTCATAATATACACAACCTTACGGTCTGAATTATAAATTATTGTAAGCGCCTTCTGGGTACAATCTACGGACAACACCTCGTACACAGTATTCGCGATTCCACTGGCTTATGCGACTCTTTTAACGACACTGAACTTTTACGCGACTCTCATTTGACTTCTCTGGACTCCACGCGTCCTCTTGCGACCTCCTTCGCCTTCTTTCCGACTTTTTGCTACTCCCGGTGACACATCTTGTCTCTTCTCAACCCACCAAACATAATGCCGATTACACGAGTCGGTACCCCACAGCCGGCGCAAGCTCGCGCTGATTCCCCCGCGTTTCAGGACGCTTCCAGCTTCGAATCCCCATCTCTTACCCCGAACATAAAGCTTCCTCCTTTCGACGAGGAGGATGCAGAGCTATGGTTCGCCATAGTCGACCGTATTTTCCGGGTCGCCAACATGCACGACGAGGAACTCCGTGCTGTTAAACTGATGCGGGTGCTGGATCGCACACAGCGGACGCATGTTGCGCACGTGATTAGGTCGTCAGATCCTAATCCCTACAGCAAGATGCAGGAGACGCTCCTCAACGCTCTGGACGAGCCCATCAGCATCAGGCAACAACGCTTGGCGGCCACAACCAACTTTTCGGGCATTAGACCATCCCTTTACCTGACCCATTTACGCACAATAGCGGGGACCAGGATCTCGGTGATCTAATTAGGCCGCACTTTCTGAGGTGTCTACCTCAACATGCCCGCTCGGCATTAATAGCCCAGCCCAATCAGAGTTTGGGCTATTTAGCAAAAGTTGCTGACGTAATCATGGAAAGCTCAGACGCGGAGTCTGAGCTCCCAACATATCAAGTCGCGGCGGTTAGCCAACACGTCTCACCGTCTACGCGGCACACATCACCTCCGGTAGCAGCACCACGGGCTGCCCCAGTGGCATCATCCTCACAGACACCCACACCCTCCAGAAGGCACGCGCCTTTTCGCAGGCCCAGCGAGTCTCCCTCAGACCGCTCCCCCGCACACGTCACAATATCCGACCTTCTAGCGTTGAAGGCCTCACTCCGCCGCGATTTAAACCAAATCCGCGCGGAGGTAAGAAGCGGCCATCGAAACGCGCATACCCAACGGGTAGGTCGCCCTTCCCACCTCAAAACCACACCTGTGGAATAAATCACGAGGGACCACGGCGTTCGTCGCTTGTATCAGGTGACTGCACGCATCACGTGTAGTTTTTGCCATAAACTAGGCCACCTATACGAAGAGTGCCGGAAAAGGCGAAACACACCTTTCTGCCGGGAGTGCTGGCAGTATGGCCACGGCATTGTAGAATGCCGTGTGCGATACACCACACTACCACAGAACAGGTCACCGCGCCAGCAGAGGGAGTCCCAGAATAAGACACATCCGGGACCACACCAACCCTCTGCTTCCAACACTCCAGCAACATCACACCCCCGAGTGTATAGCATTCGGAGTTGCTGCGTGTTGTGTGGCCGTACAGATCACACACGGAACAAGTGCGAAGACAGGGTGAAAAGGGGGAAAACAAGTAATTCCCCGGTGACAACGACTCCAACACAAACTCGGAAGGCTAAGACTGTACATCAACGCCAGCGCACACACAACCACACTTCTACCAAGGGCTGCACACTGTCGGAGTTCTCTATACTATATGGAGAACCAGCCCACAATCCTAACCTAATTTCGACCACTAACAGCACGCCACATCAACCCCTATCCCCACCGTTCATGCTATTCACCTGATATAACATATTTCCCAAAGGACGTATAGCTAAACTCATTATCCTATGCAGGTACGGCAACTCCATTTTTGCTAGCCCATAAGATTTACATCGGAAATCACATCATGTCGGTTAGCAACAACAAGTCAAATCAAACGACGCTGTTGCATAACCATACAACGGCTGGGGTAATTCCAAATTATTCAAGTTTGGTTTTCATGATAAATTACCCTAGCCAATTTGGCGTCACTTCGGCTTTTGTTCAGATCATCCATTCGCTTGGGATCAATGATCTCTTTTCGCAGGTGAATAGCACCAGATTCATTTCCTCTCCTCCATAATTCTGTTTCCACGCGGTTCAATGCACTCTGAGATCACCACAGCCGTAACACTAGGGCAGTAGGTCATTCTTAGAAACTGCATTTGATACCACCACACACAACCAAACCCACCTCCAGATCATCGTTCATCGTGTTTCTGTTCTCTCATTCTCCCACGTTTGTCGACTATCGAATAGACCAATGTATTCACCACACATCGACGGGCGTGGCAATGAAAGAGCAGATCTCTATTGGTTGTCCTGTGCAAAAGTAAGAAGTGAATCGTGTGCCCGTGTCTTGGTGCAATACTTCTTTTACCACAAAGCTATATTTCCGTACCTAGTTGTCATTATCGACATCAACAGCAGATAAAAAACAAACTTGAGATTTATAAGCCGACTTGCTAACTGTGTCACCGATAATTACCACCGATTTTATTTTACCTTCATTAATGTACGCTTTAGTTTTCGTGTGAAGTGTTCAATTAACCGGATTAAGCTTATCACACAGTGGAAAGGAAACAAAGTTGTTTTTATTATTTTGTTCGTTAGTGTATTTAATTCTATGAATATAAAAAGATGCATATGTTACATTTAATTATTTCAGTTGGACTTACAACTACAAGACGAAGCCGGTGGTGACATATCAAGCTTTATCACAAACGGTGAATGGGATCTTCTAGGTAAGATCATTCTATTCATTTCAATTGACATTTTTAGGTAATGAGACCGGAGTCCTTGGCATTAGGTAAGAAAAACGATTTATTGTTTAATTCAATCCAAATTGGTTTAACATGTTTACTACATTCAACATGAAAATATATAAATATATGTAAATGTATAATTTATTTTAAACATTTCTTTAGGTGTGCCTGGAAAGCGAAATGAAATCTACTATAATTGCTGCCCTGAACCTTATATTGATATAACATTTGCAATATTGATTCGGCGAAAGACTCTTTACTACTTTTTCAATTTAATTGTGCCGTGTGTTCTAATTGCTTCAATGGCACTTCTAGGTTTTACACTGCCACCTGATTCTGGTGAGAAGCTCTCACTTGGTAAGTCGGAAAATCTTCCTCAATACTAAGTTCCTTCCTTCCTCCGTTTTCACATCTCAGCTTTAGAAGAAACAATAAAGACACACTATCAAAACCCAGTATTCCGAAGAATTTTTCACACGGTTCTCTGCTTTTAGAGGTTTACACGTTTCACAAATAAATAAATAAAGAACAGTGCAGTATGGTTATCGAATGTTAAAATTTATTTAGTTTAAAATATTATAGAAAAAAACAAAAGAAGTTTATCGTATTGTATACCCTGCATTGCAGACAATTTCTTTTGTTGAAATTCATTTTTACTTACAGTTTTTATTTATAATGTTAAGGAACTTCGAAGCATGATTGGTAGTATTTGGCGTCTCTCCTGTTTTCACGTAGATGTGGCTAAATTTCAAGTTTCAAGATGCTTGCAAATGTTCGACGTCCCCATTTTCCTTTGAATCTACAGACTGTTGAAAAGCAGATGTTGTTACTGAGAATGTGTAAAAGGACTCCAAGAATGTTTTACTCGTATTTATTTTCTATTGTCGTTTATTAGGTATTTGTAAGAAGTGCTATTGACGCAAGGCTAATAACTTTTCCCGGAAAAACAAATTATTATGGTAAATTTAGCAAGCCTCGGGACTTGCTAACTGAAGCCAAGACTGGATCCCGGTTGTAGTGCCGATGATGATGATGATGATTTTTTTTTTCACTTCTCTCGAGAGAGGCGGACCTACAGCACCGACACGTCGCCCCGAGATGCCAGCAAATAACTGTTGCAGTTCTTTTTGAGCAGGTCCAGATTGTAACGCTCCGGAAACACCCGCGCGGTAAGGGAATTCTCCAGCTTTCCCGCTCTGTAACGGAACGAGTTCTGATGCAGAGGTGTTTGCGCCATCGTAAAATAAACCGCAAACTGGTGCGATCTGTCGGGTTGTCTTGTGGAGCGCATATGTACCGAATTCCGCGGAACAATGCCGCAATTCTCCGAAGAATAGTACCCGTGATAACATCTGTATAACAGACTGAGGTCGGCCACGCGCCTCCGATGTGATAGCGACGGCCTCTTGTGCATCGTTATATGGATTCCATCTTCCAATCATTTATATCGCTCGACTCTAAATCCTATCCGAACGCTGAAATCGGTGATATGAGCGATTTCGGGATCCTTGATGTCTTTCCAAGGATTTTTTTTACGGGAGAATCTATAGCGCTGACACGGCGCTCCGAGATGCCACCAAATAACCGTTGTAGGTTGTAACGCTCCGAAAACACTCGCACGGTGGCGGAGTTCCACAGCTTTTCCGCTGTAGAACGGAACGAGTTCTGGCGTAGAGGTGTTCGCGCCGTCGGGAGATAAACCGCAAACTGGCGCGATGTGTCGGACTGTCTTGCGGAGCGCATATAATCCGAATTGCGCGAAACAATATCACGAATCTCCGAAGAACAGCATCCGTGATAAATCTGTAAAACAGACAGAGGTCAGCTACGCGCCTTCGATGTGATAGCAATCGTAGTCCCGACATCAGCGCCGTGTCCCCGATCAGACAGATCGCTCGTCTCTGTACGGTCTCAAGTAGGTCGAGGGCATGTTTAGGAGCAGAGCTCCAAACATGGGAGCAATATTCAAGCGCGTTTGAGATTTATACAAAAGAGAAGTTGGGCCGCAGTTAAATATTTCTTGGCTCTAAAAAGGTAACTCACTTTTCCTGAGGCGGACCCGGCGACATTTATGCCACGATACATTCCCACAGACCGTGACGCCGAGTAACTTCAAGCTTTCCCCAGATTCAAGCACTTGACCATTCATCATCAGCTGTGGAACCGATGATCCACTTTTCTTTGTGAACGTTGTATATCGTGTCTTCGTTGCATTGAAGTTGACGAGATTGGCTCTTCCCCACTGCAGGAGTTTATCCAGATCCTGATTCAGAGAGTCGATCTGGCCACATCTCAGCTGGTGCGACGTTGATGCACCAATCGGTCGAACACTCGAAAAGGAGGAAACAAGCGTACTATCATCCGCAAAACTGAACACTTTGTTATCCGTTGTCTCCAACAAATCATTTATGTGAAGCACAAGGGTGGAGCCAAAATAGAACCTTGGGGCACCCCCGAATTAACAGGATACAGATCCGAACACTCGCCGTACACAACAACCCGGATCGATCGATTCCCGAGGAAGCTTTTCCTCCAGTTGCAAGGCTGCTGGGAAAGTCCATATGAACGAAGTTTGCTCAGTAGCTTTGGAGATATCTAATGCGACCGCCCTTGACTCGCCATGCCGTTCAATCGCAGATGTCCAGATATCGCTTATAAGTGTCAAGAGATCTCTCGTCTACCGCCCGCCACGGAATCCTTATTGACGATCATTCAGAAGTCTGTTGCACCCCAAATACTTAATTAACTCAGTATTGATGACTTTTTCCATCACTTTAGATAACATAGACAGTAATGGTATCGGTCGGTAACTTTGTGGGAAACACTTTTTTCCCGTCTTTGGGATTGGGTCAACTCGAGCGATTTTCCAGCAGGTAGGAAAGGCCCTCCGTGCACAAGATAAGCGGAAGAGTCTGCCAAGAAGCGGCGATAGTTCTGGAGCACAGTTATTAAGGACTATTGCTGATATTCCGTCTGGGCCGGTTGCCTTCCTACAATCCAGTTCACGTAGAATGCGTTGAATATTGCGCGGAGGAAAACTCACATCCCGCATGGAAGACCATACCGGCGAGATCACAGGTGGCTCCAAAAGGCCGGGATCGAGGTTTGAATTCGCGGTATATAAATTCGCAAACACATTAGCTTTATCCTTTGAATTCGTGATTAACGTCGCGCTGTCTGTCACCAACGGAGGGAAAGAGGAGGATGCGAAGTTACCGCTGACAGCCCTTGCCATTGACCAGAAGGAGCGGGAACCAGTCGGGCACTGAAGGAGTTTATTAGTCACACTGTCGTTGTGAGTTTTCTTCGCGGTATCAATCGCCTGGTTGCACGCGTTTCTGAATCTAACAAAATTCGTTCTGGTAACTTCGGCGGGATTAGAACGCCATTGTTTAAAAGCTCTATTTTTGCCACTGTAATCTACTCGTATTTTTCATCAAACCAAGGCTTATCAAATGAACTTCATTTGATGAAATGCGGAATCTCTGTTCCGAGAAGAATAATTTCTGTGACTGACTCCGCGCATGCATCGACATCGGAGTCTCCAAAGCACACAAGAAATCATGCGAAGAAACCTCGCAAATCGCCCCAATTGGCAGGCCCACACCTCCATACACGGTGAAGCCGCCCAGTTCAGTTATTCGCTTGAAATGCAAGTGGTTGCGCGACCGATACCAAGCAATGATCTGAGTTTTCCAGTGGCGCAGCAACCTCCACGCTATAAGTGCTCGGCTCGGATGTCGAAAATAGATCCAGGGTGTTCGCATAATCACCTCGGGCATCCGGTACACGGGTAGGTTCCTCCACACGTTGAGTCAAATTGCGGCTAACAGCGAACACCCCCGCCAACCTCCCCTCCTCGTCGGTTCTGTTAGAATGTACCAAACAGCTGGAATTGTGTACATTAAAATCCGGCGTAGTTGATCTGTATCCAGTCGACGATACGTGAAATATGTTCGAAAAATGTGGCTAGTCGATCGTCATTCGGGGAGCGGTAAAGATAACAACGAATTGTAACAAAATTCCTCAGCACGATCCTCAACCACATGATGTCCATGTTATTGGGTTCCAACGCTTCCTTCCTCTGGCAAGCCAGATCGGAGCGCGTCAAGACGCAGACTCCGCCCTTAAAACGGAATCTCGGATGTTTCGAAACTGGGCTCTCATAACCTGATCTGAAGTGAAATGTGAAAGCTACAGCGTTACCAGACGCCGAAGTTTTGAACGGCCCGCCCTGTATACCAAAATTTCTTTTGTAAGCGTTTCGTGCAAGGGTTGGTATGAGCTATTGTTGAATGACATTCAACCACTATAACATTCACCTCAGATTATCTCTTTTAACCTTGACTCGTAATTTTAAAATCATTCCTGTATTCCGCATTTACAGACACCGACCGACTGGTCTCGATGAAACTTAGGGGTAAAGATCAGATGTGGTTCTACGAGATAGGAAGGCTGCTTTTTATGATGTTTTTGAGTTAACTAAATGTAAGACTAATACCAACATGGTTACAGTGTGCTGCAGTGTTAGTTAAGTTTGTTATTATTTTAGTTATAATAACTAAAAATCGTATTACTGGAAACCCCAATACCTATCCATGAAGTTTTTTATATAGCCGACATAGTATCGGTTAGCTGGTATCTTTCTGAATAACGCCTTTGCTATGACCAAATTCGAAAATCACTAAGCAAATGATTCCATGTTTTAATTGTGACATAACACTGTGTGATAGGTTGGACCTCAATACTCAACTGAAATATCACCGCATTAATGTAGAGGTTGTGTGAAATGGATGAAGAAAATCCTTGCACACTTTTCCAAATTGATGGTCCCGGTCAAGAAATTAGCATATCGGGGAGCCGACTCAGTGCTATAGGTTTACCTATTATAAGAGAAGTATCTATGGTATACTGGTTAGTACACCCGCCTGTCACGCGGGAAACCGGGGTTCATTTCCCCGTCGGGGAGCCTCTGGCGCAAGACTAATAACCTTACCCGGAAAAAACAGATCATTATGGAAAATTTAACAAGCCTCAGGACTTGCTAAATAAGGCCAAGACCGGTTCCAGGTTGTAGTGCCGATGATGATGATGATCTATAGTATAACAAAATCAAAACGTTTACTGGTGTAAACGCTTTTAAGATTGTCGAATGATTAGATATTCACCCTTATGCAGGCGATGGAAAAATGTCTGGAATTTAATATCCCATTATATCATCTATTTATAGACTTTAAGGCCGCCTACGACAGCATAGCCAGGGTAAAACTACATAATGCCATGGGAGATCTCGCTATTCCAAACAAATTGATACGACTTTGTAGGTTGACCATGACCAACGTAACTAGTCAAGTAATAATAGCGGGATTGCTGTCCAAACCAATAAACATCTTTAATGGACTTCGACAAGGGGACGGACGCTCTGGCCTACCTCCTCTTCAAGCTGGCGTTGAAGAAAGCAATCCGTGACTCTGGCGTTACAACTAGAGGGACTATTGTCACCAAATCCAGCCAGATACTTGCCTACGCAGATGACATCGACATCATCGGTAGATCCGATTCGCCTGTACAGGATTCCTTCACCCAGATCGAGCAGGCAGCACAAAAATTGCTACTTCATATTAATGAGGGTAAAGCTAAGAACATGGTGGCAACTTCTGCGAAGAGAAGACCTAACGTTGGTCAAACTATCAGGGTGATGGAGTGCGAATTTGAAGTAGTGCAATCCTTTTACTACCTTGGGTTAAAAATATTAGCCGATAAAAATATGGAAAAAGATATATGCAAACGGCTGATCAAATCCAACAAAGCCTACTATGGTCTATCAAGGTTCCAAATCCCGAAATTTATCCAGAACATCCAAGCTACTACTGTACAAGACCATGGTTTTGCCAGTACTCATGTTTGGATCCGAGACCTGGGTGCTCAATAAAAGGCACTCTGAACTCTTAGCCGTGTTCGAGAGGAAGGTCTTAAGGAGAATTGTTGCTCCCGTATGTGAGGTAGGACGATTCCGGGTACGGTACAACCATAAGTTGTACGCGATCTACCTTGAAGCTAATGCTGTGAGAAAAATCAAGCTGGGTAGACTCCGATGGGTGGGACACCTAGCTTGAATGAGCGAAGCGGAGCCTGCACGAAAGCCCTTTGTGGCAGGATGTATGGAAGGAGGCCACACGGCAGACCTTGTTTGCGATGGAGGGATGGCGTAGACCAGGACGCCCAGAGCCTGGGAGTGTCAAACTGAATGACATCGGCTCGAAATCGGGACCGGTGGAGAGATACGTTAAATAAGGCCAAGACCCGATCCCGGTTGTAGTGCCGATGATGATGATAAGATTGTTGAATTGTCTGTCGTATTGGGGTTACTTTGTAAATTTCCATCAATAGGATCGAGTGCAGTGTGGCAACCAAAGGTAACTACTGACTGTTACAATGATGTTCCAATGTCTGACTGATGTTAAATATTTACGCAGTAAAAAGGATCCATGATTTCCATAAAGTTGCATGTTTATTCAAATAAGTGTCCAGAAGTATAAATTGAGTCATTTTTTACACCAATTTACCAAGAGATCTGTTCTTTTCAATACGAGCACTTTTCTTTATAAAGAAACACACAACTGAATATAATCACATGAAATCTTTTTCAATAAACTCATTCTCTCCTGTTTTCTCCTCTTCTTCTGCTTACTTTGCCATCATACTTTCATTTTACTTACCCTAAATTCTGTTGCCCTTTCTTATTACCATTAATATTATTGCTTTAGATACTTACCAGTACCTTAAAGTAATTTCGAGTGCACAATACTCCATCATCCTTAAAAGTCCGCCTCACTCCACTTCCTGTTTCCGAAGTTATCATCGAGACACCAGTATACATTGCTGCTATCATAATGCATTAGTCCTCCTGCTCAGAAGAGTATAACCATACCAAAAAGGATTTGCAATTTCATGTACAGCCCGAAGGTGTCGGACAATATTTTCAACGGAATCATATTGAACAAAACCATCACAGGACTCGAAATAGGTCAGTCGTCAATTTAGATGGATAAGTGCACGTCCGTTAAAATGCAGATTTACAGATTTTAGATGCATCCTTGACCAGTTGATAAATGATGCATTCCAATTATTTACTTTTCGCAGTGCAGCGTTAAAATATCCTCGTTGCCCATTATTCAGAAATTTGTTCGCCTTTGGCTCGGAATCATTTTTTATAGAGATACCGATAATGGAAGGCTTCCAAGGGACATTGATGAAGAGATACACGTTTGCTTTGGATTGACATAGTATCCGTTGCTTTTAAGTGAATTGGATAATATTTGTCTTTTATTATTTATTTGTTTATTTTATTTATTTATTTTCTTTTTTTGTTTTAGAAGATTTTATCAGAATTATTGTGTTTAACATTAATTGAAAAACTAGGAATGTATTATAATTTTTCGAAGTTGATGAATTCGTTTAAGGAGACATATACAGTGACGATGTCGAAAAAAGAAGTGTTTTATCGACTTTATTTTTGAAAAAAAATATTCGATATATTTATTTAAAATAGTTTGCATAATATTTATTATTATTTGACGGATAACTGGCCATTTTTTATTACAAAAACTTGTTTTGGATGTTGTTTTGAGATAAACATAAAGGGGCTTCCAATAAGATCTTAGTTAACCATCGTGGGGTGGGGTTGAGCGCGAACTCGGAGTACGATAAAATAAACTCGTTTTTAAAATGAACTTATAGCGTTTGCGATGATAGTGAAGAAGGTGTGATTCGAACTGACGCTATGACAGTTAGAATCACCAAAAATTGAACCAATGCTTAACACATCAGGCCACTGGCCGCGTGTACGAATTCGATTTCTAAACTCAAGTACATTCAACTGATGTGGAACTGTTATGTTATCGCTATGGTATACGGCTCTGATGCATTTTGTTATTCGATTTTCGTTCGACGTTCTTCACTATTTGCTTCTGTACTGTGTGTGTGTCTGTTAGAAACGCCACCCTACTCCCTCATCAGTAACGATCAACTTCGTGTGCGAACGACGGAGCGAGGAACGAGCGAGCGAGAGATCGTCGGAGCAGACGAGTGTGTCGGTGGTCTATGCGGAAGTCGTGATCGTCTCGTAAAGTTCTGTTTACTATGGGAAAGTGTGTGATGTGTTTACACAGATCACGTCGGGATTGTTGCGTTAAGCAAGGATAGTGAAGACGGTAATTTGAACATACGATAAAACGCGTGAGATGCGAAGCAATGAAGCATCCGGCTACTGGCCGCGTGTGAGAATTCGATTTCTAAACTCAAGTACATTCAACTGATGTGGAATTGTTATGTTATCGCTATGGTATACGGCTCTGATGCATTTTCTTATACGATTTTCGGTCGATGTTCTTCACTATTTGCTTGTGTATTGAGTGTGTATGTGTTAGAAACGCCACAAACTGTTCTTGGTATAAACTAAAAATACAATAGATATAAAAACTTAGTGTATCTAAGATTAAGTGCAGTGAATGTAAGCACTCCTACCATCTGGCATGAGTAAATATGTCTGTTGAAGTCGGAAATTACTTCAGAAATAATGCAACACAATATAAATGTGTAGGATGTGAATCGACGAAGCGTCGTTCGCATCATATGCCGGCAAAGATGTAGCGTTCTACGAACGCACAATTCCGCGCAGGTAAGGTTCCTACCTTCAAAGAACTTACTTACCTGATAACGCAGCGCACGTGCCCACAGACGCGTGCCCCAAAGTCCCACCATAGGGCCTGTAACCCGCAGCCAACGTTGAGACCGGCACCAAAAAGCAAGGAACTGAACGCCCCCAAAGCTTTTTAGGTCAAGCTCAACAATTATAACTCATCATGCCTGAAACAAAGGTATAAACATCCATGCGTTCTATTCCCAAAAAAAAAGAAAAAACAATTCCCAAAATGCCATACATGCTGCCTGCGCCCAGGAACATCTCATCGAGCCGGCAATTCCGAAATTCGATACAAAAGAATTGCTATCATCAAAGAATGAACCGATCAACGGATGCACCTGCGGGTAATCTAATGCAAGGACCACCCAAATCCGTTGAACAACAGAAGGCAGCCACGACCTATCGCAATCGAATATATCTCAACGAGATATCCGATAATTTATGAGGAGTTAAGCCAACAGAGGCAATACTCCGGTCCCACGGCCACGCTAGAATTTCGCACCATTATAAAGATCTAATGGATTTCGATTCTGGGTACCAAGTTGAAATAAGACCCACGGACTGCACGTCAAAACAATCGCCGAATATCTCTGGTCTGGGCGCCAGATGTTCTGTGCAAACAGAAGGCCGTGGAAATGAAATTCTATCAGCGATAATAATGATGTATGCAAAGATGACTTTCCCCTTTCAGGAAACTACAAAATATCCCGGGGGATGTGATAACATGCTGCTAACAGAAATTCGGAAGTTCTGTTAGCAAAGCAAATAGGGAATATTTTCCGGATAGATACAGATACCAGCTTGAATCTGGGTATCTGTGTGCAGGATATTGTTGAGGTTTGAGATAGTCAGTCAGATTTTGATAGCCAAATCGGGTAGCCTATTTCGAGCAACCAAGGAGGTTATATCGAGGAGCAGACAGTTAGAGAACTCCGAGGAAGACGTCAGTCCGCGCCGCGCCGATTAGCGAAAGAAACCGTTTGCCCCCAGTAAACTTAAATGGGTACGCCAGTTCACCAACGCGATTTAATTAAAAGACGAGATTAGTATGTGGACGGTGAATTAATATAGTGTCGATTTGATTTTCATGTTTGGTTGTGCTACAGAAGCTATAAAATCAATGTTCGAATATATTCGTTTAATCCATCTATTATATTCCCTAAATAAAAAAAAGTTATTGTAACAATTTGTGTAAGAGAAATAATATAAAATAAAAGGAGCGTTGCAAAGGAAAGGAAAAACCTGGTGTTTAATTGTCGCTGTCTCCGCTCCGTGTGTCGTTTCGTGTTTATTGGCAGAAGGTTTACAGACTACGAAACCGCCAAAAAGTCAACTCATAAAACGCAAACCAACGACTCTAGAGCTGTCGAGAACTCTCGATGTTAAAAACCAACGGTCTCGAAGCCGGAAAACAGACGCAAAGATCAGTACGAAGATTAGTACACATTGCAACAAATCTTTAATAAACTTGCAACTGGAGGAGATTAACAACCAGTTCATGCTACAAGTAAGCGAGTTTCACAACGAAAATGCGGAATTAAAATCTTAAATCAGTGTTTTCGAGAGGAAGTTGAACTGGCAACAACAAAGCCTCTTGGAAAATTCGTTGGAATCACTGGTCTATCCAACATCGACGAAACTGATGCCTTAAACGGATAAGTTATGGATCATCTTCTCTTGCAATCGAACTATACCTAAACTCAAACTTTCTTGTTGCCTCCATATTCACGGAACTTTTCAACACCCTTTATCACAACTATCTTACCAAAACTCAGACCAATCTCAAATATGACCTCAAAACATTCTTCTAGTTCGTCAATCATACACGTAGATCCGACGGATACCCCATATCGCTTACCTTAAACTCTCATACCTCATCTGATCCTGTTACTATTGCCAACTTCTTCGCCACTCAATTCAAACAGTCATCCACTAATGACTCCTTTGTTCCTGACCCGGCATACTTTACCAGGTGGACCGACATGAAGTAAGCGTATTTTTATTAAATAAAACACTAATTTTATATGGGAAAGTAAAAAACATTTTATATGCTTTCTACATATTTCGACCACCTTTCTGGCAATTTGTGGATACCACGTCAATAAAACCGGTCGTCTTTTGAGGCAAACCATTCGGAGACCCAATTTTTGACTTCTTCGTAGGAATTGAAATGCTGCTCAGCCAATGCGTGTCCCATCGATGAAACCGAATGGTAGTCGGAAGGAGCCAAGTCTACTGAATACGGCGGGTGGGGTAACACTTCCCAGCCGAGAGCTTTTATTGTTTCTTTGACGAGATTTGCTGTATGACTCGGAGCATTATCATGCAACAAAATTACCTTTCCGTGTCTTGTGGCCCATTCTGGTCGTTTTTCGATCAATAGACGGTTCAAATTGATCATTTGTTGTCGGTAGCGTTGCGCATCAACAGTTTCGCCAGGTTTTAGAAGTTCATGATACACCAACCCCTTCTGGTGCCACCAAACACAGCATTGTCTTTTTTCCGAACCGATCGGGCTTTGCAGTCGAGGTTGATGCTCCTCCTGAATGTACCCATGATTTTTTGTGTTTAGGATTTTTAAAATAAATCCATTTTTCATTACCAGTCACAATTCGATGCAATACTGACTTAGTTTCGTGTCATAGAAGCAACGTTTCACATGTGGTGTTTCGCTTTTCCATCTGGCTCTCATTCAATTCAGTGGCACTCAGTTTCTACACGTTTGGATCTTTCTCATAGCTTTTAAACGGTCAGAAATTGTTTGTTGTGCAACATTTAACATTTGCGCCATTTGTTTTTGACTTAAAGTGTCATCTTGATCCAATATTGCTTGAAATTCGGCGTCTTCAAACTTTTTTGATGGCCTTCCACGTTCTTCATTTTGCCCATCAAAATCATTATATTTGAACCACTTAAACCATCTTTTGCATGTTGCTTCCGATAGAGCATGATCACCATAGGCCTCGACAAGCATTCGATGCGACTCTGCAGCACTTTTCTTCAAATGAAAACAAAAAATTCGACATTTTTAACAGGATTAAAAAAAAAGATTATGTTTGTACAATAACTTGATGTATACCAAATATGTTTAGCAGATGTCATAGCAACCAAATAAAAAATAAATAAAGGCTCGTTCACAACAAACGTTCTCTATCGATGCATTTATATCTTGACGCTCACTTCATACCGGTACACCTGGTAACTACCTACCTAACTTTTCGCTCGGGCCCCTTCTCCACAACTACTTTGATCCGACCATAATTGAATCCAAGCTACTAGAACTCAATGACGAGTTTACACCGGGCCCTAATGAAATCCCTGCAATCCTCCTCAAAAAATGCTCATCCATTCTCTCTGCTCCCATCTCACTGATCTTTAATCTCTCACTCGGTCAAGGCGTATTCCCCCACATCTGGAAAACCTCCTTCATCACCCCCATCCACAAGAAGGGTCCCAAAAATTATGTCGCGAACTACCGTTCCATCGCCGAACTGTCCCACTTACCCAAGATTCTCGAAAGCATTCTGTACGAATCTCTTAGTTTTCGCTGCAAACCTTTTATCTCACCTAGGCAACATCATTTTCTTAATGGCCGATCAACTACAACCAACCTCGTTGAGTTCACTTCCTTTACACTCTCAGCAGTAGAGCACGGTTAGGGGACCGATATGGTCTCAGCCGACCTCAGTAAAGCATTCGACAAAATCTCCCACAATCTAATCCTCTTCAAATTATCCGCCCTCGGCTTTGAACCTGGATTGCTGATATGGATTTCTTCCTATCTAAAGGATAGGCTTTATTCCATTCGGTTCAAGTCCATGACATCCAACCCCTCCCTTGCCACCTCTGTGATCCCTCAAGGTAGCCACCTGGGTCCTCCTATTTATACTTGCCACTAATGACATCAATAAGGTCATTAAGAATTCCAGCATGTTCCTATACGCTTATGATACCAAGTTATACAAGATCATTGAATCATCTCTTGATTCTGCACTGCTGCAATCTGACCCTGACAGCTTCTCGACCTGGTGTGACAAAAATTGCGTTGTACTTAACATCGCCAAATGCCACTCTATAACCTTTTCCCGTAAGCGTATTCACTCATCCTCACGTTCCTATACCCTTCATAACCAACCCCTGACCATTTGTGACGATCTGGAAAGTCAATTCTATCCTGGGATTCTTGAAACGATGGTCTAAAGAATTCTTCGACCCCTATGTTACTCGATCCCTTGTGGCGGTTCCGCCAAACCCCACGGCCCACTTACCTGAAAAACCCCCATAACTGCTACCCAACTTCCTTGAGTTCGCTAATGCAATCACATTAGCACCTGAAATGCTGCACGCATTAAATAGATCAAATTTATTTATCTAAAAGTCCCTGTAAAGAATCCTTACCTTTCATGCATCCCTTCGCATACAAATTCCCCGTAAGAATTCTTTCGTAACTTATCAGGGATTCCAAAACCAATTCGGCACCTTCGTGCCAAGCAAATCCCCCTAGACGAATTCCTGGAAACAAAATGGTTTGGTTTACATACAATGTCATAACAGGGACCATAAACATTGCGTCGACTATTTCTCGTCCTCACCAAGTGTATCATAAATCACCTTACAAACACATTGGCTGGCGACCTACACCCAAGGGATCAAAACAAATATACGCATTTCGCATCTCTTGAGACCAATTAAATCCTACAGCAGAAGCAAATGCAAATATGTATGGTATACTTACCATTGGCAGCGATGCAATAAACACCAATTCCCTGTAAATAAGCTAGAATCAATTAGCACCATATGCATGGGCATTGCGGCTATCGTTACAGCAATGCATAGCTCAGACAATGATTTACCCGATCTCTTTGGTTTCTCATATTTCTGGATCTGTAGCGGCGTTGAACAAACAGAAACCCCAATTAGCACCCAATGAGATTCGGCTTGTTTACTTAGCCGAACTCACATCTCATTGATGCACATCATTCCTTTTTTTTTGTTTTCAGATTCGTTCCCATGGCCTTGTGTATGAAAAAACCAATGTGATCTTCACTCACACATACACATACATTACCAAGTCCTTCTTTCTTGCTTTCACCACGAGAGAAACACTTTCTCTCTCGGTAAAACTCACCCCATTAGCGGGTCGGCTCTGCACGAGCCGTTTATCGCTAAGTCGTATTTCAACCGCCGATCCGGGCGGTTCGTCTTCCGCTCCCCGTATCGTCGGGGATGCGTAAATACCGTGGAGTATTTTTCCAGCCTTCAGCGCGCGCACAAGTATTGGTTTTATCATCCCCCGTAGGGTGTGCATCGGAGCCAGCACCCCTGCCGGACGTGTGCCTTACGTCGTCGTGTTTCGTGCGGTCAATTAATTCCGGAAGCATAAGATGCGGTGATCGATGATTTGCCATCTCCGTATTAAATCTCTTTTGTGTTTGCGTGCTATGAGTCGGATATCATTTAAGAAGAAAAATGTATTCAGTGAATAGTTAAGTAAGATAAAACTCAGTTGCCATTAAAAATGACTTGACATTATAATAAAATAATTGCGAACATTCCCCGAATTTTAAACAGTTAAATAAATTAAAGATCATCCATCACAATTGACCAAACAGTGTTTCGTTTTTCTTTACTCCCGGTTGTGGACAAACGTGGCGGCATTTCGTTCTTTTACTCGGCGAACAATTTATGATGGAGGAGGAAGATGAACGGAGTGTCCGCGTTAGGCACAATATTCCCTCCTCACATCTTTACCTTACCCTCGTCCGCCCGCTGCTTGAATATGCTAGCCAGGTGTGGTCTCCTTACCATAAGATCCATATCTGTAGAATCAAAAGTATTGAACGTCACTTCCTTCGGTTCGCTCTCGATGGGCTACGATGGGAAAACCCCTTAATCCTTCCCCTGTATATTATCCGCCCCAAATTAATCAACCTCAGAACCCTTGACGAGCGCAGGGTCCTGGCTGACATAATATTTATTCATTGGATCCTCTCCGGCTCGGTCGACTGCGCCTACCTCCTTAACTTACTTCCCCATAAACACAAACCCTCGAAATACGCGTAATCCCCGCCTTCTCCACACCCGCGTTTAAAGTTTCAGTCAGCTGTAGTATAAGGTTCATTTCAGTGTCTCATGCTATCTCTCCCTAAAGTGAAAGTTTTATAACGCCATCTATAGATATTCTATCTCTCACTTGTATCGAATAAAAATTTTCGACCGGATTATGAGACTCCAAAATGCTGCGAAAGAGAAGCGGCTTTTTTGAATGTTTCGAGGTCTTTAAAGTTGTTGCAGAAATCAGTTTTATAAAAATAGACAAACAAGTGTTCCCACATTAAATTCCTTTTGGATACCATTTTTGGGATGTTTATACGCAATTTAAGCTAAAAAAAAATTGAAAACAATTATCAATAGACATAATTTCTTGAGCAACGTATAACGAGCGCAAAGGTTAAAAACAAAAATAAGCTCAACACACAGCACAGATGGCAGCAAAGGAAGCAGCTGCGGCAGTGCAGATATTTATATCAACCACTCCCCCACGAGATACACATACGCTCTGCTCAGAAAGACGAAGGACGCTGTGAAACATAAAGGCGGTAAAATTGGGTGCCACAAACGTGACAAACATTTTTAGTTATGACGATTAAGGGGGGAAAAGTCATTTCAATCAAATCGTTTAACGATCTTGCACTCATTTTTGGGGTTCTGGTCCCCAAATCGTACTTGGCGTCGAGGCGGCCGCGGGCGCTGGAATCTCTGGTGGCGTCTGATGTCTTTGGTGATGTCGGGGTTTCCAAAGGCGTCCGGCCTTGGCGGTGAGTGATCTGCAAGTGAAGTATTCGCGCGTGGTGTGTGTCAAACGAAATTGGCGGGAAAGATCCGGCGTGGGTTCTCGTTCTACGTGTGAGCGAAACCCACGTAGTACCGCATCGACCCCACGCCAATTCAGCCGTGAATCTCCTTTGTGGGTAAGAGTGACCGAGAGTGTGTTTCACTTAATTAGTCGAAAGCCACTCTCAGTGTGAGTTTTTGCTTGCGACGACTGTGTGGAGTTTGTGGTTTGTGCTGATCCGCCACACATTTATCGCAGAACAATTTTAAACTATATAAATAAATTTTGATTTAGATTTGATTAATGTCCTCCCCTAATTTTAGTGATAATCTTTAAGTTCCTTTGTTAATGATAATTTTTTTATTGTACAGCAGAATATTAGAAGTATGAAGACAAATTTCCCATACCTGGCCACTCACCTTGCGTCAGTCCTTTAAGTCCAATGTACCCCGATACCTCCTTTCCCTATCCACTTCCTCTCCTTTCGCTCACACTGAGCTCTGGCATTTAAGGGTATTTCAAAATCCCTTTTTGTGCGCGCGGTAGTGTAAAAAAAGGCTAAGTTTAGTGAAGCTAATTAGTAAGTTAGTGTAAGATCCTTTTTTATATAACCTTGTTGTAAGGTAATAAATAGCGCGACAACCCCGCTAAAGAGAACTAAACTAAACTTGAAAAAAGTCGTTTTGATAAAAACGCGATTAAACTTTTAAATGAAAATATTTGTGCTCTGTAATGTAATATATAATATATATAAGCAAATAATATAATGGATTCTCCAATAGGGTCTTGACAACTTTTTTTCGGTAGTAAATTTATAAATATAATTTGCAGACGTTGTTCGTTCGTGTACTTAACCACGATGAAAATGTTGAGTTTACTGAATAAACTGAGAGTGACAGTTCGATTTAGTGAAAGGGTGCGTTTACAAATTAAATATAAAGTTGTCAAGTCCCTATTGGAAAACCCGATATTAGCAAACAAATGTAGTATAATATATATAAGCAAATAGCTTGGAATCTGCTGGAAAAATCTTAGTGGAGAGAGATTCCTTAAGTAATTAAAATAAACTAAATTATGAAAAAGAAAAATACTAAAGATGATAAAACTTCAATTTTGTATACACCAATTAACTTCAATATACAGCGAATTATGATTTTGCAGTGCCCCAAGCTCAGGGTCATGATTGGAATAAAAAGATACTTTGTACATGACCTCCACCCACGAACGTATGAGAACACCTCTCCTTGGGAATCCTCTACCAATAGGCATTCGTAATGTGAAATGATATTGATATTTTCAAAGTAGTACTTAACAGTTCATAGTAATCTTGGGAATTCGCAAACATGAAGTGCCGTAGTGATTTGCCGCATAAATATTTTTTTTATCTGAGGAACTTTTGAACCACTGATTTTAAGGACTTGACTTTTGTTTCCCACATTGAAGTGATAATTCATGAATAAGCAATTTAAGATTTCGGGAATAGAACTTAAGTGTACTTATTTCTTTTTGGCGATCGATAAAATGCCAGACAAATAGTTGCTTTCCAATTGTAAGTTAAGATTCCGGAGGAGTGTATCTTAGTTGTTAATAAATCATGTCTTTGGAACACACAGTGAAACCAAGTGCCTCCGACGTTTATAATACACGCCTCCAGGCCTTGAAAATTGTGCACATCTTTGCTATACATAACTTTCTCTGATGAAGAAAGCAGCAATGTCTCTTCTTACTATGATATATTAGATTGTAATTTTTGTAACCCTATGCTTTGGATTTAATTAGGTTTCCCTTGCTAAAAGGATGTGGATATTTTTTTCAGTTTTTCGCTTTTGTGTGTCACCACCCAATGTAAATGACAAACAGAGTTCTTTTGTTCACTAAAAATGTTTTATTTGTTTATTTGATTAATGTTTTTTTTTAGTAACCTTAGCAAAGAAATATAATTTATGATGATGGTAATGAAATGTCCGATCAGGATTTATGTAGCTACAATATATCTTATGGTGGTAAGACAATGAAGTATGGCTATCTCCCTACAACTATCATGGGTTTTTCTTTTTTCATAAATATATCAATATTCAACTTAGCACCACTCGTTATTGCTATCTCTGTAGTCGATACAAGTCGTTGGTTTGTAATGTTTAAATGTCAAGCACCCTTTGATTAATACTATTGTCGTCGATTTGTTTTATTCAAGTTTCCATATTCTCCAGGAATTGATTCAGTTCAATGTATATGAAGTGAACACAATAGCATCGCCACATGGTTTAAACCATGAGACCAAACCATATCAGTACACTCTCCGAGTTGAACAGAGGCTCCACGTTTCGAAAACTGGGTCCGATTTTTTGACATGTAATGAACGGCCAATCTGAAATTATTCTTCCTATTCCTGACGACGGAATTCCTCTTGCATTTTAGGGATCTTATGCGAATAGTATGGGCTCCTCGATAGTATAGTGGTTAGTACACCCGCCTGTCACCCGGGAGACCGGGGTTCGATTCCCCGTCGGGGAGCCCCTGGCGCAAGACTAATGACCTTGCCCAGACAAAATAAATCATTACGGAAAATTTAACAAGCCTCAGGACTTGCTAAATAAGGCCAAGACCGGTTCCCGGTTGTAGTGCCGATGATGATGATGATGATGCGAATAGTATAAGAGAAAATGCATTTGCACACCCTTAAGCTCTTCTGGAGTTTGCACATCACGTAAGCGATCTAGATCTTCATCTTTAATTACACGCATATCATTTGGTATTGGAGCATCTGTCGATTTTATAAGCGTATCGAACTGGTAGTTCCGCATCTTTTCAAATAACTGGAGCGGTTTGTTCTTTGGAGCTGACAGTAAACACCAGCGTGCGTCGTAGTAATAGACTTTCCATAGATCGTCGCACGTTAATTCTGGTTTCACGTGTCCTTCTCCATAGAACGCAATGAACGGCACCTCTAGCCTTACGCCTACAATCTAGGGCTTGTTTGATCTTTCCCCCCGTATGTGGTGGCTTACAATAGCGGTCCCGACCTCCAACATCCGTTGATCTCTCTTGTTCGGAAACATTTGATTTACAAAACGCCTGTTTGTAAAGTCATTCAGCTTCATCTTGTAGTTCATTGGGTCCCTTTGGAACAGGCGTAACCGGAACATCGCGCAATTGCATTCGCTTAGGAATATCCGTTTTACGGATTCATTGGCCAAATCTGTAAAGTGATCCCTTTCCAATTCACTAGGTTCGTCATAATTAGTGAAATCCTCATAGTCAAAATCTACACCGAAACTGCCCTGACCTTCTTGCAATGACGCGTCAGCGACTAGAAGTCGTCTTTTCTTCTTCTTCTCAGCAATTGGCCTTCCTTCGTCGTCTACAATAAAATCCTCAGCATCGGACTCCGATTCCTCATCATCATTGAAATGTTTTTCCGCCTCAGTTTTACTGTGACTACGTTCAGAGCGGCGTTCAACATCGTGTTCGTCGTCGAATAGCTCTTCGGCTATAGCCTCACGTGCTGAACCTTCATTGACGTGCTGTTTCCCTCCATCACTTTCTTCGCCCTGTGTACGACGCAGACGCTTGGAACGCTTTCTGTGTTCGACTTTCAAACCAAGATTCTCTTCAATAAGGTCATAGTCGTCGTCTTCCAGTTGGTCGTCCAACTCGTCATCATCATTGTAAATCCGTTTCGGGGAACGGCCTGAAGCATCAGTGTCTTCACCATCACTGCCGTCATTTTCAATCGGGTTATCATCGATGAGATCCTTCAGTCCTTCACGTAATACATCATCGTCATCTTCCTCCTCTTCCTCACTGCTGTCGGCCATAGCTTTGCTCTTCCTGAGATTCTTCCTTTTACGTGGCTCCAATCCCTCCTCATCCTCGGATTCTTCCGCTTCCGAGTCCCAGAATTCCTTCATACACTGCCTTTGGGCATCCATTTTTGCATTAATCTCTGCAGCTCGCGCATCCAATTTTGCCTTAAGCTCTGCAGCTCGCGCGTTCAATTTTGCATTAACGTCTGCAGCTCGCGCATCCAATTTTGCCATCATCATCCTGAACATCTCCGAAATGTCCAACGGTGGCGAACTCTTCTTCGTTACATTGGCACCATCTTGACTCGCTGTTTCTTCTCCATCCGGACAGTCTGGCCCACTCGTAAAAACATCTGTGTCGACATCAATATCCTCTTCCTCTATTGCTGCTTGCAGACGCTGTCGAAGAATTGGCTTCTCTCCTCTGCTATCTAGGTTCCAGTCCTCCAAATGTCGATCTGACACCGTCGCCACACACTTTCACAGACTTATTTCTTCAATTAATCCCCCTTCTGACACCAATTGTAGCGAGCTTAGGGTTCGCTGGAGTAATTATTCACACAAAATAAGCCGTGAAAGCAATTTTCTATTAAATCTTTATTTTCTGCTCTTGACAACCGTTCTTTCACTTTTCGCTCCTCTGTCAAAAGTGACACTTCTGTCACTGGAGACATCGTTTTTCCTCTCGCTTCTTTTTGCTCATAATCTCCAGTTTTCCAGTACTTTCCAGAATATTCCAGTATTTTGTTTTGGAGTCTTGCCAGCTCGTCACAATATAATTTTTTTTTACTATTTATCGGCCTATAGAAACCCGAAAGTTCATGACCTCATTGACTCGGCAGCGCCAACGCTCCCAGTTCTGTGCACGCTCCTTCCACGCTTGACCATATGATCCGATCTCCTCAACGTCATACCTTACATTGTAGTCCCATGTCCGTCGCGGCCGTCCTACCGGTTTCTTTCTTTGGACTACCGTCAAGAATTCTACGGACGGTCAAATCGTTGCCCATTCTCACCACACGTCCAGCCCATCTTAATCTTCGCGACCTAATTACTCTCACTATTGTAGGTTTGCGGTATAGCTCTTCCAATTCGTGGTTATGGAGTTTCCTTCACTGTCCTGCCTCCTCTACATATTTACCGCCAAATATACCTCTTAAAACTTTATTTTTAAATACGCGGAATTTTTTTTTCCGTTTTGTGAGAGCCCATGTTTCGCATCCGTATAAAACAATCGGCATGATTATGGTTCTATAGACACGGAGCTTTATATTACGTGATAGCAGTTTGGATTTCAGCAGTTTACTGACTGCGATATTTCATTACTGGCCGTCGGCATTATTCCCAGATATTTAAATTCTTTAACTTTTTCAAATATCTTGCCTCTGACGTTTATATGTGATCCACCTGATCTCGCCGTAATCATATATTTGGTTTTGTCGTCATTTATTTCTAGGCCCACCTCTTCTGTGGCTTACGTGATGGTTTCACTGTTTTTACTTAGTTTCTAGATTATCGCCCAAAACGGCGATGTCATCCGCATGCGAGCACTTGTGTGACCCCGTTTAGGGATGATCCGGCCAAGTTTTCGTCTTGTAGCTTTCTGATGACATACTTGAGAACAAGGTTAAAAAGACACGGTGAGAGGCCATCCCCATGTTTTAGTCCGTCCCGGATTTCAAATGGTTCTGAGAGGAGGTTTCTATTTGAACTCGCCCATTATTTTCGTTCATGCCGTTCGGCGGGATACTCAGCACAATTACAATATGGTAGAGTCTTTGCCTCACGACTGAGTCGTAGGCTTTTTTTAAGTCAACGAAAAATCGGTGAACCGCCTCTCCATATTCCCGCTTCTTTTCCAGCAGTTGCCTTATTGTGAACATTTGGTCGCTCGTTGGCCGCCTCCTACGGAATCCGCACTGGTAGTCTCCCAATATGTCTTCTGCGTACGGTGTGATTCTCGCCAGTATGACATTTGTTAGTATTTTGTATGAGGTTGAGAGGTCTGATATTCCTCTACAGTTTTCGTAGTCAGATCAGATTTTCGAAGATGGGGCCGACTATTGAGGTTTTCTATTCTTCCGGAGTGACTTCTTTATCCCATATTCTTTTAATCAGTTGTTGAATCTTTCAAGCGGTTGCCTCTCCTCCATGGTTGATAAGCTCTGCCGGTATGCAGTCAACTCCGGGAGCCTTGTTGTCTTTCAATCGGTTTATTGCGTGTACAACTTCTTTGACTGAGGGGACTCTGGAATCTGAGGCTCGGCCGTATGTACGTCTGGTGCGTTTATTTGTGGTTGACGGGTGCGCACATTTAGCAGGTTTTCAAAGTACTGCTTCCATATTGTCACGATATTTTTTGTTTCTATGACCAGGCAACCATTTACGTTTCGAATTATTTTGGCTCTCCCTCGGTAGCCATTTCTAATTGAGTTAACGCTGGTACACATACCGCTGATGTTTTCTGCTCTGGCATTTTCTATGATCTTTTCGATCCGAGTCTTTTCCATCTACTGTATTTCGTGAGGGAGTGGTTGATAAAAATATCTGCACTGCCGCAGCTGCTTCCTTTGCTTCAATGTGCGACCTCGATGCCAGTCGTCTGTGTGTTGAGCTTATTTTTGTTTTTACTCTTTGCGCTTTATTATACGTTATGTAATCGCTCTGAAGCCTATGCAAATGGTCGGCTTCTCGTGGAATGAGGCGGAGTTGGATTTATTTCTCGTCACATAACACCTAACAATGTCCTTTTCTGGAACTTCTATGGACAGAGCAAAGAGAAGGTCTTCTGGATCGTCCTTAAAGCGCCAATTTCGTCGATGTTGGATAGATCAGTGATTTCCAATGAATTTTCCAGGAGCTTTTGTTGTTGCCAGTTCAGCTTGCTCTCGAAAACACTGATTTAAGATTTTAATTCCGCATTTTCGATGCGAAACTCGCTTACTTGTAGCATGAACTGGTGGTTAATCTCCTCCAGTTGCAAGTTTATTAAAGATTTGTTGCAGTGTGTACTGCTCTTCGCTGCGTTGCGTCTGTTTTCCGGCTTCCAGACCGTTGGTTCTTTAATATCGAGAGTTCTCGACAGCTCTGGAGTCGTTCGTTTGCGGTTTAAGAGTTGACTTTGCCGGCATATGATGCGAACGACGCCTCGTCGATTCCCATCCTACACATTTATATTGTGTTGCATTATTTCTGAAGTAATTTCCGACTTCAACAGACATATTTACGCATGCCAGATGGTAGGAGTGTTTACATTCCCTGCATTTAATCTTAGATACACAATTTTTATATTTCTATTCAATTTTTAGTTTATACAAAGGCCAGTTCATTAAAAGTATCGAAAGAATATAGTTGTACAACGAGTTTATTTTATCGCACTTCGAGTCCGCACTGAACCGCAACCCATGATAGTCAACTGAAAACTCTGTAATTGTTCGATCAATGTGGAAAAATTCCGTCTTACGTTTCTGTGGAAAGACAGAGTGTAGGATGTGTATAACTATATATGAACCGCATTTTAATTATTCTAAAAGCGGTTCCTTTCCAAGGATTCGCGGCGGCTCTGAATTACTACATTTCAAAGACGTAACCGACAACTTTACGCCATCAAAAATGCGTTGCTTTCACCTACTTTCTAGTTTATTTAATTTCAAAAGCATCTCGTCCTTATTGGAACAGTCAACTTGTCGTCTCTATTAATTGGGAAACCCTATGGATTACCAAATTATTCCGGAAAAATTGTAGGAGTTACGATACCTGAAATTCACTTCATTTTGACGGGCTATAATAACATTTGTTCCATTCTTTATATACATTATCTTTGTTTTCTCACGCATTGCTTTTCTTATTTAATCAAAAGAAAAAGGCTGTTGAAAGTCACCGTTTGCTGGTAGAAACATATGGTGAACACGCTCCATCAATTAGAACGAATTAACAATCTCTTGGAAGACCCTTTTACACATTCTCGTTATTTAAAGTTATCCTTAATCGTACATGTTTAAAAGACATTAAATACTCTTTTGTTGGGCTGCTATCCTAAATGTCCAACTCCATTGCTACCTATTGCTATTAGGTGCAATAAAACTTATCAAGCCAAAAAGGTTCTACGCAGAAATATGGTAGTAGTTTTTCTTGCATGTAAACCTGCCTACACACAATCCAACAACACAGGGCCGAACTTGGTAATTGTTCTCTTAGTGTTTAAGCTGTGAATAGTCCTTAAGTGGTGTACAACACATTTCTAAAATAGTTTTCTTCTTGTAGGAGTGACAATTTTATTGTCTTTGACCGTCTTCCTTAATATGGTGGCTGAAACAATGCCAGCAACGTCGGACGCAGTGCCTCTCTTAGGTAAGTTTTTACGTTGTTTTTTGATCCCTTCCTAAGTGTCATGTGTTTAAATTTTAATTTCCGTTCTCAGTGTTTCTGTTCTTTTTAAAACAATACGAAATGCTATTTTCTATTAAAAAGTAACACATTCTTTTGTTTTATTTAGTTATAAATGCAATTCTATTAAATAGCAATTCACTTAAGGATACGACCACTTTTTTAAATGTTATTTCATTAAATAAATATTTATTGTTTTTTTTAATAATTTTTAGTTTGATTTTCAGTGTGATAAAAATAAATTAATCAGAAATTTAAAATATCACATAACTTAAACTGTAAACTAAATACGAGTATCAGTCAGTCATTGCATTCATACACATTAATATATTTTACACACAGTTCATATAAAATCAGCGCTTTAAGTAATAATTTTAACAAATTGTTTGCATTTTTTTTTGGTTGGGTTTGGTAAGTCTGTAGCTAAACTTGAAGTAAGGAAAAATCATACTGGTGTTTTATGTATTTTAATGTAGGTTTATGTTTAACTTCAATTTTAAATTCGTATAACCTTCAGTGGCGTGAAATGTTTTTTCATAATCATCATCATCATCATCGGCACTACAACCGGTATCCGGTCTTGACCTTATTTAGCAAGTTCCTCCACCGGTCTCAAATTCGGGCCGATGTCCGAGGCTTGATAAATTTGCCATAATAGTTTGTTTTTCCGGGCAAGGTTATTAGCCTTGCGGCCAACCTTTCTCAGGATGTCGCTGCATGCATCGGTTCACTACTTGGCAGATGCCAACGTAGCTATCGAGGGATGTTATGTGGAGACTGCATGTCAACTTGGATTGAACAGAGACAAGGATCGTCTTGGCCTTCGCCGGGTTGAAAGCAGAGACTTTGCCCTGTATGTTCGCTCCCACCCCTCCCGACACTATGGGTATAAGTGTCCAAAACTCTCCAATCCATATTTCTTGCCAATATGGAGCTAGTAAATGTGATGTCGATTTTGGACCAGCCTCTCTCGTTTATGAAGGTGTCATCAACACGATCATTAAGTAACACCACATCTAGGCTTCGAGTAGTGCCTGGGCTCTACGGTTGCGATACCTAAGATATTTTCGTATATCTTATTCGCGTCGTATCTAGGCATTTGCTTATTATATGGGTGACACTATTTTTCTTTTGTGCCATCACAGAGTTTAGTCAGAACTGGGTATTTGGTACTCTATTTCCATCATCGAGTTTATTGAGAACTGGGTATTTAGGACTCCATTTCCTATTTAGGCGTTTCAGGATTTATGTAATTACACAGGATTTACCCACGAATAATTCGTGTGTTGATCAATATAAAAGAAACAAAGAATTTCACGTTGTGTGATCATTGTTGGGGCTACCCCAATGAGTAATGATTTAGAAATGGCAGTTTGCGCCCGTTGTTGGTATTTTTTGAGTACTTTAAAGACGCATCATCAAAATAGCAATGAAATCATGAGGCTCACAATGAATCCACGTCATTTCTATTATCATCATCATCATCGGCACTACAACCTGGAACCGGTCTTGGCCTTATTTAGCAAGTCCTGAGGCTTGTTAAATTTTCCATAATGATTTGTTTTTTCCGGGCAAGGTCATTAGTCTTGCGCCAGAGGCTCCCCGACGGGGTCGCCGCCCCGGTCTCCCGCGTGACAGGCGGGTATACTAACCAGTATACTATTGAGGAGCGCCATTTCTATTACCCATCACATAATTGACATTAACACGTCGCATTAATCTTCTCTCATGTTTGATAATTAAAGTGATATACAAACATGTGCCAGCTCTAAGAGACAAACATGGACGCTGTTAAAACCTCCTATTTGTAAGGAACTTTCAGATACCTCATATCAGGAATACTGCAGTGAGATGCTGATGTCCTTTGGGAAAAAATTAAGAGTTAAACTTTTCCTAACAAGTATTTTGAAAATGTTCTCTTTCCCAAAAATCCAACTCAATTTCTTTTGACAAGTCTGTGAGGATGGTGGTCGCGATGCCAGCACGGGCAAGAGTTCTACCACCAACCGATTCGTTCACTAAGAGGTTACACGGAAGAGGCAACAAAAGAAAACCAAAACGCTGAAAGTCCGGCAGGAAGGAAAACACCTCAAACAAATTCGATTGTTGGTGGTGATTGTTTTTATTGTTTGTCTGTTATTTTATTTTAATATCGTAACCACAATATACTGGAATTAACACTTAAGACAGTTGATAAATTACCTTTGTTCAAATTATTAAGACGTTATTTTATTTTTATATCGTAACTACAATAACTTTCGTTTAACTCCGAAGGCACCACACACTGAAACACAACCGGTTAAAAATCAGAAATTGGAAATTAGCACACACTCGACGGGGGCTGAAAACTCGGCTACGAGATGTACGCTCCCCGGTGCGCAATGAGGAGCGGAAGACGAAGACCCGACCGACTCGGTCGGGTGATGGAAAACGACTCAACGATATTCATTCGTTGTCAAGAGAAATTCGGCCAGTGAAACTGGCTCTCTTAATTAAGGAGAACGTTTTAAGGATGTGTTAGATAAGTAATGAGATTCTGTGTTAAAGCTAATAAGGACAGTAGTATTCTGGAATACTACAACCAGTTTTAAAAGGTTCCGCCAGACCGAATTGTTACTTCGCTAAGGAATGGACACCAAGTAGACCGTTCGCACCGTCACGAGCCATTAAGGAACAAGGCAAGTGAATGAAACACCGGAATATATTTGTTCAGTTTTATTCTCGTTGTTCTCAGCCATTATTAAATATGTTAGTATTGTTATACTTCACTTAGAACTTAATATTAATACTAAATTGATTTTTATAAATTTAATACAAGATGAAAAACTTCCTTCTCGATACGACTTCGTGGTGTCTACGCTTCTCCGCCGCGCGACGGAGAGTGGGAGCGGCACGACCGCGGTGGCCGGCGGATGTAATTTGACTTAACGATATTCACTCGTTGTCAAAAGAAATTCGGCCAGTGAAACTGGCTCTCTTAATTAAGGGAAGCATTTTCCTATTCCAAGAGAGACGTAAAGTATCTCTTTGGGGTAACCAAACAGATCTCATAGAGAAGATCGTCTCAGTACACATGTATATGTGTAAATTGGTTCTCTTATGGACCAAAGCCATGGGAACGAATCTAAAACAAAGAAAGGGTAAATGTGCATCCATGAGATGTGAGTTCGGCTAATCAAACAAGCCGAATCTCATTGGATGCTAATCGGGTTTATGTTTGCTTATGTGAGAAGGTCAATGGTAAACGGATCCAGGAATATGTAGGACAAAGGGAATTTATGATCTGAGACTTCAACTGAGTAAACAAGTTGTAACTCATTAGATGGGAGATGCATTTGGGATACTTCAAACGATATAGATTCTTTATCGTATTGCCAGAATGCCTGCGGAAGAACAGCGTTCTTTTGTTTGCACATGATGCGAGTTAGGGAAATTGGCTTCAACGTCGATTGCGCTAATTATATGCAGCTGCTTGGGTTGTTTATTGTTGCGAGAAAAGGTCGCCAGCCAATGTTTTTTTTTTTTTTTTTTTTTTTTTTGTTTCGGTAGGAAGGTGTAAATCTACAAAAGATACCTCTTGACCTATTCAGAGGCATGCCGGGTTTTTACCGACTAAAACCACCTCCCGCCAGGCTCATATTCCCGTTGATCCCCGCGGAACTTTCTTTTAGATATTCCATCGCGGGGCGGGACGGAGTTTACCTGTTACTCGCAACTGCTGCATCATTTCACAGAGAATACCATTTGTTACGGACCATGCCTGTTTTGAACTAAGCATGTATTCTATTACTCCTCCCGGAGTAACTGTCCGTCTCATATGTCTCTCCAAAATCGTTCGTGCGGTCTCGAATCTCATGCACTCTGTGAGTACGTGTTCCGCATTTTCTATTTTGCCTTCGCAATACAAGCAGTGTGGGTGATTCACATGCTTATACTTGTGCAAGTACTGCCGAAAGCAGTGTGTATGAAAAGGGATTTGTTGTACACATGATGAAGCTGGAAAAAATCAACTCAAGGGTAAGATTCACTGATTATGCGGTTGTATTATATGTAAACCGATGAATTTTCTTTCAGGGAATTTATGATAAGTTACGAAGGAATTCTTATAGGGAATTTGTATGCGAAGAGATGCATGAAAGGTAAGAATTCTCTTCTAGGGGCTTTTAGATTATAAATTGCTCTATTTAATGCGTAAAGCGTTTAAGGTGCTAATGTGATCGCACTAGCGAACTTAAGGAAGTTGGGTAGCACTTATGGAGGTTTTTCAGGTAAGTGGGCCGTGGGGTTTGGCGGAACCGCCACAAGTCTACTGATAATCCTATATACAATCCTAAAAAGTGCAATCCTATCTAAGCGTTACAAAATAAATGTCACAAAGGTTTCTTAACTTTGTTGCGGTTTTAACTCAGCTTTTGTCGGTCAAATCCGTCAGCAGTAGATGGCGGTACAGATATTTAACTTCATCTGCTCTAAAGAGAACAGATAATAGCATATTACGTGTTATCTGTTACTGGCTCGATTCAACAACATCCTTTTTAGCATTGTGTACATTTTGTATAGCAAAAGAATAGTAATTTCTAGGCAGCATTCGTAAAAGAAGTTGGTTGCTATGTCCAATAAATATTGCAATTTATCACGATTACAAATCCTCCACAGATCCTAAAATATTCACGTTTACGATTTTCAATTTAAAGCCTATTATGTTATATCATTAGGAACGCACAAATGATCAGTTGTTATATCACTACATTAAAGAAGATTGATGTCACTGGATCACATTGTTAAACTTGTAATGTGTTCCTCCACGATTACAAACTTCACCCTTTAAAAACCGTGAAGTGTACAATAACATTCCTCATTGATATGTGTGACATAATTGATGTACCAACTACATACACAACTGGCCTGCAAAAAATATCAATGATGCTATAAAAACAATTAGATATCACTAATTAAAATATATCAATTGTCTTAAACTAATGTATTCGTTGAAAGAATGGACTAAACAAACGCCATGGTCTAACGTTGAGAAAATGTACGGTTACCTCACTATTTATCAGACTTATAACAAACTACGGATCCTGTGATTAATTTCATAAAACTTCGAAGATATACAATAGTATTTGTCCATAAAAAAGGATTTCACGCACATTGAAGGTGCTTTGAATATCATTTTAAGTTGTTATATGATTCAAAACTATCTCTTTTATACAAACTTTGTTTATCCATTTGTTTTATTTTAAAATGTTGAATTGAGCATATAATTTAATTTTTTATTTGATTTTATATAATAATTTTTACAATTTTAACAACAGAAAATATAAAATAAAAAACAAACATGAGTTCTTAAGAAGTTCAGAGAGAATTGAATTAGAATTTAAAAAGTAAAAAGGTAAATTAAACAATGTATTGTTGCGTTGCAATTATACTATATTACTTCATAATATAAATCACATTTAATCCTGTAAGATAATTTTAACTTTTCATAATAATGTAGATAATTAGTTAGTGAATGCGAATTACCTCGTTCTAATTTATTTATTGTCTTTTTGAACTTGTTGTTCACCATATCTATCTTAGTTGCTATTCAATCAATCAGAATCCTAATTATTATTAATATTATTATTACTATTATTACTAGTATTAACCTAAAAATCTAATATGATATTCTCGAGTATATGTACAGCTAGTATCTCCAGCGTGTATGTTAATCCAATAACCATGCAGTTTCTTAAGTCCTGGTTTTTATCGTAGTTCAATACTATTTACCCCAACATTTAGAGTTGATCCAAAGCTTATTCGTAGGCCTCTATTTCTCGTGAATCCGAATAAAAAAACACGCGCATATTTTCCTAACCAAACTTGCACACAAAAATATATGACTATTTTCATAAACAGAAACTATAAAAAAAATTTATGAAGCATATGACGATGGACAAACAAAACGAAATTATTCTAGATTTTTAGCTTTTCATGATGATTGCGGATAATTGGTTGTACACAAAAACAATCGCGTCTCATTGTCCGCAAGGAGAGAATTAAATTCAAATGGTAAATGCAGGGAAACAAAGGGCTCAGTTTAAAGTACGTGTTTCAAATTGTTGAAATCAAGGATGACTCTGTTACATTTCACCATATTTAAGAAATACCTAAAGAAACAGCATACCTGGATATGTAAAACGGAAAATGCGTAGTTAAAAACAGAGTTCATACAGGACGCTCGGCAATAAACTTTACTAAATCAAAAATAGTTTAAGATAAAATCTTTTTAACAGTAACCCAATATACAACATATTAGTATCTTTAGTTCATAAATAAACCTAGTTTGTATTTTTGTTTCTGAAACGTCCTATATTTTCAAAATAATGCCAACCGCTTACTTTTGATTCATGAAATACGACGCCTTCACAAATATCCATGTCTTAACTTAAATTGTAAAAGTAATTCATGAATTCCGTGCCCCTCTGGTATAAAACAAATATCTAAAGCCTGTAAAATATTTATTTCAAACTTAATGTTATCAATTTAAAACTTTATTGTTATGGTTTCAAAAATATTTGTACACGTTTCCCTTGACTTTCGAGCGTTGTTCTCGCATTTAGTTGCAGTTTAATTTTGCGCTCGAAAAATAGAAAAAAGTGTATGACCCAATCTTTTGAATCAATAAATGAACAACGTATTCAACTCAGCTTATGTAAACGAGATGCCAAGAATTTGTCTCGATTTCAAACTAACTTTTTCTAACTGAATGTTATATGTAGGCGATAAACGCAATCCAATACAGCTGTAACCCACTGATGGAGATCATAATGAATATACTATTATAATATATATATATATATATATATATAATAAAACCCTCACCACCTCACGACAGCTTTTCCTACAACTTACGCAGAGCTAACTTTCGCCTTTAAAATGAGAATCTTAGCAAAATCCCATTTCGCTTTGATCATCTAGAGGTAGAAGAAGCTATTGCCACTTTCTACAAGGAAATCTACTATGCCATTTCCCTATATGTCCCTTATTTTCGACATATGATATCGGTTTCATCGCTTCAACCGCAAAATCCGCGCCCTTCAGAATAAATGGAAAATTTCCCTCAGAACTCCTCTCTGGACTACTCTAACTATCTCGGTTACTTTTATAAATTCACCGAGCTTTACAACTCCATCTACTACAACTATCTCACAAAAACACAAAACAACCTGATCAATGACCACAATTCTTGTTTCCACTTTATTAAACGTAAATCTGACACCTACCCCAACTCCTTTTCTTACGATACGATTATTTCAACCGACCCACAAACTACTGCCAATCTTTTCGCTTCTTTCTTGAAAAAAAATCCTTCACGGGCGACTCTTTCGAGCCTAACCCCTCTGTTGCTGAAACGAAAAGAGAAAAACCGAAACAACAAACGGCGCTTCGCTAGCGCTGCCTCAGTCTCTCTCTGAGTGGACTGTATTTCCGGCACTGGCCGGCCAACGATGCTTTCTCCTCAAATTTGAGGGATTGTACTTCCAGAGCCGGACTCTTCTCTGGATGAAACGGGCGTTTTAGTCTTGCCCAGTACAAATCGAAAGTGAAAACGACCGAACGAAAGAAGACAAACCAACCGACCAAAGAAAATCTCGACGAAGCAAAAAACAGTTTGCAATAATATCTAGGGAATACTTTGCTTATTCCCTATAGTTTATTGCTGAATATTCACAATAAAAATCTGTTCTCTTTACACTAGTCTTGAACAAGACTGATTGGGCAGGAGTTCCTTTGACGACTCCCACTGCTTCATTTTTTTTTTTTTTTTTAAACTGTATTTATTAACCATAATTAAAATTTGTACATTTAAGTAATACAGTGACTTAAAATTAAATTCGTGACAATTGCTTACATGTAATTATTATTATAATACATTTTCCAAACAATGTTTTAAGAGTTACAGGCTAGATGTGTGTTTGTACATTTAGTAGGGTTTTGTCTTCCTGGAAAAGGTCAGAAAACCAGGAATTTCTTATTTTTACTTTACTTAATCTAAACTTAACCCTAAATATAAATATAAATATAACTTAACCTAACTTAGTCTGATTATTATAAAATGAGCTATAAACAAAACAAAGTTTTATAATTAATGGGATTTATGAATTAAAGGATGTGGAATGAGGTCAGTTATGGGTTTGAGGAAGAGTATTTCTTTCCGGTTGTTCGTTGGAAAAACGTAGGATGTTGGAAAATGGTTGGACGTTAGAGTATTTGAACTGGTTAGGGGTAACTTCGGTGTTGTGGTATATGATCTCGTTTGAATCATTTACCAGTCTGCCTGAGGCGAAGATAGCTCTGGTGTGGAGACAGTTGGGGTAGTTAGTTCTGATATCTAGAGGGTTCTCTAAGAGCGAGGTTATTATGGGATTGGGATTATTTTGTAGGTTTTCGATAAATTTGATAGACAGTTCGAGGAATCGTCTATCGAGGCGCTCAATACCAGCGGTATTGTAGAGTTCGACGTTACTATAGTACTTATAGGAGTTAGGACGACGATGTAACCCAGAGACATACCTAAAGCATTTTCTTTCGAATACTCGTAATTTCTCCATTTGGGAGGGAGTGATATGGTACCACAATGGACACGCGTACGTGAGTGTGGGCCTGATAATCTGTTTGTAAATGAGCAGTTTGACTTTGTGAGAGAGACTATTAGGTTTCCACATTACTCTTCTACAGAGATTAAGCTGAATTGTGGCTTTTTGAAGGGAATTTTTAATGTGGGAGGAAAAAGACCAGTTATTAGAAAAAGTGATTCCCAGATATTTTAGGGTTTTGGAGGGTTTTATTAGAGTGTTGTTTAGGTTAAGTTTAATTTTGTTGTGGCAGCGTCTAGTGTTGTTTGTACAGTGCTCGTGTTTGCCCTTGAACACTATGAGCTGCGTTTTATTTGGGTTAAGGTGAATTTTCCACTTATTGAAGTATGATGATAGGTTAGGGAGAAAGTTGTTAATGCGATTTCTTGCAGCCTTAACAAATTTGCTGCTAGAGTAAATTAATGTATCATCAGCATAATTCAGCATCACAACATTAGGAGATACGGGTTGAGGAATATCCGCGGTATATAACAGATATAAAATTGGCCCTAAAATAGAGCCTTGGGGAACACCCGCGGTTATGTTGTGGGTTTCTGAGACGGAAGAATTTATTCTCACAACGAATTTTCTGTCAGAAAGATAAGAGGCTAAGAGCTTTGTTGTGTGAGAGTTTAGATTAAATATGGAGTGCAGTTTGTACAGAAGCCCTGAGATCCAGACGCAATCAAACGCCTTAGAAATATCGAGAGATATACACACAGTAGGGCTTTGGTTTTGGAGACCAGTTGTAACATCGTGTGTAAGTTTTAGTAGAGCATGACATGTGGATTGTCGCTTACGAAATCCGAACTGACAGTTAGGGATGAGGGCATTCTCATTGGCAAATGAGAGAAGATTTTGGTAGATCTTGCGTTCCAGTATCTTACTTAATGTACTTAATAGGGATATTGGACGATAATTGAAAGGGCTATTACTACTACCGGGCTTCTTAATAGGAATTACTACCGCAGTTTTCCAGTTCTCTGGGAAGTGCGATGCATTAATTATTTGATTAAGAAGAATGAGGATGGGAAGTAGATTCTGTGGGCGTAGCCTTTTAAATAGAAGGCGTGGGATTCCATCTAATCCAGTTGACTTTTTGTTATTTCCTGATCTTACGATCTCGGATAATTCGTCTGCAGTTAGAAAATTTGTAGTGTCTAAGGGGTGTGAAGCTATGTTCGTGTTGCTAAATTCACCGATGAAAGGAGTAAAAGATGTGAATAATCTGTTTGAGATGTATTCGTTTACTGTGTTCTCGAAGCCGGGAGTTGATAGAGAATTATTTTGCTCATGAATCTTTGCAAAGTGTTCTGCGAGGCAATTTGCTATGTCCGTATCGGACTGGGCAATATTATTGCTGATTGGGTTGATGAGATGATCAATTCGGGGTTTATATTTACGACCAGTTAATTGGTTGATGTTTTTGAAAAGATCCCGATTTGGTTTGATATTTTTAAGTGTGGAGATGTAGTTTTCATCTGCGAACTTTTTCAACTGCTCATTTATCAGAGTGGATAGGAGTTGGATTTGGCTTTTAATAAAGGGGCAGTATCTTGTATGGAGTTTACGGCGGAGCTGCTTTTTAAGGCGCAATAATTTGGTTAGGATGCTGGGCAAAGGCTTTCCTAAATAGTTATGAGGAATGGTTGTCGGGGTGTTGTTGTTGAGAGCCTCCTTAAGAATTTGCTCTATTCTTAAAGATGCGTGATCGATTTCAATAGGGAGTAAGTTAGATGCTTCAGGGATATACAAGTCAGAGAAACTGATCGCTATGTCCCTATTGACTTTTCTCCAATTTGTTTTGGTGAAGTTTGGGACAGGGTTTGACGAGTAGAGTGGGTCGAAAGAGGGGATTTGGATCGTGGTATGAACGGAACCATGATCAGAAGGAAATATAAAGGAGACTGTAGGTGGACCCGCTGACTGAACATCATCGGACTTGAGGAAGAAGTCGATTGTTGACTTGGCTGTGCTAGTGACACGGGTTGGCTGTAATGGGGGGTCAATGTATGTATATGGATAAGATGGGAGGAGGGCTAGCAACTGACGACCATATTTGTTGCATTTATTATCATTGAATGCTGTATGACGAGCATTCCAGTCTCCCCCGATTATAAATGGAGCGGGAACGGACTGTTGGATTATCTGAGAAATGTCAGCATCTGGGAAATCTGGTTGTCGTGAAGGGTGAATATAAATGGATGCTAAGACGAGCACTTTATTGTTCTCACAAAAAAGTTTAACTGCCGTGTATTCAATGCTGAATATATTAGTGAATCTAATTTCACTGAATTGAAATTTTTTGTGTATTAAGATGCCGGTACCTCCGTGGGATCCATTAGTTCTGGGGTTAGAAACAAAAGTATAATTGGGAATGGAAACTCGGGAATTTGGTTTGAGCCAGGTCTCTGAAAGGAAGAGGATATCTGGGGAAAATTTTTCAACAAACAACCGGAGGTGTTGCTTACGTATATTAGAGTAAATGGATTCTGTGTTGAGGGAGATAATGGTTAGTTTAAAGAGAGCTGGAAAGAATATGGGAAGTTATTAGTGTAAGAATCTGACCTTTTTTTTCTGTTTCTGACATATGCCTCAGCGAAGGAAGCATGGCCTGTAGGCTTTTGATGTAACCCATGATGTCCAGATTGAAATTGTTAGTATTATCGTTAGAGGGAGTGGTGGTGTTGATGCTTCCTTTTGCTGCATCCGCGTAAGATATTCCGGGTCGGGTTAACTTTACTTCTTGCAATACTGTTGGTTTCGTTGTAGTTGGTTTAACTGTTGACATTGCTAATTTCCGTCTTTGCAGAACTTTTAGCTTCTGAGGACATTGAGAGAAATTTGCTGGATGTGGCCCTCCACAGTTACAACATTTTACTGTAATCTTCTTTGTGGTAATGGATCCATCGGCGTTGGCGGTTTGGACTGTCTCTGGTTCCAGGCCTTGTGGATTTACTTTGCATTCATCTAGCTCGTGTTCCTCTGCGCATCTGCCGCAACGTCTTTGCTGGTGGCATGAGACCGCCAAGTGTCCTGAGTCTTGGCATCGCTTGCAATGTAGAATTTCTTGTTTGTGTGGCTCCTCGATTGCGATTTTTTGGGTAAACAAATATTTAATTTGTTTAAATTGGTTGATATCCTGATTTGGTGGGATTTGTATGATCCGGAGGCTTTTTATGTTGTTTGTCCTCATGTATGGTGTTTGGAAGTAGTCCAGCTTATTAATTTTTATTTGTGGACATATCCTAGCAATTTCCAGTCCTAATTCTTCATTGGTCCATTCTGGATCGATGTGCCTTATAATAAAGGTAGTTGGTTTGCTATTTGGATGTTGGAATGTGAAGAACTGATATTGTTCCTCTAACAGTTTTTTAACTGCCCTTTCATGATCGTCTAGTGATCTGACTGTTATTGAAGTCCTAGATCCTTTTATATTTGTGCTGAAATTCCGGTGACCCAGAGCATTTTGCAGGGTTTGAATTATAGCTTTGGTGCTGGTCAGGTTTTTGACGTAGATTGGCGGGGGTCTTTCATTTCTCGCGGTTGATTTCGTTTTTGTTTCTGCTCTGGCTTGGGTGGGTATTTGATTTGATGAGGCCTTCATTTGTTTGTAAACTTTGGTGGGTGGTTCGCCTTGGCTTTGACTCGAATTAGGGCGTTGACGGGACGTTTCTTCCATATGGACGTCATCAGTGTTATTGAAGGAACCTTGTTTATGGATTTGTTCCTGGAGTTGTTTCACTTTAACCGTTAATTGGTTAATGGTTTCCAACGCTTCTTCGAACTTTTGTTTGTAATTTGCGGGGCTGCTTGTTCTGTCCATGTTTGTTTTTTTTACTGGAGCGTTTCGTAAGATGTCCAGAGCCTTCCTTTTTCTATCGGTTATGTACTCCAGTGCATTGCCTGGGTCATCGCCTATCATCGGAGTTGTGTAGTAACTTCTTTCTTGTTGTTATAAAAAAATTTTTTTTTGTTATTCTTTTTAATTATAATTATATATTTTTTTTTGTTTTTATATTGCACTAGACAATTTAATAGTGCACTGCACACACGTGTAAACACGTTTCCTTACACGTCCGCACTGCACGAGATATGTCACGATAATGACCCCTTAACTCTGATATTACCAGCAATACTTGACCCACTGCTTCAGCGCCGCGCTCGCCTTTTATTGCCAGCAGCTGTCTCCTCGTTCGCTTGGTTTCGATAAATCACTCGTTTCCTGTTGAGCGATTTGTCGCGACTGGTATACAGCTGTCTGCCATGCTCCTCCTTCTTGAGTGCTTGTGCGACGACGTCGAGTGCTTGTGCGCTGGTGCCCAGTGGTTGTGTGTCGATGCTGAGTGTTTGTGTGCCGGTGTCGAGTGCTTGTGCGCCGGGAAGTATGCATCGCCAACAGTCTCCCCCGCAGTGCGAAGCACTTCAACGTGCGGCGGCGATGTTGTCGCTGGAACCAGCACTACTACGCGGCGGGTTGGCCTTCGTAGTGTTCCCCATGTCGTCCTCACGTCCAGAACTCTGATCCTTCCATCGGGTCCGGGATATACCGCTTGCACTTCCCCACGGGGCCAGGTATTGCGGGGCAGCGATGAGTCCACTACCAGGACTATATCTCCGACTTGTGGGTCGGTGGTATCTTGGCCGGAGATTCTTCTTGGCCTCAATGTCGGCAGGTATTCTTTTACCCATCTTTGCCAGAAGTGGTCCGTCAGTCGCTGCGCCGTTCTCCAGTTCGTCCTACCGACGAGGTCGTGGTCGTCAAACTCATCGGGTGCCATCGCACCACAAGAGCGCCCTAGCAGGAAATGGTTCGGTGTGAGGCTCTCTTCGTCGTTCGGGTCCGTGCTGACGTGGGTCAGTGGGCGTGAGTTGACGACGTGTTCTGCTTCGGTCATCAGGGTGTACAGCACCTCTTCTGGCGGCGTCCTGGAGTGTAGAGTGGCGGTCAGGGCCGTTTTTACCGATCGCACGAGCCTCTCCCATGCTCCCCCCATATTGGGGCATCCTGGTGGTATAAACTTCCATCTGATGATATGCCCGTTATTGGACTTCTCCAGCTCCTTGCTTGCCCCGGTGAAGTTGGTCCCGTTGTCGCTCCAGATAGTCCTCGGAGTCCCTCTTCTTGCGGCCATCCGTCGCAGGGCCATGATCATGGAACTGGCGCTGAGAGAATTGGCCAGCTCCAGGTGTACGGCTCTCGTGGTTAGGCATGTAAACAGCACTCCCCAGCGCTTCTCGATCCTTCTTCCGATAGCGACCTGCATTGGTCCGAAGTAGTCCACCGCGGCGGCAGTGAACGGGTGTTGGTGGTGGTGCAGTCGTTCGATCGGTAGGTCTCCCATGGGTGGCACTTGAGGGGTGCATTTGTGGACTCTGCACCATTGGCATCGGTGTATCACTCCTTTTGTGGATGCTCGTAGCCCTAAGATCCAGTATCGCTGCCGAAGCTCGTTCATCACGGTTGCGGTGTTGCCGTGGGCGAACCTCTTGTGATAGTGGCCGATCAAGAGGCGGCTCAGATGATGTTTCCCGTCCAGCACAATGGGATTTGTTCTCCAGCCGTCGATCGTTATTTTTCTCGCCCGGGACCTCAGCTTCATCACTCCATTTTCGTCGAGGTAAACATCTATTTTACGCAGCCGACTCGAGCTTTCCGGTGGTCTTCCTTCTCGCAGGCGGGCCACGTCTCCTGCGAAACTGTCCTGTTGGCTCATTTTGACCAGTTGCTCTTCGGCCCTGTCCAGATGTTTTTGACGCAGGGGTGTGAATGTCTTCTTCTCGGCTTTGGAACACGTGGGTGTTTGTTGCCTCCGGGACTTCGATGTTTTGGCTGATATTCGCCACTCTCTCTTCTCTTTCAGAGTGTCTATAAATTGAAACACGCGTGCTGTGGTTCTCAGCAGACGCAGCCAGTCGGAAAATCGTTCCGGGTTCGGTGTGGCTGGTTCGACCACTCTCGCCGCGGCTACCACTTGGGGGCCTTTTTCTTCTCCAGTGACTGCCGCCGGGCTCGCCTCGAAGTGCCGGTTTGGCCACTTGTCTCCTTCCTCGTACAGAAACGCGGGTCCCTTGAACCACCTCGCTGTGCTGCTGAACTCGTTTGGTATCCCTCTGGTAGCGTCGTCCGCCGGGTTTTCTTTCGTCGGCACCCATCTCCAGTCCCGTGGTCCTGTCAGCTCTTCGATTTCCGCCAATCGATGGGCTACGAAAGTCTTGAACTTGCGTGGCTCCGATTTTATCCACTGCAGTACTGTGCTGGAGTCGGTCCAATACCATTTCTCCGATATTTGGAGCCTAAGCTCCTTCTCTATTGTGGCCGCTAATCTGCTTCCCAACAAGGCAGCCTGTAACTCTAGTCGGGGCATGGACACTGGTTTTGTCGGAGTTACCCGGGCTTTACCGGCGATCAGGGTCACGCTCACTCTTCCATCGGGTTCCGTCGTCCTCCAATAAACTGCGGCTGCGTATGCCTCTTCGCTGGCATCGCTGAAAGTGTGCAGCTGACCTTCTTCCTGACTGCTCGACAGGCACCGAGGAATCCTCAGACCTTTGAGGATGGACGTCTCTTTTAAGTAGGTCGTCCAAGCGGTCCACTGTTCCTCTGGGATCTCATCATCCCATCCGATTTTGGCGCGCCAGACGTCTTGGATCAGCTTCTTCCCCTGTATGAGCACTGGCGTTGCGAACCCCAGTGGGTCGAAGGTTGACATCACCGCGCTCGTGACTTCCCTCTTGGTAGGCATTCTTCTCCCGGTGAGGACTTGTGGGGGGGTGTTCCGGAACTCTACGTTGAAAGCCAGGATGTCCTCCGTCATCATCCATCTGAGTCCGAGGGTCTTCTCTTCCTTCGATAATTCCACGGCTTCTGACTGGGGCTGCTCCTGAAAACCTGAGAAAATTTGGGGTTGATTACTACTCCACCCTTTGAGTCGGAATCCCGCCTTAGCATGTATCCTCTCCACCGCCTTTGCCACGTCCCTAGCTTCTTCTACCGTCGCAAAACTCTGTAGGTAGTCGTCCATGTAGTGGTTTTCACGGATGGCTTGCGCCGCTCCCGGATGTTCCTTCTCGAAATCCTTTGCGTTCTTGTTCATCACATAGATCGCGGTTGATGGTGATGAGGTGGCTCCGAACACTACGGACGTCATCCGATATTCTTCCGGTTTGCTTCTTGTGTCCCCGTTGCGCCAAAGAAACCTTAGGCAGTCGCGGTCGGCTTCGCGCATCTGGATTTGGAGGAACATTTCCTTGATGTCAGCGACGACGGCGATTGGTCTTTCTCGAAATCTGACCAGCACCCCCACGATCGATTGGAGGAGGTCCGGTCCGGGGAGTAGAGCGTCGTTAAGGCTCTTGCCGTCGAACTTGGCTGCTGCGTCGAGTACTATCCGCGGTTTTTTCTTCGTCGGGTGTATTACTGCAAAGTGCGGGAGGTAGAAGGTCCTTCCGGTGATGGAGTTCGCCGGCGCCTTTTCTGCATACCCGTTCTCTAGCAAATTGTCCATTTGCTCCAGGTACATCTTCTTCAGGTCCTCGTCTTGGCCCAGTTTCCTCTCGATATTCAGAAGGCGTCGATAGGCCTGGCTATAGTTGTTGGGCAGCATCTCATCGTCGCTTCTCCATAGAAGGCCCGTTTCGTATCTTCCGTTTGGCAGTCGTCTCGTGGTTTTTTCCAGAACCTCTATGGCCCTTCTGTCGGCGTCGTTCTTGGGGCGTCGTGGTTGCACTCCCAATGTTTCGATTTCGAAGTGGCGTCTTACGAGCGATTCTGTCTCGTCTTCCTTAGTCCTGCCATAGTTGACGAATCTCACCGGCGCGCTGCTCCTGGCCTCGCACCCGTGCAGGACCCATCCCAGGCTGGTAAGCGAAGCGACTGGTTCGGTGCGTCTCCCCTTCCTCAGACTCCTTGTGACTATCAGGCCCCAGTTGTCCTGGCCGATGAGCAATTTAGGTTCCTGTTGGGTGTAGGTCAGTTGGTCTCCGAGGTCTCGTAGATGCTCGCATCTCTCAATCGTCTCCTTCTTCACCTCCTGCTTCGAAAGTTTAAAGTTAGGAAGGGTTCTTACCTCGATCGAGTATCCGGCCCGGCCATGGGCTCCTTTGACTCGCACATGGACTCTTTGCGAGTCGTTCCTCCTGATGCCCAGTTCCCCGACTGTCTCCAAAACGAGCGTTTCTCGCCTGCCTATCGCACCGATCTTCTCGGCGACCGACGAGTCCAGTAATGAAATAGTGGATCCCTCGTCAAGCAGAGCCAATACTCGAGCCGACCCCTTGGGTCCGTAAACGTCCACTGGAACCATCTTCAGGTAGGCTTTGGTGCTACTAATTGTGCGCATGGAGGTGACCACCTCTCCTCTAGTTTGCTCGTGGTCGTGGCCTGATGGCGAGGTGTCCTGGTATGACCTTCTTCCTCTTCTGGGTGCCATTCCTGGTGGAAGTTCGTCTGGGTGGAGGATGACGTGGTGTTCCCTTGAACATCTATCGCACGGTGGTGCCCTGCAGTCTGCCTTTCGGTGTTTGGAGCAAAGGCATTTAAAACAAAGCTTTGCCGTTTTTGCCAGATTCCATTTTTCCCGATTACTGGCCTTCTTGAACGTGGGGCATCTGGGGGTGTCGTGGTCCTTCAGACAAACCGGACACTCTGGTTTGATTCCGTTCCCGGGTGCATCATTCTCTCGAACGGCGTGGATCGATCTCCTTCCTGAATTGCGTCGTCCTTGGGATGATGCTCGTTGATGGTAGCCTCCTCTCGGCTCCCATGATACTTCTAGTGGGGCGAAATTGGCACACATGTCTGCCTCTACCTTCATGAAGTCGCTGAAAACCCTCAGCTCCGGCTGGTCCTCTCCTCCATGGCTGTTGTAGTACGCGAACCACCTGCACCTCATGGATGACGGGATCTTTGTCGCCAGTTCTCTTACCACCTCGGGTGCGTTTAGAAACTGCTGCTTGCCCAGCGCTCTGATGGTGGCCACGGAGTTCATAACCCGGCTGGCGAAGACTCCAATATCGCTCGGGTCTTCGGTGACCCGAGGCAGGGCTCTCAGCTTTGTCAGCTCCGCTACGGCCAACGCTCCCGGCCTTCCAAAGCGAGCCTCTAGTCCTTCCATTACCTCTTGGGGGTCCTCGGCGATAAACAGGAGGCTTCTGACAGCCTCTCTTGCTCTTCCTTTTAGAGCTCTCCGGAGACGCGCCAAGTTCTGCGCGTGGGTGAATCCGACGGAGGTATCAACAAACGATCTCCTGAAAGCCAGCCACTCTTCGCTGGCACCGTTGAAGTCAGGTAGTTCCACCATTTGCCTCGAGGTACTTGCTCCGGGGGATGTTCGCAAGAGCCTGGCTATGGTCTGGGTCAGATCCTGGATCTCGCTCCTTCCTTGATCGCGGTGTGGTGACCTGTCTTCTTGGGCTAGCTCCTCCTGCCTTTCTCCGGGCGGTCTCGGCAGTTCGTCCCATTGATTGAAGGGGTTCCGCTGGTACTCGTCCTCGTCTTCATCAGCCTCGCTCTGGCTCGCCTCGTCCTCGGAGTCCATCCTCCGCAATTCGAGCTTCTCTCGGGCCACCGTCGCTTTCGCCTGGGCCACCTTCGCCTTCGCCTCTTCCGCCTTCGCCTTCGCCTCGGCCGCCTCCAGTTCTCGCATGGAGACTTCTAAACTGGCTGCGGCATCAGCTCGCCTCGACGACTTCATCGAGCTTACTCTTGAGCTAGTGCTTCGCGTTCCGCGCCACGCTTCGACCTTGGCACGGTTGTCTCGGGGCCTGTCTTCTCTGGCCACGCTGGTCTTCTGGGTTAACGCTTCGTACGTTAACTTGGTCCCCCGCCTGGGGGTGTGGGGTTCGGATTGGATCCCCCTTGCTTCGGCCGATCTCGTTATCGGCATCTTCGTCGTCTTCGTCTCTTCGGTCACGTGCGCTGATCCCCTTCTTCTGGCGAGCGCTCCGACAGGTCCGTCATAATCTCCTCCAAGTCGTGTGTGAGATTCTTCTCCTGTGGCGCTTGATCCATGTCCTCCAGTAGGGAGCGGCAGCGTCCTCTTTGCCTTAGCCGATCTCGTTATCGGCATCGTCGTCTTATCGCCGAGATCCGGCTCGAAGGACCAAAAATGTTGCTGAAACGAAAAGAGAAAAACCGAAACAACAAACGGCGCTTCGCTAGCGCTGCCTCAGTCTCTCTCTGAGTGGACTGTATTTCCGGCACTGGCCGGCCAACGATGCTTTCTCCTCAAATTTGAGGGATTGTACTTCCAGAGCCGGACTCTTCTCTGGATGAAACGGGCGTTTTAGTCTTGCCCAGTACAAATCGAAAGTGAAAACGACCGAACGAAAGAAGACAAACCAACCGACCAAAGAAAATCTCGACGAAGCAAAAAACAGTTTGCAATAATATCTAGGGAATACTTTGCTTATTCCCTATAGTTTATTGCTGAATATTCACAATAAAAATCTGTTCTCTTTACACTAGTCTTGAACAAGACTGATTGGGCAGGAGTTCCTTTGACGACTCCCACTGCTTCAGCGCCGCGCTCGCCTTTTATTGCCAGCAGCTGTCTCCTCGTTCGCTTGGTTTCGATAAATCACTCGTTTCCTGTTGAGCGATTTGTCGCGACTGGTATACAGCTGTCTGCCATGCTCCTCCTTCTTGAGTGCTTGTGCGACGACGTCGAGTGCTTGTGCGCTGGTGCCCAGTGGTTGTGTGTCGATGCTGAGTGTTTGTGTGCCGGTGTCGAGTGCTTGTGCGCCGGGAAGTATGCATCGCCAACACCCTCTTATTTTAAAGACTTCCCCGAATTCTTCCTTTGCCCCTTCATCTCTCAACTTATTCAGCATCGCCTAGTTAAAGAAAAATTAAACTTACTAAAAGACGAATTCAGCCCTGGACCTGATGGACACCCTGCTGCCCTTTTAAAAAAATGTTCCTCTTCTCTTTCTCTCCCACTATCAAATATCTTCAATCTATCCCTTACACAAGGTGTCTTCCCAAGTATTTGGAAATCCTCTTTTGTCACCCATACATACAAAGGTACCTAAAAATGATATTAGTAAGTACCTTCCCATCGCCAGACTGTCACATATTCCAAAACTGTTCGATCGAAGGAATTCTTTACAACGGGTTGTGTTTCCGCTGCAAACCCAACACCTCGCCTAACTAGCATGTTTTCCTTACGGGAAGGTCGACCACCACCAATCTAGTTGAGTTCTCATCCCGCACTCTCCGTGCTTTAGAGAATGGCAACGATGTCGATGTAATCACAACCGGTTTCAGCAAGGCCCTCGACAAAATCTCTCACAATCTCATCCTCTTTAGTCTCCCTTGCTTTCCGACCCCCCTTGATTAAGTGGATTTATTCTTATCTGAAAGATCGAACCTATCGTATTCGATTTAGAGCCATCCTCTCCAATCCTTCTCTTCCCACGTCAGGGGTTCCCCAGGGCAGTCATCTTGGACTCCTCCTATTCGTTCTTACTATTAATGATATAGACTTCAGTATCAAGCGCTCCTCCATCTCTCTATACGCGGAGGACATTAAACTCATCAAGACGATCCGCCCTTCTCTCGACTCCTCACTTCTCCAAATGGATCTCAACAGCTTTTCAACTTGGATCCAAAACAACTACCTCGAACTAAATACTGCCAAATGTCACTCAATCGCCTTCTCACATAACCCCCCCTGCGTTCCTTTTTCTTACTCAACCAACATATATCACCTGTACATTCGATTCGTGATCTTGGCATCTTATGTGATAATGACGTTATCCTCAAGGCAAACTCTGCCCTTGGTTTTATGAAACGCTGCTCGAAAGAATTCTCTAATCCCTATGTTTCCCGATCGCTCTACATATCCTGTATCCATCCCCTTCTTAAATATGCTAGTCAGGTTTGGTCTCCTCACTACCCGTCCCACATTCGCAGGATGGCAAGCGTGCAACGTCTTCATCCACAGTCTTCTCTCACATTCAATCAACTGCCCAAGCCTGGTTTCCTCCATCACATTTTCCACTAATCCCCGAAACCTGCGAAACCCACGTAAAAACGATTTGCCCGCCCATCACATTTCTTACGGCTCTGATGAACCCATGTCGCGAATGCTGTGGTGGGCAAACTCTTATCCCACCTTTGTTGGATTTGATCAGCCGTTCGCGTATTTCTTCCATAATGTTATCGACTGATACTATTGACCCAAAAGATTGCCCTACTTCAAATTCGTGCTCCGGTACCCTGATAGTCACTCTAGTTGTGACGCCAGAGTCACGGATTGCTTTCTCCAACACCAGGTTGAAGAGGAGGCAGGCTAGACCGTCCTCTTGTCGGAGTCCATTAAAAATGATTATTGGTTTGGACAGCAATCCCGCTATTTTTACTTGACTAGTTACGTTGGTCATGGTCAACCTACAAAGTCATATCAATTTGTTTGGAATGCCGAATTCTCTCATGGCTTTATATAGTTCTACCCTGGCAATGCTGTCGTAGGCGGTCTTAAAGTCTATGAATAGATGATATAATGGAATCTTAAATTCCCGACATTTTTCCATCGCCTGCCTAAGGGTAAATATCTGATCAATTGCTGATTTCCCCGGGATGAAGCCACACTGATATTGACCAATGATAACTTTAGCGTATGGGGCTATCCGATCTTGTAGGATAGTGGAAAGTATGTTATAGGCGGTACTCAGCATTGTTATATCCGTATAGTTGCTGCACAATGTGATATCTCCCTTCTTACGGTGGGGTAAATTATTCCGCGACGCCAATCTTCCGGCATCTCCTCTTGCTCCCATACGTGCACAACGATCTTATGAATTTAGATTTTTTTTTTTAGTTTAGTGAGGGAAGAACACTCATTTATTTGGCTTAATTGCGTGATGTAACGCTGTCCCTCCTTGTTTGATCAGCTCAGCTGATATGCTATCAGCTCCGGGGGATTTATTTGCACTCATCATCAAACCAGTCGTTCCGATCTCTACGACTACTGCCTAAGATGTGGTTGGCAGTACTAATGACAGTATTCTTAAGACGTGTCCATTTCTCTTCTACACCCGGCATTCTGGCCCCAGGACTCACTCCTCCTCCACCGGTCTTTTCGAGGGCGAGTCTTAGTGCGAGACCAAAGGTGTTGCTGGTTTTCTCATGCCGTTTCATTCTCCGTAGGGCCGACCCTCGCTCGGAAAACTATACCAACAAGATAGTGATACGAGTCAACGTTGGTACCTCGGTACGTTCGTACTGTAATCAGGCTCAAGAAGAGGCGGCGATCTATCAACACGTGGTCAATTTGGTTGCGAGTAGCTCCATCAGGTGATACCCAGATGGCTTTGTGGATATCTTTACGCGGAAACCTGGTACTCGCAACGAGAAAGTTCTTTCATGCTGCCAATTCGATGACTCGTAGTCCATTGTCATTAGTGTTCTCATGCAAACTATGGGGACCTCCGTAGTGCCTGAAAACCGTACCCCCGACCTATTTTGGCATTCAAATCACCAAGAACGATTTTCACATCGTATCTTGGGCAGGCATTGGGGGCCCGTTCAACGTTCTCGTAGTATTCTTCTTTTTCGTCGTCAGGGAACTCCTCTGTAGGTATGTGAAAATTTATTAGGCTTATGTTCTTAAACTTTCCTCGAACGCGAAGAGTGCATAGCCTTTCGTTTATTGCATTAAAGCCGATAATCGCAGGCTTCAGTAGTTGGCTGACTAGAAAGCCTACCCCGAGCACATGGTGTTTTGCATGACAGCTGTAATAAATATTCATACTCGTTTTTTTGAAGAGCACCACTCCCCGTCCATTTTATTTCTTGCAATGCTGTTATGTCAACCTTATATTCGGACAGGGCATCGGCTAGCTGCTGTGCAGCTCGAGCTCTGTATAGTGAGCGGACGTTCCATGAGAAAATTCTTAAATCGTTTAGCCATTTTCGTTTCCGTGGTCGTCGTCGTGTATCCGGTCCATATCCGAGTCTTGACAAATTTGCCATAATAGTTTGTTTTTCCGGGTAAGGTTATTAGCCTTGCGCCAACCTTTTTCAGGATGTCGGTCCATGCATTGATTCACTACTTGGCGGGTGCCAAAGTAGCTATCCAGGGGTGTCACGTGGAGACTGGATGTCAACTTGGATTGAACAGGAACTAGGTTCGTCCTGGCCTTCGCAGGGTTGAATGCAATCAGAGACTTTCGCTCCCATCCTCCTGATGGCAAACATTTACACATAAAAAAAGATCAGGGGCTAATTCACATCAGCAATCGGAACACTTGATAAATTAAGAGCTGTTGTATTGGACATTTTCAAAGATTTTGACGGCATCTAGAATCTTACTTACTTACATCTAGAATCTAACTAAGATTACTAAGTAAGATTCTTTCCGATAGAGAAATAGCTTCTTCGAAAATCGCGACCAACTCTCTCTAGTTGATTTGCTAATAACAACTGGTAATAAAAAATCAGTTTTCCTCATGATAGCTGTCTGATTAATTTAATTTCAAACTTCACTTCGGGGGGTTAATAAATCAAAGCAGTACATTTTGTATTCCGTTTTTTAATTAGACCCCACCCCCCCCCCCCCACAAGTTTTCTTATCATATTTTTTTTTAAATTACCTGATCTCTTTCTTATCAAGAAATCAAATCTTTAATCTAAAAGTCCCTGGAAAAGAAAACTTAACTTTCATGCATCTCTCCGCATACTATCCCTGTAAGATTTCTTTTCTACCTTTTCAGGTATCCCAAAACCTATTCGGTACCTTCGGTTGCCAGGCAAATTCTAACATTCCCACACCTGCACCGCATCTCCACGCAGCAAAAACACATCCTTCCCAAGGATAATTAATCCTTTCAACGCATTACCTGGAAATGCCTGTAAAGAATTTGTCCTACAAGGACATTCATACATGTATCAAGGCATCTCACCATTAGCTTCCAATTAGTGTAGATATTCACACTATAGTTCGATCCTGGCGTCGCTATAGATGCGATGCATAATTGACACAGATGGTATACACAACCGTCATTGTGTATCCATCTCAATTACTTTCCAAAGACTTTTAACTATTGATACAGCTGCAAGTACTTCTCTCGGAAATATTTCTTTGTTTGAATCTTCAAACAACCACCGACTTCGCGCTTAGCCGTCGGATTGGACAATCAGACACATATCACCATGATCTCTATTACGAGATCTGGTTCTCTATTCCACCAAGAGAAACTTTAGGTTTCTCTGGTGGTAAGTAAATACATATCCTTAGTGGAGAGGATATCTACCACCACACCACAAATTCACCCCAAACGAAGCTTGAATCGCGGAGTCCTTTACCACCACCCGACCGAGCCGGTCGGACTGCCTCCCACTCTTTGTCTCGCGGCGAAGAATAGTAAATATCCTGAAGTCGAGTTTTGCATACAATTTTAGAAGTGCGAAAGTTGATCGTATACAGTGGAGTGTCGTAACCACCATTGTAAGTTTGTCGATATTTGTAGTTCGGGACAATCGCCTTCAGGTACTTCAAGTACTAATATATTCTAAAATAAACTTTAAATTAAAACTCAAGTGTTTTTCGTTATGGTGATTCAAAATTCTAAATCTCAAGTCGTTGTTTGTTGGTAAAGTTAAACTTTTGGTGTGGCAGTGCATCCTTCTGATGACGAATCGCATACACAATATGATAGTCAAGTACATATAAATAACAGTTTAAATAAAGAGCGCTTTTTGAACAGCATACAATAGTGTTTTCTTTCCCGGCTGCAGTTTCCTGAGTGTTTGTGTGTACTTCCTTTCCATCGGCGAACACCACGACGACCGTCAGCATAGCTTGAGTGAATCATTCTAGTTTAAGCTCCGCACCACGTTAAAGTTTCTACCAAGCGGAAGTTTCTTCGTTTTGTATAAACTAAATTTCCAAGATGGAAAAGTTACCAAAGAACATTAACTAGAGGTCTATAGGGGTCGTTGTTATCTTTTCTTTTTCTTGATACCTGATACACAATTAATCTGATGGTTTACCCAATTGAATAGGGGCGTAACTCGATTCACTGGTCTGATAAAAGCTATCTAGTTCCATTTCCATTGACATTCAAAACCGTTCCACACTCAGTCCTATTGTTGAAGTTATATTATTACGAAGTTGACGATACACTGATTGAATTGATAAGACACTAACTTTCAACCCCCCGAATCAAATGATTCTGGGTGGTATTAAATATGCAACGTCACAAATTAATATTGGTGCTCCTCCGGGTTCCATATTTTCACGCATCTTTTTTCTGATGACATTACACAATTTGAACGTTCTCCTCTATGCCTCCTCAATGGCTGAATTGGTAAGGAGGTTGTGTCTTGCGTTTGATTGTGCAAACCTAGGTTCAACTGACGACTCTTGTTATTGTGCACTTCGGCACAACTACTGAGAGGTAAGTAGGGTCCCAAAGCCCAGTCGCCCGGTGAAATACCACCCCATTAAGTTATATATATTTTGTGAAATGGTTGGGAGAAATCCTTGAGCATCTTTCGGAGCTTGGTTGATGGCCCGGTCGAGAAAAAATAGCATCTCAGGGCTATAGGTTCGCCTTTCCTGGAAAAAGTAAAAAAAAAACTGAGCCGTTCGCAGTTTGGCGCGTGCACCACCAACACGAAATTGAAGTCGCTTAATTGACAGTTCTCTTGTACAATTGTTGTGTTATAGTACGACATCTTTGATGGAATAGTAAGCAGTGTTCAAGTGGACGAGTTATTGCAGCGTAAGAACCAAAAAAAAAAAAAAAAAAAAAAAAAAACAGCAATAGCGGAACAGCAGGAGAAGTAGACAAAAAGCAGGTTTCTCTGTTTTCGGCAAATTCATGTCTTTATTTCCAAGTAACAGTTTGGACAATTCAAAAAAATCGCTGGTTTATTGATCCACCCTTGCGTATACGTCCTCCATTTTCTTACGTGTTTTTACTTCAGCTTTACACTCTAAAAGGTCTTTTAAGCCTCGCAAAAATAATTGCTAGCTAAATGTCAGGATTCTTAGGAAGTTCTCTTGACGTTATGTATGGACAATCTAATATTGGTATCAAAAAGACATAATGGCATCATGTATCCTACATTTCTAATATGAAATCGACGCAATACGTTGTACCATTCGTGCGTCTACTCTCCGCCTGTACATATTTCGTTCCTTAAACAATTATCAGACATATTGAATCATCACGGTATTTACAATCAAAGCAAACTTGAATAAAAGAGTAAGTAAATGTATATTCAACATTTTACAATGAAAAATACTAGAGGTATTTGCAACAATGTAAAAAAGAATTCACAAATTATTAATTCAATAATCTCAGGCATGCATTTGCTATAATCTTCTTTTTGATTTATTAAATTTGCATTTCACTTTCTTCTTTTGCTACATATTTTTTAAATATTACATTTAAACCACCTTATTCTATTCATGTCATTTTTTAATACAAATAATTGTCTCGGCCGAGGCAAGTCAGATAGCTTCACACGTTTTGCTTATCGTTTTGTTTTTCCACATTCAAATTTTGATACGACACATTTTGCAAATATGAAGAATAAACATACACATAAAAATCGCTGATCTACTATTTAATTTTTACTATTTCAACTCATAATCTTTTTTATGAATATTATCATTGATATTGTAGTTGTATAAGAAATACAATTTTACAGTCTTCCATTGTAAATAAAATTTAACCAACGGAGGATGGATATTCTCTTGAAATGGATTTCGTTGTTAGGTGTTGACACCAGTGTATCTAAACACTATAAGATAAGAATAAGTGGATAAAATAAATTGGAAATACAAGAAAAAAGAACAATAAATAAATAAACTGTTACGGTCCCGCATAATGCTGAAAATACGTTATGGAGGCATCAAAATTCACGATCATTAATTTCACACATTCAAATTCAAATTCGTAACCATGAAGTGAGTAACAACATAAGGCCGAAGGATAATCGAATGCTTCACGACACGTCTTCCAGTGATCAAAAAGAAACAAGTTCTCGGTTTCTCTTGTTATTTAACTTTACCTAAAACTACGTTCAATTTCGACATTGATGTGTTAGTGGGGTAGATTAATTACTAACAATAATTTGTAACGCTTAAATTGAGCCCCAAGTTACCAATGAGAGTTAAATGTGTTAAGTTTAGATCAATATTGGTTCTATTAGGGCACATCATTCACTGGTCTGCGAACAAACCTTTTCATTTTGTATTATTATGTTACTAGAGTATTTTTACTAAATAATTGTTTGAGTTGAATATTAATATTTTTGCAATTGACAGTAAACAATAAGAACTTGAGTCCGTTCAATTGCACAGTAGATGTACATCGGTACTGTTTGGAATATTTTCCTTTACTTTAAAGTAACTACCTTTTCCCAACTACTATCACACAACATTGCCATACTTTGGAACTTACATCGTCCATGCAATAATCGCATACGCATTAAGTAACGTAAATAAAATGTAACATTTCATTTGATATTTAAACATAATGATTTTAACACGCATAGGTTTTAATTTCGTCGAAATTCATGAAATTCGGAAATGTAACTAATGCTTCCATGTTGAGAATTCACTTAATTTTAATTTGATTACTGATTTCATTTTAACGCTGTATTCGGACCAGAACATTTCCTCGTTCAAATTATAGTAATAACAAATGGATGGATTTGTAAGGTTATATTCAATTTTGTTAGTCAGATTCATACAATCCAGCATCTGCCTATGCCTTTATATGAATTTCTTTTAATCAAAATTCCATTAAAAAGACAAACGCAAAAAACAACACACCAAGCTATGTCCGTTGTTTACAGGTCCAAAAATGAGAAACGCAAAATAAAGCAAGCAAACGCCAAAAACTAAGGAAATAGAAATAGAAACTAAGAAAATGACAAACTTATAGAATGCGTCTCTCACGTTTCATTTTACCTTAACACATTAATTAAGTGCTTCACAATACGGACGGCTTGGGAAAATCATATAAACTCCCATTTATCATTACCATAAAGCAATACTACTCGTTAAAACTCTGAGAGTGGACATATGAGCCATTTAATATTTCGGAAAAATTTAGCACGCAAACAGTTACTTTACGACATTATAAGTCTATAACTTTATCTTAGAAAACTAGACTAGACCTAATGTCATAGTCTCTATTCAACAAACAGATTTACCCATCGGTGTCCGCATACTCCAAAATCGTTCCATAAAATTCTACGAAAACTTGAATTTGTCTTCCACGAAAACTTGAAAGTGTCCAATGACTGAACTGCTTTCTTCCACTATGTTCACTCTATAATAGTTTCACAAATCCTACTGAGCAAAGTTGACCACGATACGTTTTTTCGTTCCTTAAGTTAACCCACCCCATCCCCCCCATAATACAGCGCAGTACACCCTCCGCCTTCCACTATTAGAAAGTAAGAGACCTTTGTTTAGCAATTTACGCTGTTCTACAAAAATTGCACGCTCTACCTCTCGATATATGTTCCTTAAGCGCAACTGAGGTAATCCTCACCATCAATAACCTCTAACTATTCCCTTCCACTTTTAATGTCTGCCACGACGAAGACTGCGATCATCATCATCATGGGCACTACAACCGGGATCCCGTCTTGGCCTTATTTAACAAATCTCTCCGCTGGTCCCGATTTCGAGCCGATGTCATCCAGTTTGGCACTCCCAGGCTCTGGGCGTCCTGGTCTACGCCATCACTCCTTCTCAGACAAGGTCTGCCGCGCTGTTTCCTTCCATACATCCTGCCTCAAAGGACCTTCCGGGCAGGCTCCTCTTCCCTCATTCGAGCTAGGTGTCCCGCCCCCCGGAGTCTACCGAGGTTGATTTTTCTTACAACATTAGCTTCAAGGTAGATTGCGTACAACTCATTGTTGTAGAGCCTCCGGAAACGTCCTCCCTCACATACGGGTCAGCAATTCTCCTTAAGACCTACCTCTCGAACGCGGCTAAGAGTTCAGAGTGGCTTTTATTGAGCAACCAGGTCTCTGATCCAGACATAACTACTGGTAAGATCATGGTCCTGTACAGTAATAGCTTGGATGTTCTGGATAAATTTCCGGATTTATAGAGCCTTGATAGGCCATAGGAGGCTTTGCTGGATTTGATCAGACGTTCCCGTATTTCTTCTTCCATATTGTTATCGACTGATACTATTGACCCAAGGTAGTTAAAGGAATGCACTACTACAAATTCGTTCTCCACTACCCCGATAGTTTGACCAACGTTAGGTCTTCTCTTCGCAAAAGTTGCCACCATGTACTTAGCTTTCCCCTCGTTAATGTGCCGTATCAGTTTTTGTGCCGCCTGCTCGATCTGGGTGAAGGAGTCCTGTACAGCCGAATCGGATCTACCGATGATGTCAATGTCATCTCCGTAGGCAAGTATCCGCCTGGATTCGGTGGTAATAATCCCTCTTGTTGTGATGCCAGAGTCACGGATTACTTTCTCGAACGCCAGGTTGAAGAGGATACGGGCCAGACCGTCCCCTTGTCGGAGTCCATTAAAGATGTATATTGGTTTGGACAACAATCCCTCTATTTTTACTTGACTAGTTACGTTGGTCATGGTCAACCTACAAAGTCATATCAATTTGTTTGGAATGCCGAATTCTCTCATGGCTTTATATAGTTCTACCCTGGCAATGCTGTCGTAGGCGGCCTTAAAGTCTATGAATAGATGATATAATGGAATCTTAAATTCCAGACATTTTTCCATCGCCTGCCTAAGGGTGAATATCTCATCAATCGCTGATTTGCCCGGGGTGAAGCCACACTGATATTCACCAATGATAACTTTAGCGTATGGGGCTATCCGATCTTGTAGGATAGTGGAAAGTGTGTTATAGGCGGTACTCAGAATTGTTATATCCGTATAGTTGCTGCACACCCTTCTTACGGTGGGGCAAATTATTCCGCGACGCCAATCTTCCGGAATCTCCTCATGCTCCCATACGTGCACCACGATCTTATGAATTTAGTTTTTTTTTTTTTAGTTTAGTGAGGGCAGAACCCTCATTTACTTGGCTTAATTGCATGATGTAACGCTGTCCCTCCTTGTTTGATCTGCTCAGCTGGTATCCCATCAGCTCCGGGGGTTTTATTTGATTTGAGCTGTCTAATAGCTTTTAATGTTTCGTCAATGCTTGGTGGCGGCAGCATTTGGTCTTGATCTTGCATTGGTGGAGCCTCCAATGCTTCTGTGAGCTGACCATTTAGCAATTCATTGAAGTGCACTTCCCATCGCTCCAGAATGCGTTCAGGATCGGTGATCAGATTACCCTCTTTATCCTTGCAGTAAGTACAGCGTGGTGTGTACTGCGTCATACTGCGGATTATTTGGTAGAACTTCCGCGCCTGGTGCGGACCTCGCTGTTTACTTTTCTTTATTATTTATCTTTTGTCTGTGAAGTCGTTTTTCCGATCTTCTGAGCTCTTTGTTTTTCTCCTCGCGTGACCGCGTCCTATGAGACTGCTGCATTGCCCGGTATTTAGAATTCTTACGTTCAGTCGCTAGTTTGAACTCATCATCAAACCAGTCGCTCCGATCTCTAGGACTACTGCCTAAGATGGAGTTAGCAGTACTAATGACAGTATTCTTAAGGCGTGTCCATTCCTCTTCTACGCCCGGCATTCTGGCCCCAGGACTTACTCTCCCTCCGTCGAGCTCTTCGAGGGCGAGTCCTAGCGCATGACCAAAGGTGTTACTGGTATTCTCATTGCGTAAGGCAGCCGTGTTGAGTCAATGCTGATCCGCGGATGCAATACGTCTCCGTAATACGGCCGCGCTCGGAAAACTGTACCAACAAGATAGTGATCCAAGCCGACGTTAGCACCTCGGTACTTTCGTACCGTCATCAGGCTCGAGGAGTGGCGCAATCTGTCAACACTTGGTCAATTTGGTTGCGAGTGGCGCTATCAGATGATACCCAGGTGGCTTTGTGGATATCTTTACGCGGAAACCTGGTACTTGCAACGACCAAGTTTTTAGATACTGCCAGTTCGATGACTCGTAGTCCATTGCCATTAGTGTTCTCATGCAAACTATGGGAACCTGTGTAGTGCCTGAAAACCGGCTCCCGGCCTATTTGGACGTTCAAATCACCAAGAACGATTTTCATATCGTATGTTGGGCAGGCATTGAGGGCCCATTCGACGTTCTCGTAGTATTCTTCTTTTTCGTCTTCAGGGGACTCCTCTGTAAGTCCGTGAACGTCTGTGAGGCTTATGTTCTTTAACTTGCCTCGCACGCGAAGAGTGCATAGCCTTTCGTTTATTGCATTAAAGCCGATGATGGCAGGCTTCAATTTTTGGCTGACTAGAAAGCCTACCCCGAACAAATGGTGTTTTGCATGACAGATGTAATAAATGTCATACTTGTTTCTTTGAATAACGCCACTCCCCATCTTATTTCTTGTAATGCTGTTATGTCGGCCTCATATGGGGACAGGGCATCGGCTTGCTACTGTGCGGCTCGAGCTCTGTATAGTTAGCGGACGTTCCATGAGAAAATTCTCAAATGGGTTGACATTTTCGTTTCCGTGGTCGTCGTCGTGTATCCGGTCCATATCCAAGGCTTGTTAAATTTTCCATAATAATTTGTTTTTACGGGCATGGTTATTAGCCTTGCACTAACCTTTCTCAGGATGTGGTTGCATGCATTGGTGCACTACTTGTCACAAATCCACACAGCGTACTCAGTAATCCTCGCCCATTGAGAAACAACTCGTCTCTGCCTAATCGGGTCTGGCCGCAAAATAGTCTCAACGTTAAACTGGTAATGGAATTTTGTAACATTAGAGACGTTGACTTCGCCAATACGAATGTAAACCCCGGCCACCAATATTTGCAAACAGCAAAACCTGATATCCTAGCTCCAACTGAGTCAGGTCGACTCGTCAACTGATTTGACATGATTTCATTGCCCCGGATATGACTTACTTTCGAGATTTCGATTTATTTGTGGAGTGTGCGTCTTCATCCGATCCGATTTAGCTTCCCAAAGGGAAGAAAAGTTAGAACCCAATAACTTGAGCATCATTGTGATGAAAGTCATCCTGAAAAGTTCTATGAAATTTCTTCGTTGTCTCTACCGAATGACGATCGACCAGCGACACTTTTTCGACCATCTTTCACGTATCGGCGACGGAAAACGAACCCACCACCTTTTTTCTGAGATGGCAGTTCTGGGTGACTTTAACGTACAACTCCGCTGGTTAGTACGAGGGCGAGTCAAATATAAACAGTAATTCCTTTTTATACATTTATTGAATAATGTTACACACGAACTATACTATCAACATTATTCAATATAGTCTCCTTCGTGATCTACACACTTTTGCCACAGATTTGGAAGCTTTAATATCCCTTGTTCGTAGAAAGATTCAGGGTGAGTTGTTAGCCAATTGCACAGGTGCTCGTCGACTTCTTCATTACTTTCGATTTGTCTCCTCCAAGTGATTCCTTAAGGGAGACAAGTCTGGGCTATAAGAGGGTGTTATGAAATTAACAATTTAATTTAAAGGTACTGTAGTTAATTAACAATTTAAAGAGAAGTTTAGTTAAATAAGCTCGTTCGACTTAATTTGGGTTGGTTTGACCGCTTCACGGGTCGGCCAGCCGGCTGTTATGGATGCAGGGGTTGAAGAATGTTGATTCCCCTGTTCTCTTGGTGGTCTTCGGTGGTTCTCTCCTATGATTATCAATTTGTGGCTTCCGTTCACTCGCGGCTTCCTATGTTAATTATCTCGCGGTCCCGCCACTCTCGACTTCCTTTACGTTATTTATTTGTTTACGCGTGGTTTCGCTTTAGTATCCAGCTTGCATCTTCTCGATTTGAATATTTTTCTACAACTACTTTTTTTATTTTCGCCGTTGACGTTTTTTATTATTTATCTGGCGCCAACGCCTTTTATTTTTATTTTTCTCGTCAAGTAGAATTTGCCTAAAGTAGTTTATGCAAATTAACTACTTGACGATATTGATTCCTTTTACAGGTAGAGGGGGAAATTCGTAAAGATTAGCTGGTGTAGGGCGAGGGCATGGACGCAGGGTCTGTAACAAGAGTTTCCCACCCCATTTTTTTCAATGTATCCCTTGTCAAGGCGCGGTGTGAGGCCCGGTCTAGTCATGCAGAAGGATGACATCTCCAATGGGCATACCTCGTCTTTTATTTTAATATACGGCTTTTGCCGCCTGTAACAACTGACAGTAGTACGCTGCATTCGCTGTTCGTTGTTCGTGAAGAAAATCACTCATTAAAACTCCCTTTGACTCGAAAAAAAAATCGTTGCAAGAACTTTTCCAGCTGAGAGACAACTTTTGGTCTTCACTGCGCAGCCTTCATCCTTCCTCTGCCACTTCTTATGTGCCATTTTCGTCACGGGAGTATAATGATGTACCCACTTTGCATCACATGTGTACCCACATACGCTTCAAAAAATTCTCCCCTTCTTGTCGAAATCGATGCAGAAGTCTTCCACTTATCTGACCTGTTTTTGATTTACGGGCAATAACCTCGGAAACCATCGACCAGTAATTTTGTTGAAGCTGAGATCATCAGTGATAATGGATTAAACACTTCCATAGCTGATACCCACTTCTGATGAGATTTATCCAACAGTTAATGGTGTGGGTTCATCTTCCTTTGATGGAAGAATCCCACCTTCGTTGCCATTCTCTTAGGATTTATAACTGTGGCCGCATTCTCCGACAATTCTTTTGGGAGGCCTTATGCAATGCAGCGTTTTCTTTAACTGCAATGTCAAGTGGTGTCCCCCCAGCCAAAACATGTATGGCATCTTTGGCTACCGTTCGGAATGCAATACTCTTAGTGATGCCAGCCTATGCGCCGAATTCACTCCCCTCATGTACGACTTATACTGTCCGGCTCCTGCCCATATGTTAGCTTCATACATTATAATGGAGGTGTTGAAACTGGTTATGAGTTTCCTTATGTGAGGCTGGGGTCCTCCAACATTGGGTAGCAGTCTCGCCAAACCTTCGCATACTCTTGCCGTTTTTTCACTCGTTTTCCTCAGGTGTTCCTTGAGGGTCAACCTGTTGTCGAGTATAACACCAAGATATTTAATATAGTGATTGGATCAGATTATTTGTCCGTCTGTTTCCAAATCAAGGTGTTCAACTTTCTTGCGGCTGGTTATTAAAACCGCCGCCGTCTTATGTCCAGCTAGTTTCCGTTCAGCCATATCTAGCCACCATTCAATCCTCTGGATTGCTTGGAAGCAAATATTCTCCAGGTCATCTAGATGTTTAGCTACGGCCACTATTGCCAAATCATCTGCGTACCCAATGATTCTAACCTCTTCTGGTACATTGATCCTGAGCACACCATCATGCATGATATTCCATAACATCTGACCTAATACGGATCCCTAAGGTGCACCCGCTGTTATTTTATATTCCTGTGGTCCCTCATCTGTGTCATAGAGCAGTCTTCTATCCGAGGGGTAGTTTGCTAGTATACGCACCAACTAGGGTGAGGCTTGTTGATCGCGCAACGCTTCTAGAATCCGATTCCAATTCACGGAGTTAAACGCTTTTTAATGTCTAGCGTAACCACCGCGCAATATTTTTTCGTACCACCTAGCCATCGTGCTCCAGCTATCGCATTGTTAGTGATGTCGCACTCCACAGATAGTGCCGTCCCGGTTGATCTACCTTTCCGGAACCCATACTGCGATTTAGAGAGCCCCGATGTCCCATCAGTTAATTCTTCCAGGCGAGTGGCAAGTATTCGCTCAAGCAGTTTTCCTGTCGTGCCCAACATGCACAACGGGCAATAAGACGACGGCGTCTCTGGATTCTTGACTCCTTTAGGTATAAGCATAATCCGCTGTTTTTCCATCGTTTGGGCAATTGTCCTGTTTGAAGGCAGGTTGTGAAGAGACTGCTAAACACTTCCGGCTTTTTTGTTAAAGCAGTCTTCACTACAGCGTTAGGGATACCATCTAGTCCCGGGGTCTTGTTTTCTTTGACAACCCTTGCAGCCAAGAGCACCCCTTCAGTGGTCACGGGAGGTATCTCTTCTTCAGTGATACTCCACTCCTCTTGCACTCTCAATGCCTCATCCTACTGTGGGAAGAGGACAGCAACGATTCTGGTCATCTCAGTCCTACTTTGTTGCATTTGACTACTGTTGCTCTGTAGTCTTTTCACGACTATCATGTAGGCGCTGACCGATGGGTTGTTATCTAATTCATCCCTTAGAGAGCAGAACTCGTCATATTTACTTTTGCGGATTACATTCCTCAACTCTTTTCGTTTGTTGACGAATTCCGCATGCAACTGTGGATAGGTGTTACGGTTTCTTGCTCTTTGTTGCAAGCATCGTAACCTGTTGCACTCCGGTCGCACATGAGCGATTTCTGAGTTCCACCAATACACTGGTTTGATAGCCCCTGCTGTTTGTCTTTTTCGTGGCATAGAAGCATCACATGCGGTAGTTAGGCACTTCATGACTTTTCCAACTTGAATGTTCGCATCGGCCTCTGCGTGTGCGATCTGGTCGTCCAGTATATAATCGAGCAGATCCGCATCGAGGTCCTTCTCTTTCCACCCATTTTTCTGGGCTTTCTTCGCCAATTTACCAGTGATGAATCCCCTGTGCGGTAATATTTCGGACATCACGTAATGATGGTCACTATGGGTGTAGGTGTCCAAAACTCGCCACTCCATACTTCTTGCCAACATGGAGCTGGCAAATGTGATGCCAATTTTGGACCGGCCTCTGTCGTTTATGAAGGTGTCATCAATATCATCCTTAAGTAACACCACATCTAGGACTGCGAAGGCTTCAAGTAGTGCCGGTCCTCTGCTGTTGGTCCTTGTGCTTTCCCATTCTACTGCCCAAGCGTTGAAATCTCCAGCAACCGATACCACTACTGTCTTATATTATTCAAGGTGATGGAAAATATTATCAATACGGAGTCGATTCAATACTTGAAATTCAACAGGCTCCTAAGTGATCGCCAACACGAAATCTGTAACTTTTCGACCTTTGTAACTGACATCTGGATATCAGAAACATGGTGGTCGCACTAGATATCTCCAAGGCAATGAATGCTACTAGTAACCTTCGTTAACACGGACTTTCCCTACAACATTGCGACTGAAGGCTCGTACAACGTTCACGCGGAACAATGAATCGGCGGTTCCATAACTGATGTTGAATGGTCAACCCATTACATCAACGGAAAGCATGAATTAGCTCGCCAAGTCCACCTCTACCTATCTTTTTATAGTCAAAAAAATAGGGGGACTGTTCCCTGCAGATTCGTGATATTATTCTGTGGAATTTAGTTTATTTGTGCCTCACAAGACAATTCGACGGATCCCATCAATTTGCAGTTCACCTATCTCTGTACCATATTCGTTCCCTTCCAGAACAGCCCTGTGAGTAGGGCGTTAGAATATACTCACAGCTAGGCCGGCTTGTAGTAAGAGGCGAGTAAAGGCTGAGTGGTAGGTGGGCTCCCAACGCCCTGTCGCCCGGTGAAATACCACCCCATCAAGCTATAGGCTCCGTGAAATGGTCGAGAAAAATCCCTCGCCATCTTTCGGAGCTTGGCTGATGGACCGATTCGAGAAAAGGTTGGTTTAGGTGGTAGTCGGTCCCAAGGTGAGATACTACCCCGTAACGGTGTACATTCCGCGATATCGTCGAGAGAAACCTTCAACGGTGTTTCGGATGTGTGGCTGATGGTCCGGACGGACAAGGAGATAAGTCATGATGGTACCTTCTGATATAAAGAGTTCCGGAGGTAAACTAGTTTCTCATTCGGATCTTCGGGGGGACTATGTCAGGGAGAACATCATGCAGATATTAGGATAGATAACCGAACTTTAAGAAATTCGTCATCTCATAATCGGACTCGCTCTCGAGGCTCTTTCTACACTCGACTGGTAAGGGCATTTTGTAACATCAGGGGGATTGGTTTCACCCATACGAATGTACCACCAATTTTGGTAAACAGCGAAACCTGAAATCCTTGCCCTAACTGAAACCCAGATCGCTTCGTCAACTGATTCGACATATCTTCGTTGCTCAGGATACAACTTGCATTCGAGATTCCATTTTAAGGGCGGAGCCTGCGTTTCGCGCCTTCTAATCTGGCTCGCCAGAGGATAGAGCCGTTGTAACCCAATAACTTGGACATCATGTGGTTGAGGGTCCTGCTGCGGAATTCCGTTAAATTTCTTTGTTGTCTTTACCGCTCCCCTAATGACGATCGACCGGCGACATTTTTCGAACATCTTTCACATACCGTCGACTGGATACACATCAACCACCCAGCTTTTGAAATCGTTGTCCTTGGCGATTTTAATGTGCACAATTCCGGCTGGTTGGTACATTCTAACAGAGCTGACGAGGCTGAGAGGCTGGCAGAGATATTTGCTGTTAGCCACAACTTGACTCAACTCGTGGAGGAACCCACGCGAATGCCCGAGGCGATTATGCGAATACCCTGGATCTGTATTTAACATTCAAACCGAGTATTTATACCGTAGAGATTTCTGTGCCACTGGGAAACCAGATCACTGCTTGGTATCTGACACGCAACCACTTGCATTTCAAGCGAATAACTGGCCTAGGCAGCTTTGTGGCGTCTCTAGCAGATACACACACAATTCACAAACAAAATAGTGAAGAACACCGAACGAAAATCGAATAAGAAAATACATCAGAGCCGTATACCATAGCGATAACATAACAATTCACATCAGTGGAGTATAGTCGAGTTTAAAAATCAAATTCTAAAAAAATCGGCCAGTAGCCTGATGGGTAACGCTTAGGTTCAATTTTTGGCGATTCAAACTGTCATAGCGTCAGTTCGAATCACACGTTCTTCTTCACTATTATTTCAAACGCTATAGCTACACCATGTATGGAAGTATAGTTCAAGCGATTTTAAGTCTAAATATGGGAGACGAGTTGTACGGAGTTGGGGTTTTCACCCGGAAGGCCATGTTAGATCTATTATATACGCAATATGAGATTGTGGCGGTTGTAATAACGCCACCGCTCGTTTTTTCTAGGTACAACACCTAACTTCCCCTAGGGCATTACAGAAAGCATACAAACCTGGAAAGCATTTACTTACCTTTCTATGGTTAGTACCGCAATGGCTGAAATTCGGTAAACCTATAATTCTCGCTGATGTAAAATACATCAGCAACAACGGACATTAATAGTCGTACGAAACGCACCATGTTTCTTAAAGGCAATCCGGTTGCACATACAGCAAATCAACATTGCCCAACCAGTATCAAAGAAACACCTCCTGATGTGTCTGCCACATAAGACAGGAGATGTTTCTTCCTTTTTGTTGTCGCCTATACCCACATCGATCGACAAGCGAATTTATTGACACCAGTGAAATGCCCCTGAAATACAAGTCGGTACAACATTACGTAGCCGACATAAATCCTTGACGTTGTCCATGCACACATGAGGAAAGAATTTTTCCCACACACGTGCATGGCAATTCATATCGGAGGACGCCAGCAACGCGCGCCCGATCAGCATGAATGGTCCACACAGTGCTGGTCGGATAAACATATCCTTTTATGGAAATGTGATGTACACGATCGGCGATAATGCTTTACGCAGGCGTTGATCGTGTAAACAATTCAACCCCTTTTCAGGATGACTTGCCCCAGCTGCGAATGTGTTTATGTTTATTTAAGTTCAAGCCAATGGTTCACATGCTGGGCGACACATGCGATGAGCAGCAGAGAGGATCATCGTGTGTGTGTGTGTTTCAACCCTTCTGCTAGTGGAACAAAATTCAGAAAGGGTAAATTACCAAATATGGTCATCGAAGCGATGATTGAGTACGTAGTATTCTATCGCTTCGCTGAACTGAGTTAATCGCGGTTTAGATTCCGTGGAGGCTTATCGGGCCTCCGCGTTAAAATAAACGAAAAACGGAGTCGAGAGGTTTAAGAACTTCCCAAGACAGTTCCAACATTTTGTGTACAATTAACTACAAAGTGAAAGTGTTCAATTAGTGCAATGCATGAGGAAGTTAAACGCAAATGTTCATTTTTTCAAATAACAAATCTCAAATTACATTTGTCATATCAAATAAACTCCGCATTTATACCCAAACAAACAAGTGGAAGAATTTAATTAAATATCAAAAGGAGAAGAAATCTTTGTATTCATTTCAAATATAACGTTTTCAAACCTTTTTGTATAAAGTGGAATAACCATCTTCAGTTATTAACTTTAAGATACGTGCCAGAACAATTGTAACGTTTACAAACCTTTTGTATAAAGTGGAATAACCATCTTCAGTTTGTTTATACTTGGTAAATTAACTTCAAGATACGAACCAGAACAATTGTAACGTTTACAAACCTTTTGTATAAAGTGGAATAACCATCTTCAGTTTGTTTATACTTCGTAAATTAACTTCAAGATACGAACCAGAACAATTGTAACGTTTGCAAACCTTTTGTATAAAGTGGAATAACCATCTTCAGTTTGTTTATACTTCGTAAATTAACTTCAAGATACGTACCAGAACAATTGTAACGTTTTCAAACCTTTTGTATAAAGTGGAATAACCATCTTCAGTTTGTTTATACTTCGTAAATTAACTTCAAGATACGTACCAGAACAATTGTGACGTTTTCAAACCTTTTATATAAAGTGGAATAACCATCTTCAGTTTGTTTATACTTTGTAAATTAACTTCAGGATACGGACCAGAACAATTACCGGAAAATATTCTTTATCTTTTTGTTCCTTTCTAAAAGTGGAGTTTTCTTGTATTTACGGACAGGTGATAAAACCTAATTAACAGAGGAAGCTGCTGCGTTTGTGTGTAGGAATTTTTTAGGATAGGACGGTCGTGTTGGGTTCTAGTAGTGAACCCGTGCAAAGCGGCACATTACTACGATAGACGACCATAAAAAACCCACAAGATCCTGATCAGAACCCAAACCCAAATTGATACTCCTGTTTCTATCCACTTTATAGTTGCATCTGATAGTGTGTATCAAGACAAATAGAACCATATCTAGGTATTGCAACCATGCCTAACTTATTTGGGGAAAATAGAAAAGAAATTATTCTACAAAGATTGAAACTGACTCGACCCAATTCAAAGCAAGCAAGACTGGCACAGTATTTCCTAACTCTGTGCAATCGATGACAATGACTTTATTGACCTCAACCTCTTCCCGATGGGTTGTAACAGAACATGCAAAAGCAGATATCTGCAAATGTGGCCAAACAAAATCAATACTCTCACCAAGACTGACAAAATATAATCAACGTCCTCGTAGGCAGTTTTTACTTTAAAATATTTAGGGACTCTGCGTACCTCGACTCCGATATATATTTTAAGAAAAGATATTATTACAAGCATCCATCCATTTGTTATAAGTACAATACACATATTTTTAAAAGCAGCGGTTAAAATTTTTTCATAATCCTTATTAAAATAATAAACTAAGTTAACGCCATCCTGCCATCTGATTGGAGTTCGTGTTTTGCAATTATCCTCAGAATTACGTACTTACTTAGTCGTTTCATTACAGCTTTCATACTGTACAATAAATATGAATTAAATGGCAATCAAAATGAGTCACAACACATTGTAGACAATCATAAGTTGTTTTTCCTTATTTTTAAGTTCTTGCATTTTCTGTTAAGAATTTTAAAAATCTTTTCCAAGCTAGTTCTTAGTTTGCGCAAAATGAATGCGAGTGTGCGCTCAGTTACGCAACAAATGGCGATCTTCAAGACGATCTCATAACTGAAAAACCACATCCAAGTATTAAGTATACAGTAAAAAAAATAATAAAACATTTATAGAACAAAAAAGAACAGAGAACAACAAACATAAAAGTCGCGAATAAACTCAAATGGTACAATCATGTGTAATTTTTGTGTCCTTCTAGGAACTTATTTCAATTGCATTATGTTTATGGTGGCCTCATCAGTTGTGTCAACCATACTTATCCTCAATTATCATCATAGAAATCCAGATACGCATGAAATGAGTGAATGGGTAATATATAAATATATCACAAAACCAAAAAAAAAAAAAAAAAAAAAAAAAAAAAAAAAAAAAACCGAAAAACCAAAATGCTAAAAGTTTAGATGCACAAACACAATTCTAACACAAACATACAGAAACAACACAAGATTAAATTAAAAAAGAAACCAGTACTAAACAAAACTAACAACTCTAATAACAAACACACACATACAAATACACAACCACACAAAAGATACAAAAACAACAAACAAATGCAGTAATTCAATGCAATATAATAAAATTACTATATTGAATAAAAAACTATTAAATTTTTGATTATGAATTTGACGTTCTCCTATGTCTATACCTTTGATCTGCATGCCTTGAAACGCTATTCGAATACCTGTTAGATAAACGACTGTAGAATATCTATTCTCTATGTAAAAACACAATTTCCTTCATAGATACGAGTTATATTTCTCTATTGGTTGCCTTGTATATTAAGAATGCAAAGACCAGGACAAGTGGGATATGAATGCCCACCACCCCCGACGTCCGCTTCATCCACTGACAAGAAGCAACAAATGCAAAATGTTGAACTAAAAGAAAGGTAACCGCATTTATACATCTAAATGTTTTTTGGTTTTTTCATTTGTAAATAATGGAAATTCTAACAATCTGCTAAGAAAAACAATTTTCTACTAAATTGCTTAAAACTGATTTGAAGAATGTTTACTTGAGTGCCTGACTATCATGAATGAGAATAGCGATTAGATTAAATAAATTGAATTGCGATTTGATGAAATTAGTTCCTAGAGTAGAAAAGTAATTTATATGTGCTAATGTAAAGAGTCAGTAAAAATATAGTTCCCATGGTTTTAGATCTTCCAAATCGCTGCTGGCAAACGTATTGGATATAGATGATGATTTTCGATGCAATCACAAATGTTCAAGTGCAACAATACCACACGCCCAGGCTTATTACCGGTCTGTTTACAGGTAACTCTTTGATAATAAATAACTAATACTTTTAATATTAAGAGTAGATTCAGCAGTTTGTTTACTTATGTCCATAATAATATATGTTGTTTTTTTTTTCATGAGTACCTGGCTGACTTTCAAACAGACAACTTGTCCCACAGTTTTGCTCGTGCTATTTATCTTAATCAACCGTTATTTTCACAATAGTTATCACAATTTAATTATCTTTATCTTGTTTTCTTTGCCTCGTTTTCTGCATACAAAAATTTGAACAAGTGTAAAAACCGTTAAGTTATGGCGCCTGGCCACATGTGTTAAACAAAATTAAGCGCAAACGGTTGCGTTACGACCCCGTTATTGGAGGCCAAACTCCTCCCGATAAACTTTCAAAAGTGAACAAAAAGTGTTAGAAAAATCTAAAATGTGTTCAAACACAAACTTTTGTCAATCACTTCAAAGTCTGATGGAAGACTCTCCTGAAATGGATCCGACAAATGACGAACAGTGCGCAGAACTTCCTAAAGAAACCGTTCCGCCAATTGTGGTGTTAAGAACAACTAGTGCTAAAGTGCGTGATATTTTGAGCAACATTAAGATAGACAAATACTTAATTAAAAACATATCACTTGGACAAAAAATATGTGCTCCAACAATGGACATATATAATAAAATCAGATCCGAACTCTTACGGTTAAAATATGAGTTTTTTACCCACTCGGGTAAGGAAAATCGTCCATTAAAGGTAGTATTATCTGGACTAGACTTGATAAGCAACGATATAGTGAAAAACGAACTAATTGCACTCGGGATTAAGTGCCTAGATGTTAAAACCATCACAATAAATTCGTCAACAAAAGCCCAGTACAAACACTACTTGTACATCGTTTACATTCAACGCGGTACTGTTAAATTAAACGAACTAAAACGGGATCTGCAAAAATTGTGTAGAGTCAACACTCGAAACAAGGTAATTATTGGTGGCGATCTAAACTGCAGACATCAGTCGTGGAATTGTCTTAGGGCAAACTGCTGGGGTAACATTTTACTAGATGTTACTGAATCCAGCCCAAGTTTTTCCATACATTATATCCCAGCGAGTGCTAACAAGAACCCCTCAACTCTTGATCTATATATCACTAATATTCCAAATTACTGCACAGTACCAATAACTCTAAATGCGTTAAGTTCAGACCACCTTCCGATTAGCCTCACAGTGAATCATACAGTAGCTGTAAATAGTACCAATTTATACCACAACTATTCCGCCGCCAACTGGAATTGTTATAAATCATATATAAACACGAACTTGGTTCTAGGTGATACCAGCCTAAATTCTATAACCTGCAGCGAGCACATTGATATCCTATGTAACAATTTTGTTTCCGTTATCAATAGAGCGGCCGATCTTGCGATACCTAAATGTTCCACTGTTCCAGTTGATAAGGCACCGCTTCCTGATAATATCTTACATCTTATTAGGCTACGAAACTCTGAAAGAAGAAAATGGCTGCGTCATAGAATCGATTGTTTTCTAGTTAATGTTAAAGTCTTAAATAATATCATTAAAAACGAAATCTCAACATATAGGAACAAGTGTTGGAATAAACACCTTTTCTCTCTTGACAAAGCAAGCAAACCGTTCTGGAAAATATCAAAAATTATTAAAAAGAGAGGGTCAAGTATTCCTCCGTTTAAAGTTCACGACAAGTTGTTTATATCTTCAGTGGAGAAATCGAACCTACTTGCTAACACGTTTAGTAAGAACCACTCCATATCTATGCATCTAAGCGACGCGTATACTGAAGCTGAAGTTGCTAACACTATCCATGTACTTTCTCAAACACCAGCTGAAAGTACTTACGCAACTAATATCAGCAAAGTTAAAGAATTGATAAAAAAATCGAAATCAAAAAAGGCTGCTGGTCTCGATAATATTAACAACAAATTAATCAAAGCACTTCCACCTGCTGCAAGTAACTATTTAACGTTCATTTTCAACGCTTGTCTTAAGAATTGTTATTTTCCGGACTGTTGGAAAACAGCAAAAGTAATACCTATCCCGAAACCCGGCAAACCGAAGAACAGCCCCGAAAGCTACAGACCTATTAGTCTACTTAGCTGTCTAAGTAAGCTCTTAGAAAAAATCATTAAGGAAAGGATTGATCGTTTTGTGGAAGACAATAGCATCTTACCAAACTTTCAGTTCGGTTTCCGTAGTGGTCACAGCACAATCCACCAAGTCTTGCGCATTAAAAACCACATAGCTGGTAAATTCATCGACAAGGAGTCAACGGGTCTGGTTCTTCTAGACATCGAAAAAGCCTTTGATACGGTATGGCACGATCCCTTGATTTATAAGCTACTGAAGCTTAAGCTGCCTATGCCGCTTATCAAAATTATCTAGAGCTTTCTTCGTTCGAGAAAATATGTTGTGAGTATAGGAACCGGCATATCCTCTACTCACCAAATCCACTATGGTGTACCCCAAGGCTCGGTCCTTGGTCCCATATTATTCACATTGTTTGTCGCAGATTTACCATGTCTAGGTGAAAACATTCAGGTAGCTATGTTTGCCGATGATACGGCCATTTTCTCTTCGGGTGCCTTATTCACTAATGTCTACAACTCTTTGCAAGCAGCTCTTGACAAACTAGCAGTATATTACAGTAAATGGAAAATAAAAATAAATGGTAATAAAACACAAGCTGTCTGGTTTTCGAGATGTAGGAAACACTGCTACCTACCAAATGGCACTAAACTCAGTATGTGTGCAGTTGATATTGATTGGTCCGAAGACTGTAGATATCTAGGTATTATTCTAGATAAAAAACTTATCTTTCAAAAACACATCACTACCACAATTGACAAAATAAACAAAGTCGTAAGAGTTATGTATCCATTAGTGTGTAGAAAGTCAAAGCTTAGCATCGAAAATAAAATTATAATATATAAAACCATTTTTCAAACGATACTCCTGTACGGGCCCCTGTATGGTGTAATTGTGCTCGCACACACAAAATAAAATTGCAAAGGTGTCAAAATAAAATATTGAAAATGTTGCTGAATTTGCCATGGCATTATTCGACACATGAACTACATGAAAACGCTAACGTTAAACCGGTAGAGTTCCTTATTGAAAAAATCAATCGAAACTTCTTCGTCAATTGTTCTTTTTCTGACAATGTTCTCGTTTCCCGTCTTGCGTTACCCTAAATCACTATATATGTACTCTGTCTATGAAAATTATATCTAGACCACAATCTCACATACACGACTTGAACACAGGCATTGGGGGGTAGCAATCCGAAGCGTTTCCCTTGCGCTAATGCTCCCTCATAATCATCTAGGAAAACCTTTACACAGCATCCTAATTAAATTGCTGCGTCTCAAAAAACAACTCCGCCGAAAACTTCATATAAGATTCTGTCCCTTTATTAAAAGTCAGATCCAACTCCTGACCACCTTAATAAATGAACATTTAAAAAAGTTCGCGGATCAGACTTATACCTCTACACTTAACAATATTAAACCCAATCGTGATCTCTTCAAAAACATCAACCGATTAACTGGTCGGAAGTTTACACCGCGAATCGATCACCTTATCAACCCATTCAGCAACAATCTTATCCAATCCGGCACGGACATAGCCAATTGCCTTGCTGACCACTTCTCAAAGATCCATCAACAAAAAGATTCCCTCTCAGTCCCTAATTTTCGAAATACTGTCAACGAATATATTTCACACAGATTACCCGCATCTTATACTTCTTTCATCGGAGAATTTAACGACACAAACAAGGCGTCACATCCTTCAGACACCACCACATTTTTAACCACAGATGAACTCATCAAGTTCATAAAATCACGACCCAACAAAAAATCTACCGGTATAGATGGAATACCACACCTTCTATTTAAACGACTTCACCCACCAAATCTACTTCCATTCTAGTCCTTCTTAACCATATCATAAATGCTTCACATTTCCCAGAGAACTGGAAAATTGCGGTAGTAATTCCCGTTAAAAAGTCCGGCAGTTCCAATAACACCTCCAACTATCGTCCGATATCTTTATTGAACACCCTAAGCAAAATATTGGAATGTAAGATCTACCAAAACCTTCTCTCGTTTGCCAGTGATAATGCTCTCATCCCTAATTTTCAGTTTGGCTTTCGTGAGCGACACTCTACTTGCCATGCGCTACTAAAACTTACACCCGATGTCATAACTGGTCTAGAAAACCAATGCCCTACCGTATGCATATCTCTCGATATCTCCAAAGCATTTGATTGTGTTTGGATCTCAGGACTTCTTTATAAGCTGCACTGCTTATTTGGTCTGAATTCCAATATCAGAAAGCTCCTAGCAAATTATCTTTCTGGGAGGAAGTTTATGGTCAGAATAAATAATTCCCTCTCACAAACTCACAACATAACCGCAGGAGTTCCCCAAGGATCCATTCTTGGACCACTTTTATATCTTCTATACACATCCGATATCCCCCAACCTTCACTTAGTGTTGTAATGCTAAATTATGCTGACGATACTTTAATCTACTCTAGCAGTAGATTTGTCAAAGCGGCAAGAAACCGCGTTAACAACTTCATCCAGCTCATCTCAGCATACTTTAACAAATGGAAAATTCGCCTCAACCCAACCAAAACCCAGCTAACAGTGTTTAAGGGCAAAAACGCTCACTGCACAAACAACACTAAATGTTGCCACAACAAAATTAAACTAAATCTTAATAACACCCTCATAAAACCTTCCAAAACCCTAAAATATTTGGGAGTAACCCTTTCCAACAACTGGTCATTCTCTACCCACATCAAAAATTCTCTTCAAAAAGCCTTAATACAGCTTAACCTGTGCAGACGAGTGTTATGGAAGCCTAAAGGCCTCTCTCTTAAGGTCAAACAGCTCATCTACAAACAGATAATCAGACCTACTCTTACATACGCCTGCCCATTATGGTACCACATCTCACCCTCCCAAATGGAGAAATTACGAGTGTTTGAACGAAAATGTTTCCGGTTTATCACTGGCTTACACCGCAAAACCAACTCATATAGATACCATTGTAACAACGATCTTTACAACACCGCAGGCATCGAACGACTGGATAGACGGATCCCAGAACTGTCGATAAATTTCATAGAAAACCTTCCTAACAATCCCAACCCGATAATAACGGACCTACCATCACCCTCCTCCAATACGGGAGCTCACTACCGTAATTGTCTCCAAATCAGGACCCTCTGACGCGGCAGGCAGACTGGTTAACGATCTAAACGAGATCGTGTACCACAACACCGAACTGGCACTCAATCATTTCAAATACAGCCACATCCAACCATTCTCCAAGATCCTTACCTTTAACACAGAACCGAATGGCTCTCCCCTCCTTCAAGAACTTACCTGATCTTATCCCAACGAGAAATCCCACATCCATAACTAAAAATTGTAAATATTATTTTTAAGTCAAATTCGAATTGTCACTATCATTGCAATATCAAATATTGTAAATTGTACGAGGGTTGCCTTTTATATTTCGGGATTAGAGAACAAAAACAAATATTGATCATCGAAAATCACTTTATTGTTTTTCAAAATATTCCCCATGAAGATCTATACACTTTTGCATGCGTTTGAACCAATTTTCGAAGCACTTTTGCCACTCTGATTGAGGTATCTCCAACACATGCATTCTGAATGCAGCAACCGCTTCTTCAGGTGTCGAAAAACGTTGACCTCTCAGTTTGTTTTTTACGTACGGGAATAAAAAGAAGTCATTCGGTGCCAAGTCAGGACTATACGGCGGATGACCCATCAAATCGATGTTTTGGGTGCTCAAAAATGCAGTTGTCGCAGCCGATGTGTGAGAGCTCGCATTGTCGTGGTGAAGAGTGATCCGTCTTCGGCGGTTGGTTTTCCTGATTTCTTGGAAGACAACTGGCAAAAAAATGGTTGTGTACCACTCAGAATTGACTGTTCTGCGTTGTTCTAGTGGTACGGTTGCGACATGTCCAGTTTTTCCGAAAAAACAGGCGACCATTTGCTTGGAAGTGCTTCGTGCGCGAACAGCTTTTGTTGGATTTGGCTCATCTTGAAACACCCAGACAGTCGACTGCTGTTTACTTTCGGGCTCATACGCGTAAATCCACGATTCATCACCTGTCACGATGTCATAGACGTGTTTCGAAGCACCGCGACCGTATTTTTTGAGCATTTCTTTCGACCAATTGACGCGAGCCTTTTTTTGGGCGATTGACAAATTGTGTGGGATCCAACGCGAACAAATTTTTTTGACAGTCAAATGTTTATGCAATATTGAATGTATGCTGGTCCCACTAACGCCTAAGGTTGTCTCAATCTCACGATAGGTCACATGACGATCTTCCAATATCAGTTCGCGCACAGCATCAATGGTTTTCGGAACAACAACTAATTTTGGACGACCTTCACGAAATTCATCTTGGAGTGAACTACGACCACGTTCGAATTCACCATACCATCGATAAACACTTGATGGAGCTTCGTCGCCAAAAATTGAATTAAGTTCATCCATGCACTGTTGCTGAGTTAATCCACGCCGAAAGTTGTAAAAAATAATCGCACGAAAATGTTGAAGATTTAATTACATTTTTGGGGAGATGAATCTTTTAAGTTACTGTAAACAACACAAATAGCGCTCGTATGTCAAAATGTTCTGAGGGCGTATAACCTCAAAAATGTCCAGCTTTACGACAGAGCTGTCAATTGCCGGATTGAAACACTAGGGTTGCCAAATCCCGAAACATAAGAGGTAACCCTCGTACATAAGATTAGATTAAGTTAGATTAAGTTATGTTAAGTAATTTTAAGTAGGCTAAGTTAAAATAAACAGAGTTCCTGATTTTTTTTTTTTTGACCTTTTCGAGAAAAAAAAATTTCCAATATATATAATTCCCAGTAAATCTTAAGCACATATAAAAAGAATTGTTTGAAAAATGTTAATAAATAACATGTAAACACTTATTATGTAGCCAATCTATTATAAGTTAGCTGTATTACTTATTGTAACTATTCATTTTTGGTCAAATAAATACAGTTTTGAAAAAAAAAAAGGAAAATAATATCGAGGTCATTACTATATAAAATAACCGGAAGCCAGTGCAATATTAGTCTTAAGATTCAAATAAGGGTTTTTTATTGTAGTTTTCCCTTAATTTATTATTTGTTATTCATTAAAATTGTGCTATTATCATTATATAGATTTAAGATTATAGTTGCAAAGGAATTGCCATCCTAAATCTCTTAAGTACTAGTTGTAAAATATACTATAAATGTAATTATCTACCAAATAAAATTGAATTGAAATTGTTGTTTTTTTTTTTTTTTAATTTTCATTTTCCAAATTTTCTAACACTTTCTCTTTGCTTTTTTTTTCCTTAGATTCTAACTTATAAGCTAGACAAAAAATAATTAAATTTTAGCTTACTTACCTTACATTATAAATTACTGGTCCTTCGCGGACGCCCTAAGTTAAACATAAGATAACTATCGTCGTGTATTTTGCCTTTCGACGACATTGTAATACGTTCTTCTTGTGCAATATCTATCTTTATATTTTTCTCTTCATGTTTTTTCAAACATACAAATATACTCCTTTCAGAAATGTAGTTCTTCATCTATCTATCTTATTTCGGACAAATTAAATCATTTACGATTGCTGTTATAAAAAGTATCTTTTGTGAGGGCCTGATATATCTCTTTGGTCGCCGCCTAGAATAGTGTCACAACTTGGAGGAATATTTTCAGAAAAAATATTTTTTAATGTTGGTTATATAGGGTAGAGCAGAGGAAGTTGTTGATTTGAATTTGACGCTATGAAACGAAGGTTGTTCCGAGGCTAATGGAGATGGGTGCAAAAATTGTTTGTTTCGGTTGATTTACTCACCGTTATGGAGTAGATAGAAGAGGAGTGTTAAGGTGACCTTTGTTCCCTTCAATCCTATTTCAATGTAATGTTACGAGTACTACCCTACAAATATATATTATTGTAAAATTGCATTGTAATCCCGAAAATACAAGATACTTGACCTTTTCTCTCTCGTTTAAATAATACCGCTTTTAAACATGCCTGTTGTCTAGGGATATGTAAATACTTCCCCGAGTTAATAAATAAGGTTATTTTTTATATAAAACATATTAATTCTTTCCTTATGTTATTCCGGTCTACGTCTAGTATTCTTACAGCTAATTGGGGATAAGACTGGTGATCCGTAGTTTTTTCATTCCTCATGAAACCTCGGTTTTCCTTGTTGGCACCTCGTTGGTTATCAGTTGTTAGTCATGGGATGCAATGATAAGTTTAATCACTGTGGTGATAATTGTGAGTCATACTTCAGCCATATGGGACTCGTGACTTGGGTGAATCATACTCCGGAGGGTATATGAATGTCATTGGTAGGTGAGTCATACAAGAATGTTATAAATGCAGTTGATACCTTAACTGCCAAGAATCATCTTATGAAACATTGTGTTGCAAGAATCCAAATCCCTGGTATGCAGTGGACAGAGTGTGCACACGAACACTTTTGGCTAACAAATGCAATTGTACCTTAAAGAAGTTGTGGGGATGTAATGGTCTGTGCGCCGGCATGTGCGCGGGTTCTACCATCAACCCACCATGTTATGATCCGGCGCCGTGCTTCCTCGGTTGAGGGAAGAGCGTGGACCTTTTATTTTTCCTTTATTTAATATTCTTTCAACAATTTGCGTTTCAATGTTTATTCGCTCCGCTTGAAAATAGGTTTGTGCGGAAATTTATTACATTTGATAATCAATTATCAAAGAAAAACTATTCCGTCTCTTCGATATTATTTAATTATTTTTTTTTTTTTTTTTGTATCTTCTTCTCCACTCAACTCAAACTCTCAAACTAAAACTTACAAATTCTCAAACTGAACCAAACTGATAACTCAAACTTACTATTTCTCAAAACTCAAAAACTCAAAAACTTCAACTCTCAAAAACTTAAACTCAACTCAACTCTGACTTAAACTGACTTTACAATTCAATTTTCTCTTTTCTTATAGAACATTGTGTTCGAATTCACTGTAAATTATAATTTGAACAAAAACCATTTTCTCAAAGTATTACTTACTCTCTGTAACTTTTAAATTTTGAATAAACTTTGAACGAAAATCAAAGAGCCATGTTTCAAATGAAAAAAGGTGCATGTTATGAAAAAGGGGCATGTTATGAAATGTACTGTAACTGACTTGATATAGAATATTGTGTATGTTTATTTATGATATGTATTAAATGAGAATGTTAGACATGTAAGGAGAAAGTTTTAAGGATGTGTTAGATAAGTAATGAGATTCAGTGTCAGTAGTATTCTGGAATACTACATCCCACCCTTCTTCGAGAAAGAAAATTATCCTTGAAGAGAATAATTTTCTTTGTAACTATAGCTTAATTAAAGACTTGGGTTTTCGTTCAATTACAATGGTTTTCAAAATTAATCTTCCATCAAAGGTTACGATAATTAAATTTCAAAAAGTTCTTAACACTAGAAAAATTGTCTATTTACATTATATATTAACTCAATTTAAATATTTCTCCTTGGAAGCTTTTCTTTTCTTATCAAAAAAATTTTAATACTTTAAAAAAAGTTATGTTTCAAAATTCTCTTTTTCGTTCGAATATATATCATCATCATCATCGGCACTACAACCGGGAACCGGTCTTGGCCTTATTTAGCAAGTCCTGAGGCTTGTTAAATTTTCCATAATGATTTGTTTTTTCCAGGCAAGGTCATTAGTCTTGCGCCAGAGGCTCCCCGACGGGGAATCGAACCCCGGTCTCCCGCGTGACAGGCGGGTATACTAACCACTACGAATATATATAGCTCGTTAAAAATTTCAATATTTCCAATATATATATTAACTCTAAAAGTTCTAATATATATATTAACTCAAAAATGTTCTTTCTTTCTCCCCCTTCTTTAACTTTTTTTTTTTTTTTTCATTTCCTTCATTTCCTACAATTGTTTGATTTTTTCATATATATTGAAAAAAAAAAAACAAAGGCCATTTGTTAGGTGTGTACCTTTTCTTTAAATTTATGAAAAATTTTCCAAAATCGTTTTGGGCCTATTACTACGATGATTGAATAAAAGTGAATATTGCCAAAAATCTTCTTAAGAAACGATCTCAAATATCCTAAATGATTGTGTAACCTTTTATTTTTTTGTATTTTGTGTTTGAATAACTGTTTATTGTTGTAAAAAAAAAATTGTAATGTATTTATATGGTTTTTATTTTCAATACTTATTTTAGTTGAATTATTATTTTCAATTTTTATTATTTCGTGTTTTAGTAAGTGTTTGTGTTCATTATCGTTGTTTAAAATATTTAATGTTTTTGGCTTAGTGTCGTCATTTTCCATAGCCTTAACTGCTGTCAGAACGTTTACATTTTCATTCTTACCCACTGCTGATGGATCATTTAGTTTCTGAGTTTTATTTACTATTTCGTATAGTTCTTCAGACTTATTAGCTGTGAGAACATATTGGTTCCCAGTCCTATTTGCTGTTTGAACTATTTCTTCAGTTTTATCTGCTGTAGAAACATTCAATCCTTCAGTCTTTGCTGCTGAAAAGGTTTGTTCTTCAGTGTTAGCTGCTGAATTGACTTGGGTTTCTATTTTAATTGTTGCAACTTTTGGATCTTCAGTCTTTAATACTACTGAGTTTTCAGTCTTTGTTGCTGAAGTTTTTTGGGTTGTCAATTGGGATAGCCGAAATATTAGGGATTTCTGTTTGTATTTATTCTGAAAATTCCGAATTTTCAGTCTTTGTTGCTGAATTATTTTCCAGAATTGTAGTCTGAATCGGAGTCATTGTATTAGGGTTTGGTTTATCTTCTTTTATATTTATATCTATAGCTTTATCGGAATTAGTCATATGGTTAGGATAATCATATGCTGGCTCAAGGTAAATTTGGCTAGGAGCTTCATTAAAATTGTCGTTATCTATTGCCAAAGATCTAATGCTATAAATAGAAGAAAAATTTTGTTTGTCTTCCATAAAATTTGGTTGGCGTCAGGCCTCGTTTTCCGACTCTTGTACCCGAGAAAAGTGAACATTTTGCCTATCGCTTTGTCTATTAGTGGTCTTAGAAATTTCACCAAAACGATTTTCGGTGTTTGCAGGGTTATTTCGGAATGGGTTACGCGTTGTACCTTGTTGGTAATTAGGTAATGACGATCCATTCCTAGATAACCTGTTTCTATACTCGTTATCTGTGTGATTATTCCGTCCACAGAAATTGCATGAAATGTTGTATTCCCTTTTTATGGGTTGTCTATTCGGAAAAGTGTTGGACTGCATGTTCCGATAACAGGTGTCCTGGGAATGCCCTGGCTTACCACAGGTTTGGCAGACTATTCGATTAAATCTGTGGGGATTTTCATTATAATGATACGACCTGGGAGAGTTATCTATTCGAGCAGCATGCGCTACTACATGGGCAATTGACTGTTTTAAACTGTTTCCCCCATGGACTTTAGCTATTATTTTTAGTTGTTCGTTCTTTAATCCATCCTCAAATATTTGTACGGCCAATTTTGTGTTTTCTTCCATCAAGAATTCCCTAACTACCGCGTCTGCTGTTATTTCACTAGTGGCAGAGTTCAGAGTCCTCAGAACATTCGCAACTCTATCTCCATATTCCCGAACGGTTTCTCTGAAGTGTTGTTTCAGAGAAATCAACTCATTGTGTGCCGTCGACCGAGATTGCTCCTCTTTATATTCCGATTCCAGTTTTTCCTTTATATCTTCCCACTTAGCGATTTTGCTATACCTAATAAGATCATATGCAGGACCCTCTAGTCTATTTTTGACTAGCTCTAAAAATGTTTCATATATATCAGGGTCTGCGTTTTTTATGGATCTAAATAAAACATAGGGCTCCTCGATAGTATAGTGGTTAGTATACCCGCCCGTCACCCGGGAGACCGGGGTTCGATTCCCCGTCGGGGAGCCCCTGGCGCAAGACTAATGACCTTGCCCAGAAAAAATAAATCATTATGGAAAATTTAACAAGCCTCAAGACTTGCTAAATAAGGCCAAGACCGGTTCCCGGTTGTAGTGCCGATGATGATGATGAAATAAAACATCTCCCCCGGAAATAAATTTGTCTAGGTCGCATGTTTTCCCGTCAAAGCTAGGGACGATTCTGAAAACATCTGAAATTCCGACAGAGAGAGCTATTTCAGGGGGTTTACGGTGTATCGGTTGAGAGTGGATTTGTTCTTCCCCCTGCCTAGCCGCCTGTCTCGTATAGTAAGGACTCGAAATAGTGAAAATTTGAAAGAATGTATGGCGAAAATTTGTTATCATTTCTTAAAAATATGGTTATGAAAGGCCATTATTTTGTTATTCAATATATATGCATGGAAAAGATAAATTGGACCCAAAAGCTGTAAAGAAAGAAAATTTTCGAAGAGAAAGCAAAACAAAAAAACGGAAATGTCGTCGAAAAAACTGAAAAGAGAACTTTCAAAGAAAAATTTCTATCGAAAAAAAAATTTTTTTGTAAAAGGAAAACTTCCAAGTTGAAAATATTACTACAAAAAAAAAAAAGAAGAGAGAAAAGTCGATATTCAAAAATTTCTTACTACTTGTTGAAAATATTCTACTACTAAAAGTCTTGTTCGTCACTTATTTGTTGTCTTTCTTGTGTCTTTCCAACCAGTGTTGTAGTCGTTGAGTTCTTCTTTTTTATTCTCTCACTTTTTTATTTTATTTTTTTTTATTATAGCCAGGCAGACTTCACGCCCTAGAAGTTGAATATCCTGGTCTTGGCTGCTTACAAAAAATGTTTTTTCTTGAATTTTTTTTGTTTTAGTTTTTTTTTTTCTATTTTAGTTTATTTTATTTATTTATTTATGGGATCCTTTGGTTGGATCCCACCGCTGCCACCATTGTTATGATCCGGCGCCGTGCTTCCTCGGTTGAGGGAAGAGCGTGGATTATTTTTATTTAATATTCTTTCAACTTTATTTAATATTCTTTCAACAATTCGCGTTTCAATGTTTATTCGCTCCGCTTGAAAATAGGTTTGTGCGGAAATTTATTGCATTTGATAATCAATTATCAAAGAAAACCTATTCCGTCTCTTCGGTATTATTTAATTTTTTTTTTTTTTTTTTTTGTATCTTCTTCTCCACTCAACTCAAACTCTCAAACTAAAACTTACAAATTCTCAAACTGAACCAAACTGACAACTCAAACTTACTATTTCTCAAAACTCAAAAACTCAAAAACTTAAACTCAACTCAACTCTGACTTAAACTGACTTTACAATTCAATTTTCTCTCTTCTTATAGAACATTGTGTTCTAATTCACTGTAAATTATAATTTGCACAAAAACCATTTTCTCAAAGTATTACTTACTCTCTGTAACTTTTAAATTTTGAATAAACTTTGAACGAAAATCAAAGAGCCATGTTTCAAATGAAAAAAGGTGCATGTTATGAAAAAGGGGCATGTTATGAAATGTACTGTAACTGACTTGATATAGAATATTGTGTATGTTTATTTATATGTATTAAATGATATTTATATGTATTAAATATGTAAGGAGAAAGTTTTAAGGATGTGTTAGATAAGTAATGAGATTCAGTGTTAAAGCTAATAAGGACAGTAGTATTCTGGAATACTACAACCAGTTTTAAAAGGTTCCGCCAGACCGAATTGTTACTGCGCTAAGGAATGGACACCAAGTAGACCGCTCGCACCGCCACGGGCCATTAAGGAACAAGGCAAATGAATGAAACACCGGAATTTATTTGTTCAGTTTTATTCTCGTTGTTCTCAGCCATTATTAAATATGTTAGTATTGTTATACTTCACTTAGAACTTAATATTAATATTAAATTGATTTTTATAAATTTAATACAAGATGAAACACTTCCTTCTCGATACGACTTCGTGGTGTCTACGCTTCTCCGCCGCGCGACGGAGAGTGGGGGCGGCAGGACCGCGGTGGCCGGCGGATGTAATTTGACTCAACGATATTCACTCGTTGTCAAAAGAAATTCGGCCAGTGAAACTAGCTCTCTTAATTAAGGGAAGCATTTTCCTATTCCAAGAGAGACGTAAAGTATCTCTTTGGGGTAACCAAACAGATCTCATAGAGAAGATCGTCTCAGTACACATGTATATGTGTACATTGGTTCTCTTATGGATCAAAGCCATGGGAATGAATCTAAAACAAAGAAAGGGAAAATGCGCATCCATGAGATGTGAGTTCGGCTAAGCAAACAAGCCGAATCTCATTGGATGCTAATTGGGTTTGTGTTTGCTTATGTGAGAAGGTCAAAAGTAAACGGATCCAGGAATATGTAAGACAAAGGGACCGTTGATGATCGTTGTCTACAATATGCATAACAGCTGTATTGACAGCCGCAATACATCATGAACTTTGTGCTAATTGGTTTTAGCTTGTTTACCGGAATATGGGGTTTATGGCATCGCTGGTACGGGTAGGTATTCAATTCCTATTTGCATTTGCCTATGCTGTAGGATTTAATTGATGCCTTAAGACGCAAGATGCGTTGTTTTTGTCGCGTTATGATAGTTACATTGTATGTAAACCAAATCATTTTGTTCTCTGGAATTCGTCTGGGGGGAATGCACTTGGTGAGATCGGGATTCCTGATAAGTTAGGAAAGAATTCTTACAGGGAATTTGTATGCGAAGAGATGCATGTAAGGTAAGGATTCTTTACAGGGGCTTGTAGATTATAAATTTGCTCTATTTAATGCGTAAAGCATTTATGGTGCCAATGCGATTGCATTAGCGAACTTAAGGAAGTTGGGTAGCAGCTATGCGGGTTTTTCAGGTAAGTGGGCATTGGGGTTTGGCGGAACCGCCATAAAGTCACTTTTGAACCGCGTTAAAATATTAAATAAAATATTGAAGAGTTTGAACACGTAGCCAAAGACAGATGTGTTGTGCAGTGTGCACGTAAAATAAATAATTGAGATTAATCAAACTTAAAAAGAGGGTGTGACTGTGAATGAAATGAGAATGTGCCAATTGCCAGTTTAAAACTCTTTTTGAAGACTATTCGAGAGAAACACATCTTTCGCCGGTTGTCCATACAAATTTACAGCATTGTCGCGTACACGTTTTTTTTTTTGGTTTCGGTAGGAAGGTGGAAATCTTCAAAAGATACCTCTGGACCGGTCCAAAGGCACGCCGGGTTTTTACCGACCAAAACCAGTTCCCGCCAGGCTCATACTCCCGTTGAACCCCGCGGAACTTTCTTTTATATATCGCGTACACGTGTGTGTGCGTGTGTGTGTCTTCCTCAAAGAGAAAACAAAAGTGTGTACGGTCTCGTCTACCGCCGTTTATATACCGAACGTACAATAAAAAACGGTGTGTTCGTTAATGTGTATGTGTGTGAAGGCAGATGTCCCTGCATGTTACATAACGGAACAAACAAAAGTAGTGTTAGAAGTTATGTCAAAGAAGGGGCCCAAAGCCCAGCCAAACCTCCTTGCCAAATGGCATAAAGGCAACCCTAAAGAAAAAACTCGCAGAGAAGGAATGACCACTCCTGATAAGGCACATTATTCCGGAGAAGGGAATAAATTCAAAGAACTGGCAACAGAAGACCACAAAAACAGCGATACAGAAATGAGTGAGTTGGATGTCGAACGTGCTCAATCTATTGCGGAACTATACAAAAAGAAAGAGGAGCTTTCCAAAAGAAGAATGATTTGGAGCGACAATTTAAAGAAGCCCTATCGGAAAGAATACGCTAGGACTCGCCCTCGAAGAGCTCGATGGAGGGAGAGTAAGTCCTGGGGCAAGAATGCCGAGCGTAGAAGAGAAATGAACACGCCTTAAGAATACTGTCATTAGTACTGCCAACTCCATCTTAGGCAGTAGTCGTAGAGATCAGAGCGACCGGTTTCATGATGAGTGCAAACTAGCGACTGAACGTAAGAATGCTGCATACCGGACAATGCAGCGGTCTCATAGGAGGCAGCTACGCGAGCAGAAATACAAAGAGCTCGGAAGATCTTAAAACAGCCATGACAGACAAAAGAAAAGTGCCTGAGTACCTTGTCTGTGCAATAGAGAAAAGTAGAGAGCGAGGTCCGCACCAGGCGCGGAAGTTCTACCAAATAATCCGCAGTATGACGCAGTACACACCACGCTGCACTTACTGCAAGGATAAAGAGGGTAATCTGATCACCAATCCTGAAGGCATTCTGAAGCGAAAATAAAAAAAAAGTATGTAGGTTAAATTTTAAGAAAAATAAACAACAACAAAAATTCGACACAAAGTTTTTCAAATTTTTCTTTGTGTTTCAAATAATCATAAGTACTGCCACAAAGTTCTGTCGCCGAAAGGCGAATTATTCAATTGTTATGTAATGTTTAGCTTAGAGCGTCTGCGAAGGATGAGTAAGTTATAATATAAGATAATGAAGCTAGAATTTACGCATTTTTTGTCTAGCATGTAATTTAGAAACTTAGAAAATAAAAAGAATATAAAAAAATGTTTTAAAAATGAAAAAATGAGTCAAAATGAAAATGATCAAACAAGGAGGGACAGCGTTACATCACACAATTCATGAGATCCTGCACGTATGGGAGCAATAAAAGATGGCGGAAGATTAGCGTCGCGGAATAATTTGTCCCGTACATAAGAAGGGAGATATCACAGTGTGCACCAACTATAGGGGTATAACAATGCTGAGTACTGCCTATAAGAAACTCTCCACTATCCTACAAGATCAGATAGCCCCATACGCTAAAGTCATCATTGGTCAATATCAGTGTGGCTTCATCGCAGGCAAATCAGCAATTGATCAGATATTCACCCTTAGGTAGGCGATGGAAAAATGTCTGGAATTTATGATTCCATTATATCATCTGTTTATAGACTTTAAGGCCGACCACGACAGCATAGCCAGGGTAGAACTATATAATGCCATGAGAGAATTCGGCATTCCAAACAAATTGATACGACTTTATAGGTTGACCATGACCAACGTAACTAGTCAAGTAAACATAGCGGGATTGCTGTCCAAACCAATATACATCTTTAATGGACTCCGACAAGGAGACGGTCTGGCCTGCCTCCTCTTCAACCTGGCGTTGGAGAAAGCAATCCGTGACTCTGGCATTACAACTAGAGGGACTATTGTCACCATGTCCAGCCAGATACTTGCCTACGCAGATGACATCGACATCATCGGTAGAACCGAATCGGCTGTACAGGACTCCTTCACCAAGATCGAGCAGGCGGCACAAAAACTGGGACTACACATTAATGAGGGTAAAACTAAGTACATGGTGGCAACTTCTGCGAAGAAAAGACCTAACGCTGGGGAAACTATCAAGGTAGTGGAGCATGAATTTGAAGTAGTGTAATTATTTAACTACCTTGGGTCAATAATATCAGACGATAACAATATCGAAAAAAAAATACGCGAACGGCTGATCAAATCCAACAAAGCCTACTATGGTCTTTAAATCCCGAAATTTATCCAGAACATCCAAGATACTACTGTACAAGACCATGGTCTTACCAGTACTCATATATGAATCCGAGACCTGCGTGCTCAATAAAAGGCACTCTGAACTCTTAGCCGCGTTCGAGAGAAAGGTCTTAAGGAGAATTGTTGGCCCCGTATGTGAGGGAGGACGATGCCGGAGATGCTACAACCATGAGTTGTATGCGATCTACCTTGAAGCTAATGTTGTAAGAAAAATCAAGTTCAGTAGACTCCGGTGGTCGGGACACCTAGCTCTAATGAACGAAGAGGGGCCTGCCCGGGAAGACCATTGTGGCAGGATGTATGGCAGGAGACAGTATGCCGTACTTGGCTGCGATGAAGGGATGGCGTAGACCAGGGCGCCCAGAGCCTGGCAGTGCCAAACTGAATGACATCGGTTCGAAATCGGGACCGGTGGAAAGATTTGTTAAATAAGGCCAAGACCGGATCCCGGTTGTAGTGCCGATGATGATGATGAAATCTAGGTTTGCCCGAATATCTGTTATACATCATTTACGACATGATAATGGATAAGTTGGGCTCCTCGATAGTATAGCGGTTGGTATACCCGCCTGTCACGCGGGAGATCGGGGTTCGATTCCCCGTCGAGGAGCCTCTGGCGCAAGACTAATGACCTTGCCCGGAAAAAAAACAAATCATTATGGAAAATTGAACAAGCCTCAGGGGTTGCTAAATAAGGCCAAGACCAACTCCCGGTTGTAGTGCCGATGATGATGATGATGAATGGATAAGTTATTTGTGGTAAAATGTGGGGACAAAATCGCCAATAAAACTTTCTATATTAAAAATGGCTTACAGCAGGGAGCCGTGAATTCTCCCATTCTCTTCAATATTTATACTAGTGATCTAGTTGGATCTCCTAATCATGCTATTGTATAAGCCGACCATATTGTGGTGTATAGATCAGGAAAAAAAATCGATGCCATTAACAGACTTCTTCAAGATGACTTCAATAAAATCAAACGCTTTTGTGACGATTGAAAATTGAAAACTAACAACCAAAAAACAGACACTATGCTTTTCAGAACACCTCTTTCTACAGCTTCAAGAGATACAAGGCATAATTGGAAAAACTTTTCCATTCTAGGAAGAAATAATCTTTCGCTGCAAATGAAAACTATTGTCAGGTACCTTGGTATTTGGATGGATCAATACCTATACTTTGATCAGGTCATAGTCTTGACCTTATTTAGCAAGTCCTGGGACTTGTTAAATTTTCCATAATGATTTGTTTTTTCCGGGCAAGGTCATTAGTCTTGCGCCAGAGGCTCCCCGACGGGGAATCGAACCCCGGTTTCCCGCGTGACAGGCGGGTATACTAACCACTACACTATCGAGGAGCCGAAAAAATAATTTCGTACTTAGCATTCATTCGTCCAATATTAGTGTATGGTTGACCGGTATGGTTTAACGTTTCCCCATCCTACATGGAAAAGTTTCGCGTGTTCGAAGGGCAGTGCGTGCGTTCCTGCCTCGGATTACATAGAACACCTGAGTCTCAATACAGGAAATCCTATCCTAATCAGGATTGATTACACTCCAAAATGGGTTTATCCCACCTGAAGCGTTCCCTCTTTTGGATAGAAAAGGTCTCATAGAAAACAAGCATGGAGTCCCCATTATTTACAACGCTTTTCGTGGTGCCAGGGACAAATGGATTGTTTATAACAGTGAAATATCTAATGGTGCAGTTCACTTGCGCCTTAGCATGACAAGAGGCGATCGAGATAAATCTATAAATGACCGATTCCATCCTAACTGGTGGTGGATGAACAATGAAGAAAGGACTTAAAATCCCAAAATATAGTAAGATCTTCAGGCGCTACGCTTTTCCTTCCCATTCCCCATTCCCCTTTTTATATATAACGGGTTTTCCAATAAGGACTTGACAATTTTTTTTTCTAAATAAAACGTAAACCACTTGAGATATTTCAAAAACTTTATTATTGGCTTGAAGTACAATCAAAATATTTATGAATGAAACTCGACTTCGTTTATATGGCCACCGCGGGCACCTTTGCACCGTTCGATTCGTTGGACCCAATTTTCGATGACTCGGCCAAACGTTTCAGTCGAAACGGCCGCTATTTCGCGTTCAATGTTAGCTCTGAGCTCTTCCAACGTCGTTGGCTCATTGGCATAGACCAATGACTTGACGTAGCCCCAAAGAAAATAGTTTAGAGGTGTTAAATCGCACGAACGAGGCGGCCAATCGGCCGCCCATTTCTTCATCTTCAGGGTCGACGCCCTTTAATAGAGCCGCAATATTTTTAAGGTCTTTCGGCATGTAAGAAAATAATTCTGCGGTGGCTCTTTTCAAAACATTTTTAATTTTAACATGGTCACCAACGTTAAATGTTTGAATGGCATGCCTATTGCCTCCCAGTCTTTTAGTAAAAATTATTACCTCCTACAGCTTACTTACACAGGCTTACCAATTCTTTACAATCGATGGGTACCGTGTTGATTGGTGGCATTTTGGTTTTTTTCCTGGTTTGCTACTGCTGTCCTTTTGGCTGATGTGCTTCCTTTTGTTCATCTGGACTTCTAAGTTTATATTTTGTTGCTGATGTTGCCCTCCTTTTGGCTTCGGCTTTCTCTGTTTGTTTTTTTTTTTTTTTTTTTTTGTTGTTCCAGTGTTTCTTTCCTCCTGTCGCGCTTTTGATATAGCTAGTTTCACCACCAACTGATTTATTTCTTCTTCTTCGTCCTCAGATGCAGGAGGAGGCCGACAAACAAATATGTTATTATTTATAACATTTATTTATATTCCCGTTATAGTTGGAAGTAGAGGGGAATTCATTCTCCACCTCCATATGTTGTTGATCTGACACAAGTTCTACAGCTTTGTTGGGAGTCATTATCATGTTACTTATTTCGCTCTTTTTGAATTTTTGTTGTTGTCGATTTTAATTTTAGTTTGGAGCAAGAAGAGCTATAGCCTTTGTGACGATAGTGAAGAACATGTGATTCGAACTGACGCTATGACGGTTAGAATGACTAAAAATGTAACCAATGCTCAACACATCAGGCCACTGTCGCGTGTACGAATTCAAATTCTAAACTCAAGTTCTGTGGAATTGTTATGTTATCGCTATGGTATACGGCTCTGATGTATTTTCTTATTCGATTTTCGTTCGTTGTTCTTCACTTTTTTGCTTGTTATTGAGCGTGTATCTGTTAGAGACGCCACATAAGGGTAAGAGAGCTACAATCAGCGGGGATTCTTTCCAGATAAGCGCGAAAACGTCGAAGAGCAGAAACTATTGCCAGGTTCTCGAGATCGAAGCTGTGGTACCGTGATTCCTGTGGTGTAGTGCTTTTCGAAAAGTAGGCCACGGAGTGGAACTCAGGAGGACAGCGCCATAACCAAGTGCGCTAGCATCACAATGAAGTTCTGTCTCCGGATCTGGGCTATAAATAGCTAACACCGGAGACGAAACCAAAGAACCCTTCAACCATTGAAAAGTGGTTACGCATTCAGCGGTGAAATTAAACGGGGCGTCTTTCTTTAAGAGGTTATATAAAGGCCTATCTATTCGGGAGAATGAACAAACAAACCGTTTGAAATAAGAACTTAAGCCAAGGAACGAATGCACTTCTTTAGCATTTTTTGGCACCGGGTAGTTAACTATAGCTTTAAGATGAGAGTCACCCGGTTGGATACGGCATTCAGTTACTTTATACCCAAGGTATTCTATCATAGCATATCCAAAACGGCACTTGGACAACTTAACCTCAAAACCGTTTTCTGATATACATTGAAGAACGCGTTCTAATAGCTGAAGATGATCATCAATGTTAGTACTCGCCAGGACTATGTCGTCCATATACAACATAATTTGGTTGTTCTCAGTGAACTGCCTAAAAATTGTAGAAATAAATCGTTGAAAAACGCTCGAGGCATTTTTAAGCCCAAAGAGCATCTTCAGAAACTCAAATTGTCCACCTGGAGTAACAAAAGATGTCAAGTGAGTCGAATCAGGTGACATCTTAACGTGGTGATTTCCACTTTTATGGTCCAACAATGTGAACATTTTTTTATCCCCCAAGGTACTCTAAACAATCTTCAATTAGCGGGAGAGGGTAGCTATCACGAACTGTAAGTTTATTCAATGCACGTTAGTCTACGCACATTCGGGTTTCTCTAGATTTCTTCTTCATTATCGTTGGCCTTAAGGGCATTATTTCCCGGGTGCACAGCTCCAACTCGCCTCGGGTCACCTTCGGGCGATTCCTATAAGTATGTCCAGTATCGAAACATCGGAAACACGAGCCTTTTCTCCTCTGGACAGCTGGATGCAAAATGACCGAATTTTGAGCAATTGTAGCACCTTTCTGGCTCTTTAGCAGATGTTATTGTAGAAGTCCTGCGTCCTCTTGCTGGAACTGTAGGGACTGTTGACGTAGACGACACACCTCGTTTGGTCATAAGGGACGACGGCGGCTCCGACAACTTCCACTTTTCGTAACGGGGAAGAAGCTTTTTCAGCTCCAGTATAGATTTGGCAGCGTAAAGTATTGAAGTGGTTGATGACGTATCCCCAACACCTTCTATGATAAACTCAAGTAATTCTGCCTCGTCGATGTCTATATGCGAGGCGATTTCCTGCATGGATAGGACATAACGTAGCAGATACTCCTCTTTTAGTGGTAATCGAAAACTCAACTTGCGGTAGACTTCTCGGCGGGTCGTTTTTGGTCGAATTCCGCCAACAATATCACCTTAAGAGAATCCCGGCAATCAACACGAACGGTTTTCAAAAGTACCTTGGCAGTTCCTGTCAAAAGTCGACGTACACAGAGGTATTTGGTGCGATCATCGCAACAAGGCGGCTGGTCCACATCCTCGTAGTCTGCTACTCACTTACGAATGCTATAACTGTCGTCGCCGTAGAACAAATGGACTGCATTCTCAATGTCGTTGAAGTCCACCTTTTTGTAGTCACTGGAATCGGCTCCATATCTTTCAGCTCCCTCTGCAGTTCCCGAATGCGTTTCCTTCTCTCCAGTCGAGTGAGTTTTCGTTCCTCAGCATGATCAGAAATGGTCCCAGAAGTTGCGTCAGAAGTTGATCTTCCGCCAGCCATCTGCTGAACAGCTAGATCAGAAGTCGGTGCACCGTCGGATGCGAGTGCTTTGCCAGAAGTAGGGGCTCCGCCCGAAGTGGACGCTCCGTCAGAAGAGAGTGCCCCGCCAGAAGATGTGAACACACCTGAAGTTCCAGAAATTTCTTCGCCTGTATTTTCAAGTTCAAAATGACCAAGCGCTTCCTTGTATATTGTCCGGATCCACCCAATCGTGGCTGTGGTTGCGACATCTATCCCTACCTCGTGTAGGGCTTCCGTCATCTCGTTCTTCCCGGGTCTATCGGGCATCATTTTAATCGGTAATTAATCCGATTATGTTTGATGATCCGTTGAAATTTTATTACTTACTTTGGGTAAACCCCGCATCTGATGTTCTAAGAATTATATTTTTATTTAAATTATCGGCATTCACAATTTTAATTTCGTTCTTACGTCCACCCACCGTGACTGCTCGAATAAGAAGAAGGCAAGGGACCGGAAGTCCATCCATTATCGTCCTATTATACTAGATCAGTCACAATGGGTTTATATTATTGATGGGCTTACGGTGTAAGGTCTAGCGATAAGTTATGTGTACAATTTTTTATTTTTTTACTACAAGTTGAAATTTTATCGTATAATACTTAAGGATTTTCGGGAACGTATTATTGAGTAGGGTCATAAACTCCCTAACTACCTTAAAAATGGGAAGACAATTTTTGGTGGTTACAACGAGGTAATGATCACGCTTGAACCAATCTAGTACAATTAAAGGGTCTACATGTTTGTTAGCCGACTACGTCTAGAGTACCAAAGTGCCCATTTTAAGTTAACATTATCACTTCTACTATCAAATTAGTACCACTCATGTCCTTTATGCAAAATGTTCATATATTTGATCACAAAACCTCCAATTTAGGCAAAGTGATGAAGGCAGTGTCGGGCCGGTTGGGGATAATAGAATTCACGAAGCTATATCTCACACATGTCTCAGTTCGTCGGCTGAATACGAATTAGCTCTCATCCTAAAAGAACTGCGTTGGATAACAGACCAGGTAAGGACGGACTTCAAAAGTCCTAAGATGACAAATTAAAACAATTTTCAATAATGCAACTAATATTTTCAGTTGAAAAAAGAAGAGGAAACTAGCGATGTAACACGCGACTGGAAATTCGCTGCGATGGTAGTTGACCGCCTGTGCCTTATAATTTTCACGCTATTCACTATAATAGCAACTTTAGCTGTGTTATTCTCGGCTCCGCATTTTATTGTAAGACCCCATTCCCAGTTTCGATTGAAATGGAATTCATATTTAAATTCTTACCTATCTTATTCATTTTTCAGTTCTAAATTCTAATTGAAAACAACGCCCAGACAAGCAAAATTAATTACTTAAGTACGAGCGATACAATACTTATGAAGTATTTTATTTTTACTAATATATAAATGCGGGCAATTTCGTAAAGCAGACTTCAGTATTAATTATAGTTAACTTGTTTATAGCAATACCAATCTTTGTGGTGTCATCTTTGGTTTAGCTGTTTTTTTCATATTACAGTAGACAGGATAATAGTTATAAACAATTTATTTACAGATGATGAACAGAGTTAGGAAATTATCAATAAAAAATAATGTTTCGTGCTGTGATAACGGACAATTATTAAGATTAACATAACCCAAGTTAAAAAAAAACATAATATAAACAAAATTAAATTTAAAAAAATATAAATATTTATATGAAAAACTTTTTATCTTAATTTTTGTCTTATTTTTGACTTTTAAGTTCGTAAATAGATTATTACGAAATAATAATAAAGTTAGCTTTTAATTTACAACAAGAAACAACAGCAAACATGAAAAAGTAAAAAGCATATATTAAAAAAGGCAGTTAATGAATTTTAAAAAGAAACTATTTTAAAAATAATGTTATAACAAATAAAGGAAATACAGCTTAATAAAACATAATGTTTAATCACGTTAATTTTAAAATGGAACATAAAGTAAAAGTTAACTATTTTAGATATAACATGATTCATAAAATTCATCCACACATGAAAAATAAAACATTTTAACATTTTCATGGCTAAAGCTATAAATTATTGTTTCCTCTAGACGAAGAAAACAAATCGCCAAAAATAAATAAATAATAAATTACTTAACGATTGTAAAAATACACATGTAGCATAAATAGTTTACAAACAACGTGGGATAATCGAAATTGACGACAAATACCTTAGCTATGGAATTTGATAAGTTTAAATTTAAAAACTAAATAGTTTAATTAAGAAAAAAAAAACATTAAAACCAACAAAAGCAATAGAAGTATACCTGTTAAACATAAAGTAATATAGCGGATAAAGTAAATATATTTATAATTATAATCATTGGATGGTGCATACAACTATTGTAGTCGTACATACATATAGAGAAATAGTATAAGCTGGCAAGTACATAAAGTCGAATGTGATGATACAATAAAAATTAAGGTTCAGAAGATCTAAAAATTGTCAATTTCATAATGTGCCGCTATCGTTAAACATTTATATATTCAATACACTGATAAAGTTACTAGTTCATACCATAATTTTGTTTTATAATTCAAAAATTACTGCCCCAGTAATCACGCTTGTATTCACACATATATCTCACATTAAAAATATGTCAAATAATAACAAATAAATTTTAAGTACAAGCATTTTTCAGGCATTAAAACAACGCCAGACACCTTACACAACTATCACTGTCATTTTTAGGCGATTTTAAGGTTTACTCCTCTAACAGCGTCGTCGACTCAATTTTAAATGGTGAATTAAGACGGTTGGTAGAATAAATGTCATTGGCATATGATATACTTAAGGTAACATTGAACTGCCCTAACATACTGGCCCAGGGTTGTCGTTTAATATCATGTTGCTCTATAAAATCTTAGATCGCCATTCTATAGTTTTTTCAATATTCATGGAACAAGAGTGGACACTAGATTGGCGACAGTGGACACTACACTTATGGACGTTCCTTATAGTATTGTTCTTCAGTCGAACTTCGCTTAAAGAATACAGTGCCTATACCTGGTCATCCTAGTACAACCGTATATAATTATTGATGGATCTTATTGCATACACAAATCAAAGTGTTTATGCAAGCAATTCAAACTTCTCATTCTTTAAAACCTCGACTAAACATTAATTCTGCTCTTGCACCGTGCAGTGGGCAGATAAATCGCTTCACAGCAAAAACAAAACAACGCGCCGAAATACTGACGCTGTACATTGCAAATAGTCATGCATATCGTCGAAAATATCGTGGCGAACAAGTACCATCTGACAACACTAATTCGTCGTTTGGTGTCGAATTTTGTTGAGCACGGGACAGTTCGAGGTCGTCGACATACCGTTCAACAACGCCCAAGACGTTCCAATGAACTGTTTGAAGCGGTAATAGAGAGTGTTACCGATAACGGACATGCGTCGTCACCGCGCTCAGCATTTTGGCGCCAGTGGCACCGCCTTGTGGCGCATTTTGAAGTATGATAAAGCATTTTGAAGTATAGAGTGCAATTGACTGAAAGAATATTGAAGACAGACTGTCCACATACAGCCAAATAGTCACATACCTACATAAAATATGGCGCACCCTAAATATATATACATATATATACATATATAGCATGCACACGCTGCGGTAGTTGAATAACGACTCACTCTCCGCGAGTGTTTGTAATTGACTGATCCCAATTAGGGATGAAACTTGAAACTTTTGCATTTGCACAACGGACAACCAATCGATATCGTCTTTACGTTTTGGCTCTCTCATGTTCTCCGCCGTCGAGGTGTGGTGATCACTTCGGTTAATTGGATAGTCGGCGAACAAGGGAGAATGAGAGAACAGAAACACAATGTGTAATGATCTGGGGCTGGGTTTGGTTGTGTGTGCATGATTCACTGTAGCTCTGAGAAAAACCCACTGACCTAATTCGGTGAATGTGGTGATCTCAGGGTGCATTGAACTGTAGGAAGACACAACTGTGAAGGAGAGGAAAATTTAGCTGGTGTTATTCACCTGTGAAAAGAGATCATTGATCCCCAGCGGATAGAGTGTCTGGGGAAAGTCGATAGGACGCTACATCGACTAGGGGAATATTACCCTGGGGAAAACGCTAAGGAATGCGGTAATTACCCAAGCCATTGAATGATGATGCAACCGCATCGTTTGATTCGATTTGGTTGTTGCTAACCAATATGAATGCGATTTCCGGTGGAAATCTCATGGTTAGGGTAATGGAGTTGCCGTATGGCAGAAAGGTAGCTGAATTCAATTATGCATTATCCGCATAGAATAATAAATTCAGCTATGCTTCCATTTGGGAAATATGATATTTCAGATGAATAGCTTGAACGGTGGGATAGGGGTTGATGTAACGCGCTATTAGCGGTCGAAATTAGGTTAGGATTGTGGGTTGGTTCTCTATATAATATAGAGAACCCCCACAGATGCAACCAGCGAATTTGCAATGGAATGCAGCCATTCACAAAATAACAAATGTCAGCAAACAGCTGACATAAATTTAATTTCGAGCTGTCATTGTTGACAACTTTCTCTTTCTTCGTAAGCTGTTGGCGACATATGGTTAGCAATTGTAATCCAGAAAAATCAAATTAATCAGTAGAAATAAAATAACTAGTTCGGATATCAATGGCGAATCAACGGAGTTTCGTTTGCTGGAGAACAACAGTTGGTGTTACAAAGCAAGGTAATCTTTCCTTTTAAGTACTTTTGTAGTCATTGTTGCAGCCAAAGCAAGCCAACGTCGCTGCACGCCAGCAGACACCATTGTTCTTGACGTTATGCCCACGACCCACCAAAAGACCCAATTGTTGGTGGAAGTTGCGTTCGACGCTTGTGGAACGCAAAGATTTGTTTTTAAATTAAAAAAATTTAATTGTTTTTAAATTTAAAAAATTAAATTGCTATTAAATAAAAAAAATTAAATTGTTTTTAAATTAAAAAAATTTAATTCATGTCAGCTGTTTGCTGACATGTGTTATTTTGTGAATGGCTGCATTCCATTGCGAATTCGCTGTTGCATCCAGTGAATCCGCAACATTCCGCCCGCCTTCGCCAATCATTGGCGAATCATCTGGCTCCAGGGGATGGTCGTCCGGAGCTTGGTTGGCGGGTTCCGCCTCCAGCGGAAAGATGCTGATTGGTCCCTTTCGTCGCTGAAGGCCGTTATCTTTGATGTTCACGGAACTGGCCACGTGATCTGGGTTGGAGTTGTAAGTTCGCAACCCACGATCAGTGACCTAGTGCTGGCTGGTGATTGGTCTCACTACATCGAGACAAGTGGTGGTGACGAGTGCTGCGTCCACTGGCGCCCGTCCGAAGTTAGCGTCCGGTGAGATGAGGTCGTTGGCGTGTGAGATCGCAGCGCTTAGTCGGATGCTAAGGTTGGGACTCGGTCGGCGCCTGGATACTGGGGAGCGTCGCTCGCCAGGCGGGGCATTGGGTACTCCTTGGTCTATTGTGGTAGTAGCTGTGTGTTGCCTTGAAGCCTTTGGGCGGCCAGGCTCCCGGCTCTTCGATTGCCCGTTGTCCTTGCGCCGAATCAGGTCGTGGGTCGCATGTCCGATGGTTGATCCAGGAGGGAAGTCGGCGGTAGTTGGCTGCATGTGCCTCGTTCGGGGCCTCCGGTGTCGACGACGTCTCCTCTTGGTCCTCTGATGGGATCTGCAATCAGCAGTCGTATGGTAGACCAGTTCCTCTGGGTCGAAGTTGCAAATTCGCAACCCACGAGGAATGGCCATGTGGTGGCTGGTGACAAGGCTGGTCACCTGTAAGCTGGATGCTGTGGTGGGTGCTGCTCCTGTTCGCACATGCAGCAAGGTGTGATGTCTCTGCTTGCATCGCCGACACACCTTGTTAGAGAGGCAGTGGCGTATGAGGTGGCGACCCCAGCACTTGAGGCACAATATATATATATATATATATATATATATATATATATATATATATATATATATATATATATATATATATATATATATATATATATATATATATCTATTATATCATCATCATCGGCACTACAACCGGGAACCGGTCTTGGCCTTATTTAGCAAGTCCTGAGGCTTGTTAAATTTTCCATAATGATTGGTTTTTTTTTTTCGGGCAAGGTCATTAGTCTTGTGCCAAAGGCTCCCCGACGGGGAATCGAACCCCGGTCTCCCACGTAACAGGTGGGTATACATATATATGTATATATGTATTTATTTATTTATTTATTTATTAGGAAAACTGGTTGTTGATTGGTAAATCATTCCACTACCCTTGCGCGGCTATGCAAATCCAGGACTAGATATTTCCAACACACATATTTTTTCTTAAGTAGACATCTTGCTGTGGGATTTGAGGAGCTCTTTACTTTAAATTAAATAGACCCTATGGTGATTTCATTTGGAATTATTGATATCAGGAAAAAATGTTGCCTCCGGTCCAAAAAGTTATCTAAATCAGTTTTCGATTGGATTATATCCTTTTTATTTTAATAATATTTTATTTTCAATCTCTTCTTGTTTTATGTCAATCAGATCTTGCATATATAATGGACATTGTGAAGATGAGGGACTACCTTATCGGTACCCTAGGGTACCCCTCAGCTCGCACTACAAATTAACCAGACCGGTCATTCCCAAACCAAATGGTAGTTAGTATAGTCGGTTTTCTAAATATAACTTGATCCACCATTTGAAATCCCAAGAAAAAAAAGCGATTATCTGGAAGATTTCGGCAACGGCCTTAGAGGAGTCCGTGACCACTAGCTCTACTTCGTCTCTAGTCACTAATGAGAGTACCATTTTGGCAACAAAACCAACAAAGCTAAGAGTCGTGAAAACGTCAGTGCAGCGATTACCAATTTCGTTCTTACTAATTCTTTTATGAATGGATAATATGTGGAAATCTATCTATACATCAGGAAAAACCTTCTTGTTCTAATGAAATTTGTAGTAGGAGAGTATCCTGTGGGATTAGAAATGTAGTGCTTTATGAATAGTTGTTGGGAGGCCGGGAGGACTTTTTTTTTTTTAATATACTTATATCGGGGGAAACGAACCTATCCGCCCCGAGATGTCACCAAATAACCATGATCGTAGCCATAGAATGGCCAAGCTACTCCATTCCCTTCGAATCCCTTTTGGCACTGTGTTCCTCACTAGGATTACGTGTGTGTAATCTGTTGAAATTGTCACACTACTCCCTTTCCAATAATAGTATTTAAATTTAAATATAATATTTAAAAATAATATTTTCATGTCGTTCCAATCTTTAGGGGCAAAACCACTCTACATTATTATCTCGCATCCTCCCCCTCCACGTAATTTCTTCCACAACGTGCTTTGACTTGTGAGTGTAAAAATAGTAGAGTTTTTTGAAGTCAATGAAATGTTCTCCGTATTCCCACTTTTTTCTAACAACTGCCCTACTGTGTGCATTGATATTTCTCTGTAGTTCTCTTAGCTAGATTGAGGTTTTCCATTCTTCCGGAGTGACTTCCTTATCCTTGACAATAACGATCGAATTCGTACACGCGGTAATGGCCTGATGCTTTGAGATTTGGTTCTATCTTTTACTAATTCTAACCGTTATAACGGCGGTTCGAATCACACGCTCAATATCATCACAAACGCTATACATTCCTCTGATGAAATTTGCTCTGACACTTTCTAGAATTTTTTCGATTAGAACGTCCTCCCTTCGCTTTTTCCGTTTGGAAAGTCTCGTTGTGGTTTTCCGAATTGTTGTATATGTTTCTGCGTTGGCTCCATCATATCCTTCTAAGTGGATCACCCTGGGGCGTTTACCTTGCTCATTGCTAAACCAGGGCTCGGACTTAAGGGGAGATATACAGGTTATACAGGTTAGGCAGGTTGAAAAACAGACTTAATTTTTTTTTCATATAGTCATTTTATTCAAATGTAATGAAAATATGAGTGTCATCATCATCATCAGCACTACAACCGGGATCCGGTATTGGCCTTATTTAACAAATCTCTCCACCGGTCCCGATTTCGAGCCAATGTCATTCAGTTTGCACTCCCAGGCTCTGGGCGTCCTGGTGTACGCCATCCTTCCATCGTAGACAAGGTCTGCCGCGCTGTCTCCTTCCATACATCCTGCCACAAATGACTTTCCGGGCAGGCTCCTCTTCCCTCACTCGAGCTAGGTGTCCCACCCACCGGAGTCTATCGAGCTTGATTCTTCTTACAACATTAGCTTCAAGGTAGATTGCGTATAACTCATGGTTGTAGCGTCTCCAGAATCGTCCTCCCTCACATACGGGGCCAACAATTTTCCACAAGACCTTCCTCTCCAACGCGGCTAAGAGTTCAGAGTGCCTTTTATTGAGCACCCACGTCACGGATCCATACATGAGTACTGGTAGGACCATGCTCTTGTACAGTAGTAACTTGGATGTTCTGGATAAATATCGGGATTTAGAAAGCCTTGATAGACCATAGTAGTCTTTGTTGGATTTGATCAGCCGTTCGCGTATTTCGTCCTCCATATTTTTATCGGCTGATACTATTGACCCAAGGTAGTTCAAGGATTGCACTACTTCAAATTCGTGCTCCACTACCCCGATAGTTTGACCAACGTTAGGTCTTCTCTTCGCAGAAGTTGCCACCATTTACTTAGTTTTTCCCTCATTAGTGTGCAGTCTCAGTTTTTGTTGCCGCCTGCTCGATCTGGGTGAAGGAGTCTTGTACAGCCGATTCGGTTCTACCGATGATGTCGATGTCATCTGCGTAGGCAAGTATCTGACTGGACTTGGAGATAATAGTCCCTCTAGTTGTAACGCCAGAGTCACGGATTGCTTTCTCCAATGCCAGGTTGAAGAGGAGGCAGGCCAGACCGTCTCCTTGTCGGAGTCTATTAAAGATGTTTATTGGTTTGGACAGCAATCCCGCCATTTTTACTTGACTAGTTACGTTGGTCATGGTCAACCTACAAAGTCATATCAATTTGTTTGGAATGCCGAATTCTCTCATGGCATTATATAGTTCTACCCTGGCTATGCTGTCGTAGGAGGCCTTAAAGTCTGTAAATAGATGATATAATGGAATCTTAAATTTCAGACATTTTGGCATGGCCTGCTTAAGGGTGAATATCTGATCATTCGCTGATTTGCCCGGGATGAAGCTACATTGATATTGACCAATGATTACTTTAGCGTATGGGGCTATCCGATCTTGTAGGATAGTGGAGAGTATCTTATATGCGGTACTCAGCAATGTTATACTCCTATGCTGCATAGTGTGATATCTCCCTTCTTATGTATGTGGCAAATTATACCACAACGCCAATCTTTCGCCATCTCCTCTTGCTCCCATACGTGCACCACGATCTCATGAATAGCTTGATGTAACGCTGTCCCTCATTGTTTGATCAGTTCAGTTGATATCCCATCAGCACCGGGGGCTTTATTTGAGTTGAGCTGTCTAATGGCTTTTAATGTTTCCTCAGTGCTTGGTGGCGGCAGCATTTGGTCTTGATCTTGCATTGCTGGAGCCTGCGAATCTTTTGTGAGCTGACCATTTAGCAATTCATTGAAGTGCACTTCCCATCGCTCGAGAATGCCTTTAGGATCGGTGATCGGATTACCCTCTTTATCCTTGCAGTAAGTGCAGCGTGGTGTGTACCGCGTCATACTGCGGATTACTTGGTACAACTTCCGTGCCTGGCGGGACCACCTGAGCTCTTGGTATTTCTCCTTGCGCACCCGCGTCCTATGAATCTGCTGCATTGCCTGGTATGCAGCATTCTTACGCCCAGTCGCTAGTTTGCATTCCTCATCAAACCAGTCGCTTCGATCTCTGCGACTACTGCCTAAGATGCAGTTGGCAGTACTGACAGTATTCTTAAGGCGTGTCCAATTCTCTTCTACGCCCGGCATTCTGGCCCCAGGACTTACTCTCCCTCCGTCGAGCTCTTCGAGGGCGAGTCTTAGCGCATGACCAAAGGTGTAACTGGTGTTCTTATTGTGTAAGGCAGTCGTGTTGATTCGAACCTGATCCGCGGATGTAATACGTCTCCGTAAGGCAATCCGCGCTCGGAAAACTGTACCAACAAGATAGTGATCCGAGTGGACGTTGGCACCTCGGTACGTTCGTACCGTCATCAGACTATAGGAGTGGCGGCGATCTATCAACACGTGGTTAATTTAATTGCGAGTGGCTCCATCATGTGATACCCAGGTGGCTTTGTGGATATCTTTACGCGGAAACCTGGTGCTCGCAACGACCAAGTTTTTCGATGCTGCCAGTTCGATAACTCGTAGTCCATTGCCATTAGTGTTCTCATGCAAACTATGGGGACCTGCGTAGTGCCTGATAACCGGCTCCCGACCTATTTTCGCATTCAAATCACCAAGAACGATTTTCACATCGTATGTTGGGCAGGCATTGAGAGCCCTTTCGACGTTCTCCTAGTCTTCGTTTTCGTCGTCAGTGGACTCCTCTGCAGCTCCGTGAACGTTTATTAGGTTTATGTTCTTAAACTTGCCCCGAACGCGAAGAGTGCATAGCCTTTCGTTTATTGCATTAAAGCCGATGATGGCAGGCTTCAGTTTTTGGTTGACTAGAAAGCCTACTTCGAGCACATGGTGTTTTGCACGACAGCTGTAAGAAATGTTCATACTCGTTTCGTTGAATAACACCACTCCCCGTCGATCTTATTTCTTGTAATGCTGTTATGTCAGCCTTATATTCGCACTATCTCCAATCGAAGATATACATCAATGCGTTCAGCTGAAGTCGAATGGATCCTGAGTCTTCCTTAAGACCTCGAAAATTCCCTTATATGGGGTAGAGGCCAACGAATGTTTTGCGTATTGCGGGTAGTTACGCGTTACCTACAAAAATGGACCAGAATTTGGTAGACTATTTCACCAGGGACTTCAATAGCAAAAAAGCACTTAACGATATGACTGTGTGAATACAAACTCAAGTATGAACCGATGTCGATGTCAATCATTCCCAATCATAACAATCACCTTCATAAAGACCGTTGCAACCCCTTAGGCGAATCTGATTTATATTTTGTATTAAAAGAGCTGAATTCCTTGTTAATATAGCAAAGGTTTCAAGTAGCTCATATTCTTCATCGGAATAATTTGTTTTAATACACTCATTTTGTTATTATTATTATTATTTATTACGATCTAATTAATTACACAATAACTTAATTCTAAATAGGGCTCGCTGCTAGGGCTTTCGGCTAGATTTTTTAATACACACAAATTGAACTACTTTGTTCCGATACTTGCATCATGAATAATTCATTTGAAACACTCGCTATACTGACAAGGAAACACCATTTATTAATGCAAAATACCAACAAATCAGACATAGTTTAAAATATATCATTAATTTGATCTAAAGCCATCATAAAGTGTGAAGATTGTTAAAATAAATTGAATGAGAGCAAAATCACGAAGTTGGAATTATTTATAACGATTTATAATTATCATAAACGTATATATAAATATCTAAAAAATTATTCAATTAAAATATTAAGGTAATCGAATATTTTCAGCTATAAAACATTTTTATAAAAGGAATTAAACCCAAGTTATAGTTAAATAATTATGTCATATTGACATACATATTGTTAAATATAAACAAAAGAGATACAAAGTAACAAAATATCGAAGTACTTAAAAAAGAAAAACAACCTTTAGTGAGGAAACAACCACAAGAGGAATGACAAAAATGATTATTTAATTCTCAGCTCTGACAAGAGCTCCTAATTTTGAAATACAATAATTTCTATACAACAAGTTGTGTTATAGAATCATAAAAGAATGAGGTTTTTTGGCCGAAATCTTAAGAATATTATATTGCACCTGAGATTTGGTCGTATTAACTTATATGTAACTTATATAAATATATATATTATATATGTATATGGATATACTCTATATATTTATATGTTTATATAAGATTGTTGTCTTCCGTGCTTAATACAGGAACGCAAATATATTGCACTTAATATTTTTTGATAGAGTTTATTACACCAAGTAATTTTTGTTTGGTTTCAAATTGCAATCAAATTTTGTATTATCGATTTGTTTATTTCCTGTTTTAAGACATACTATGTCAAGTTTAATATCTAAGCACTCAGGAGAATGTTGAAATTAACGGTTTTACAGTAAGTTTTCGAAACAATCCCTAAATATTCGATGAGTGAGCGCATAAGGCAAAAACAAAAACACAATACAAAATCATAAATTCATCCCAAAAATAAAGTAAATACCAAATAAAGTTGTTGAAATAAAATATGTAGTATCACCATCGGTCGCACTTAAAACAAATAACCTCAATGAGAAAAATGAAAAACAAACAATCTAACGACAAAAGCAACACCAACAACAGCAAATTATAACTATCCCATTAAACAAGCAACATAATATAACTACAACACATATTTCGTTAAAAGGAGTTGAAATAAATTAGTATATACAAAATTAGTAATTTCATAAATAAACATTATTTATCTTTAACAGCAAGCTTCAAAACATACAGAAAATAGTGAAGTTAATATTGTACACAAAACTGCGCGTTCTGTTTCCGTAATACAAAAACAAAAACACTTTTTTTATTTGAAACACTAAAAACTGCCAAGAAGCAATCACTAAAAAAAAGTATAAATAAATTACATAAGGAAGCACTCAACTGAATTCGTATCCGATGTAAAAATTATCTACAGTTCAATGCACTTTTTTTGCCGAATTATACTTTGTCCATTTAAATATAATTTCTTAAAGTAAAACTTATATCACATAATAACATTGTGACGAATGTTAAGGAAGGGTATCAAACAGTTATAACAAATACAAAAATCTAGTATATTGTATTATAAGTATACATTGTAATTTTCTATACTGTTGTAAGTGGTTTTTTATTGAGTATGGTTTCAATTTTTAAACTTACACAATTAATTTTAAATTTAAGATATATGGTAAAATAGATTCGTTGAAATGTTATGATATATGATACTTGCAAAATAGAACACGCTGCCACGTTGATTTAAAAAAGAAACCACTGACTTGATTATTTTCTCTGAATATGAGTACATGTGGTGATGGTACGTACTTGTGCTGTTGTTAGCACCGGTTCTACTTTCGTCACCAGCAAATTCACTCCCTGCACTGTCACCAATTGTGGAGTCGATTTGTCTTTAGTGTCTCTGAACGTCTTCCCCAACTCCAGATCTTCTTCAGACCCCAGTGTAGTATGGATGTAGAAAACAGAGTCTAAATTTTACACATTCTACTGTTCTTTATTAAACTTAAAATGATGGCTAATTTAAACTAATGTCATACTACTTTCTTAAACAATCTATCGACACTATTGAATTAACAAAACTGAATTAACATTGATTAAACAATCTAATAATAATTTTCTTCCACAGATTATAGTATGTACACGTAGTTGTGGACAGAGTCACTTTGATTTCTTAAAGTAGTTCTAAACAAAACTTGACTAAACAAACTAGTCGCTCGACGATGCTATATTGCCACTACAAAAGCTAATTCACCCGGCCGCGCGTTTCAACTACAACTTGTTTGACACTCCTAAAATAACTCCTTGTGTTTCAACTCTCGACCCAAGGGTGGCTAATTTCCGACTGACATTATTTAACGTGGAAGCCCGACGTGCCTCCACGGAATCCGTATCGCGATTGATTATAGCCACCGAAGCGACAGAACACCAACATTTTCATCCATCGCCTCGATGACCATATAAGGGATGGTCCTCTTTACATCAGCACGTAGGGCGCGAAACATACACAATGTTTGCCTCTGTTGCTTATGGTGTGTGTGTCCACAAATATGCGGACCGTGGATCATCAAATCCATAAGGGTAACACCATGAACAATGATCTGCAGCTGGGCAAGTCATCCTGAAAGGGCATTCGCATGTGTACATTAAGTACACAGCACACACGATGCTTGTGTCGTCGTACCGATGCTGGTGGCCTACTCAGGATTCTTGGATGCATATTTTAATGCCGCAGAATTTGCTTCCGACGTCTGGACGGGAGATAGGAGAGCAAGTTTCGTTGGTTGGATAACTTGCTGTGTCTTGGGATGAATAGCATGATCCTCGCACACGTGCGTAGCAGAGTAAGTATATTTGAGTAGCGCCGAATGGTTTTCCTTGGTGTATGCTGCGTTTATAATTTCTTACCAGGAAATCTGATGATGCAACATACAACCAACAAATTGCTTTCTAGGCATATGTTCTGCTTCATGCAATCATGCTCTTGGGGAAAATGTCTCTTGGTGCCGTGCTAATAATTAGCGAGAATATGACTTACGTGGCTTACGCCCCTGGCGCAAGACTAATGACCTTGCCCAGAAAAAATAAATCATTATGGAAAATTTAACAAGCCTCAGAACTTGCTAAATAAGGCCAAGACCAGTTCCCGGTTGTAGTGCCGATGATGATGATGACGATGATGATGACTTACGTGGCTAGGAGATATTTTAAGCAGATAACTGGGAGGTGCGTAAATGCTTTCCAGGACCTATGCGCTTTAGGTGGAAGTTGTATGCTTAATTGTCAGGCAAGTAATAGCGCTCAGCTGTACTTGCCACAATACCTGTATTATAGGTTTTTGTAAGCTTGGGGGGTGTTTTCTCATCATAGACAAGAAGATAAGCAGTGGCGTTCGAAAGGAACCGCTACTTACAAAAACACTTGCGTTTCAACTTCAATAATTATTATGGTATTGATCAACAATAAATTGTCCTATGACAATTGAATGATAACGTAGAAACCATTAGAATGGCTGTAGACATGAAGTTACTAGCGTTTAGATAAAGCGGATCAGAAAGTTGTGGGGGTATAAGTATGGTACCAAACACGGGCACTAGTTCACTAAAATCCCCCAATGATGGCGTCGTAAATTGTTCGCAGAAAAAATCCAAGAGAAGTGAATAAATAACAATGCACTGAGTTGTGTATTTTTTTTTCTTTTCTGGTTAGTTCTTTATTTTTTTGCTTTAACTTTTATTTATATAAAGTATCCTGGCATAACACGTGTAGTTTACAATTCACTGGTGATAGTTTGGTTTAACTTCACTCTAATTTATATACACATATCTTGATAAAATTTTATTTACATAAGAATATCCCTGCACCACTCGTGTAGTTTACACGACGAATTTAATGAAGAAAACTATGCCTCAAAAAGCACTAGACCCGAGTCGATTTTTTACACAAAAAGGTTAAACGAAAATATGTTTGACTGTATAAAACGGAGGGAATACTTTTCTCTTGACTCGTGATAACTCTCGCACGTGTGCGCACTCCAATGGTTAATAGTCGACTCCTCTCCGTTGGTGATGAAACTTGACTGATACCAATGGGGGATGAAAATTTGACTCCTCACGCTATCACACCATCAACCAATCATAATCGTGCTCTCTTCTGCATTCTTTAACTTCCCAGCCCATCGAGGTGAATAAACGCTTGTTCATTCATTCGACAGTCGATGGACGTAGGATGAATGAGGAAACCAAAAGGAGAGCACAATGATCTCGGGGTTGATTTGGTTTTAGCGTGCATGCACGAACGCTACATCTGGTGATGACCGAGGGACCTAGTTAGGACATCGGTTTAATCTCAGAGTGCAATGCACTCAGCAAAGGGATGTGTGGCCGGGAGATGTGGTGCCGGCGTACGGCACAGGGTTTGCTCCGGTCCCCATCGCTCTGCCACCGTACCTGTCCACAACGAAGATAATGGAGGGAGGTAACGCCCAGGACGTTGCTGCACGGCGAAGAGGCGAAACCGCGGGAATAAAACACACTGGTGTAGTTGGTTTACGAGTTGCTTTAATTGTTCACTTAGTTTTATTTACAAGGGGAGTTGCTTTAGTTGTTCACTTAGTTTAATTGACAAAGAGAGTGCTTTAATTGTTCACTTAGTTTTATTTACGACGAGTTTTGTTGTCCTCGTTCCGCGACGCCGCTTATTGTTCGTGTTGTGCGCTACCTTTACACTTGATGACAACCGCCGATTCGCTGAGCCTTAAGACGCACGGCTAAACGACTCCAAACTTAGGGATAGCGAACCCGACACACGACTAGATGATTTTCGTTTAGAAATCAGGGCCCCGGCAAAGACACGGGGAGCTGGGTTATACACTCGGGGCTTCGCGCGCCCCCGAGCCACGTTACGGGGGGGCTGAACCTTGACCTGATGTGCGCGCGCTGGAAGTTGAATGACGACTGGCTAATAAAGGAAAGAATCTATTCATCGTGTCGTGGCGGTTAAGTCATAGCTAAAATCGACTCGCTGCCACTTACTAGGAATTTCGAGAAGAGTTGCTATGCCTGTATAGGGAGTTTCTTTCCGGGAATTCCTGCCGTACTGGCTGGGCTAGTTTCCTCGGTTGCTATGTGTACCGAGAAATTGGTTTGGGAACACGAGTAAGTATGGGCATGAGTTTTCGGGGGAAATTAGAATTGCTTGGGTGCAAGCGAGGGATATAATTTGGATAGAGAATTAACCGGAGCAATTTCGGGGAAATGTGTAGTTGGTGGTGATGATTAATATTCCGTTGTAGATTTTAATATGCGTTTTATTGCAGCATATGGATTTCCGGGGAAATTAAGATTGCTTGGTCGCAAGGAAGGAATATGACTTAAATAGAGAATTGACCGAAGCGGTTTTGGGAAAAATTATATGTGGGGTGATGTAATTGGGGGAGATGATTTAGAATGTATTCTATTGAATTGTATTCTGTTGGGAATTTTGGGAAATGCCTTTCATTGCAGATTGGGAGATGGATTCTTACAAGTTCGGAGTGGATGCGCTTGCAGATTTTGCATGGTGGCGAATGTGTGTATTGTAGGTTTTGAATGGGGAGTTGGATTATGGTGACGCGCTGTTAGCGGTCGAAATTGGTTGGCTTTGTGGCTTGGTTCTCCATGTGGTATAGAGAACCCCCACAGGGGAAAATGAAATGGGATGAAAAGTGGTTTGTGCTATTCACCTGACTAAAGAGTTTATCAATCCCCAGCGAATAGTGTGTCTGGGAGAAGTCGAAGGGACACTGCAACGGCGCGGCAATGAAGGGAAATTGTCAAATTTGAAACCAGGGATAAGCATGTTCATCATCGTAGACACTCTATTCTGGCTGTTTTGCGACGCCACCAGAATCAGTCACAACCCTAAGTCTGTACGGTTCGGACTTTGGGTGTTAAATAAAGAAAAAGACTATATATTTTTCTACGGGCTTAGAACAGTTACAAAAGTTGGAGGAATAATGAGGAAGAAATCGTACAAGATCACCCACTTGAATGGCACGCAGGTTACGCTTTTTAATCTACGTTCTTGTCCATGTGTGCAGGGAGGACTAACTTAAGCGAGCGTTCAACTAAGTTGGACCCGGTGTACTTGTTGTATGATACATACCGCCGTTAATAAAAATACTTCTAGAAATTATAGGCCCGGGTCCCTCAAATATTTATTAAAATCATTCAATATGCGTTCCTGTCCATGTGTGCAGGGTGGACTAACTTACGCAAGCGTTCGCCTAAGTCGGACGACCATGTACTTGTTGTATGATACTGTGTGGATATGGCAATCAGTACTAGAATATTCTAGAAAGTCCGAAACAAAGTACTAGGATATTCTAGAAAATACTGTAAAACTGGAGACTATGAGCAATCGAAAATTCGAGGCTATGGAACGGACGGAAACGAAACTCCAAATCAGAATAAGGAAAAACGGTATAAATACGTCGCATGCAGATCGGGAAGAAGTAAGAAGTAAGCAGTGAAGTAAGAAGTAAGAAGCAAGCAGAGTAGCAAGCGACAAGTAAGGAAACAATGAGTCAAGAAATCGGAAGTGTACGGTAAAAGTAACGGTTGTTATTAACGGACTAATAAAGTGTTACATTAATTCAAAATCGGTTTAACGGCTCTTATTTATTAAAAATAATTAATCCAGCGAACCCTAAGCTGGCTGCAATACATACCGCCGTTAATAAATTTCTAGAAATTATATACTAACCAAATAAATCACTTCCTCATAGACAAAATACATCACTCGAACGTCCTTGACGTAAGATCATATAGAGGGGCAGATTGCGACCCCGACCATCTCCTAGTGATCGGCAAAATTAACAGTCGGTTCGCAGCAAACCCACACGGGCAGCCACAGGAGACGAGCAAAAAATTCGACATTGATAAACTAAAATACCTGCGAAAAAAGGGCTGTATATCAAGGCGAACTAACGAGTAGATTTAGGACCCTGGAGAATGAAAGTAGTGAGGAAGCGGAATCCAATAATGTGGACACCAAATGGGCATCGATCAGAGACGCAATCAAACAAACAGCCCAAAAGGTATTAGGATTTAAGAAAACAATTAAGTCCAAACCTTGGCTTGACGATGAGTGCAGGGCAAAGATCGAAAAACGTAAACAGCTCAGAGTGGTCCATTTAGAAACATATGATGGCTTATAACCTTGCCCGGAAAAACAAATCATTATGGACAATTTAACAAGTCTCGGATAAGGACTGGATACCAGTGGAGAGACTTGCCAAGACCGGATCCCGGATGTAGTGCCGATGATATATATATATATATATAATATATCATCGACGGGGATATATATATATATATATATCCCCGTCGGGGAACCTCTGACGCAAGACTAATGACTTTGCCCGGAAAAACAAATTATCATGGAAAATTTAACAAGCCTCAGGACTCGCTAAATGAGGCCAAGACCGGTTCCCGGTTGTAGTGCCGGTGATGATATATATATATATATATATATATATATATATATATATCTATATATATATATATATATATATATATATATATAACAGGTCAATTGAAAAGTCCCCGGCCGGACACATAGATGGCGGCACTAGAATTAAATCCATATAGTTTTTAGTTAGCCCTAACCTTCAAAAGACGCGTGTATAAATTTGACAGATGTCGGATCATTAGTTTGTGAATTATAGTATTTTGAGTGAAGCAACTTCTGTTATTGTGAAAAAAATGGATAAAAAGGAATTTCGCGTGTTGATAAAATATTGCTTTTTGAAGGGAAAAAATACAGTTGAAGCAAAAACTTGGCTTGATGACGAGTTTCCAGGAAAGTTTCCAAGAGTTTCTGCCCCAGGAAAATCAACCATCAAGGATTGGTATGCTAAGTTTAGACGTGGTGAAATGAGCACCGAAGACGGTGAACGCAGTGGACGCCCAAAAGAGGTTGTTACCGACGAAAACATTAGAAAAATCCACAAAATTTTTGAATGACCGTAAATTGAAATTGAATGCAATAGCAGGCACTCTAAAGATATCAACTGAACGTGTACATCATATCATTCACGAATATTTGGGTATGAGAAAGGTCTGTGCAAAGTGGGTGCCGCGAGTTAAGGGAGTTAATGGTAATTTAGGGTTAAAACCATTGTAATCACTTTAATCTATTATTATAATAAACATATTAAATAATCATGGCCAGCAAAACCAGCAATCATCATAAGTCAACATAATAAGACGAAAATAACCATTGTTATCAAACTAAGATAAAAAACCATTGCAATTACTTTAAGCTAATATTCATGTCAAGCAAAACCCAACAATCATCATAAGCCAACAAAGATACACACGACCCGAGTACCCAACAAGCATCATAAGTCAACACAACAAGACAAAGATGCACACGACCCGAGTACCCAACAAGCATCATAAGTCAACACAACAAGACAAAGATTCACACGACCTAAAGACCCAACAATCATCATATGAGCTAAGATGATAAGACGTCCGAAGCAAAGACTATAAATGCTACATGATGACCAGACGAACGGGGGATTCTGATTTGGACACCAGCCGGCATAGCCGAGAACTAAGTAAAACTTGTAACAAAGATTAATAGCAACTAGAATTTGTAAATAAAATTAATATAAGTGAAATTCACAAATAAAGTTTTTAAAAAGTTAAATTCCGTGAATTGTGACTTAATTGGCGATCCTGCCAGGAGTGTTTTGGATTATAACTCCATCACAACCTGTGGACCATACCCGGACGAGACGAGGACCATATCTGGACCTAACTAGGACCATATCCAGACCTGACCAGGAACTCATCCGGACATTACTAGGCGAAAAACACACTGGAAACCACACTAAGAGTTGCATAGGAAAAACCGTGAGTAAAAATTAAATTTTCTTAAAGTGTCAGTGATTCCCTAGCAATAAAGGACAACATCCGCATAAGTACGGACACAACAAGTTTTGACTGCATAGCAGATAAAAAAGGAAAGTGAGAAAAAAACACACTCACGATAAAACCCCGGGATTAGACCCACATCTCCTTTATGAAAATTCCTAAAATACGGAATAAGTCGTCGAGACCATTCGAGAGACCATCCGCCCCAACCGAATCAGAAAGTGAAAGTGAAGAAATGGCCTCAGCAGCAGAACTACAAGCGCAGATCGCTCACCTAACAAGTACCCTATCGGCATTAATAACCGAGAATAAGGAAACCAGGGAAGCCGTCATACGGATACAACAGCAAGGATTAAACAAGGAAATAGTTACGATAGAAAAGCTAACCCCCGTAACTTGGAAGCTAGAAGATCCTAGCCAAATCGACACCAGTATATTTAAAAACATACCTGTTTTCAACGGCAAAACAGAGGAGTATAGAGCATGGCGGAGTCTGATCTGGAACCTAATGGAGGAAATAAAAAGATTCCAACAGACAAATGAATATTTTAAATGCCTACAAATCCTCAGAACAAAAATACAAGGCGACGCAGCGGACATATTGGTGAACCACAATACCATACTTAATTTCTACGCTATAATCAATAGGTTAGATTATACTTACGCCGACCAAAGGCCACTTTATGTGTTACAAGAAAACTTATTGAAAATTAAACAGGAAAAATTAGAAGTTACGGAGTATTTCAATAACATCAATAAAGCCTTAAATCTAGTACTAACTAAAATCGAGATGCAAGGTACGAATAAAAGTGAAGCCTCATACACCAACGCTATGGAATCAGGCGTTAGAGCCTTTGCTCAAGGATTAAATTGTGAATACACAAGAGGAGTACTTTTTTCCCAAAATCCGAAAACTCTGGAAGAAGCGTATGCAATCGCTAGAACTATCTTACACAACAAAGAAGCATACGGATTAAGCGAAAGGTATCACTATAGACCTCGGAACTCATATGATCAGAGACACCAGAAGAGATACGAAAAATACGAAAGGAAAGTCGAACCACCACAAGGCTACAAGGAGCAACGTTATTACAAACCCAACGTACAAACATATGTGAAGCCGAAGCCTGAACCAATGGAAGTGGATGAATCTATCCGAGACAGGAGATCACACAATAACCAACAACAGAGACAGTGGAATAACCCCTTCAGAACAACTTCAACACAATACCATAGAAATGGGCCCCAAGAAATGAACAAAATACATCATAACGATAACATTTCTAACAGCCCACAGATAGGTAGCGAAGACAATGACCATGAAGCTAAGACGACTTTTTTAGCCGAATAAATGGTCTTCCGTGTTTGACCCTAAGAACCAAGGATAAAGGAAGACCCGAGCTCCGAGTGACTATTCTTATAGATACTGGAGCCACCAATAATTACGTTTCCTCAAACTACCCCTATGGAGCACCCATACCAATAGAACCCATTGAAGTTAATACAATGCATGGTACGACATTAACTCATGCAAAAAAACAAGTCAATATGTTTAATACGAATCTAATATTTTATGTCATACCTACTTTAAGAAATTTTACAATGATACTAGGAGAAGCAGGCTTAGTTCAATTAAACGCCAAGATAGACTTAGAAACTTACTCAATTACTTACAAAACCCCCAAAATGCAAATAAATTATTCTCTTGATGACGAATACTATTCTAAGGAGGTAGATGCAATTATGGAACAAAACAATAAATTCATTCCCACCCTCCCCTTCATTACCCAAGTAGAAGCCTCAATACGTACTAAACATGAAGATCCTATTTACTCGCGACAATACCCTTACCCCATGTCCGACAACAAGTTTGTAAATGAGGAAATCGCTCGACTACTGAAGGAAGGAATAATCCAAAAGAGTTTTAGCCCATACAACTCACCTGTATGGGTTGTACCGAAGAAAGGATACAACGAAGATGGAACCCCTAAGAGACGTATGGTAATAGACTACCAGAAACTCAATGCAGAAACAATTACGGATCGATACCCTATCCCTGACGTAAATTTAACAATACAAAATCTAGGGAAAGCCAATATATTTTCAACATTGGACTTAGAATCAGGTTTCCACCAAATAAAAATAAAAAAAGAGGATCAACAGAAAACTGCCTTCTCTATTAATGGAGCGAAATATGAATTCGCACGAATGCCGTTTGGACTCAGGAACGCGCCCAGTATATTCCAAAGAGCAGTTGACGATATACTTCGACCATACATCGGGAAATTCGCCTACGTCTATATCGACGACGTGTTAATATACTCTCATAGCAAAGAGGAACACTCAGAACACGTAAAAATAATTACAGATACATTAAGAAGAGCCAACATGAAAATTTCAAACGAAAAATCGCACTTCTTTAAGGAATCAATAAAATACCTGGGACATATAATAAAACACTACACAATTACCGTCGATCCGGAGAAGATTGAAACAATAAAAAATTACCCAGAACCGACTAACCTGAAAGAATTAAGGTCATTTTTAGGACTAGCTGGATACTACCGACGATTCATACAAAATTATGCGAACATCACAAAACCAATGTCCATATTCTTACAAACAGAAGAACAAGTGTCTAAGAATAAAAGTAAAAAGGTTGAAATCCAATTCGACGAACGAGCCAGAAAAGCATTTGAAATGATCAAAGAGGAACTACGAGCAAGGATAGAGCTATTCCAACCAGATTTCAGCAAACCCTTCGAACTTACGACCGATGCGAGTAACTTCGCCATAGGTGCGGTCTTAAGTCAAGGAAATAATCCAATAACCTTCGTATCACGAACACTTAGCAAAACAGAAGAAAACTACTCCACTAATGAGAAAGAACTGTTAGCGATAGTTTGGACGCTACAAAAACTAAGGAATCTGCTGTATGGTATAACAAACCTGATCATATATACGGATCATCAATCATTAACATTCGCCGTATCAGAAAGAAATCCTAATACCAAACTAAAACGATGGAAAAACTTCATAGAGGAATACGGAGCAGAAATCAGGTATAAACCCGGTAAAGATAATGTAGTCGCAGATGCATTGTCAAGACAACAGGTAAACACCTCCACTTGCTCTGAACATTCCGCAATAAGCTCTCCACGAACACAAATCTCACGAGTAAGCCAACCTCTCAATAATTATAAAAATCAAATAACGATTAACGAATCAAACAAAAACCAACCTATAAAAACAAAAAATGTTTTTAATAACTTCAGGCATGACGTATGCATCATAAATGAAGAAGATTTAAAGAAAAAACTAAAGAAAATACTTAACCCCAACGTCATTAATGCAATAAAAATACCAGAAGAACTATTACATAAACATGAAAGAACAATTAAAGAAACATTCAAACATTATAAACTAATTATAACTCAAACACTATTAAAAGATATAGAAGACAGAAATGAACAAATAAAAATAACAGAAGAAGTGCATAATAGGGCACACAGAGGATATCGAAATAATACCAAGGAAATCCTATTACAATACTACTGGCCGAAAATAGCTAACGCATGTAAAAATTACGCTACAAAGTGCAAAACATGCCTCAAAGCCAAATACGACAGGAAACCCAATAAGCACCCCATAGGAGAAACACCAGTACCAACCAAAATCGGACAATACCTACAAATGGATGTCTTCCACTTAAACGACCAAATGTACATCAGCACAATCGACCGTTACTCAAAGTACCTACACCTAAGGCACATACCAAACAAACTAAACATACCGACGGTTATAAACGAAATACTTTCGCAAATATTCAAGTACAACGATCAACAGTACGTAATGACTGACAATGAATCAATTTTTACAAGTCATCAGGCAGAATCAATGTTCAACCGACACAAAACAATACACGTAAAAACACCTATTGATCACTCAACATCTAACAGCCAGGTCGAAAGAGCACACTCGACCATTCTTGAAATAGTACGAGCTCTTGCAAAACAAAACAGCACAGATTGCGAAGAGGAAATTTTTGAAGCTGTGAAACAATATAACGCCACTATACACTCCGTCACTAATTTTAAACCCGAAGACATATTTTTTAATCGAGAACAAATACCACCACTCGAAAATGTTCTGAAACTCAACCAACAAAAAATATTAAACCACTTTAATAAAAATCGAGAAGCGAAAACATACAACCCTAATGACATAATATTTCACAGATCAAAGCGACGGAACAAGAATACAGACCGTTTCATTGAGACAAAAGTAAAAGAGGATAAAGGGAATTATATAATCACAACTCAAGGCAAGAAAATCCATAAAGACAACATTAGGAACACAAAATGTACATCATAATTGCTCTCCTACTAATACCTCAAGCGAAAACTCTTGAAATAAAAGACCTAACTGGCCAAAAATACATATCCATCGAAACCGCACCAGTTCACCTGTACAACGAGACCGAATACCTCCTTCATATTTTTAACTTAACGAAGATACTCGCACCCATACACATGGCAAAAGAAACAGCGGGACATGAAGAAACATCATTACAGATGAAAGCAATTCTCCATCGTATAGATTCGCTAATGGCGCAAATCACTCCGCATGAAGTCAGGCCAAGGAGACAAATAAACCTTTTAGGGTCAGTATTAAAACTGATAACGGGTACACCAGACCACAACGACATAGTCGAAATTGAAACCCGCTTGAATACACTAGTAAAAAACAACAACGAACAAAAAGCGATTAACTCGAGATTCGAGAAACTACTAGAGAAAGTAGATAATAAAGAGCACAGCTCAGAAACCATCCTACAAGAAGTTTATTACGAACTCGAAACAATTACAACCACCATAAATTTAGCAAAAAATGGGAACTTTTACTCCAAAGCTATTGATACGTATGACGTAGAAGAAATAATCAAACATGAAAATACTGGTATCCCTATCATACATGTTCTAGAGTACTCTAAACAATTTATCTGTTATTATAAAGATTCTATTGTAATTACATACAAATATCCAGTAATAATCAAACAATGTCATTTGTACAAACTATATTCCCTATCCAGTAGAATTGGCAAACTAAAATTAAAAGAAAAAATAAGTCTATGTAATCAAAATTATGTAAATGTTAATGATTGTAAAAATTATATTGGGGACTACATTTGTAAAATAGATTACAGCAAAGATAGTTGCACCATACCCCTACTAAAAAACGAACCAGTACATTGTAAGTCTATAAAGGAAAACAATAAAGATATAAAAGAGTTAGAAGATGGGTACATATTTTTTAATCAAGAACAAATAGTGAATAATGTAACAATGACAGGCCCGAAACTCATTCATTTTGAAAATACTGTAACAATAAATAATAAAACATATACGAACAGAAAAAGGTTGATGAAAAAATTAATTGTACAAAACCATAATAATGATGTAACAATACTAGAGTATATGACCTCCAACAAAGAAACTAAATTTACAAACTTACAAGAATTATCCACGATACTCATACCAATCGAAGAACATCCTATACTTACACTTTTTGTAACACTTATAATAATTGTAATAATTAGCATGAGCATATGTGTAATAAAAACCATTGTAAAAATTATTAATATTAAGAAAAAACACAAATACATAGTACAATACACCAATGCTCTGGAAAAACTCAAAAGCGAGGACGCTTTATCTTAACAGAGGGGGGAGTTAAGGGAGTTAATGGTAATTTAGGGTTAAAACCATTGTAATCACTTTAATCTATTATTATAATAAACATATTAAATAATCATGGCCAGCAAAACCAGCAATCATCATAAGTCAACATAATAAGACGAAAATAACCATTGTTATCAAACTAAGATAAAAAACCATTGCAATTACTTTAAGCTAATATTCATGTCAAGCAAAACCCAACAATCATCATAAGCCAACAAAGATACACACGACCCGAGTACCCAACAAGCATCATAAGTCAACACAACAAGACAAAGATGCACACGACCCGAGTACCCAACAAGCATCATAAGTCAACACAACAAGACAAAGATTCACACGACCTAAAGACCCAACAATCATCATATGAGCTAAGATGATAAGACGTCCGAAGCAAAGACTATAAATGCTACATGATGACCAGACGAAGAGGGGATTCTGATTTGGACACCAGCCGGCATAGCCGAGAACTAAGTAAAACTTGTAACAAAGATTAATAGCAACTAGAATTTGTAAATAAAATTAATATAAGTGAAATTCACAAATAAAGTTTTTAAAAAGTTAAATTCCGTGAATTGTGACTTAATTCGCGCGAGCTCACTTTTGACCAAAAACAACGACGAGTTGATGATTTGGAGCAGTGTTTGGAGATGATCAAGCGTAATAAACCCGAGTTTTTGCGTCGATATGTGACAATGAATGAAACATGGCTCCATCATTGCACTTCGAAGTCCAATCGACAGTCATCCGAGTGGACTGCACACGATGAACCCGCCCCAAAGCGTGGAAAAACGCAACAGTCGGCTGGCAAGGTTATGGCGTCTGTATTTTGGGATGCGCGCGAAATAATTTTCATTGACTATCTTGAAAAAGGAAGGACCATCAACAGCGACTATTACACAGCGTTATTGGGCCGTTTGAAGGACGAAATCGCCGAAAAACGACCGCATTTGAAGAAAAAGAAAATGCTGCTTCACCAAGACAATGCACCGTGTCACAAGTCAGTGAAAACGATGGCAAAAATCCGTGAATTGGGCTTCGAATCGTTTCCGCATCCACCGTATTCTCCAGATCTGGCCCCCAACGACTATTTCCTGTTCTCAGATCTCAAAAGAATGCTCGCTGGGAGGGAATTTTCGTCGAATGAAGAGGTGATCGCCGAAACTGAGGCCTATTTGGAAGCAAAGGACAAATCGTACTACAAAAAAGGTATCGACAAGTTGGAGGGTCGCTATAATCAGTGTATCACCCTCGAAGGGAATTAAGTTGAATAAAAAAAAACGAATTTTGCCAAAAAAATGTGTTTTACTATGGAATGCCGGGGACTTTTCAATTGACCGGTTATATATATACATATATATATATATATATATATATATATATATATATATATATATATATATATATATATACATATATAGGCCAAACAAAAAATGGTAATGTACAATTTAGAGTGCCAGTAAGTTAATTAAACAAAATATTTGTTAATATTTCACCATTTAGCCTTAAGTGAAAATTGTAATTATTTTTGCTTTTCTGTTTGTAAAATAAATGCGGAATTTAATGAAAATAAAACAGAACAAAAAAAATGTAACTAATGATTTCCGGTGTATTTAACAGTAAGCTCATAATAGCAAGGAGCAAAAATACATAAAACTAGCAAATTACAGGCAACGACGAAAAACGGCATATCATACAGATTTTCAAAGACAAATTGCCACAAGTATCATGGCTAACACAGTCATTTGGCGAAGAAACTAAACAATCACTCTTAATCTGACTTTGTTGTTTGTCATCCAAACTCAGCCCAATCCCCCCTAATCAAATATAAGCACACCTACTAATGATCAACCTAAATGACCATGAAAATAGTATCTTTGTTGACTCCGATGTTTCTGTGGCGATTGACAATCGCTTTAGTCAGTTTTTATAATAAAGCAACTCAACAGTGAAGTGACACAGAGGGCAGACCCGTTTAAGAGAAATACAAATATTGTTGCTAAAAGCTAGCTATTAGAACTTTAATTTTAACGGCGACGAGTTTCAGTTTTGTTTGTTTTACCACACTCACATCCCATGAAAGCACCTCTTCCTTTCTTTGTTTATATTCGTGGTAACGCACACGGTTGCTAAAATCCAATAATGTCTATTATGATCTGTCAATCAGCAAAACTGGTGTTGTGTGGGGAGGAAGTATGCACCAGCATGGGTACTAGATTCACTTCCTCCTCCATCATAATTAGTTGTACCCTCGAGCACTACACGATTACGATGAAGCGAAGAAAACGCCAAACACCGGACAAGTAAAAATACAAAACACTGAATTTCTATTGTTAATTTTTATTTTATTTTTACGGAAGCACACGTGAAAATTACAATGTGAAGTCAATAAAAATGCAATCTTTGAAAACTGCAGCGGCTATAATATTCGACACGGCGACTATAATTTCAAACACTACACTCCGGGTATTATCGTTCCCGTCCGCGGATCGGGAGTGGAAGTCCGTACGACTATTGTCATCGACCGATGGAAAAGGACTTAGCGATATAAATTCGGTCGATATGAATTCGGTCAGTGAAGCTGGCTCTCTTAAATAAAGGATGTATTTCCTATTCCAAGAGAGACGTAAAGTCTCTCTTTAGGGTAACCAACAGATCTCATACGGAAGATCGCCACAGTACACCTATTGTGTGTAAACTGGTTCTTTTATGGATCAAAACCATGGGAAGGAATATACGAGGGTTGCCTCTTATGTTTCGGGATTTGGCAACCCTAGTGTTGCAATCCGGCAATTGACAGCTCTGTCGTAAAGTTGGGCATTTTTGAGGTTATACGCACTCAGAACGTTTTGACATACGAGCGCTATTTGCGTTGTTTACAGTAACTTAAAAGATTCATCTCGGCCCAAAAATGGAATTAAATCGTCAACATTTTCGTGTGATTATTTTTTACAACTTTCGGCGTGGATTAACTCAGCAACAGTGTATGGATGAACTTAATTCAATTTTTGGCGATGAAGCTCCATCAAGGACCAGTGTTTATTGATGGTATGGTGAATTCAATCGTGGTCGTAGTTCACTCCAAGATGAATTTCGTGAAGGTCGTCCAAAATCAGTTGTTGTTCCGAAAACCATTGATGCTGTGCGCGAACTGATATTGGAAGATCGTCATGTGACCTATCGTGAGATTGAGACAACCTTAGGCGTTAGTGGGACCAGCATACATTCAACATATAATAAACATTTGACCGTCAAAAAAATTTATTCGCGTTGGATCCCACACAATTTGTCAATCGCCCAAAAAAAGGCTCGTGTCAATCGGTCGAAAGAAATGCTCAAAAAATACGGTCACGGTGCTTCGAAACACGTCTATGACATCGTGACAGATGATGAATCGTGGATTTACGCGTATGAGCCCGAAAGTAAACAGCAGTCGACTGTCTGGGTGTTTCAAGATGAGCCAAATCCAACAAAAGTTGTTCGCGCACGAAGCACTTCCAAGCAAATTTTTTCGGAAAAACTGGACATGTCGCAACCGTACCACTAGAACAACGCAGAACAGTCAATTCTGAGTGGTACACAACCATTTGTTTGCCAGTTGTCTTCCAAGAAATCAGGAAAACCAACCGCCGAAGACGGATTACTCTTCACCACGACAATGCGAGCTCTCACACATCGGCTGCGACAACTGCATTTTTGAGCACCCAAAACATCGATTTGATGGGTCATCCGCCGTATAGTCCTGACTTGGCACCGAATGACTTCTTTTTATTCCCGTACGTAAAAAACAAACTGAGAGGTCAACGTTTTTCGACACCTGAAGAAGCGGTTGCTGCATTCAGAATGCATGTGTTGGAGATACCTCAATCAGAGTGGCAAAAGTGCTTCGACAATTGGTTCAAACGCATGCAAACGTGTATAGATCTTCATGGGGAATATTTTGAAAAACAATAAAGTGATTTTCGATGATCAATATTTGTTTTTGTTCTCTAATCCCGAAATATAAAAGGCAACCCTCGTAAACAAAGAAAGGAAGAGTGCATTCATGGGATGCGAGTGTGGTAAAACAAACAAAAACGAAACTCGTCACATGCTAGTTGCATCTTTGTTTGAGATGTGCGTCGCGGCTAAATAAATAGACGCGGCGCAATGAAGAAATGGTATTAATAGGTTTTGGCTAGATTACCAGGAAATGGTGTTTATGATGTAGCGTTCTACGAACGCACAATTCCGCGCAGGTAAGGTTCCTACCTTCAAAGAACTTACTTACCTGATAACGCAGCGCACGTGCCCACGGACACGCTGCCAATAGTCATTACAATACCTGTAACAAAGGTTTTAGGCGGCTGCAAAATGCGAACCGATATAAAAAGAAGCAAGGAACTGAACGTCCCACAGCTTTCAATATCAAGCAACAAGCCGAGTGTAGCATACCTGAAACAAAGGTAAAAGCATTCATTCATCTTATCCATAAAGATTGAAAATGCGCCGCACTCCAACACTGCACAATCGAAAATCCTGAACATCTACACGATGTTACAAGGATTCGCTATCACCAGCAAATTCTCCGAATAACGGACGCACGTGCGGGTGGTCTACCACAAAGACCACCAAATCTATCACCCAACAAAAGAAACGGCAACCGTAATTATCTCAACAAGATAATTCAAAATGTATGAGGTTTAAAACCTACAAGGAAACTACTCCTATCCCACGGTGTCTGTTTGTATTTCACACCCATTAGAAAGATCTAATGGATTTCGGGTGTATTGACAAAAGTCAAACAAAACCCATGAACCATACATCCATGCTAATTGCAGGATATCTTTCGGCCTCGCGCCAGATGTGCTATGCAAATAGAAGCGGCACACAATCGACAACCGTCGATCCGAACTTCGATCACCACCACGGATGGTGATAATGATATAAGGATGTATGCGTCGATGGACTTTCTCCTTTTCAGGCACCTAAATTACCCATGGGCATTAATAACATGCCGCTAACAGATACTGTGGAAAATTCTGTTAGCGGATGAAATGAAAAATTTCTTCTGTGAGACATAGGTACGATCTAGGGCAGTTTATTGTTGGGGGTTGAGATAGGCAGTATAAATTTGATCGTCAACGAGACGAGGAGTCTACTTCGAGTACCTCAACGACGAGGTTGAGACCGAACACGATCAAAGGAAAAGGGAGTCGTTGTCGTGTATCGAGAGTAACGTGTGTGAAGAAAGGACGAGAGCAATACGCGTCATCGAGTTAATTAAGCGCGGTATTAAACGAACATTTTGTAACAACAGTTTATGTGTTAATAACGAAACAGTTTTTAATAAAGTTGAAATAAAAGTTGTAAATAACGCTCCAGGAAACAACTTATCGCTCCGGTGCTGTTTTGTTTTTTGGTGAACAGTGTTCGGCGGAACACCCATTCAGACATTCCACAAATCCGCCGAAATGGCATCACTGGTAAGGGTAAGTATTGAATTCCTATTTGCATTTGCTTATGCTGTAGGATTTAATTGGTGCCAAGAGATGTGTGTATTTGTTTTAGTCCCTTGGGTGTAGGTCGCCAGCCAATGTGTTTGTCTGGTGATTTATGATGCACATGATAAAGCTAGGATAAACCAACTCAAGGGTAAGGTTTACTGATTATGCGGTTCTATTATATATGAACCGATGAAATTTCTTTCAGGTAATTTAAGATAAGATAAAGAACTCTTATAGGGGGTTTTACATGCGAAGTTATGCTTGCAGGTAAGAATTCTTTTGCAGAAGCTTGAAAATAAATATATTCGGTAAGTTTAATGCGTTCACCATTTACAGGTGCTAATGCTGCTGCATTAGCGGAAACTGATGTAGATTGGGTCGTAATAATGGGGGTTCTGCCTAATAAGGTAAAGAAAGGATTCTTACGGGAAATTATATGCGAAGAACATGCATCAAAGGTAAGTTTTCTTTGACAGGGACTTTAAGATCATTGACTTGATCTATATGATGCGTGAAGCATTTTCAGGTACTAATGCGATTGTATTAGTGAAGTTAGGAAATTGGATGGCAGTTATGGGGGTTTTACGTAAGTGAACCGTGGGGTTTGGCGGCACCGCCACAGTTGTATAGCTTTGCATTCACTGTCCAGGTCTCAAAAAGAATCGTCGGCCTCAATTCGATAAAAAGTCGGGTCAAGGACTTTCCTATAAAAAATTACTGGCGGATGATTGGAAAATCATCCTGAGAAAGGTTGGCGCAAAGTTAATAACCTTGCCCGGAAAAACAAACTATTATGGGCAATTTAACAAGTCTCGGATATGGAACGGATAGATGGAGAGTCTTGCTAAATAAGGCCAAGACCGGATACCGGTTGTAGTGCCGATGATGATGATGATTGTAAAATCGGATAAATAAACGAAGGACAAAGTTTCTCTCTACTAATAATAGTCTTAAACGTAAGAAAATGCCTTGATTCACAAGATCACCAAAATAAAAATTAATTCATCTATGATTCATTTAAAAACTAAGAACCGAATAACACGTTATTAACAACTTTTGGTCGAAGTGTGCCAATCACGTATTCTTTATAAGTATTTTATTATTAGATACTAATAGTGGCAAGTACAGAAAAGATGTGTAACAAAATTCCAACAGCGCTTCTTACAATAGTATCCCCTCAGAAAACCACCTAGATTAAAACCGCTCAACTCATTATATCTCCTTATCAAGCAACACCGAATCTGAAGTTGGACTCTGTATAACAAACACTTTTATCTTTTAATTCATTCCATTCGATAAGATTCTACTAACTCTTGAAACTAGCTAACATCAATATCAAAGAGTACTTACTACTGACAACAGTTTTACAAAATCTAGGAAATGCTTCGACACTGCAAGGGAAGCATTCTCCTTTTCACTTTGTTTTTGGCTTTAAGTGGTAATCATGTTTCGCTAGTGGGCTCTCCTATTTTACTTAACTAATCTTCACTAGTTACGAGTGGGTACAATCCGAAAATCATCAATGGAACGACTGCAATTTTTGAGAATACTCGGCATATGATATCCATTCAAAGAAAATCATTAACAAGTATTTTTGGAACAGGACATATATGTGGAGGATCACTGATAGCTGTACAATACGTTTTATCAGCAGCCCACTGCTTTTACAAGTAATTCCGAGTACACGGTTATTTCAAAGTTACTTAATTATAATTTCTCACCGATCTAGCGAATTCGAGCACATCTTGAATGAAGCCGATGACTACTTCGTAGTAATGGGTATCCTTAACCGTTTCGAGAGGACAAATTACACATTAGAATTTGGAATTGTCGAAATCGTTTATCCAGATTTTGACAGACCATCTTACAAGGGAGATATAGCACTAATTCGTCTGGATGGTAAAGCACCCGAAATGAGTAGTGGGCTGGCTTTTATCCCACTAAACCGTTTCGTTCTACCTGAAGATATTGTGTGTCAAGTCACCGGATGGGGCCTAACGGAAAAGGTAAACAAGTTTTGTAATTGATTCTCCTCATTTATGAAAATGTGTTGTACAAGGGCACTGTATCCGAGGACCTTATGACAATCGACGTTGAAATAATTAATACTACAACTTGCTCTCTAAATTATGGCAATGCCACAATACTAGGAGGAATGATGTGCGCCGGATACATGAAAGGAGAAAGAGATTCCTGTCAAGGAGATTCTGGAGGCCCTTTGGTTTGCAACCATACACTTGTTGGTATTGTTTCATTTGGGGAAGGTTGTGCTGTACCTGGATTTCCTGGTATATATACTGAAGTAGCATATTACTATCAGTGGATTCAGGAGCACATGAAGTCAACTGCTAAACAAGCAAAAGGATGTCTCTTTGTGATATTTATTTTGATTTTTGTATCACTTCAATAATTTATTTTAATTAAATTAGTTCTTCAACATAAGAATTGCTATGGACGTAATACAATGAAATTTATATCATTTGATTGAGTACTTATCTTACACTGATTTGGTTGAAAGATAATTTTAAGTATTACATTTTTGTTTTTATCGCGTCTACAAGTTTCAGAATAGACATGTTTAACAATAACGTAAATGTTACTTCATTTTAGTTTTGCTTTTGAAGATATGGACAGACTCATGGCAAATTGTAAAAGAGGCGTGACTCAAGATACCACTTTTAGGTTTTGTGTCCAATGTAAGTGAGGAAGTGGAATGCAGTAGTTGTCTTTTCATCCAATTTGTGATGGTTCAATGGCATCCCATCAACACATATGTGGTCTTTAGAGTTGCCGTTCATAAAACACACTACTGCAAAATATCTTTTGCTCTGCTTCATTTCGATTCTACACAATGGCAGAGTGAATGTTAAAAACTGTTTTCGCGAAATGATGACCGTATATAATCTACTATGGAAAGTATGTTAGTATTTCTCTCAAATAAAGGAACCAAGTATTTCATCATCATCATCATCATCGACACTACAACCGGGATCTTGGCCGTATTTAGCAAGTCTCGAGGCTTGTTAAATTTTCCATAATAATTTCTTTTTACGGGCAAGGTTATTAGCCCTGCGCCATAACCATGTATTTACTTGTGCTTTTATGGCTGCTCTGTGAATTTTCATAATTGCCATCGGCACTACAACCGGGATCCGGTCTTGGCCTTATTTAACAAATCTCTCCGCCGGTCCCGATTTCGAGCCGATATCATCCAGTTCGGCACTCTCAGGCTCTGGGCGTCCTGGTCTACGCTATCGCTCCATCGCAGACAAGGTCTGCCGCGCGGTCTCCTTCCATACATCCTGCCACAAAGGACTTTCCGGGCAGACTCCTCTTCGCTCATTCGAGTTAGGTGTCCCGCCCATCGGAGTTTACCGAGCTGCATTTTTCTTACAATATTAGCTTCAAGGTAGATCGCGTACAACTCATGGTTGTAGCGTCTTCGGAATCGTCCTCCCTCACGGGGCCAACAATTCTCCTTAAGACCTTCCCCTCGAATGCGGCTAAGAGTTCAGAGTGCCTTTTATTGAGCACCCAGGTCTCGGATTCATATATGAGTACTGGTAAGACCATGGTCTTGTACAATAGTAACTTGGATGTTCAGGATAAATTTCGGGATTTAAAGAGCCTTGATTGACCATAGTAGGCTTTGTTGGATTTGATCAGCCGTTCGCGTATTTCTTCTTCCATATTGTTATCGGCTGATACTATTGATCCAAGGTAGTGAAAGGATTGCACTACCTCAAATTCGTGCTCCACTACCCTGATAGTTTGACCAACTTTAGGTCTTCTCTTCGCAGCAGCTGTCACCATGTACTTACAAGAAACACACATATTGTACTCCACCTGCCATTTGGGCGTATGACACACTTGGTGCCACGAAGTTGTTGTAAGAGCGCGTTTTCATCCATTTCTCTTCTTCAATTTGCTTCTTTTTGGCTTCCAACTTTGATTTTAGTTGTTGGTACTTAGGGCAACCTCTAAAGTTAGCAGGATGACGTGTGTTGTTATAGAGGACACAGGATAGTTTATTTCTACCTGGGAGCTGTTCTTTGCCTAATGGGTATTCCCCAATGATATGATTATTTAGGCATTTGACGTATCTGAAATGGATATTGTAATTCATTGCCACATGGCCGAAGCGTTGACAGTGCATACTCTACAACACGCGGTCGGACTTCTTTATTCTCTCCCAACTTATTGTTTGGTGATTAATGTATTTAATAAATCTAAGTCCATCAATTTTACTATTGGGGCTTAGCGATAGGATGAACAAGGCAACTTACGGTAGCGATTTCTAGAATTTGCTGTAGAAAATGGTTACACAGCTGTAAATTTCAAGGTATCGTTTTCGAAGCTTTTTAGTTCTTCGAGCACCTCTTCGGGATTAAAGGAAGGATCAACTCCTTTGAGTAGCATGGAGACAGTTTTCTCTGATTTAGGCGTGTATGTGTAGTACTCGCTTTTCGATTTCCCCAATGCCGATTTAATTTTACGATAACCTTCTAAATCATCGCAGTTAAACTCATCTTAAAATTATTTATCCGTTTTGTTTTAAGAACTTTACATGTCAACTCACCCAATTTTATGAGGTCCTTTGTCTCCATGTAACTGATGTAGACAGGAGGCACTTTCTCCTTTTTTCTGACTGGCACCTGCTGAGATGGTTCTGTGGCGGTTCCCTTGAACGCCACTAGCCATCTTTCCATTACCTAGGTAAAAACCCTCATCTAGGGCATGCAAAATGAATAAAAACCAAGTATTGTGGCAGGTCCATTGCACGCCACTACTTACCTCACGGCTATGATAAAGAAACAGTTCCCTAAAACACATAAAAAGCGTGTACTTACCTTCCATAGTCGTACCTATAATATCAGAAATACCTTGAAGCATTAATTATAGCTGACATAAAATTTCATCAGCAACAACGGACATTCACCACAAGGGCATAGTCGCACGAAACGCACCATGTTCCTTAAAGGCAATTCGGTTGCACATAGAGCAACCAACATTGCCGAAACCGTACCAAAGAAATACCTCCTAATGTGTCTGCCGCATACCACGGGAGATATTTATTATTTTCCTTTCTTTCCTTAATGCACACATCGGTCGGTAAACCGATCGACAAGCAAATTCATTGGCCACTGGTGCATGCCCTGAATTACAATTCGGCCACGATATTATGTAACGATATAAACCCTTGATCTTGTCCATGCACACATGAGGAAAGCATTTTTCCACACATGTGCATGGCAAGGCACATTCATGGATATATCGGTCGATCGTACGCTGTCGCTGATCAATGCAACACCCAAGCATCTCCTTCATGATGTTTGCCCAGCTAGGAACTCGATGTGTAGCATTTCCTTTTATGGAATTTCTATATCCACGGCCCGTTTGTTCGTATGAGCGTGCGAAGCAACCCCACCCGTGTGTGTGTTTCAACCCTTCTGTTTACAGGACAAAATGCAAAAGGGAAAATTACCATGTACGGTCATCGAGGCGATGAAAGAGTTTTTGGTAATTCTGTCGCTTCGGTGACAGTGGCAATCTCGATACAGATTCCGTGGAGGCAAGTCGGGCCTCCACGTTAAACGCAAAACGTGAGCGGAGTGAGTTAACACCCACCGTCGACGGGAAGATTTCGCGGTATGGGCGCTGACTGCGGAAGGTTGTCGCGGCGCGGTTACCGTTAACTAAATACAACTAAGTGTATCTAAATCTTTTGACATTAATTCGAAATAGTTCACGTAATACGAACTAAGTTTAATTATACATAGTTAACAAAATACAACTAAGTGTATCTAAATCTTTTGACATTAATTCGAAATAGTTCACTTCTAAGTTTCATTCAAGATAAGTAACTAAATACATCTAAGTGTAATTTTACATAAGTAACTAAATACAACTAAGTGTAAATAGATGACGAAGGAAATAAAAATTTTAAGGACTGAGAACGAAGTACGATGTTTTAATTAGACTAAGCACCCTATTACCAAATGGAGTCAGATGCCTGCCACCAAAGTTCCTGCCTCTTATTTGGTTCCTGCTGTTGAGTTTCCTTATCTTGTTGTGTTTTCTTTGTCTTCGTGGGTTGCTGTTGTCTTTGTTCTTGCTGCTGTTGTTGTACCATTTTCGTTTTCTGCTCATTCTGGCTCAAATTGTTTTTTAGTTTAAGAACTTCCTCCATTTTTTATCCAGTTATTGTTTTCTCATGGATGAGTCTGTTGAGGACCTCGACCTGATTGCCGACGTCTGCATGTGTTTTGCTGACAGCTAGTTCTTGGAATTTGTTTCCAGCCCCTAAGTACTGGGCACCATGGGCGGTGTCTTCGTCGTCGCTATTGACACGCAAAGTGTCTATATCCTTGTTTTTATTGGTTTTAAGGCGTTAGCGTTTAGATTTAGGTCTGTATTTTGCCTTCTCCGAAGCGCCATTTTGGCATCCATTTGATTTGCGTCCATATTATGGACCACGTATTCTCACTTGGTTTTTAATGTTTTTTTTTTATTGCGCGAGTGACGGATAGAAAATCACGTTCAAGAGTTGTTAACCAAGCAAATTGAAAACATTCTCTTCTCCGTTAGCGCTTGGCGTAGACAGATGTTATCCAAGGAAATCAAAAGGAATCATTTAAATAAAGTACATTATTGTTAATTCATCTACAAGCAAACTCTTTTCTTTATCTGGAGGATTCGTTCTGGACTTGCTGTATCTCAAAATTCGGTATTCTTTTCCCTTTTTTCAATTGCATTTCCAGTTGTTTTAGAACCAACGGAATCAACATTTATTGGCCACGCTATATTTACCGCTCTCCAGAACGCAGCCCCCGTCCAGCCTAAGGACCTATAGCCGCCAGATTAGTGTCGCATCAACGAGCTGGCTCAATGCAGCTACCCACCGCCGCCAGATTAGTGGCGCATTAACGTTGCTCGGAGTGCAGTTACTTTACCGCCGCTAAGTTCACGTCGCAACAAAGCCGCCCACACGCAATTGAAGAAGTTCTTGCATCCGAGATGTTCTAAGGCTGACTTGGCAAATTGTAAACCTGGTGAACCTGAAGAAGGGTTTTTGCCCATTGTGACTGAAGACGAAGAACTGAAGGACATCAAGAAAGCACCAGCAGCTGCCAGTGCACCTGCACCAGCGAAGAAAGATTCCAAGAAACCCGATGCATTCCAAGACGGAAAGAAGTCTGCTGCAGAGAAACCCGCCGAAAAAGGCAAGGATATTAAATCAACGAGACTGCTCGAGGCTCAGGTTACGCTCGACCCAGTCTCCTCAATTACGACAAATCGCGCCGACCAAGACAATGATGCCCAACGACCGTCCTCTGTGGCATCAGCGGTCCTCAGTCAGCAGCACATAGAAGAGAACCGCACACACTCCCAGTGAGTATGTATAAGCAGGAGCCGACCGAAGTGCCGCCTGCCCACAGATGTTGATCCCATGTCCCGATGCTCGGACCACCACCGAAGCCCCAACAGAAACCGATGCTGCGCACGTGTTGTGGGGCACAACAGCACATGACCGTTCCCTGTGGGTTGCGAACTTACAACTCCGACCCAGAGGAACTGGTCCACCTTGAACATAATTCAACAAGCAATAACCACTCGTCATACACCAACTTATCGGAGATGTTGATCGACCCACCCAAGTGTTATTCGATGCACTACTCGGATGGAAATCTTCCATCAATCAATGTTCTCTTAGCAACTGTCTATAGTATTGGCAACCGAACAGAGAGACCGGATGGCCACCCTCCGGCCAATGACAATCTTCCAGGACGACCGCTACCACATGTAGCCTCCCAAATAGGGATAGGAGAGAGCAATGCCCCACTTGGCGGGTGGCGCTCCCCAGCATCCAGGGATGAACCGCATCCCAGCCAACCAGCACGCCCCTTAGTAATCCAGGAGAGGCGGTACTTCTCTTGGACCCGCGGACGGTGCCATGGAAGAAGCCGCATCAGGCACACCATTCCGACCTCACAGGCCAACGGCCGCATCCAATCGGTAGATAGCTTCCAGAGACGGAACTCTCGTCGTCACCAATTCAGGGCGGACGGCTCTTTCCCGACTTCCGCATCACCAGAAGACCACGGCCCTTGGCCTCCGTCCCCGGGAACCAAAGGAACCAATGATTGGCGAAGGCGGGCGGAGTCTGTGTACTCGGCCATCAATAAAACAGGTCTTAGGAAGTCAGACCATCGGACCTATCCCTCGCTCGACCATCTGTGTGAACCAACTGTCGGACATGCCCCTTCGCCGCAAGCCGCGCTGCTCGCAACCGCTCGAGTCAGTGTGACGTCGGAGCGCCAACCAAAGATAGAAGTCCGTGATCTGCTCGAGCCCTGCTCCAGCGACACCTTCATCTCAACGAAACTTGCCCAAAGATATCGCCTCCGACGCCAAGCATCAACCTAAAGTGTTGGGGGCTCTCGTGGCCTTGCCACAGGGACGCAATCCGCCATCACAATCACTCCTCGTCTTCACAGTTCGAGTCGGTGGACAATGAGGCCCCCCATCCTGTCCCGCCTATCGATGTAGGTACCACCAAAACAAACAACGACGAGGGACCTCTCGGTCATGGCGGATCTGGACCAAGCCGATCAAAAAATCGCCGCCTCCGATGAGGTGAACATAATCATTGGAGCAGATCTCTGGAGTGTCTAGGGAAAAATTATCGTTCCGGCCTCGTCGCGCAGACCACTGAAGTGGGGTGGGTTCAAACAGGAGCAGCACCCACAACAGCATCAAACTTAACGGTGGCCAGTCCTGTCGCCAGCCACCGCATGGCCATTCCTCGTGGCTTGCGACCTTACAACTCCGACTCAGAGAAATTGGTCGAGCATACCCCTGTGGGTGGCAGCTCACATAAGAAGGCCAAGAGGAGGTCCGACCCCCCTCCTGGACCATTCATCAGAAGTGCCCCTCGGCCGCTGAACCGCCGTATGGAAAACGGGCAATTGAAGAGCCATGAGTCTGACCACTCACCGGCTTCAAGACAACACCCAGTTACCACCATAGACCACGGAACGCGCAATGCCCCGCTTGGCGGGCGGCGCTCCGCAGTATCCAGGGACCGACTGAGTCCCAACCTTAGCATCCGACTGAACGCTGCGGCCTCAACCGCAAACCACCGCATCGTTCGAGCCACTAACTTCGTACGGGTGCCAATGGACGCAGCACTCGTCACCACTACTTGTCTCGATGTAGTGAGACCAATCACCATCCAGCACGTGGTCACTGATCGTGGGTTGCGAAGTTACAACTCCAACCCAGATCGCATGGCAAGCTCCGGACGACCACTGGAGCCAGAAGATTCGCCAATGATTCTCAACATGTCTACACCGGATGGTGATCTATAGCGTTTGAAATAATAGTGAAGAAGATCGTGTGATTCTAACTGACGCTATGACAGCTCGAATCACGTAAAAAATTTTTTCCTAAGCGTTACACATCAGGCTACTGGCCGTGTTTAGAATTTGATTTCCAAACTCGACTGTACTCCACTGATGTGAATTATTTTTTTGTTATCGCTTGGTATACGGTTCTGATGTATTTTTCTTATTCGATTTTTCGTTCGGTGTTCTTCACTATTTTTGCTTGTGAATTGTGTGTGTATCTGTTAGAATCGCCACAGGTCAATTTGGTACTGTCGGCGGAACTAAAGTCCTTGTTTCCATATTCCCATAAGTAAAACAAATTGAGATTAGTATATTATTCGAAAAACTAGTTTATGCATAAAAGTGACATTAAAATGGTTGACAATAGAACGATCGTAGAACTACTTAAGTGCTCCGATGAAGACCTTGTGTTTGCTTCTACCCATTTGATATAATGTTTAACATCAGTGTACACTCCTGGCTTATTTGGTAACGCACACCCATCTCCGAAGGAAACAATGCCTGTTAATCTCCCATTGCATACTAATGGTCCTCCCGAATCTCCACTGCATGCGTCCGTTGAACTATCCAAATACCCTGAGCACAACATTCCGTCATGTATATAGCCCTCATAATAGGAATGACATTTTGCGTCATTTATTAAGGGAACGTTCGTTGTCATTAGCACAGCTGGCATGAAGCCCTATAAAAGTAAACCAAAAAACGTACGACTTTTATAACTTCAATTTGCTGGTAAGCTCACATCATTCATTACACCCCAACCTGTCACTTGGCACAAGGTCCCTTCTGTCAAGTTGTTATTGTTTATACTAATCGTTTCAATGGTTTTATTGTTGACCGGTGCTTGGCCATTTAGAATTACAATTGCAATGTCATCGGTATAGTTGACTGGATCAAACGTTGGCTGATATATCAATTCACTGATTTCGAACACGAAGCTTTTCACTCGATCATGTCGATCAAGAGCTCCCATGGAAATAAAGAGTTCTTCTGGTGTACGCATTTGCTGCAATTGATAGCTGGAAACTGGTTCGTAAAACTTAACTCAAAAATACAAAGTACTCACTTGTAAAAGCAGTGGGCTGCCGTGAGAACAACGGACGGCTTGATGAGTGATCCTCCGCAGATAACACCAGAGCCAAAATACCAACTTTGAGCCTTGAGATGGATTGCCACTTGATGTTTAGTGTTTTCCTGTACAGCCTCTGTACCATTGACAATTTTCGGCGCCGTTAAAATGTACTGATCTTGAGAGATAGTCTCTGTAAATTCAGTGGCCCGAAATATTTTAAAACAAGAAAACAAATGCAGTAACTGTGATGATAAGGAAGGTGCAATTGTGGGTAAGTAGGTTCAACTGACAAGTCTGGCAATTGAGTAATACGTTAACATTTCATATAAAATTTGACAAGTTATGGAATCTGGAATGGAGAAGTTTAGAGCCTAAATGTGACTTCAAGCCATATAAAACAAGGCGTGAAGATTATAGCTTAAAATCCCAAGATAAATAAGATCTAAATGTTATGTTAAAATAAAATGGTAGATATACTCTCGAGTAAGATGTTATTGAAACATCGAGTTCGTCTTCTTTCGGACTCCAAGAATGATATTTAAAAAAAATGGAAATGGTAAGAGTATCTTCTCTGCAAATTTGAATCGATACTTAATTATTGCTCTTATTGATATGATAAGTTTGGTCAGTGATGTAGTAGCAGGCTATGATGAGGACTGTGAACGCAGCTGGAATATATCAACTGGAATGATTTTAAAGAAATACCTATCGGTGCATTTTATTGGCAAAATCTTGTAAAATATGGCAAGTCAACACTGACTCGAAAAAAGAAAATTGTACCTAATTACTCTCTTGGTAATGTAGATTGAGCTATATATCTACCAAGATCTTCTCTATTATAACTCTCAAGTGTAAAGTCATATCTCGTTGTCAAACAAACTCCTTGAATTACTTTGACGTTATGTACGTGGGCGGATCAATAAGTACCCGTGCTCGGCAAGTTCAACGCATCGGAAACACTCGCGCAGAGATATAGTTTCACAGCTTTCCCATTCTGTAACAGAACGAGTTTTGGTACAGAGATCTGCGTGCTGTCGAGAAATGAACCGAAAATTGGTGAGATCCGTCAGATTGTCTTATCGAACGCAAATAAACCGAATTCCGCGGAACAATACCACAAAACTCCGAAGAAAAGTCCCCGAGATATTATATATAAACCAGATAATGGTCCGCTACGCGCCTTCGTTATGATAGCGACTGCAGCCCCGATGACTACACTATGAACTCGATCAAGCGAATCTCCTGTCTCTGTTTAAGACTTTACATTAAGACTGTATGCTTAGGAGCAGAGTTCCAAACATAAGAACAATACTCGAGTGGGGGTCTAATTTGAGGTTTATACAGGAGAAGAACTGGGCTCGGAGTAAAATATTTGTTGGCTCTAAAACGGAAACTCAATTTTCTAGACGGGAGCTAGGAGATGTTTGATACGTGTTCATGCCACGGTACATGCCGAGCAAATTTATTCTTTCGTTAAATACAAATGTTTGGCCATTCATCATCAGCTGTGGAACCGACGATACGTTCTGCGTTGTGAATGTTGAATATTGCGTCTTCATTACTCTGAATTCGACGAGAACTTTAGAACTCCCGATCTTGATTCAGAAAGTCGATCTGGCTACATCCCAGCTGGTGCGACGTTGATTAATTAATCGGCCGATCACTCGGAAATGAGAAAATAAGTCTACCATCACTTGCAATACTAAATACGTTATTACTTGTGGATTCTAACAAATGATTAATGTGAAGCAAAACGAAGATTGGAGTCAAAATAGAACCATAAGGTACCCCGGAATTAGTAGAATACACATACCGTGGCCGTTAGGCCGTCTACAACAACCCTGATCGATTAAGATAACCTCTTCATCCAGTCGCAGAGTTGTTGGGAAGGTCCGTATAAACGAAACTTGCTTAGCAACACTCCGTGCCAGGCACGAAAAAAACCCTTGGAGATATCTGTTGCGAGCGCCCTTGATTCACTATGTTTTTCAATTACAGCCGTCCAGACATCAGTTGCAACGTTTTTTTTTTTTTTTTTTTAAACTTTTTTTTTATTTTCTTTCTATATTCTTAGTTTCTAAATTAAAGGCTAGACAAAAAATGCTTAAATTCTAGCTTAAATAGCTTATATAATAACTTACTGGTCCTTCGCAGACGCTCTAAGCTAAACCTTACTTAATATTTGTATAATTTGCCTTTCGGCGACAGAACTTTGTGGCAATACTTATAATTATTTGAAAGACAAAGAAAAATTTGAAAAACTTTGTCAATTGTTTTTGTTTTTTTTTTCTTAAAGCAGTTACAACGTCCTGTGGACCGCCTACTATGGAATCCATATTGACGACCATTTAGAACTCCTTTGTACACCATCATGTTGGATAACATAAACAGTAATGCTATCAGTCGGTAATTTTGAGGGAGTCACTTTTTCCCCTTCTTTGGGTTTGGCTGGACTCGAGCGATTTTCCAGCCGGTAGGAAAGGTCCTCTCTGCATAAAATAAGCGAATGAGTTTGCCAAGAATCGGCGACAGTTGTGCAACACATTTTTTAAGGACTATTACTAATATTCCGTCCGGGCCGGTTGCTATCTTATAGCCCGGACCACAGAGAATGATTTGAATAGCTCATGGACGAAACTTCACACCCGGCATTGAAAACTGCGCACTACCATCGTTGTCATCACAACGATACACACTGACCGAGTGCGGACGTGTTTTAAATTCGCCGATCGAGATAAATGTAAAAGTTACTTTTATGAGTCGCGAGTGAAATTTGAAATAATAAGACTATTTATAAATAAATCAATTCTAGTGACAAGAACAGTCAAAACAAAGTTATTATACATAAATATAAACAAATAAAAGAGAACGAAGCCACGTGGTTTGACAGTTAAAACAAACACCGTTTAATACTAATCAACTGTGAGAGTGTATGTGAGCACATGTTTAGCGAAAAAAAAATTGAAGTAAGAGAAAAACAAAACAAAAACAATAAATATAAATAAAAAAGAAACAAAAGGAACAAAAATATACAGTGAAATTACAAAGTGAAGCCAACCTAAGAACTGGTTTCAAACAAAGACTGGCCTGCTATCTTGGATGCAACAAGCTCGGTGTATGGACCCTCAGCATGCAAAATGGCAGACAAAAAACAAAATATTAAAAAATTAAAACCGAAGTCCGCGTTAATAAAACGCCCGGCGAGCTCCCCACTAACACGAGCTGCAACAAAAATAAACAAGCCAAACGAGGCAATAGCAGACTTGCTCGAAAAGGCGCACAAAATGGAAGAGGACAATCTATTCCCCCCGGTTCCATATAATGACGGCCATCTCACCAATAACATGTTTGCATGTTTAGCGACTACCGACACTGAGGACGAAGAAGATGAAATCAGCGATCTTGAAACAAGGCTAGCCCGAGCAAGGGCGCAATTAGCAGAGAAGCGTCGCAGGAAAAAGGAATTTGCTGAAAAGGAGCAGCTAATAACGAAACAACAGCAGAATCAGCAACAATGTGCACAACAGAAGCCAAGCCAACAAAAAGAATGTCCACCACAACAGATGACGCAACAACAACCGCAACAAGAGCAACAGGCAGCAAAAAGGAAAACGAAGATGCCACCCATCAACATTACAGATATGGACTGTAACGAACTGGTAAGTCTGTGTAAGCTTTCTATTGGGGAAGATTTTTCAATTAAAAGACTGACAGGGAACAGGTTGGCCATACAGACAAATTCGGTTAAGGATTTCGAAAAAATGAAAAATGTGCTAAAACGGGCCACCGCGGAATTTTATACGTACACCCCGAAAGAAATAAAGAATATAACGGTTCTACTAAAAGGCGTTGACCCTGAAACAGAACCAGAAGTTATATTACAAACGCTGCGAGAGCTTAACTGTAATGATATTGAGTTTATCGCAGTAAAACCTTTCAATACAGCTAGGGCTAGACGGGAGAATAGAAAATTGCCATTCTTCCTGGTGCAGCTGGGCCCTGGGGGCAAAATTGGTGGACTTAGGAAAATCACTATCCTAAACCATCAAATTGTCACATGGGACAAATTGAAAAAAAGCAGAGATATAATCCAATGTCTTCGCTGCCAAAGGTTCGGGCACTCAGCATCAAACTGCGAAATGCAGTATCGATGCGTAAAATGCGGACAGGACCACAGCGCAGAACAATGCACGTTAGGTAAAGAAAGGGTAGACGACAGATCTCTTTTAAAGTGTGCAGTTTGTAAGAGTGAGGGACACCCCGCTAATTATCGAGGCTGTCCTAAGTTCCGCGAACTACAGGAAAAAAAGTTTTCACAGCAACGAAAATCAGAACGCCCGATAGTTCAAGGCCGACCAGCACTAAATGTAACACCCCAGTTCTCGTATGCTCAAGTAACAGCTGGCAGGAGAAACACGCCACAACCCACCACACGGGTACCGCCGCAACATACTGTGCCTCCAGAAACAGTAACACTAGCAGATGTGCTCACAACCTTGCTCGCTATTCAGACGCAGATGACACAAATGCAAAAACAAATAAAAGAACAGGACACTAGACTAGACTGGGTCTATTCGCAGTTGTCTAGCCAGCCGTCAATATAAACCCCCCAACAGAAAGCACAATTAAGGCTTTAGTCGTGAATGTAAATTCACTTATCAGAATCGAGAGAAGGGCCGTTCTCTTTAAACTGTTGCAAGACGAAAGTCCTGACGTGCTTCTGGCTAGCGAAACTAAGCTGAATCAGAGGCATAAACTATGTCACACAAACTACGACATTATACGAAGAGACCGACCCAACTCCACACAAGGAGGAGGGGTGGCAATCTTTATTAAAAAACAACGTCAACATAAGGTAATATATAGTGGTGAGATTCGCAGATTTCAGGTGCTTGAAGCGTGCATTATCCGCATACCCCTCCGACAAGGTGGGGGGATGTATGTGATATCTGCCTACGCACCAGAAGCACATCAACAAAATCAATTTATAGTGGAGCTAGAGACTCTTTTCCAATGCTTACAACTTTACTCGGAAGGGAACTATTACATCGTGGGTGGCGATTTGAATGCTAAACACCCAAATTGGGGAAATAGCATATCCAACACGAGAGGAAATCAACTAGCTAGTTGGCTAGATCAACATCACATTGAATATAAAGTTGACCTGCTAGCTACAGAATATCCTTCTTTCCCCAGAGGGGGATCGTTCCTCGATATTATGCTTATTGACACACGCCTTAAACATACACATACTAACAGACAAAATATAAACTGCCTACGCACAATTGAGTATGACAGCGACCATTGCATTTTATCAATATTGATAAAAACACCAAGCGAAGTTGTGGAACTCGGTGAATGTATGATACCGCAACCCTATAACTATGGGGGTATGCGATGGACGCGTTTCACGAGAACCTTAACAAGAGAAATTCGCTTAAAAGATATTAACCCTCCTACCAACAGAAATATACCCAACGATGATATCGACAAATACATACAAAAAATTGACGAAACCATAAAACAAACTATGGACAAAACAATACCAAAAACCACACCTACGGACAACATGAACATGTACCGAAACGCCACAATCAACGCACTCCACAGAAAAAAAAAGTAGACTTCTGTCGCAACTAAAACTACGATATAGACGATTTATTGATAGGCACGACCAGGAGATAATATCACTGAAGTCCAGATTAAAAAATCTCCAACAGCTGATAAAAGCCAACTATAGGCTATCAGCAAATTTGTATTGGAACAACAAAGTTCGGGCGGTAAAATCCAACAACCCTAGTATGTTTCCGCAAATTAATAAAATATTTAGACGGAGTAATGAAAACGAGATTCAATGTCTCCAAATACCACGAACTGACGAAAACCAACGAATGCTGGCAAATATAGGCATAGACACAAACAACGCCATCCTAAATGACGAAGTTTTTGTGTTTGAAGATCCCTTGGAAAAAGTGAATGTTGTAGGGGCCGTCTTTCAAGAACTGTACAAGGCAAATGAAGTAGTTCGTCGCAACCATGGCTTGGAAGATAGAGTTTTACTGAATTATGGTCATCTTCGAAATGACATTTCACAGTGGCGATCAGAAAACCATGGTTTTAACGAATTCAGTAATGAAAATACGGCAAACGCCGAGATTACTGTCGAAAGCGCCAACAGTCTTTTGATCACTAGTGAAGACATCCATGGCGTCTTTGCATCATTAAGAAACAAAAAATCAGTTGGAATCGATGGAGTACCCAATATAGTACTAAAACATCTTCCTCCAATCGCAATGGACATATATGCAGTCTTGTTTAACAACGCTCTGAACAACGCACACTATCCAGTACGTTGGAAAACGGCCATCATCCAACCGTTACCAAAAAAAGGGAAAGATAGAACAAACCCAAAAAATCTGCGATCGATCAGTTTGTTACCGAGTATCAGCAAAGTATTCGAAAAGGTTCTAAACAAGGCTCTACTTAAATGGGTTGAGGACAATAATATTATTCCAAATAACCAGTTTGGTTTTAAAGCTGGTCATGAAACCACACATGCCGCAGCTAAACTGGTTTCAAACATTCAGTGGAATAAAAATCTGAAACAGTGTACAGGTGCCTGTTTGATTGACTTGGAGAGGGCCTTCGACACCGTTTGGTTAGAAGGGTTATATTACAAGCTAATGAGACTAGGCATTCATAGACCACTACTGTATATACTATACGACATGTTGAATGAAAGGAAATTCATCGTCAAAAGTGGCAATGTGACCTCTAACATTACTTACAATATAGAAAACGGTCTGCAACAGGGAGCGGTGTTATCTCCGATCCTTTTTAATATGTACACTAGCGACCTGGTAAGGTCTCTTCATCAGGCTATTGCGTATGCAGACGATCTGATAATATATAGAACAGCACCAAAAATTGAAATCATTAACGGATTATTACAAGGGGATTTCAATGATCTTCAGCGATACTGCAACAACTGGAAACTCAAAATCAATATCCAGAAGTGTGAAACCATCCTCTTTAGAACACCACTGGCTCAAGCTACCAGAGACACCAGGATAAACTGGCGAAAGCTAGCTATTATGGGACCACACCAACAAACACTGGAAACCAAAACCGTAGTCAAATACTTAGGCATCTGGCTGGATCAGTATCTATATTTTAACAAACATGTGGAAGCTGCCCTAGCCAGGGCAAAGAAAGCTTACGCTATGACAAGAAGACTGTTTCATAGTAGTCAACTTGACAGCAGAGTTAAAGTTATATGCTACATGGCTCTCATCAGACCGATGATCATATATGGATGCCCAGTGTGGTTTAATGTGGGACCTAGCTTAATGGAAAAGATTCGGATTTTTGAGAGGCAATGCCTCAGGACGTGCCTTAAGTTACATCGGACTCCTGAATCCGATCACAAAAAATATTATCCCAATGAAGCGTTGTACAGTGGGGCCAATATAAACAGAGTGGATAACTTTATGATCAAGCTGATCCGAGGGCATATTGCGAGATCAATGAGCTCACAGAACGATTTAATTTTTGGTGCATATTACCCAAACAATATGTATTATGAGGTGGTACGTCGCAGTGGATTTATTCCACCAGAAGCATTCCTTAGTCTTGACATGAACGGCCTCATACAAAATGAATCCGCTATACCGTTGATTTATCACGTGCGTCGGTCGGGTATAGATAAACGAATATGTTTTAATCGAGAGGTTGCGCACACTAATGAAGAGAGCCTGCAGTTCAGTACGGCAGTAGCACAGAGAGACCGAAAAGACGCGAATAAGCAACACCAGAGATTTTGGTGGCTGAGTGGCAAATAAAACCCTGTTTCCTTATAAAACTAAAGAAATAATAATAATAATGATTAAAAAAAAAAAAAAAAAAAAACCCGACAAACAACGGAAAGCTTACATAGATTTAGCATTTCGAAAATTTAGTTTTGATGTTAGGTTTAGAATAGAGTTAAGTTAAAAAAAAAAAAAAAAAAAAAAAAAAAATCTATAGATAGTTTAGTATTTAAGTTAGATATAAGGTAAAAACAATAACAAGAACAAAGTTTTTTCTTTTCTTCATTTTCTTTGTATCCAATTAAGTTCCCTAAAAATGCATGTAAACAAAATAACCATAATGTCGAAAGACAAATTTTCATGCTTTAAGCGTATGCATGTAACTTAGAGAGTCCGCAAGGGACCAGTAAGTTAAGAAATAAGATAACATAAGCTAGAGTTTAATCATTTTTGTCTAGCAAGTAAGTAAATTATAATAATAGGAAGAAATAAAAAATAATATGTATAATAATAATAATGATTAAAAAAAAAAAAAAAAAAAAAAAACCTGACAAACAACGGAAAGCTTACATAGATTTAGCATTTCGAAAATTTAGTTTTGATGTTAGGTTTAGAATAGAGTTAAGTTAAAAAAAAAAAAAAAAAAAAAAAAACTACCATCGTTGTGCGAGTATCCTATGTGCTGATGGCATATGTCGCACCATTGACGGGCAAAACGATCGCCACACCTGCGGGCACACAGTAATTGCGACCCTTTTCCAGGTTTCCTTTTTGTCGTTTTTGTTTGCAACGACTCGGCAGCACGAACAATCATGCATCTTCGCCGTGATCAACGCAGAAAGATCCCCTCTGATTGGTCGCCGCACGAGAAACTTCACGTTTCTCCCAACCGGCGAAAACCGAAGGATGACTCTGCATGGGTCATCTGGTGGAGAGGAGCAATCCAACAGAGAGTCGGAAATCAACCACCATCAGGGTCGGTTCAAGTGTTCAATTCGCTGTTACGTTTAAGATCGAATTTCAACCACCACACAAGTCGGTCGCGATCATCATAAGTAGAGTGTCACTGTCTGGCGTAAGCCAATTCGAACTCTTTCCATTTTGTAATTATTATATGCCAATCAACTACTTAAACCAAACTTACTGGAAAATGTGTCCAACTCGAACTTTTTATGTTTTGCAATTAGTATAAGCCAATTCGAAACTTAAATCAAACTTACAGTGCATATGTGTCCATCTCGAACTTTTTATGTTTCGTAATTAGTATATGTAGATCCACTACTTAAATCAAATTTACTCTGAATATGTGTCCAACTCGAACCTTTTATGTTTTGTAATTAGTACATGTCAGCTAAGAACTAAATTAAATTTTTTGTAAATGGTGCTCGAATCCACACCACAATTTTGTGATCTGTACCAGTTTCATACTTTATGAAGTAGCGATTAAGTTAACATGTGTGTTGACGTCCGGCGCCGTGCTTCCTCGGTTGAGGGAAGAGTGGGGACCTTTTATTATTCCTTTACTTCCTTTTCTCAATTAAAAACTCTAGAACTCAACTTCAATTAGAGCTTATAATTCCAAAACACATTTATTCACTCTTTTATATTTTACTATATTTTATTCTATATTTATAATATATATTAAACTTGACTGAACTAAATTTTACTTTTTCTCAAACTTAAACTGATTTGTTTTCCTCCTTTTTTATTTTCTCCCTGACTTTTCACATTGAATCAAATTTGGACGAAAATCCAAGTTACTATGTTTTTGAATAAATAAAAAGGTGCAGGTTATTAAGTGTGCTGTAAGTGGTAATATTGTGAATGTTTATGAATGGTATGTATTAAGTGAGAATGTAATATATGTTAAGTGAAGTTTTTAAGGATGTGTTAGGAGATTCAGTGTTAAATTTAATAAAGGGTAGTACTCTGGAATACAACATGTGTAATCTCACAGCAATCAATAAAATTTAAAGAAGAAATGTGGCTTATTGTTTTTAATGCAGTAGTGATGTCGTGGATAACGACATACTGATCATCACGGTGATACTTTGTTTAACCATTTCCCGTGCAGGCAAACTAACAAATGGTGACCCTAAGCAAACTATAAACAGCTAGCACGCCAACATACAACTATCGCCATCTATCCCCCACAAACATGCCAAGAAAACGGCTTGTCTTTCGTGGCAAACCATTCGTCGAGCCATTTTTCAACTTCCTCGAAATCGCTGAAGTGCTGCTCTGCGAGCGCGTGCCCCATTGATGCGAAGAGGTGATAGTCAGATGGCGCCAAGTCTGGGGAGTACAGCAGGTGCAGGAGAATGTCCCTTCTAAGCGATTTCAAGGTGTCTTTCACTAGTTTTGCTGTGTGAGGCCGCCCGTTGTCGTGTAACAAAATCACGTTGCCATGTCTTCTGGGCCATTCCGGTCGTATTTCGATTAATGTGCGATTTAAATTAAGCATTTGTTGACATTAGCGTTGTGTATTAACGGTTTCGTCGGGCTTCAAGAGTTCATAATACACAATACCACTCTAGTCCCACCAGACACAGAGCATGGTCTTCTTGCCGAAGCGATTTGGCCTTGGTATTGAAGGACAGGCTTCGCCAGATGAAAGCCGCAATTTTTTCCGCTTCGGGTTTTTAAAATAAATCCATTTTTCGTCACCCGTCACAATTCGATGCAAAAACGATTTCCTTTCGTGGCGTTAAAGCACCATTTCACAAGTGACTTCCCGATTTTCCATTTGACGTCCATTCAAATCGGGTGAGACCCATTTACCAAGTTTATTGATCTTCCCCATTGCTCGTAAACATCTGCTGATTGTTTCTTGTGACACATATAATGCCTCTGCTAATTGCCGTTGAGTTTGAGTTGGGTCAATTGGGGTTTGGCAATTTCTCGTCTTCACATTTTTGTGGTCTACCAGACCGCTCACTATCTTTCACATTGAAATCACCACTTTTAAATTGTCGAACACATGTCTCGCAACTCGACATGATCACCGAACGATAAAACAAAGACGCTAGTTTTTAGCGGACTCAGTTGTGTGTCTTTGTAGTTAAAACTCAGAGGAACAAAATGACGTATGTGTCAAATGAATACGCTGCGTACTTTTCGCTGGCACCATCTCTTAGTTAAACCGGAAAAAAACGTATGCATACACCTAGTATAAATAACATATTACACATTAATAGAGAAACTATTGTACGCCGAAGGGCAAAACAAAACAAAAAGACATTGTATTAGACATTAGATATTAGAGTGTTTGTGAAGAGGCAGTAAGTTAATATAAGAAGAATAAATGTAAATAGGCTTAGTATTTAGGCTTAACTAAAAACTGTTTTTTTTTTGTGTAAAATAGATACGTACTTTAAACTAAAAGCTAAACAAACACTCGTTATCACTTTATTTATTTAGGAGACCACGTTGTTTATCGGGCAAACCGATAGTACGAGGGCGGATCAATAAGTCCTTAGAAAATCTAAGAGATGGCGCTCGTACAATGACCTGTTTTTAGTAACAGACATTCCACAATAGGTATCTTTCAAATACAATATATAAATATCTGATAAATTGAGTACGAAAAAGATATCTGCGAGATGGGTGCGGCATTCGCTCTCAGCTGAGAACAAACGCAACCGCTGATCTCTTCTAAGGCTCTTTTGGAGCGCAAGCGTCACAACCCACATGAGTTTCTGTGCAGATTAGTAACTGTAGATGAAACATGGAAACACACAAACTGTACTCCCTAAACGAGAGAACAGTCAAAGCAGTGGATTGTTTAAGAAGGACGAACTCCGCAGAAAGCAAAGATGGTGAAATCAGCTGAAAAGGTTATGGCTACTGTGTTTTGGGATGCACGTGGCATTGTCTTCATTGACTATTTGGGAAAGGGAGAGGCGATAACTGTGATCATTAGGTCAGCTAAATTCAAAAATATAAGAAAATCGTCCTCATTTGAAGAAAAAAAGGTCCTCTTTCTCCAGGATAATGCACCACTGCATGCGTGCGCAGTTTCAATGACTAAAATTGAGGAATTGAAGTTTGAATTGATAGATCATCCACCGTATTCACTAGATCTAGCGCCGAGTGATTTCTTTTTATTTTCAAATTAAAAAAAAAATTGCTCAGCGGGCAACGGTTATTTTGAGGAACTACCACAATCATACTTTTCTGAAGGCTTAAAAAGGTTGGAGGAACGTCTGTCAAGGTGTATTGAATTAGAAGGAGATTATGTTGAAAAATAAAAAAGAAAGTGTTTCTGTTTTTCTAAGGACTTATTGACCTGTCCTCGTATGTTTATAATTCTGTATCTGAATTGTTGGTTCTGGAAATGAGTCCGAACGGAACCCCAAAAACTGAAAAATGAGAATTTGCGGAAGTAGGATTGCACGTGTTGCTTTATTGTTAGATGACTGGCGCCACATAAAACAAAACGCTACTATGGCGCCCAACAAAGTATACTCTTTCCGAACTTTCCTATTGGAGAGGCAAAGTCAATTTGTATAAATAGATGTGCTCGAAATTGATTGTCTCATTGTCGAGTATGATTATTATATGCTCTCACTAAGAACTCACGTGCCAAATGAACAAAAAATTCACTTCATAGTATCATTACTAGTTTTATCGTTTTACTTGTTTTCTAAAGCTCTAATTTTTAGCACACAACATGGATTAGAATGAAAAGTTGGCTACACCATACCCTAGTTCCAATTACTTTATTTTTTTTATCACTAAACACACAACAAAATCACTTCCACCTGTTTTCTCGATCGCAGTCAGTTTTATATTTAAATTAACCAAAGTGCACAATTAATCGTATCCTGCCAATTATTTTTGTATTATGTTAACCCTTACTTGCAAAAGAAACAGAGACTGCCATCAAAAGTACTAGAATCAAACGCATTATCCAATGGGTATTTATTTAAGGTCACACTATCGAAAGTCAACTGAATTCCTAAAGTCGCTTTTAAGAGGCATTTAGTCAAAATCTTATAACATGACTTCTATAATCTTATCTCTTTTTTCTAGTGTTTACGAAGTATAAACTAAATCATAGTCCGTGATTGGAAGATATCCCTATAAACAACCATCACTTCTAAAGTTACCGCCGAACAATACTTAAATATAAACGTTTATTGATTTGAGTGGCAATATCAGGTTGTTTGCCCTTAACATATGGCCGATAAATTTTCGCTTGCGTTTTCTTTCGCTAAGTTGAACACTTGTTGAAAAGTTGAAATTTATGACACTGTAAAAAATGAACACACAAATGTGTCAACAGAAAACGCATGACACGATGACAATTCCATAGAAATCAATCGTAACCTTATTGCACAACGTCTTCCATGGCAACGCGAGGCAACCAGGACCTTTGAGAAATATATATGAGATTTACTACATGCGAGGGTTGCTTCTTTTTAATTAAAAACAAAATTAATTGCGTTGTTTACACATTTCGATCGTGTCGTGAGTTTGGGCCAAGACAATTATATTTTGCAAATAATTTGATGTAACTAGAGAGTATTTTCAAAAATCCCTATATAAAGGATTTCTCAATAAGAGCGATCTGATTTTAAAATTAAATAAAACACAAATATTTGAGATAAAAACTAACTATATAAGAAATAACTACAACCCAGCTTTCATTTATTCGAATTCAAAATTCCCTATAAGAATTCTGTTCCAAACTTCATTAATCCCAAGCCCAATTCGGCACCTTCGGTTGCCAGGCAAATCTCAATCTTACATACGCATTTTCCCTAGTCGAATTCCTGAAAACAAAACAATCTGGTGTACATATAATGTAACCATCATAACCTCATCCAGGTATCCCAGTCATTAGCCACCACGGCCCAATTCAGGCGGCAACCAAAAGTCAATACACGCCTCCCTACGCCGCCCCACATACGAGGTGCATAACACTTCGGAGCGCGCACCATTACCCTAGGGCGCCCTGCAGTTGGACACAACCAACCACCCACCAGGAGCCCTATAAGCTAAGTCGCCTACCTCCATCCAAGTGCGACTGGCCGGCACCTCCTCACAAGTTGCCGTTCGGTCGAGGTCGCAACTACCGTTTATCAAGCTCCGTGGTCGACACCGGTGCCGATATACCGGTCCTCCCTCGATCAGTGAGCCGCGCAACTGAGTGCCCGCCCCCTTCACCAGTCCCAGCGGCAAACAATTCGCCATATTAACGTATGGACGAAAGACACCGACTCTGGACTCGGCCTCCTCAATTTTATCCACTGACACTTCGTTGTACGATGTCAGCGAGCTCCAATAGGTCTCGTCTCCTGACACTTCGTCGTACGATGTCAGCGAACCCCTAATGGGATTTGACCTATTAGATAGGTACGAGGGTTGCCTCTTATGTTTCGGGATTTGGCAACCCTAGTGTTGCAATCCGGCAATTGACAGCTCTGTCGTAAAGTTGGACATTTTTGAGGTTATACGCACTCAGGACGTTTTGACATACGAGCGCTATTTGTGTTGTTTACAGTAACTTAAAAGATTCATCTCGGCTCAAAAATGGAATTAAATCGTCAACATTTTCGTGCGATTATTTTTTACAACTTTCGGCGTGGATTAACTCAGCAACAGTGCATGGATGAACTTAATTCAATTTTTGGCGATGAAGCTCCATCAAGGACCAGTGTTTATCGATGGTATGGTGAATTCAATCGTGGTCGTAGTTCACTCCAAGATGAATTTCGTGAAGGTCGTCCAAAATCAGTTGTTGTTCCGAAAACCATTGATGCTGTGCGCGAACTGATATTGGAAGATCGTCATGTGACCTATCGTGAGATTGAGACAACCTTAGGCGTTAGTGGGACCAGCATACATTCAATATTGCATAAACATTTGACTGTCAAAAAAATTTGTTCGCGTTGGATCCCACACAATTTGTCAATCACCCAAAAAAGGCTCGTGTCAATTGGTCGAAAGAAATGCTCAAAAAATACGGTCGCGGTGCTTCGAAACACGTCTATGACATCGTGACAGGTGATGAATCGTGGATTTACGCGTATGAGCCCGAAAGTAAACAGCAGTCGACTGTCTGGGTGTTTCAAGATGAGCCAAATCCAACAAAAGTTGTTCGCGTACGAAGCACTTCCAAGCAAATGGTCGCCTGTTTTTTCGGAAAAACTGGCCATGTCGCAACCGTACCACTAGAACAACGCAGAACAGTCAATTCTGAGTGGTACACAACCATTTGTTTGCCAGTTGTCTTCCAAGAAATCAGGAAAACCAACCGCCGAAGACGGATCACTCTTCACCTCGACAATGCGAGCTCTCACACATCGGCTGCGACAACTGCATTTTTGAGCACCCAAAACATCGATTTGATGGGTCATCCGCCGTATAGTCCTGACTTGGCACCGAATGACTTCATTTTATTCCCGTACGTAAAAAACAAACTGAGAGGTCAACGTTTTTCGACACCTGAAGAAGCGGTCGCTGCATTCAGAATGCATGTGTTGGAGATACCTCAATCAGAGTGGCAAAAGTGCTTCGACAATTGGTTCAAACGCATGCAAAAGTGTATAGATCTTCATGGGGAATATTTTGAAAAACAATAAATGGATTTTCGATGATCAATATTTGTTTTTGTTCTCTAATCCCGAAATATAAAAGGCAACCCTCGTACAACTTGTTGGCAGATACCACCAACAACAGGTTAATACCCACAGCGCCTTTATCTGCCTCTTCCCGCACACGCCACTTCGTCACTGCGGACGCGAGCAGATTCCCGATAGGTTCCGACCTATCGGACGATAAACCTGTTGGTCCAAGCGACCCACAACAGGCCAGTGGACCACGACGCAAGACCCCTTGCCCCTGCGGCATCAACACGGTAACATCCGCGTCCACATGATTATCGACCCAAGCCCATATCAAGACCCAGCAACTAGTCATCACGACAGTTCCCTAAACATAACCACCGCGCCTCCCGAAGTACGCAGGGTCACCTTGAATCCCAAGCTTACAGCCCTTCTCCCAACACCGCACCAGCCATTCGAGCATCAATTTAGCCCTACCTTTTTTTCGTAACTATGTCACTGGGGGGAGTACTGTGGCGGTCCCGCCAAACCCCACTGTCTACTTACCTGAATAACTACAACCCAGCTTTCATAAGTTTCTGCTAATGCAATCGCATTAGCACCCGTAAATGCTTCACGCAACAAATTTATCAAATGTATTTAACTAAAAGCTCCTGGAAGAGAATTCTTACCCTCATTCATTAATTCGAATTCAAAATTCCCTATAAGAATTCTGTTCTAAACTTAATTAATCCCAAGCCCCATTCGGCACCTTCGGTTGCCAGGTAAATCTCAATCTTACATATGCATTTTTCCTAGTCGAATTCCTGAAAAGTAAACAATTTGGTTTACATATAATGTAACCATCATAACAGGGATCATAAACATTGCGTCGCCTATTCCCAGCCTCACCATTTGTATAATAAATTCCTTTACATACATTGGCTGGCGACCTATACCCAAGGGACAAAAGCAAATATACGCATCTTGCGTCTTAAGGCATAAATTAAATCCTACAGCATAGGCAAATGCAAATAGGTATGTGTTGCAGCACAAGCAACAGCATAACAACCAGGGATAAATAGATTTCTCAACGTTACAACAAAAGAGAATCGATTCGTAATAAAATTCAAAAATGAATTCACCTGGCATCAGAATAACCGAAACTCACCACTTCACTGCCGCCTGAGGGTATGCTCCGGGGATTGCTCGCACAGGTTGCCGTTTGTGTTAAGTTATTTGCACTACTAGTCCAATAACCTCGACATGAGGTGATCTCTTGAGCAGCGGCAATTGACAAAGCACTGGTTTTATAGAACAGTTTATTTTGCCCGCCGCAATTTTCTGTGCTGTAACACGGTGCTTTTGGTCGACGAAATCTGCTGTTCCGATGGAAGAAAAGATAAACCCGTTCGAGACCGTGCAAGCGGCATATATAAAGGCGCAGTTAGGATATAGTTTTTTTTAGTTGTAATGTTCAATCGGCACGAATAAATTAATTTCAGTTTGTCGACCCACAAATAATCAGTTGAATTTAAACCTCGTGAATACAATTTAAATAGTACAAAAAACTTGCCTTCTTTTTTGGTTTTATTCTTTGGTGTTTTTTTAACCTCGGTCGCTAGTGTTCGAAGGGTTGATTAGGACAAACAACACCTGTGGTCCATTATCAGGATCTCCACCTCTAGGAAGATTCTAGGAAGATTCAGCTGGATAAACATCCTGGGCGCAGACGGAGAACAAAAGGTTGCTGCTTCCAAGGAAAAGGTTACGGCGGTGTATCAAAACAACCAGTGGATTTCGGTCTGACTATTCCCCGTGGGCAAACATCTGTCAAGGCAACTACTGGAGTTGGTCTGGCTGCTAGACGGGCGAACAGTATGGTATACTTACCCTTGGCAGCGATGCCATAAACACCAATTCCCTATAAATAAGCTATAACAAATTAGCACCATATGTATGGTGCATTGCGGCCATCATTACAGCTGCTCTTAGACAATGATCTATACGATCTCTTTGTTGTACACATTTCTGGATCTGCTTCTCATGACTAGCAGCATGAACAAACAGAAACCCAATTAGCCCCAATGAGATTCGGCCTGTTTACTTACCCGAACTCACATCTCATTGATGCACATTATTCCCTTTTCTTTGTTTTCAGATTCGTTCTCATGGCTTTGTCCCAAGAAGGACCAATGTGCACACATACATGTGTATCTCTATGATCTCCTTTATGAGATCAGGTTACCTACCCCCAAAGAGAGACTTCACGTTTCTCTTGGTATGGAAAATGCATCATTTAATTAAGAGAGCCAGTTTCACTGGCCGAATTTCCTTAGCCAGCGAATTGATATTGCTGAGTCCTTTTTCATCCACCGACCGAGCCGGTCGTGTCACTCCCGCTCCTCGGTGCGCACGGGGACGCGAAATTCAACTGCGAGTCGTGAGTCTAGTTTCTTTTATTTATGGTGATGCGGTAAAGTCTTTTCGCCAGTACAGAGTGTACTATAATTAAAAAATCTCGCGGCAGTGATATAAAATGAGAAACTAAATATATATGTCGCCAAAAAGGGAATCGAACGCTGTGTGTCCAGAATTTAGCTAAAATATCTATGAGTGTCCTTATTAATATCATCTACGTTCAGTGAATTTTATAATCCATATTAAGTTTAAATTGCTGCCAAACATGAATAATAAATATCGAGACTTTATCCAAAACAATCTAGTGTATTTTATTTTTCACTTGTGCGACCTGCGGCTACCTTCCCTCGGTGATGTTCGGTGATCAGACGATATGCAGCCTCTGCGTTTCGGTAAGGTTTACTTTGTGTACTGTGTTGCGGATTGGCAATTAAATGTGCTGGAATGTACTGGAGAAATCTAGTACATTCGCATGTATACCAGTTGCGCTGCAGCTGGCACCAACTGGCCATCATTGTCACGACGATGATGTCATGGCGTCGCCCTTTGAATTGGCAGTTATGCCACTTCGTCAGTCTACAATCAACATTCACAGAGGAAACACCATCGGCCATCAATTTTCCTTCAACACGTGTATTAAAGCTGGCTCCAAGTTAACTTCTGCCTCTGTGATTCTGTCACCATACGACAGAGTTTTTTACCGGTACATTACACGTACTACGTAGAGCTATCAACAAACATTTCTGGTCCTTCGAGCCGGATCCAGTGCTCAATTGGATTTGAATCATCGCCGTCCAGTTCGCAGCACATCGACAACTGCCAGTCACCTCGACACCATCAAGGAACCAAAGAAGAAAAAGCAATGGAGAAACAAATCGCCACACAGTACGCGGCGCAGGGCCAAATGTCGCGAGCATTCGCCAACCTGAAGAAGCGAGGGCCATCAACGATAAGCGCCGTACAAACCCGCAGAGACAATCTACAGGGCAAGTGGAAAGAAATCCGTGACCGGCACGACAACATTCTGGAGCTGACGACGTCAGACACAAAGGACCACCGCTACTTCACGGAGGACTTCCTCGAGTCAGCTGAGGAGGTCTACCTGGAGGAGATGACAAAGTTCGCCGAAGAGCTTCATAGCCTCAACATGGAACCATCGACAACATCTAAGGCCGCGGCTGCAGTGGTGACGCCCCGCGCCAATCCCCGCAAGCTGCCTCCAGTGCAATTGCCAACATTTTCCGGAAAATACTCGGAGTGGCGGCCATTCAAGGACCTGTTCCAGGCGGTATTGACAGATCACCCTGATCTGACGGACGTCGAACGACTCTATTATTTGAAGTCGAGCCTCCGCGACGACGCCGCCCGGGCCATCAAAAACATCCCGGTCACGGAGGAGAATTACCAGCGAGCCTGGAACAAGCTGGTGGAATACTTCGACAATACTCGGGCACTGGTTCACTCTGCCTTGAGCACCCTCTTCCAGGTACAGGTCGTCGGAAAGGAATCGGCTGCCGGCTTGCGCCATCTCCGCGACACTACCAATGATGCAGTTGAAACTTTGGATGCGCTCGGCCGTCCCGTGACCACCTGGGATGACATACTGGTCTACCTAACAACACAGCGCATGGACCCCCGCACCGCCCGTGACTGGCAAACGGCACAAGGCAACACCAGCCAGCCACCCACGTACCACCAGCTCGATGACTTCCTGAAAACAAGGATCGAGGCTTTGGAATTCGTCGAGCTGCCCCGGACCGCCATCGACCAACCCCAGCGGAACAGACCCGGCCAGACGGAGCACACCACCAAAGCGCGCCTCTCAGTGCACACGGCCTCACCACCGGCCCAGAAGCTCCCCGCCCGCTGCTCGGTCTGCAGATCAAACCACTACATCGGATCGTGCGAGGGATTCCGGGCCCTTAGCCCGGAAGAGCGAAGGGCCCACGTCACCAAACAGGGCCTTTGCTTCAACTGCCTAGGAAGGCATTTACTTCGTGACTGTCCATCGACATCCACATGCCGGCAGTGCCAAGGGCGGCACGACACCTTGCTGCATACCACAACGACCACGACCAACCTGGATTCGGAAAGAGGCACAAGCCCCAAGCCTCAAGGCGGCCAGATCCCCGGGGTGTCATCTCACACGACCAGCGCCCCGCCTGCCCGGACAATCCTCCTGGCCACAGCACGCGTCCTCGTCCAGTCGGGCTCCCAACGCCGACTGGAGGCTCGGGCCCTACTGGACCCCTGTTCAGAGGCCACCTTTATATCGGAATCACTCGCCCAGCGACTGCACCTGCGCCGGCGCGCATCATTCATCCCAGTCCATGGAGTCGGGGGCGCCCGCTGCCAGACGGCAAAGGCCCTATCATCCGTCACCATACTGCCCCGGACCAAGAGCTCGCAAAGCTGGACAGTCAACGCGCTAATCCTGCCCCATCTGTCGGACTACGTGCCACCTCCACGATTCCTGCCAAGCGATATATCTATTGTGGCGGGCCTGGAGTTGGCAGACCCAGACGTCTCATCAGCACAAAACATAGACTTAATCATTGGTGCTGATGCCTACCCGGCGATCATCACCGCCGGCTTAAAGAAGTCCATCAACTCCGACGTGATCGCCCAGTCTACGCACCTTGGATGGATCCTAACGGGTGCAGCTGCCCGCGGCTCACGGCACACCAACACCAGCCGCCCTCTAACCAGTCACCAGATCAGTGTCGACCGCGAGCTGCGCGACCTCCTGGAGATGTTCTGGATTCAGGAGGAAGTTTCTCACCACCCAACCGCTTTGACTTTGGAGGAGCAAGCATGCGAGGCTCACTTCACCTCAACTACCAGACGCGACCAGCAAGGCCGCTACACATTACGACTGCCACTAAAGCCTAACTCGGCGGAGCTGGGGGATTCGGGCAGCGTCGCCCGCGCTGCATTTCGACGACTGGAGAGCAGGTTCCAGCGCCAGCCTCAGTTCCGCGATCTCTATAAGAAGTTCATGGATGAGTATCTCGAACTCGACCACATGACTCAAGTGGACACCACGAGTGCGGACACCCATGAACATGGATTCATTATCCCACACCATGGGGTGTTCAAGGCATCTGACCAAACACCCAAGATCCGCGTGGTGTTCAATGGTTCCGTCCAGCCGGAGACTGGAATCTCCATCAACGAGTGCCTCTATGTTGGACCCAAGCTCCAGAGTGACATTTTTGACGTCCTGTTGCGCTGGCGTGCGCCCCGATATGTCTTCTTTGCGGACATTGCGAAGAAGTACCGACAAATAAGGATTGATGAGCGGGATCGCCACTATCAGCAAATCCTGTGGAGACCGTCAACCACCGGCGACATTAAGGTCTACTCGCTAAACACGGTAACTTACGGACTCGCGAGCTCCCCGTATCAGGCAATACGCACGCTGAAGCAGTTGGCCCTCGACGAGGGCGCACGATTCCCCTTAGCAGCACAAGTGCTCATGAGAAACACATACGTGGATGACATCTTCGCTGGCTCGGACACTCTCACAGAGGCACAGCTACTGAAGCAGCAGCTCAGCGACCTACTGTCGGCGGGCGGCTTCCCCCTCAGCAAATGGACCTCCAACCACCCGTCGCTGCTCCCCTACCAACCAGACGAGCTCGGGACATGCCCCACTTGGCCCCCAGCTGACGCCCACTCAATTTTAGGAATCCAATGGCGACCCCAGGAAGACTGCTTCACATTCCATCTCCGAGACTCAACGGGCAACGCGACCCTCACCAAACGGGCGGCCCTCGCATTCATCGGCCGCCTCTACGACCCCCTGGGATGGATCTCCCCAGTCATGATAAGATTTAAAATATTCATGCAGGAACTGTGGCCCCTAGGACTAGGATGGGACGAACCCCTGCCCCCTTCCATGGAATCCAGGTGGCGCGAACTCGTCGGGGATCTACGGCAACTACCCGCACTCCGCATCCCTCGATGGACCGGCTGCGACAACACCCACCCAACAATGGAGCTCCACGGATTCGCCGACGCCTCCCAGGCCGCCTACGGCGCCGTCATCTACCTCAGGACATTTGGCGTCCCGTTGAAATCATCTTGCACCATCCTCGCTTCCAAGACCAAGGTGGCCCCGTTGAAGCAGGTATCCCTGCCACGTTTGGAGCTGTGTGCCGCGCTGCTGCTGACGCGCCTGATAAAGCGCGTCCTCACCGTCATGTCAACCCAGAACGCCCCAGTCCACCTCTGGTCAGACTCCACCGTCGTCATATCATGGATCCATGGTGCGCCGAGCCGATGGAAAACTTACGTTGCCAACCGGGTCTCGGAAATCCAGACGACTCTACCGGGCGCCCACTGGCATCACGTCGCCGACGTCCAGAATCCCGCCGACTTGGCGTCTCGCGGAGCATCAACGGACCAACTGCGCTCGCCGTCACTATGGATGGACGGCCCCGAGTTCCTCAAAGGCAACATACCATGGCCTTGCACCCACACCACCGTCCCGGAGGTGGACCTGGAATGCCGCCCCGCAACCAGCCACGTCATAAGCGCCCCACGAGAGGACAACGAGCTGCTGATGCGATACTCCCAGCTCCCCAGACTCCTCCGCGTGACGGCCAGATGCGTCGAATTTGCCCGGCGACTGCAGAAAAAATCCACGCCGGGGAGGAAGCCGCGCCCGGGCCCCAGCCCAAGCACTCCCAGCACTGCAAAGAGTCCACTTCCACCGGGAAATAGCATCGCTCACCAGAAACTCATCCGTCGCTAAGGACAGCCTGCTCATGCGCCTCAACCCGTTCCTTGACCCGAACGGACTTCTGCGTGTCGGGGGGAGACTGCGCCACTCCCTACTACACCCCGACGAAAGGCACCCCCTCATCCTCCCTTCCGCATCCTTTCTCTCACTGCTCCTCGCCCGAGATGCCCACGACAGGACCCTCCACGGTGGCACGCAACTGTCACTCAACCACCTACGGCAACGATTCTGGATTCTCCGAGGAGGACAACTGGTCAAGGGAGTAATCTTTCGCTGTCTCCGCTGCTGGCGACACTCATCCTCACCGACCCTTCAACTCATGGGGGACCTGCCGGCCACCCGGGTGCGGCCCACCAGGCCATTCCTACACAGCGGAGTCGACTACGCCGGGCCAATGGCCATCAGGTGCTCAAAGAGTGGAACCAGGAGCACGTTCAAGGGATACATCGCCGTGTTTGTATGCTTCGCCACCCGCGCGGTGCACCTGGAGGCCGCCTCCGGGTACTCAACAGAGGACTTCCTCCGGGTCTACCGCCGCTTCGTGGCTCGAAGAGGAATATGTGCAACACTGACCAGTGACTGCGGCACCAACTTCGTCGGCGCGGATAAAGAATTACGGGGGCTATTCGCCCAGGCAACAAGGCAAACCACCGAGATTGCCCACCTCCTCGCTAATGAGGGTACCGAGTGCCGATTCAACCCCCCATCAGCCCCTCACTTCGGGGGAATTTGGGAAGCCTCTGTAAAGCGAACCAAGTTCCACTTGAGGCGCGTTATCGGCGACGCAGTCCTGACCTTCGAAAAGCTCTCCACCCTGCTGGCCCAAGTGGAATCCTGCCTCAACTCGCGCCCCCTCCAGCCACTGAAGGATGACCCAACCGACCTGACAGCGCTCACACCCGGACACTTTCTTATTGGAGGCCCGACGTCGACCGTCCCGGAACCTTACACACTTCAACCCCCCATATCTCGGTTGTCGCGATCAAAGTTACTGCGGAACATGTACGAGCATTTCTGGTCGCGATGGTCCGCAGAATACCTCCAGGAACTACAACACAGGCCAAAGTGGCAGAGCCGTAACCCCAACGTCGCAGTGGGGCAACTGTGCGTGATCAGGACTGAGCTGGCACCCCCCCGCAAGTGGCACTTAGCGCGAATCCTTAAGGTGCACCCTGGCCAAGACGGACTCGTGAGAGTGGCAACGCTGCGGACTGCTGCGGGCACCCTAACGAGACCCGTGTCCAAACTAAGTATCCTCCCATTTGAAGGGGAGAGAGCATCGGACCAGCACCAATCAGCGGATGAACATCACCAACGCCAGCCGCACCCCCCCCCCACCCCCCCCCCCCCCCCCCCACCTTCGGGCATGATGATTCGCCAATGATTGGCGAAGGCGGGCGGAATGTTGCGGATTGGCAATTAAATGTGCTGGAATGTACTGGAGAAATCTAGTACATTCGCATGTATACCAGTTGCGCAGCTGCTGGCACCAACTGGCCATCATTGTCACCACGATGATGTCATGGCGTCGCCCTTTGAATTGGCAGTTATGCCATTTCGTCAGTCTACAATCAACATTCACAGAGGAAACACCATCGGCCATCAATTTTCCTTCAACACGTGTATTAAAGCTGGCTCCAAGTTAACTTCTGCCTTTGTGATTCTGTCACCATACGACAGAGTTTTTTACCGGTACATTACACGTACTACGTAGAGCTATCAACAAACAACTGACAAGTGAAGCACTACAGATCGTGCCCATCAAGCGGAAAAGTGTTAAATAATAAATTCCATCAGGATCCGCTAGGCAAAATGAAGTTGACGATGTGAAAACAAGTGAAGACGCGTTGGGGATAGAAGTGAACCTAGTGCCGTATGCCGGCGCACCATACTTCTTCCCCACAATATAATAATGCAGAATTCGATACTCAATTTCAAAAAGTCTCTAATTCGAAATTCGACTTCACATATCCCTACAAAATAAAATCAAAAGGAGTTAAATTACAACTTCTTGGAGGCAATTTAACGATTCCATATCTGTGAATTACAGACTCACTAAACTTTTCTCCCAATAAGTTCATAGTGACATTGGCAAAACGTGGTGCTGCACCAACTGGTTGGAAGTCCAATTTTGACCACGAGAAATGTGTTAATAATGATCAATAACCGTCATCATTCACTATTACTGCATCTCCAGGTGTATTTTCAGAAAAACAACGACCGACGATGCCATAAACTATACCGAGCAGTAACTTTTTTCTGGCTGCAAAGGCTGTTCATGAATCTGTCGTGGATTATTTTCACACCAAAAAGTATAATTTTATTTGTTTACAAAGCCATTTAACCAAGATTGGACTTCATTTAAAAAATGATTTTTTCTAAATCAGGATAAAATTCAAGTTGTTATAGAACCCAATCAGCAAAACCTTGGTAGTCAAGTGAAGTTAGTTCTTGAATTAAGACAATGTTCAAAGGATGTAAGCCCAAATCGTTTCCCAAAATACGCCAAGTGCTTGAAAATCCAATTTCTTGAAAACGATGTTCTCTTCGATGTTTTTTGTTTTTTTTTTATCCCGACATTTATTAACAATTCAATTACAGATTTTACTTAAGAACTCTTCCATGTTCTAGTCGGCCGATTCGCAACTTCTGAACACTGGCACCGCCAACACCAAACAAAAGTCGTTAAGTTTATTTTTACTTATCATTTACTTTTTTCAGAGAAATTAGACTAATTTACAATTCATTTAATTTATTTACGTGTTCGACATTAATTAATTAAGTTGCACTCTTAATATATCAAATATTTTCAACCTATCCCTTTCCCAAGGGGTCTTCCCTAGTACCTGGAAATCCTCCTTTGTCATCCCCATACATAAAAAGGGACCTAAAATGATATCAGCAACTACCGACCCATCGTCAAAATATCTCATATCCCCAAACTGTTCGAAGGGCTTCTTAACAATGCGTTATCTTTCAGTTGTAAATCCATCATCTCATCCAACCAGCATGGTTTCCTTTCGGGTAGGTCGACCACAACGAATCTGACCGAGTTCGCATCCCATACTCTCGGCACCTTAGAGAATGGCAACGAAGTCGATGTTATCACCACTGATTTCAGCAAGGCCTTTGACAAAATCTCCCATAATCTCATCCTTTTCAAGCCGTCCTCCCTAGGTTTCGAACCCCTATTGATCAAATGGTTATCTTCTTATTTGAAAGACCGATCCTACGGGGTCAAATTCAGATCCTCCCTTTCCGATCCTTTTTTCCCCACCTCAGGGGTTCCGCAAGGCAGTCATCTAGGCCCCCTCCTTTTTATCCTTACCATCAATGATGTCGACTCCGGTATTAAACACTCATCCATCTCCCTATAACACTAGAGCCTGAGCTCCGATATTAACATTTAATAATTGGTTATCAGAATTAATGGTTGGTTAGGTTAGTTATATTTTCTTTTATTCACGTCCCCGTTCGGGCGCCAAAATGTAACACTAGAGTGTAACCCCTAATGTTAACATTTAACATTTAGTTATCAGAATGTGAGATAATATAATTATTATATATTTTTATATCCTTTTATTATTAAAATGCAATACCTGAGCGTAACCCCAGATATTAACATTTATTAGTTCGTTATCGTAAAGTATGGGATTTGATTACTATTTTTGTTATCCTAGCTGTTGTATTGTTTGTTTTCAACATTTATGTTGCTTTCTATTGTACACCACTTAATATTTTAGTGTCAGAAGGTATTGAATTTGGTTGTTACTATGTTTCAGTTATTCTAGCTATTATTTGTTTACAACCTTTATGTTTTATCAATTGTTATATTTGATACTACTTACGTAGCTGGCACCCTGTGTAGGTTGAATCGATCCTTGGGCTGCTGATAAAATTGAATGACTTCCGGTTCAGTGGTCACACGATCGTTGAGCTGCTGATAAAATTGAATGGCTTCCCTTCTTTTGTTTTGATTAAAGAAAACACTTCTTATTTGACTGTCACACTTTATTTCTGAGTCAAATTGGGAATTTCCATCCCTTACACGTTTTCTTTAAATTTACCCTGTTAGTGACTTTATTTCAATAGCAAGAAGACCCGCTGTTCTTACGCACTGGGCCGCAGTCTTCTTGCTTGGATATTACTACACCACACTGCACTCTTAACACACTGCCATCTAATCTAACTGAAACAAGAGGCCCGCTGTACAAACGCTATGGCCGCGACCTCTTGTTCGATAGATCAGATCACTACACACTGCTACTTGCAACTCATTTTCAACCACTTTATATACCATTTTAATTTGCTAATAATGCAGATGATACATTTTTCCTGACCGAATGTGTAACCTATTTTGAGGCTATCGCCTGCCATTCGCAATTCGCAATTTTTAATGACCACTTAATTGCCTTTGCACAAAATGCGGCAGAATCAATTTAAATATTCATTCGATTTGCAGTAGCAATGACCGAACCAATTTCAGTGCATTGCTCTACGTGCAAATCATATCATACGTTTAATTTCGCCTTTTTGCTACGTTCGACACTTTCGCTGCGCTCAGCATTTCGTTGCCGTTGAACTACCGTCTTTGACAATACCGCCCGTGTCCCATATCGTGTATAACATCGTGTAAAAAACTTGAGCTTGCCGACCGTGAGCTTGTGAAAGATGATATGCTTGAGCGTTTATCGCTGCGTGCGTGGATGAATGAATTTAACGTTGAAGAATTGCGTTGTATGCAGAATGCTTGTGACGATTGAGTTTGTTTATGGTATGAAGTGGATAGGCGTTTATCGTGACATGATATGAATCAATTGGGTGGAAGGATTGCATTGTATGCGAATTGCTTGGGATAATTGTGGTTTGAGATTATGTTAAAATTGCTTATAATTGCGTGGGATAATTGTGGTTTGAGATTATGTTTAATTAATTGAATGAAGGTTTATTGTTTGAGGAGTGGCTTGAGATTATGTATAGTATTGTTGCACTATTTAAAAGGGGGGTGTGTGGCGATGTGTAACGTCCCTCTATGCGGACGACGCCAAACTACAAAACAATCATCTCTCCTCTCAACTCCTCACTTCTCCAATAGGACCTCGACAGCTTCTCAACTTGGTGCCGTAATAACTGCCTGGAACTCAATGTTGTCAAATGTCACTCCATTACCTTCTCCCACAAACGTCCACCCCCACCCCCACTTCCCTACTTCCTGCTAAACCAGCAGATTTCATACGTATCCTCAATACGTGACCTCGGAATCTTATTTGACAGGGAGCTCGGCTTCATCCCACATATCGATGATATCATTCTTAAGGCCAACTCCGCCCTAGGGTTTGTGAAACGCTGGTCTAAGGTATTCTCTAATCCCTACGTTTCCCGTTCCCTCTACATAGCCTTCGTCCGCCCACTTCTTGAATACGCCAGACAGGCCTGGTCTCCACACTGCTCGTCCCATATCCGCAGAATCGAGAGCGTGCAACGTCGTTTTCTGCGTTTTGCCCTCCGTGTACTGAACAGGGAGAATCCTCGGATTCTTCCCCCATACACAAGCCGGCTCCATCTGATGAACCTCAATGCACTTGAGGAGCGCAGAACTCTTGCCGATATCCTCTTCATCCGCCGTCTCCTCTCCGGCACAATCAACTGCCCTAGCTTGCTCTCCACCATCGCACTCAACACCAACCCCCGTAGCCTACGAAAGCCTCGACTCTTCCATCTGCCCTCCCACCACACTTCCTATGGCTGTAATGAACCCATTTCACGAATGCTAAGGCGGGCAAACTCTTACCCTACCTCCTTCGATTTCTACCTCACTCCTATTGCACTCAAACGTCGTCTCCTCTCTTTCCCCTTCTGACCTTGCCCCACCCACCACCTACACTCTTACTACCCGTACACATCCCTATCATAATCATCATCATCAACGGCACTACAACCGGGAACCGGTCTTGGCCTCATTTAGCAAGTCCTGGGGCTTGTTAAATTTTCCATAATGATTTGTTTTTTTTTCGGGCAAGGTCATTAGTCTTGCCCCGGAGGCTCCCCGACGAGGAATCGAACCCCGGTCTCCCGTGTGACAGGCAGCTATACTAACCACTATACTATCGAGGAGCCAATCAATGTATATTACCAAGAGAGTAATTAGGTACAATTTTCTTTTTTCGAGTCAGTGTTGACTTGACATCCCTATCATCCCGCCCCTTTATCCTACTACCCGGTCTTCGCCACCCCATCACGTACACCGCTACATTCCCACCATATCACCTTCATATTTATTCTAAATTAATTTTTGTATTCCCTAGTTTTTAAGTTAGTTCGTAGGTTTTCACTTTTAAATTCTTTTTAACGCTTGTACTAAGTGAAATAAACGATGCTCTCACTAAATTAAATTAAATTAAATTAAATTAAAAAATTAAATTAAATTAATCCAGGGTGTTACGCGTCACCGTGCTCATTGAATGGTTTGCAGCCAGGGGTATACCGGCTGTATTATAACGGCGCATCTCTCACACCAGGTCGAATCAGAGCAGTAAGCAGACCTTACCATATCAAAGAGGGGCTCTGCGATTCGCCTGACCGGGGACATCGCGCTGACGTCCGGACTACAGTCGCTAGCACGTCGAAGGCGCGTGGCTGATCTCTGCTGTTATTCGGAGATTCGTGGTATTGTTCCTCGAAATTCGATTTATATGCGCTCCACGAGACAATCCGATAGATTGCGTTTCATCTCTCGAGGGCGCGAACATCTCCGCGTCAGAGCTCGTTCCGTTATAGAGCTGTGGAATTCCCTCCTCACGTAAGAGTTTCCGGAGCGTTACAACATTAAACAGTTCAAAAAGCAGTTATTTAGTTGCATCTCGGGGAGCCGACGCGGCGCTATAGGTTCGCCTCTCCCGTGAGAAGTGTAATAAAAAAAAGTAAGAAATTTCGGGATTTCGTCGTCTCCTTTCTGTGGCCAGATATTTCTCCGATGTTAGCGCTCTCAAAGAGACAGTCACAGACCTCTTCGGATTATCCTCTTCGCCATGGACTCATTCTCCACTACAGAGGAAGAGAATAACCTTCTTTCACAAAATGGCAGGTATTTGCGCTCAGCAAGCGTCGAACGCAACTTCCACCAGCAACTGTATCTTGTTGATGGGCCGGGGGATGACATCAGGAACAAGGATGTCTCCTGGCATGCAGTGATGTTGGTTCCGTTGGCTGTAACAATTGCCAATTGAAAATGTGGTTAAAAGGAAATTATTTACCTTAATTCGTGATGTACGGAGGATGCGTTGCTCATTCATCCAGGTTAACACTCTCGGTCTATGTGGTGCGCCTCTGCAATCCAGATTCGTTCCTCACTCTGCGGGTAATTTCAACCGCTTCAATTCCCAGTGGACTCCAACCAAACACGAGCGAACGTCCCCGGGTAACTCGATTTGCACGAATTAACTCTAGATCTGAACATCTGTTCAGATGTTTCCGCGCTGGGAGCGAATGTCCTATATCACGAATGAGTAAGCGACCCAATTAAAAGACATGAAACTCAAGAACAACACTTCACTCTTTGATTTGTAATGTTAATCAGTTTTATTTAGTTTCATCATTAAGATCGTTGAGATTGAATTAGATTAAAATGTTTTACAATTACACACATAAACTGTCACGACGAGTAGCTACAGAAGAAGAAGGTTTGTTATTGGTTGCTTGACAACCAAATTCGATTATGTCAGCTAATTGCTGACATTTGTTATAGTGTTGGCAAGGGCAGCATTCCATTGCGACTTCACTGGCTGCATCCAGTGAATCCGCAACAGCAGGATAATAACTTTACTCTTCGTGTTATCCAATGCGGTGAAAAAAGTTATCAAATTTGAATTAGATATTTAAAGGACATCGTCCTCCTAAATATTCGCTAATGCGGACCCAGGACGTCTTATAGAAAGTTTTTACTTTACGAGAACAAGGTTTTCAAGGAACCTGTGGGTGGTTTTAGTTGAATGCTTGAGAATGCACAATGAAGGAAAGAATAAATAGGTTTGACTTTTCCGCGTGGCGTTTCAAGTGTTTGTAATGAAATGTTGTACACAACTTGAAGTGGACTGATACCTAGTTTTTATTGGCGTGAATCAAATTTTCAACGGAAACAATTTTAATTTACATAAAGTTTCATTCATAGAATACGATCAAATTAAATCTTCTAATTTCCAACCACAATCCTGGAATCAGGAAGGAAATTTTTCTCATACAAAAACCAATTTTCAATAAATGTGTTAGAAGTATTTTTCCAATTATTATTTAATATTATCAATAGAGTCACCCTAGCGTTCATTAGTTGAGAAAACTTAACATGTTTTATGGTCTATTATTATATATATTAAGTTACTGAATTAACTTACTGAATGATATAGGACTCTGCCTAAATCAATCTGACTCATGGAAGAGATACAATCCAAATTCCGAAGCATTAATAAATTGCAATACCTTATCGACTTTTCATGACGAATGGCCAGCATGTTATCAAATCGATTTCCACCGGCAATGGCTCAGTGCGTTTGAATAATTTTTATGTGTCACAAACCTTTTGATAAATACATTGAAAAATGTGCTGAAGATTTGTTAACGAAGCAACAGATAAGATAAAATGGGGATTTTAATATTAATGCGATCGCAGATTTGTCTATACCGCGGTGATGAGTGTTGGTTGTGAGTCGTGTCGGGAAAGAATTACAAGGGCTGCAGTAAGACCAGGAGGTGTTTAATATACTAAAACAAGAATATCCTTATTAGATTGTCCGCGCTCCAATCCTGACACAGCAGTCTACAATTACTCTAACGAAATAATGTTGGCCTTCATACTACTACTAATGTGCAATGTTTTACTCAAAACGGTAAACGCAAGTAAGTAATTTTAAAATAAAAACATTTGGTGAGAAAACCTAAAATAAAAATGTTAACTATAAATTGTCATCGTTATTATGTTTACCTTGGACGTATTTATTTTTGAAGAAGAACTCCCCCGGTGGCCCCAACGATGAAAAGGTCACCCTACTTGTGAGACCCTGTACACCCAGGTTCAATTGGATATTGAACAACAAAATTCCTATTTATTGCTGCAAAATTGTGACCTGCCACTGAAATTAATTCCAGGTGATTTTAGCTGGTACTCCATTTTAGTTTGTTCAAAGAAAGAATAACTTGAGACCAGCCCACACTTTAAAGTATTTACATTTCATCTTCTTATTTTATTATCTATGTATTCTTATTTATATCCTAGTGAATAAGTTCCAAATATAAATTCAAAAATTTCAGTGACTTACTCACCGAATAGACTATAGTATTTAGTGAAACAGTTATGAACGTGATTCGAACCCATCCTATAAAAATGTTACCGAAGCAGTGATAATCAGACCGCGGCCACGTGTATACGAAGATGTTTCAACATACGACGTGATTGTCACCCTATTGCTCTGGTATATGGCTCTGATAGTTTTTTTTTTTCAATTCTCTTTTAGTTTTGCGATAGTCACTACGGTTGCATGTGTTGGAATTGTCACGAGTCCTTAAAAACCTGTTTTTTTTTATTCGTAATCTGCATACATTAAATGGTACATCCATTTTTTTTTATTTAGTTCGGTTTGGTTTTATTAATGTAGGATGACTTACCTCACCTAACGTAAAACTAAGACTTGTTGAAAGGGCCAAGGAATGCAGATTAGGAAGAGAGGGAAGGAATATGAATTTTAGGACCAAACCAGTTATGGGTGAATTCGAAAAAGGTTGGTTTTGATATAACCTATCAAGTGAGTGAGAGGAGAAAATGTAGGAGGGCTGAAAAGGAGAATACAGTTGAAAACAGATGCGTAATCCACATTACGCGAGAGAAATAAATAATTGAAAAACATATCTACCACATTGCTGCGTTTCTCAAGAGTGTCCAAGTAAGTTTTTATAGTGAGCGCGGATTGTTCGACAGAAGATCTCTATAAGCAAATCAAAGAGAACCATGTAAAGAAATAAACGCACAGTCGTCATAACCTGAGATAGATCAATCAAGATGTTATTTGTTATACTTCCGTATTTCTCAACGATCATCAAATTAATGGGTTTCGGGGAGTCTTCATAAGGAAGCATGGCAGACCCCTAAGAACAAATCGAACAAAACGGTGTAAAGAAATAAATGCACAATCGGCAAATCATCTGAAATGAAAATAATATCTGCTATATCCGTGTTTCTCAAGGCCTTTCAAGTTAATAGGTTTCGGCCAATTTTTAAAGGGAGGGAAAATAAAGTGATGGTTCCTGGAAAGACTTCAAATAGAAAATCAATGAAAGTGGTTGTTAATCTGCTTTTCTATTGATTCCTCAAGGGGATGGTATTAAAGAATCCCTGCCTTGACCAGAGGATACGGTGAACCAAGGGAGACCGCCGGTTCTACGTTCCGCAGTTTCTTTACCGATTTACCTAGGTCTCTAGAATTTTGAACCTTTCCTTACCACTGGGGGAGGGAAGCGGATTCGTCATTCGTGAAAAGTAATAAATTTAATTAAAAGTCCGTTGAGTGCCCCTTACCACGAGTGTGGGAAAGCGATTCGATGTACCTGAAAACCAATAAAATAAAGTGACTCCAGAAGATTATCTTATCGAGTGAAGTTTATTCGTTCTTACAGCCTATATTTACCAATTGTCCTTATCCTCGTTTATTATTCTACCCGTACAATAATGATGTATGTGTTAAATGCAAAAATCATGCGGTTGGCTTGGTTTCACTGGAATCGTTTTATTATGGTGCACTGCTAGTTTATCCTTCGTTGTCCTCACACACACACAGATAATTGCATGAGCCCTTCGCTGGCGACTCATGATCATTAGTATCTGCGGTTCAACATGAAGGCAAGTCCTTTTTTGCGGTCGTGATTGTCGGCAGCTGTGATCTATAGTTGGGTGTGGCGTCGAGTCTATGATAATGCACGAAGGCAATGTCATGTGTCGTTAGTTGACTATGTGGCATTTGTGTGCCTGTAGCATATCTCATTTATTGATGAGGATGTCGACATGAATCCTTTGTTGATTAGTGGATGCTTATAGACTTTAACTAGGGTATTGAATGTTGTTGATTTTGGTTAGTTGAATACGCACAAAGGCGGCACAAAAACTGGGACTGCACATTAATGAGGGGAAAACTAAGTACATGGTGGTAACTTCTGCCAAGAGAAGACCTAACTTTGGTCAAACTATCAGGGTAGTGGAGCACGAATTTGGGGTAGTGCAATCCTTTAACTACCTTGGGTCAATAGTATCAGCTGATAACAATATGGAAGAAGAAATACGCGAACGGTTGATCAAATCCAACAAACCCTACTATGGTCTATCAACGCTCTTTAAATACCAAAATGTATCCAGAATATCCAAGCTGCTACTGTACAAGACCATGGTCTTACCAGTACTCATGTATGGATTCGAGACCTGGGTACTCAATAAAACACACTCTGAATTCTTAGCCGCGTTCAAGAGGAAGGTCTTAAGAAGAATTGTTGGCCTTCTCGATTAATTTCATTGAGCCTGATTTGATTATCTTTATTAGGATCTCTTCGTTGGAGATCCTCGCGGTTCGATGATCTACGTTGGCACTCAATCCTTCGACTTTCCTCTGCGACTCTTCGATATAGACACCTCTATATGGCTATTCAATAAAGACTATCAAATCAGGGTCAATGAAATTAATCGAGAAGGCCGAGTCGTACGTGTGCTGAAATTCAAAACAAGTAACTTGTGTCCTGTAGTGTGTCTTAACCGTGTTGAACAGTAACGGAGTAACGTGCGTTTTCTTTCGGGTGTGGTAACTACCATTGTAACAATAAGACAGTTCCTTAACATGTGGAGTTAGATACCGTGAAACTAGATTTAATTTATACTCTAGTCAATAAGTGTAAAGACAAGGCAGACGAAATAATAAAAGTCACCATACAAATAAACAAACAGTTTTCGTGTTTCATGGTGCTGTTCGCTTCGTATTGTTACGTGTTAGCAGTGTTCGGCGGAACGCTGCACCCAAAACCTTCAACCGAAGGACGACAAACTTTCGCCAAAGTGTCAACCTACAAACCTACAAATACCTTTGCCAAACTGGTGACCCCGACGTGATCTGTACATACAGAATACACTTTCCCATAGTAAACAGAACTTCACACACGATCACGACTTCCGCATAGAGGACAGGCACACTCGCCTGCTCCGACGTTCTCTCGTTCGCTCCGTCGTTCGCACACGAAATTGAACGTAACGAAGTTACCGAGGAGACAGTAGTGTGGCGTCTCTAACAGATACACACACAAATACACAAGCAAAATAGTGAAGAACACCGAACAAAAATCGAATAAGAAAATACATCAAAGCCGTATACCATAGCGATAACAAAACAATTCCACATCAGTGGAATATACTTGAGTTTAAAAATCGAATTCAAAACACGGTCGATAGCCTGACGTGTTACGCTTAGGTTCAATTTTTGGTGATTCTAACTGTCATAGCGTCAGTTCGAATCACACGTTCTTCACTATCAATCCCAAACGCTATAAGCCTGCCCGAAAAGTCCTTTGTGGCAGGATGTATGGAATGTATAGTTGGGTGTGGCGCAATACGCGCGGCAGACCTTGTCTGCGACGGGGGGATGGCGTAGACCAGGACGACCAGAGCCTGGGAGTGCCAAACTGGTTGATATCGGCTCAAAATCGGGACCGGTGGAGAGATTTGTTAAATAAGGCCAAGACCGGATCCCGTTTGTAGTGCCGATGATGATGATTATGATAATGATGATGATGATGAATACGTAGAAAAAGGGACAACCCTTGACCGTGACAGCATAAACAAATGTAATATAGAAATGTTGCTTTGGGGTTGGATAATATTTAATAACCCATGTAATGACTTAATTTGAAAGATTATCTCATCTAAATGGATTAAGCATTCACAAAGACGGTATTTATTAATTGATAGGGAATTTTTCAAATACTGTTTCAGCAAAAGGCTGATTGCCGAAATCTGCCGAATGCTGAGAAATATCCAGGGCTACAACACAGAAAAGCCGTCTATTCCGCAGGGATTCATAAACTGCCTGAGATAACAATTTCGACGATTGCTAAATTCAGTCGAATGCTTCGGAGACATCTAATGCGACAACCCAGGTAAGCAGTTTCTTGTCCATTCAATAAAGAATTCACCAGCTCCATGAAACTACAATACTAAGACTAGTGGGCAAACTCTGTCTAATACTTGAAGATATCAAGTGCGACAACCCAGGAAAGCGTTTTCATGCCCAATGAATGAGAGATTCGCCAGTTCTATAAGATTACAATTTCGAAAACATGACTGATTGATGGAGTGTTTTGGAGATATCTAATGTGACTACCTTACTTTCGTCGAAATGAAACATCGAATAACACCATTTTTCAGCAAATCATCATCATCATCATCATCATCATCGGCACTACAATCGGGATCCGGTCTTAGCCTTATTTAACAAGGCTCGAGACTTGTTAAATTTTCCATAATAATTTATTTTTACGGGCAAGGTTATTAGCCTTTTCAGCAAATACGCTATTAAATACACAAAAACCATATTTGCGTTCACTAAGGCAATTAAATATTTCAAGGTATTTTGAGAGTTGGCCGTTGATCAATGGCCTCATAACTTTCAATAAATCACAAGTTGATTCTACAGCGCTTGGGACGATATTAAAAACCAATTCGGTTACATGAATAGGTAGAAAGTTGGTCCACCCTTGACCACGACGGCGTGCCTACAAATGTAATATATAAAAATGTTACTTTTGGGTTGGATAATATTTTGGCCCAGAAATTTATAAGCCGTATAATGACTTAACTTTAAAGATTATCCCATCTAAATAGAGTAAGCACTCGAAAAGACGGTCTTTATTGATGGGGGATTTGTTAACAACATTTTCAAAGAAGGGCTGATTATCGAACTCTGCCAGATGCTGAAAAAAAACCCGGCGACACCCCTTCAATCTTCCACTTCTGCACATTTTGGACGCTCGCAGAATGGCATGCCCGTATCAAGAAACTCGATCATTCCAACCAAGTAGTTACATCTTATTTGTTATAGGGCGCATCCATATCCGCAAACTCCGATCGGATTTCTGAATTCTTTCTGAAAAATTACAGGGTTTCCTTAATAGAATGCCACTCGCTATCCGTCTCCAAGAACAGACCCAGTTTCCGCATAGTCCTCCACTTCAGATGATTTTCCACCGGAACAACAACGGGTACCTAAGGATCGACAAATTGACTATATAGAATAGCAAACCCAACAAACCAACTAATCATCTGCCCTCTCTATCTTAAACCATAGTAGCTGATAACAACCATAATCTCCCACATCACCACTTCGCTCCCTAGAACCTTCGTTGCACCGCACGTCCCAATCATAACCCGTCCTATAAAATCCCATCCTAAGTCAAACTATACTCATACTCCTTTCCCTAAATCTTACCACACTCGCACTCCTCTGTAATATCAAAGATTACTCGCCTCGCCGTTAAGCGTTAAGTTGCGTATCCCGATATCAACATAAATATATTACCGTTATCTATTTGGCACCGACAGTATCCTACCGGCTACCCCAAATTGTAATATTATCTAACTTAGTATTACCTGATTGGACGTGGGCGGTCCGGCTTTGCTGTTCCGGGTTCCAAGTGTTTAACACTGAATAAAAAGCCCGCTGTAGCGTTTCAAGGCTGCAATCTTTTACCCTGACCGATTAACTTTCAATTATTTGCTCAGAGTAAAGTGCCCACTGTACTTACGCGAGGCTACGACCATTTACTCCGTTCGATTATCTCCCTCTTCTATTCTGTTGCAACCACTCTTTGTATACCCAAATTAAGAGTGTAAAAACGCAAACAATGCATCCTTAATTGGCCTTCGGCCTGAACGTATGACCCATATTGAGTCCCATTGCATAACACGAGTCGTCCGCATTGCTTAATTACTATCGCCACTTGATTGGCACATTTAAGGTACAGCGGGTTTGGCTCAAGCAATTGTATTGATTTTTCCACTTGATCGAAGCATTTCAAGTCAAATAGTCCACGTTCACGCCATTCACATCGTTCAATCGATTGGCGTTTCGTCACTATGTCTTTCCTTTCGCAGATCTCAGCAATTCTATGGCAACTCCGTTAAACGGTGCGCCAATTGCCTTGGAAGACGCCGGAGGCTCGGATACGACGCAAAAAATGCATTTGCAATACGATAGCGTGTGAAAATGTTTCGTGCCTAGTGCAGTGTCTGTTTCATGCATTTGACATTTGAAGGCTTGTGAAAATGTCTCACGCTGGGTGCAGCGCTTGCAATTGTATAGCCAATAGACAATGGGTTATTGGGTGCGCAATTAATGAAATGAGTTAATTGATTGTGGGAAGAATTAAATTGGCTGGGTAATTGCATCGTGTGCGTTAATTAGTTAACGAGTTCTGTAGATTATGCAATGGGATTTATGTAGCGTTTTACTGTCTGAGTTTTAACACAAGAAGTTTCTGTTTTTTTGTGTTAGTTTTAACACAAGAAGTTTCTGTTTTACTGTCTGATGTTTTAACACAAGAAGTTCCTGTTTTGCTCTCTAAGTTTTAACACAAAAAGAATCTGTCTTACTGTCTGAGTTTTAACACAAGAAGTTTCGTCTGTTCAATGAGTTTTTATTTAATATTCAAAAAATCGAAACACCAGACTAGTACAATTAGTTCAATTTATAAACTACCGTCGTTGATTTAGGTACCGCGTGTTGTGCAGTGTCCTTACTTTCTGCAGTCTTCACATCGAATCTCCGTATCGATTTCTTAATCTCGACTGATGCAAAACCACCGATTTTTTTTTCTTGTGCTCATCCACTGTTATTCAGCTGAAAAATTAATATCATACGATGGAACTGTGGGTGTTTATACTTGGGCGTCAACACGGACGCGGATTCAATATAAACACCACCTACGTTTTGCTCAAAGTTGTCCACCGACCAATAAGGAATAGTAAAATAAAAAACGCGCCGACAATGTTGCTGTTGATTAAAGTTCTCTTTATTTTTCGGAACGATGAAGGGTTCTTGGCGAACACTCTATTTGAAAATTACATAAATGTACGGAAGGTCCTTTGTTAACACTTATTCGAAAATTAGATAAACGGACTGACTGCACTCAACGCGTGCGAACACTTACGATGTGTAAATCTGACTCCTCGATGCAACTCACATCCATCAGATCCAATGGCCGTGAATTGCATCGATAGGGGAGGAGCAAAACGGATCCACTTGACTGTAGCCAATGGTGATCGCGTAAAAAGGGTATGAGAGAGAATTTCCATCGCTGTGTAGGGCAGGCTCGATGCCCTGCGATGGAGACGATGATCGGCGGACCCCTGATTACACAAATCCACGATCATCAGGGGCTGCGACGATATACCCATACATCGTTGATGATGTATGCCAGGGAACGAAATAGATTTTTGTTTCAAAGTAAACAAAAACGCTATTTCACAGGTCAAATGGTGGCACGCATAATGTACATGATGTGCCTATGTTACAAAGGGGTCGTCATTGTATTTGCTTAAGATTCCGTGGAAATACCGATGTAGGCAACATCTACTGGTGTCAACAGCTCGACCAGAGATTGGGAATCTGTTTATAATTAGCCGAATGGCTCTGAAGCAGTATGGAGGAAATTGGTCCTGGACGTTAAGGCCAAAGAAAACTCGACGACGGTGGCTATGGATTGTTTGTTCGGGATGATGGGTCTTCGTGGGACATGAACGTGAGTAAATAAACGATCACGCTCATGCTCAAATCAAATGCACGGATGGGTAATGGTTAGGGAATTGGTGGCACTAAAGCGGACCTTCGGGTAGGATAAGATATAGGATTAAGTAGGTATATCGATTGCAGCTGTGTCCGCAATACGCTGGCCAGCGTTTGTTTATCGGTAATTGAAGACAAGCTGAGCCGATAGGCGATGAACTGGTTCATGGAGTATGAACCAGGAAAGTTCAGCATGTATGTATGCCGTCGGGTAGGTTTTCCTTTCAGGTATGATGCTGCAGGGGAGCTTACGCTGCCCCTAATTGCAGGTAAGTACCAAGGCTTTGTATGGGAAGAGGAAGGTGGTTAATTTAAAGAGGATGGGTGGTTCGTTGGGAATGCTTTAAAGAACCACCACAGAACCGTTATCGTATGATATTTTTAACTGCGATGATTGATTTCGATTTTTTTTAACATACTGTGTTTATTTGACCAATAATCAATTTTTACATTAAGTACTACAGCTAACTTATAATTCTAGTGATTCAATTGTTAAAATGTATATATTACACATTTTTCAAACATAACTGAATGTGTGAATAACTATTTGAGTATTATAGGTTTTAATATGAACAGTTTTCCTGGAAAAGGTCAGGAAACCAGGGTTTTTATTTTTTTATTTAATCTAATCTAATACATAACTTAACTCTAACTTATTCTGTAATGTGAGTTGGGGAATACAGGGATTGATGGTTATGGAGTGAGTGCAGTAACACTTTCCAGTTGTTCGTTAAAACGCAGAATGTTGGAGAATGGTTGTATGTTACAGTATTTGAACTGATTGGGTGCCAGCTCGGTGTTATGGTACACTACCTCGTTGGAGTTATTAACCAATCTTCTAGAGATGAAGAGAGTTCTGGTGTGGAGACAATTCAGATAGTGAGCCCTGTCATCTAGAGGAGTTGGTAGTAGTGGGATTGAGATTTTTTGCGAGGTTTTCAATAAATTTGATAGACAGGTCTAGGAAGCGTCTATCGGGACGGTCAATATTAGCGCCATTGGATAGCAAGCTGTTCCTCGATAATATAGTGGTTAGTATACCCGCCTGTCACGCGGAAGACCGGGGTTCAATTCCCCGTCGGGGAGCCTCTAGCGCAAGACTAATGACCTTACCCGGAAAAAACAAATCATTATGGAAAATTTAACAAGCCTCAGGACTTGCTAAATAAGGCCAACACCGGTCCCCGGTTGTAGTGCCGATGATGATGATGATAGCAAGCTGTTATTGTAATATTTGTAAGAGTTGGGTTGTCAGTTTAGACCAGTGACCAGCCTGAAGCATTTCCTTTCGAAAGTGCGTAGCTTCTCAATTTGGCCTGGTGTTGTATGATACCACAGTGGACACGCATATGTGAGTGTGGGTCTGATTATTTGGTTATAGATGAGTAGTTTGACTTTGTGGGAGAGACCGTTAGGTTTCCACATCACTCTTCTACAGAGATTCTGTTGTATTGTGGCTTTACGTAAAGTATTTTGAATGTGGATGGAGAATGAAAGGTCATTGGAAAAGGTTATTCCCAGATATTTTAAAGTTTTGGAAGGTTTTATCTGGGTGTTATTTAGTTTCAGTCTAATTTTGTTGTGGGTGCGCCTTGTGTAGTTTATGCAGTGCTCATGTTTACCCTTAAACACTATAAGTTGGGTTTTATCAGGATTTAGGCGAATTTTCCATTTATTGAAGTATGTTGATCGATTTGGCAGGAAGTTATTAATGGAGTTTCTTGCCTCTTTTACAAACTTGCTGCTGGAGTAGACTATGGTGCCATCAGCGTAATTCAACATTACGGTAGTGGGTAATTGAGGCTGCGGTATGTCTGAAGTATAGAGGAGGTATAATAGTGGTACAAGAATTGTCGACTTTTTGTTGTTGCGTGATGATATAAATTCAGATGATTCGCCTGCTGTTAGGAATGACGCATTATCCGAGCGTTTGGAAGTAGTCCAACCTTTAATTTTCAGTTCCGGACAGATCCTGAATATTTCTACTGCAAGTTCCTCATTGATCCACGTTGAATCAATAAGTCTTATGATAAAAGTCGCTGGTGTCAACGGTGCATGTTGAAAAGTGAAAAATGCTTGCTTATGTTGCGCAAGTTTTTCTATCGCTTTGTTGTGATCCATTAAAGTGGTTGTTGTGATGGAAGTCGAAGCTCCTCTTGTGTTTGTGGTGAAATTCCGGTGGCCTAAAGTACTTTCGAGCATCGAGCATATAGATGGGGTGATCTTATATTTTTGGCGTGTGTATTAGTCATTTAATTCTCGGCTGTCTTCTTTTTGACGTGACAACGTCTTATAAATCGGTATACCTTAGGAGGCATTCGGAAAAAAGTTTGTAGCGTTACGATAACGATAACCGATAACGCACGAGCCGCAGTGAGCGAGAGCGCGACTCTCTTAATTGCTCCTAAGTCAAATGCAGAGAGACAACGGGAATACAGACAGCGCCTTGCACTGTCGAGAACAGCTGTACAGGTTGAAAGTGTAAAGACAAAAAATACACAGAGACAACGCGAATACAGGCAGTGCCTTGCAGCATTAAATAAATCGGATATAGCTCAGAGAAAATTGTCTGTTCATAGTGGTTTCGCAGCGGCGAGTTCAAACAACGTTCAAGAACTACAGGTTGTAAACCTACAACAGCCTTCAGCAGCAGAACCCGTGTATTTTACAATACAGCCAGTTATATCGGCGCAAGAGGTATGGGACATGAAATGGAACAAATCGATATCAAGATTTAAATTGATATTTCTTGACAATGACTTTGGGTATGCTTGCTCTGTTTACGATAGACTTTGGTTTGAACGCGATTTAAAACCGAGCACAGTGCAACAGATGAACGTAATTTCGGACTGGCACACAAAAGAAAATCGACAACTGTGTCCTGACGAATACACAGTAGTTTGCACTACTTGTAAATTTTCGTTAAGCAAACCAAAATTAATTCCTACACTTGGAGGCATTCGGAAAAAAAAACACTTTAATTTTGATTTAATAACTTGTATATTCAATGTTACATATTTAGGATACGTTGTCACGAATATAACCATTTTTTTTTTTTTTTTGGGGAGATGGTGTTTCGGAAGAGAATAATTGTTACTTTGGATATGATGGGGCTAGTCCGGGGTGTTGAGCAGGCGTTTCTTCCATGCAAACGTCATCTCTGTTTTTAGTGGTTGTTTTTAAGGAGTGAATTTGCTCCTGGAGTTGTTTTATCTGGAGTCGAAGTGTATTGATGTATTCCACGACTTCCAGATACTTTTTTCGGTAGTCCATAGCTTGTGTGCCCATAGTTGTCGGTTTCCTTGTTGCGCTAAATTGATCTCGAGTTTATCTGAGATATCATCGACGGTATCATAACTGGGCACTTATGTCCGCCAGTTCGAATTTATGTTTTATATTTTATGTGTGAAAAATGTAAAAATTTAATTACATGTTTTATGTTTTAATTGTTTTTTTTTTTTTTTTTTTTTTTTTTTTTTAGACTTCTCTCGGGAGAGTCGAACCTATAGCGTCGAGTGGGCGCCCCGACATGCCATCAAATAACTGTTGCAGTGATTTTTGAACAGTTGCAGGTTGTAACGCTCGGGGAACCCTCGCGTGGGAAGGCAGTTCCACAGCTTCCCCGCTCTGTAACGGAACGAGTTCTGATACAGGGATGTTCGCGCCGTCGGGAGATGAACCACAAACGGGTGCGATCCGTCGGATTGTCTTGTGGAGCGCATATAAAAATGTAATATGTGTTTATTTTATGTTTTAATTTTATGTATGCAAAAAGTAAAAATGTAAATTGCAATTTTAAGTTTTAATTTAAACATGCGAGCATGTTTCTCACCGGTATAAAGGTGGTTGTGGAATTACTATGTAACACTAGTAACAGATGAACTCCTCGAAACGAGTCATGTGCATTTTCTAGTAAGACACCTGTTGAAAGATCCCGGGACTTTTCAGCTCATATACTATATATATTTGTATCTTTTTTTTCGCAAAATAAATGCGTATTTTAAACTAAAAACAAACAAAAAAGTGGCAATGACTTCGTTCTCTTATTTCGTAAGAAACTAAATTTCCATTATACTACACAGGGGATATTGATGATATTTCATCCCAAGAAAAGAGGGCGAACAAAAATATAGGAAAATATTAACACAACGACATTTATGGCACAGACAACTGCTGGAAAAGAAATGGGAATACGGAGAGACGGTTCACCAACTGTTCGTTGACTTCAAAAAAGCCTACGACTCAGTCGCACTCGACCATATTCTAGTTGAGCTGGGAGTCCCAAAAAAATATGCCGCCCTCATACAAATTTGCATGAACGAAAACAAAGGGCGAGTCAGAATAGAAAACCACATCTCAGAACCATTTGAAATCCGGGACGGACTAAAGCAGGGAGATGGTCTATCACCGTGTCTCTTTAACCTTGTGCTCGAGTATGTCATCAGAAAAGTACAAGACGACAACATGGCCGGAACATTCCTGAACGGGGTCACACAAGTGCTCGCATATGCGGATGACATCGCCGTTCTGGGCGATAATCTAGAGACTGTTAGTAAAAACTGTGAAATCATCATGCAAGCGGCAGAAGAGGTGGGCCTAGATATAAATCAAGACAAAACAAAATACATGATTACGGCGAGAGCAGGTGGACCTCAGATAACACATATAAACGTCAGAGGTAAGATATTTGAAAAAGTTGAAGAATTTAAATATCTGGGAACGATACTGACGGCCAGTAATGAAATGTCGAAGGAAATTAACAAGAGACTGCATTCCGGCAACGCGAGTTGGCATGCAGTCAGTAAACTGCTGAAATCCAGACTGCTATCACGTAACATAAAGATCCGTGTCTAAAGAACCATAATCATGCCGATTGTTCTATATGGATGCGAAACATGGGCTCTCACAAAACGGGAAGAAAACAAATTCCGCGTATTCGAGAATAAAGTTTTGAGCGGCATCTTTGGAGGTAAATATGACGAGGAGGCAGGACAGTGGAGGAGACTCCATAACCACGAATTGGAAGAGCTATATCGCAAACCTACAATAGTGAGAGTAATCAAGTCGCGAAGATTAAGATGGGCCGGACACGTGGCGCGAATGGGGAACGATAGGACCGTGCATAGAATTCTTGACGGTAGACCAACGGGAAAGAGACCGGTAGGACGGCCGCGACGGAGATGGGAGGACAATGTTAGGTTTGACCTCGAGGAGATCGGATCGAATGGTCAAGTGTGGAAAGAGAGTGCCCGGGACAGGGAACGATGGCGAAGCCGAGTCGGTGAGGTCATGAACTTCCGGGTTCTTACAGGCCAATAAATAATAATAATAACATTTATGGCACACTTCTAGTTTTAAAAATGTAAAACTAAAAAACTTACGTTTAAGGTATATCCCAATCAAACGAAGAAGTCCAAGGATAGGCATAATAAAACTGACTTAATGGAGGTTCTATTGAGTCAGAAATTAAATATTCCTCTGTTATACTTCTTGGAAAAATTTTTAAAAACATGGTTCTCTGATACCCTTAATATGTCAAATATATATTTACAAAGTATATAACCCATTGAAGCCATTAAAAATAATTACTTATAGCATCAGATGTTGACCCTCGTATCATAGGAGGTGCTCCAATTGACATAACCGCTGCGCCATATCAAGTGTCCGTGCGCCTGAAATACCGTGAGTCTCAAAGATACGGCACCGGTCATATTTGCGGAGGATCAGTTATATCCCAACGAGTTGTTCTCACAGCCGCTCATTGTATTGCCAAGCAAGTAGTCTCATTTATTTATTACTTTTCATCAAATATTAATTTTAACGTATTTTCTCCTCAGTGTAAATGTAAATCCAATGACTTACCGCTCAGCTGATGAGTACGTTCTTGTTATGGGTGACACTTTCCTGCTTATTAAAACCGCCAACACTTTGGAGTTTGGTGTTCAAGAAATAGTCCACAATCCTAACTTTAACATCAAAACCTTGATATGGGATCTAGCCCTTATGTTAATCGACGGTTCAATTCCGAACAACTATCCCACGGTTAAGGCGATTGCATTGAATAGTGTCACTTTAAAACCCGCCGAAGATTGTCTCATATCTGGTTGGGGTAAAATCAACGATGTATGATAAAGCATTATACTATGTATTAATTTTAAACTATATTAATTGTACGTTATATTTTCAGATCGATGTTTCGAATACACTTATGGAAGCCACAGTTCCGATCGTCAGCTACAACAATTGTGACATTAGCTACAACAATATACCAACGAGTATGATATGTGCTGGTTACTTGGCAACGGGTGGTGTTGACGCCTGCCAAGGTGATTCAGGAGGTCCTTTAGTTTGTAACAACAAATTGGCTGGAATCGTTTCCTGGGGATTTGAATGCGCTAAGGCTGGTTATCCTGGAGTCTATACAAATGTTTCATATTACAGAGGATGGATCGAAAGTACAAATCAAACCTTTAACTACAGCTACTTTAAAGGACATGCAACTGCGATGGGTCCTCAAACCTCGCTTGTTGGTTTTACGATCCTAATAATAGTGTGGCATCAAAGTTGAATTCGTAAATTAAATAATGAAATAAACAACAAACTCGTGCTGCATACATTTGCTCTCTAGGAAACACTGAGCCTACTCATTTTCGTTGTTGTGAAAATGTTTGTTTTAATTTTGATTGTTTCCAGGCACTAATAAATGTTTTCATTAAATAAGTTGATACAGTTTGCTGTTTAATTGCTAAAATGCCAAATATATATTTAATAACGTAAAAAAAGTTACAATTTGCACTATAAGATTATCAAAACGGCATTTAAAGGTTGTAACCTATTTCACTAATAACAAAAAATGCAGTCCACAGTTTATACGACTGAAGATTACCTTGAAAGAAGTTAGTATGCTTCCCAGAAATATAATTACCTCCCTTCTCTTTCAATAAAATTCCTGTTCCGGGTACAAATGTGCTGTGAGCGAATCTTACCATTACTAAAGTTAAACGTTCGTAAGGGACATTGCGAAAAACTCAACGATCCTTTGGAATACACAGGCTTTTAGAGTATTCAATTAAATGTTGACGTTACCAAATCCTGTTGTATATTGCTATACATCATTTAATTTTATTTATTTATATTTATTACTTACTTTGTTTTCCCAACCACCTTTGGTTCTTGGCCGGAGTTTATTTTTAAAAGAGAGGCCTTTCTGTTAGTGTTGGTTTATCTAATACTGTATACTGCACACGCTTAGGCTGTCTGCTTCTAATTCATTCTTGCCTACAACGGAACTCCCTATTTATACCCAAAATCAAAACAGAATTTCAAATTCCTTCCCATGATTCATTTCTCACCTTGAGACAGCCACCTGATGCCAGTCCCAGTCGAAGACCATACCAACGACGACGGGAACTGCAAGGTTGCAATTTTGCCGCCATTCACCCTGAGGTGGCAACCTTACGCTTACTTTGGCTGCAGCTCCACCCCAAGGCCATGGGAAAATTTCGATTCAAGGTGATGCGAATGCAGAGCAAAGTCACAGATTGCTTTCAACCCCGCGAAGGCCAGGACGATCCTTGTCCCTGTTCAATCCAAGTTGACATACAGTCTCCGCGTGACACCTCTGGATAGCTACTTTGGCACCCGCCAAGTAGTGAACCAATGCATGCAATGACATCCTGAGAAAGGTTGGCGCAAGGCTAATAACCAGGCCCGTAAAAATGAATTATTATGGCAAATTTACCGAGCCTCGGTTATGGACCGGATACAGGACGCCGAGCACGAAAACGAAAATGTCTAAACGATTTAAGAATTTTTTCATTGAACGTCCGCCCACTATACAGAGCTCGAGCTGCACAGCAGCTAGCCGATGCCCTGTCTGAATATAGGGCTGACATAACAGCATTACAAGAAATAAGATGGACGGGGAGTGGTGTTATTCAAAGAAACGAGTATGACATTTATTACAGCTGTCATGCAAAACACCATGTGTTCGGGGTAGGCGTTCTAGTCAGCCAAAAATTGAAGCCTGACATTATCGGCTTTAATGCAATAGACGAAAGGCTATGCACTCTTCGCGTGCGCGGCAAGTTTAAGAACATAAGTCTCATAAACGTGCACGGACCCACAAAGGAGTCCCCTGACGACAGTCGTTACCAACACGTCAAAGAGATAAGACGTATACCTGACAACAGGAGAAAGCAAAAGAAAAGAAAAAAATATATAAATAAATAAATTCGTCGCGCGAGTGTAAGTGAACAAGTGTGGATTACACAGTGTGGCCGCCACTGAGAGCGGTTGTTTAAAAAAAAATAAAAAAATAAAAAATTATGGAAACAAACAAAGTGCTAAAGAGCTCGTCGCCTTTCATGAAAGGGGGCCAGGCAGACCTGAAAGCGATGACACGGAGCCGACTCGAGCGACAGCCGAGTATTATAACAAAGCGGCACAAGCCAAATTCAGACGGCGAAAAAAATGCAAACGGAAAGAAAAACGAATACACAGGCGCAGGCAACCAATTCAACGAAATCGAATTACCTGCTGAGGAAGATAACAATGTCACAGGTACTGCAACAGATCCGGCGGAATTAGAAAAACTCCTTGCGGATATTGACACAAAAAAAGAGGAACTCAATAAACAAAGAGAAGCAATCTTCAAATTAAAAGACCTGGTGCAGCAACAACAAAACCAAGAAAATACAACAGCACAACGGAAAAATCAGGAACAACATCAGGAAGCAAACAAAAGGCAGCAACGAATCGAGATGCAGAAGCAGCAAACAAACCAGAACATCGTAACCAACAAAAAGGAAAAGGCGCCGCCTATAATACTTACGTCCATGGAAACAAAGGACGTTATAAAATTAGGTGAGTTAACTTGCAAAAATTTCAAAACAAAAAAAATTAATAATTCTAAAATAAAATTAATGTGCGATGATATGGAAGGTTATCGCAAAGTAATGACTGCTTTGGGTAGGACAAAAAGCGAGTACTACACGTACACCCCGAAATCGGAGAAAATAATCTCCATGCTCCTAAAAGGCGTTGATCCATGTTTTTCCCCTGAGGAGGTATTAGAGGAATTAAAAAATGTCGAAACCGACAATTTAAAATTTACAGGTGTGAAACCCTTCTCTACCGCCAACTCCAGAAAACGCAATTGCAAATTGCCTTTCTTTATTGTATCACTGAGTCCCAACAATCAACCAAACAATAAGTTGGGAAAAAATTAGAAAAATCGATCGCGTATTGCAGTGTATGCGTTCTCAACGCTTCGGGCACGCGGCATCAAACCGCCACATGCAATTCAGGTGCGTAAAGTGCCTCTCCGACCATACCATTGGTGAATGCCCCTTGGCAAGGAACAGCTTCCAGATAGGAAAACACTGTCCTGTGTCCTCTGTAAAAATATAGGTCACACTGCTAATTTTAGAGGATGTCCTAAATTTCAACAAATGAAATTAAAATTGGAGTCCAAAAAGAAACAAGTTGAAGAAGAGAAAAAAATGAAAACTCGTTCTTACAACAATTTCGTGGCTCCTTGTGTGTCATATGCACAAATGGCCGGTGCTCCTAAGCAACCAGCATCCATGGAACATACATATAGTAATGGGAAAATGCCTGCACCAGAGGCACATTCAGAAATAATAACAATGTTATTAACCATGCAAGGACAATTTGCCGAATTTCAAAGAACACTGACTGAACAAAGAGCACGAATAGATACTCTCTATTCAACCCTGTTCTCAAATAACTCTCCACATCAAAATCTTCAACCCTCCGTCTGAACTTAACCTAAAAATTATAGTTGTGAATGTAAATTCACTAATCCACATCGAAAGAAGGGATAATTTAGGCAATCTGCTCCAAGTCGAATGCCCAGATGTGCTCTTGGCTAGCGAAACAAAGCTAAACCAAAGGCACAAAATGGGCTACAAAAATTATAACATAATTAGACGAGATCGACCACACTCTACTCGAGGGGGTGGGGTCGCTATCTTAGTTAAGAAAGGTCTTCACCATAAGGTCGTTTACAGCACGGAAGTACACAAATTCCAGGTGCTAGAGGCATGCATTATAGACATTCCGCTAAAAAGTCAAAAGCATCTATATATAGTCGCTGCTTACGCTCCTGAATCTGTTCAAGGTACCCAATTTATCAGTGAAATCGATACGCTTTTCCGAAGTCTCAAGTTAGATTCGGAAAACAATTACTTTTTAATGGCAGGTGATTTTAACGCCAAGCACAGTGCCTGGGGCAATCTGACCTCGAACACCAGAGGCAATGCCTTGTTTGATTGGTGGCAAACAAATGCGATCGAGCATAAACTAGAATTGTACGCTACAACTACACCGTCTTATCCAAGAGGTAACTACTTCCTGGATTTACTTATGACAGATGATCGAATTCAGTTACCAGATACCGAGGTAACTACTCGAAATTGTCTTTGCACAATTGAGTACGATAGCGATCATTACGGACTTGGAGCCGTAATACACGTGCCAAACGAGTACCATCTACTTGAGCAGTACGACCAGGTACACTCTTTCGATTTCCGAAAAGCACATTGGTCGCGTTTCGATCGCGTAGTAAAAAGAGAAATACGCAACATTGGCATAGACCCACCGACTAATAGAAACCTCCGTAATGATGAAATCGATCATTACCTCCTAACTATGAACGATATTGTTATTAACACAATGAATCGTTCCATCCCCAAAGTAGCTCATATGGGTGGCTATACCCACCGATACAGAAATGCAACTATCGATGCTTTGTATAGGCAAAAGAGCACCCTGCTCTCAAAGCTGAAATTGTGCTATAGGCAGTTCAGTGACCCAAATAGCAATGAAGTCAAAACAATCAAGTCCTTGATTAAAAATCTTCAAAAACTGATCCGGGATAATTACCGAGCAGTAATAAATGAGGAGTGGAGCAACAGAATTCGAGCTGTCCAAGCAAACGGACCGAACATCTTTTCACAAATCAAGAAAATATGTCGAAGAAAAGATCACAATGACATCCCCTGTCTCCGAATTCTACGGACTCCCGAGAATTGTCAGATAATGCTGAACGCAGGACTCACCTTAGAGCACATCAACTCCAATGATGAAGTAATAGTAGTCGAAGATCCGCAAAAGAAAGCGAATTCAATTGGAGCCTGTTTCGAAGCAGTGTACAGAGTTAACGAATCAGTTCATGCTAACACTGAAATTGAAAGCAATGCCCGTAAAAGACATTACTCGCTGCGCAATCAACTTCACAACTGGCGATCCGAAAACCATAGTTTCATCACATTCGGCGAAAATAATAGGGCGGATTCTCCCGTCAGAAATGAAAATACAAATATGTTTGTGCGCAAGGATGAACTTAGAAACATACTTAGCTCAATACAAAATAAGAAATTATCTGGAATAGATAGCATTCCAAATGCGGTTCTAAGGCACTTGCCTCGCGAAGCAGTGAACATATACACTACTTTGTTTAACAACGCTCTAAACAATGCACACTATCCAACCCATTGGAAGACTGCAGTAGTCCACCCTATCCCCAAAAAGGGAGAGGATAAGAGCAATCCAGCTAATCTGCGCTCGATCAGCCTGCTTCCCAACATCAGCAAGGTATTCGAAAAAATTATAAACAAAGTACTGATAGGTTGGTGTGATGAAAACGATATCATCCCCAACAGCCAGTTTGGCTTTCGAGCGCGACATGATACAGTTCATGCAGCGACGAAACTTGTTTCCGATATACAGTGGAACAAGGCAAAACGACAATGTACAGGCGCCTGCTTGGTTGACTTTGAAAAGGCTTTCGACACCGTATGGTTAGAAGGACTTGTCTATAAGTTAACAAACCTGGGTATGCCGCAATATCTGTTATACATCATTTATGATATGATAATGGACAAACATTTTGTGGTGAAATGCGGGGACATACTCTCCAACAAGACCTTCCAAATTAAAAATGGCTTACTGCAGGGAGCTGTGAATTCTCCCATTCTATTCAATATTTACACTAGTGATCTAGTGGGTTCTCTCGAAAACGCCATTGCATACGCCGATGACATAGTGGTGTACAGAACAGGAGGAAAAATAGACGTCATCAATAGGCACCTCCAAGATGACTTCAACAAAATAAAACAATTTTGCGACGACTGGAAATTAAAGATTAATTTACAAAAAAAAAAAAAAAAAAAAAAAAAAAAAAAAAAGTAATAATAATATATACATATAGATGTAAACGAGGAGTCCCTCTAATATATGACTTATTTCATATATATATATATATATATATATATATATATATATATATATATATATATATATATATATATATATATATATATATATATAAGAAACAAAAAAAAAAGATGTACGCCGTAAGGCATATATAAAAATCAAGTTGCAATGTGTAATTTAGAGAGCTCGCATGGAGCCAGTAAGTTAATTTAAGGATTGTGATTGTAGAAAAGGGTTTAACATTTACCCCTAATATTATACATGTAAAAAGAATTAGGAAAATAAAAGTGGTTTAAAAACTAAAAAAAAAAAAAAAGTCCCCTGACGACGAAAAAAAAGAATAATACGAGAACGTCGGACGGGCCGTCAATACCTACCCAAGATACGATGTGAAAATCGTTCTTGGTGATTTGAATGCAAAAATAGGTCGGGAGCCCGTTATCAGGCACTACGCAGGTTCCCATAGCTTTCATGAGAACACTAATGACAATGGACTACGAGTCATCGAACTGGCAGCATCTGAAAACTTGGTCGTTGCAAGTACCAGGTTTCCGCGTAAAGATATCCACAAAGCCACCTGGGTATCACCTGATGGAGCCACTCGCAACCAAATTGACCACGTGTTGATAGATCGCCGCCACTATATAGGTTTTACACAGGGTCACTCTTATATTTGACATTGTTTATAACATGAGGTAACAATAAATCGTTAGTGGCGAGACGGGTGGATCGTTCTATTGTAAGTATAAGCCTTGGTATTATGCTAACACTCGGTACACAAATTTGCCCGGCACGTAACTACGTAGGTAGGACGGGGACGGTCGAGGGGGGCAACGCACGTTTAACTCACACTTTAACTGCTGTTCGGGAGGCGGTCGCGACGGGGACTTGGTTAGCCGTGCACCGTATGGTGGATGATTAGCGACTTAGTGTGGCGCGATGCCGATGGTGGTTGTAGAGCGGCTGGCTGAATACGGACTCGGAGGGGTGGGAGGCTAACTCCTGCGCGAGCACCTGCGTGCACGCGCCGCGGTTCCCGAAGGGGCGACTGCCCCTGGCGCGTGTGCGCGCGGCGGCGGTTGCGAAGAGGCTAATGATGATGAAGGCGAGAATCCATTCAGGGTGTTGTGGCAGTTGAGTCATAGCGAAGAAGCTCACTGCCACTTACTAGGAACACGAAGAAGGGTTGCTATGTCTGCATATGGAGTTTGTTTCCGGGAATTCCTGCCGTACGGGCTGGATTGAATTCTTTGGTTGTGTGTACCGGGAAATTGGTTTCGGAGGCATAGCCAAGTATGGTCAAGGGTCTTGATCGGTGCGATGGTCGTTTCGTGGTAGGGCGACGCATCATGCTGGTGGCTTGCCAATAAGGGGGAATTGTGATTCTACATAGTTTAGGTGTAATGGGAACCGAAATGGTTTGGGGGGAAAATTAACTGCTGCTTGGTTGCAAGCGAGAAATATGGTTTAAGGAGGAAATGAACCGAAGTGGTTTTTGGGGAAAATGCATGCGATTTGATTGTAGGGAATTGATGTGGTTTTACATCTTTTAGGTAGAATAGGAACCGAAATGGTTTCGGGAGAAATTAAATGCGGTTGGTTGTAGAAGAGGGAGATGATTTAGAATGTATTCTATTGAATTGTATTCTGTTGCCGGTTTTGGGGTGTGTTTTATTGCAGAGTTTGGAATGTATGCTATTGCAGATTTGGGAATGTAAGCTTTGCGGGTTTTGAATGGGGGGGTTGGGTTAAGGTGACGCGCTGTTAGCGGTCAAAGTTGGTTAGAATTGGGAGTTGGTTCTCCATGTAGTGTAGAGAACCCCCACAACGCTACAACCATGAGTTGTACGCAATCTACCTTAAAGCTAATGTTGTAAGAAAAATCAAGGTCGGTAGACTCCGATGGGCGCGACATCTAGCTCGAATGAGCAAAGAGGAGCCTGCCCGGAAAGTCCTTTGTGGCAGGATGTATGGAAGGAGACAGTGCGGCAGACCTTGTCTGCGATGGAGGGATGACATAGGCTGGGACGCCCAGAACCTGGGAGCGCCAAACTGGATGACATCGGCTCGAAATCGGGACCGGTGAAGAGGTTTGTTAAATAAGGCCAATACCGGATCCCGGTTGTAGTGCCGATGTTGATGATAGTTATATTTGGCATATATTTGGGTAGGGAAATAGTAGGGCTTTGCAAGGCACTACACAAGCTTTGGATTTGAAGCGGTCTTTGGTTTTGGAATTATGAATGATACTGCCTTTGGTGGACAAGAGTATACCGTAGTGACGTTTCGTACAGTGGCGATTTCGCTTTTGCAGCCGCTAGTCCAAGTTTATAATTTCATGGGTTCGTCTGCGACTCTTAAACGCTTTCATTGGCCGATAATCTTGGGCAGCCTTACTCTTCCAGACTGTCAGGAGCTTGGGTAGTATTTTATCAAATGTGGCTCCATCATATTCCCCTGTGCTTTTCTATAAGAACTTGCAAATTATATTTGGGTTCCTCGCTTTACACCCCCTCTCAAACAATTAATATTCAATCATCCTTGCATCCAATAATCATCAAATAATCCTCAAAGTATTCTGCATACAATGCAATACACGCCTATCCCACAGGATATTAAAATTCGCATTCATTCAGAAGCAAAGCCTTCTCCACGGGCAATTAATTCATATCGCATACGTTGCGATAATTACTCATTCATGCCCACCTTCCAAAGCCAATTATCATATATCATTCAAACACTTGACCCACTTCCCAACGCCACTGCATTCTGCTTCGTAATTCAAAAATCAAGCGAGCACCTGTCCGCGGACCTACTCTCATATTTCAAATACATTTTTTTTTGCCGGGAAACAAGTGTGATACAAGATATATGACACGAGCGGTATTGTCAAAGGCCACCGACTACGAAGTAATTGAGCGTCGGAAAAGTGTTGAGTTCGACGAAGTAGCGAACACAGTAGTGAGGCGAAATTAATCGTAAATAAAAATAAAGTTAAAGTTACGTAGAAAGAAGAAGTCTCCATCCAACACAACAAAGGGAGGCCAGCCATCTGGAGAAGAAACCCCCTTACAGACTGCCAAAGGATCAACTTAACACAAACAGGTGAATATAACAAATTAATAACCTCGGAGGAGTATCCCCCGAGAGATAACATAAAATAATAAATGTTAATATCTGGGCTCAGGTGTTACAATATAATAAAAATAACACCACACTTTTTTTTTACTACGTTGTTATATTTTGACCAATTTTGTGCTAAACAACATCGAGATCGGAAATGTTGCGATTTTATATAAATATATTTCGCTAGTAACAAATATCATGGCTACAAATTGAGGATTCAATTCATGACGTCCTCCTTCAAAAAAAAAAAGGAATCATGCATATTCGCTACAGGAACGCATTTGAGCTATAAAAAGATACATCTAGAAAGAATATTGCATTTTACAAATTAGTCGAAGCCAGACGCTTTGCATTGAGTTCATCAAGCGACTGGAAAATGTCGGCAAGTTCCTCGGTTGGGGGAGTCTGGCTCTGGCTGGATTGATACTCAATCTTCTCCTTCTTTGCCTTGACTATATTTTCCAAGTGGCGACGACGCTTTTCAATGAACTCTCGTTTCCTATATAATACAGTCATTAGCCCAGTTCTCACAATTGACAATAAATTCACTTATTTTACTTGGTTTTAACTGCATCCGTTTTCATTTCTTCCCTCTTCATCATTGTACTGGAAGTTGTGACTTGTTGCTTCGGCATCTTTCGCCCTTTCGGCTTGTCACCCGGATAAGTAATCCTGACTTTTTCACAAATCGGACTAAATTCAACTGCCCTACGGTTTGTCTCGCAGTATTGATAGTCGAAGTATTCTTCTTGAAAGGGACTTGTCGACACAGTTGCTGTAAATATGCGAAATAAAATAAATTGCTACAAACATGCAACAATTACTTACTTCTTTGCAAAACAGCTCCCTCTAATTTATACTGTTCAATTTCTGCGTCCTTCTTCTTAACCATATCTTTCAATTCACTGATTTGTTCCATTAGGGAATGTACAGTCACGAAGAGTGGATATGTAATCAAATTGTGTATCTGCAATAAAGTTGAATAGCAAATATAGAATTTCATGATATCTATCAATAGCTGAATAGTAAATATACAATTTGATGATATTTATCAATATTCAATACCTCAATTGTTGACATGGACTTAAGACTCCATTCGAAATTAAAAGGACGCCGCGCTACATGGTACTTGATATACAACTTATGAACATCTGTTACGCATTCAAGAATGACTGTCGTTGGTGTCGAGAAGCAAATTGTTTTTAACACTGTTTCGTTATCATAAATAATTCGCTTGTTCAGCTCCTTCAATGATTAATAATGCAAAATTTATTGAAAACCATAATCATTACGCGGTGTAGAGCACCTTTGCCCGAAGGAATGCATCTTCGACTGAACAACTTTCCACCAAAACTTCCTTCAAATCGTACAAATAGCAACAAATGTTATTATCGATTTTGGATGTTTTTAAAAAATATTGCCTCCCTTCTATTTGAATCGGCTGCCACATTTTACCCGAACCAGTGAAACGACAACATGGAGTAACTTTTATATTCAGTCGGAAATAGATTTGCAAAATGATAGAAATTGGAAAAAACGATTTGGCAATGAACTTGTCAGATAATATTCACGCCGCCATGGAACGCCTTTTTTTTTGCATAGCATTGTGGCTTTACGGTGAGCAGTTATTGCGATGAGAGGCGAATTATAACAGTTATCGCGTTTGGCAGGTTGAGGAAATTTTAATATTGTTGAAAACTGAAAATAAACTAGAAAGTAAATTTTCGTTGTAGCGGGAACATATTTGAACGTGTTTATGAAATAGGAGAAAGAATTGAACTTGATTTTATTTAAGATTATTATAATTTCTTAACAGTTATATTATGCTAAATGTATATGATTTAGAACACTTACGAAAGGCTATTTACTCGGAATTATAATTATAACTCGATAGTACAGTGGTTAGTATACCCGCCTGTCACCCGGGAAACCGGGGTTCGATTCCCCGTCGGGAAGCCTCTGGCGCAAGACTAATGACCTTGCCCAGAAAAAATAAATCATTATGGAAAATGTAACAAGCCTCAGGACTTGCTAAATAAGGCCAAGACCGGTTCCCGGTTGTAGTGCCGATGATGATGATGATGATGATAATTATAACATTTTAATCCGTGTGCTAGGAGTTATGACCTTTACAAGTGCGTAGTTATACCAGGCTTCTGTGCAATTAACACCGGGAATCCCGAAATCCTAAACGAACATATATCCAATCTGGATAGGGCAGCTACAGCAAAGAAGTGGCTAAAAGTAAACGAAACGTGCAGCGTGAACGACATCAATGATGACACCCATACTCTTTGCTTACCACCAGCCTAAGAAAGTCATCTGCCTTAAGCGGTAGACCGCCGGTCACTCACAACGAAGAATGGAAACTGATTACAAGCTCTGTAGGACAATCAACAGAGCAGATCATAATCAATCGTTTAAGCTTAATCCATCTTTATAACTCTTCTAGCGCTGAGTCAAGTTCCTGGGTGGATATTAGATAACTATTGGTGTTCTTTTTGAACAGTTGTACATTGTAGTGTGGGGGTTCCTTAAAGCAGCGCAGGTTACCACCCACAATTCTAACCACAAGAACCACACACAACGCCAACCCCAACTCCTTTTGTTAACCCGGTTGTCTGCAAACATTCCCCTTCCCAAGGGCGCCATATCATGCAGATAATCCATCACAGAATTCATCATTTCATGCAGTGTTACGTAATAGCCTGTCCCATCACCATTACCCCACCGAGAGGGAGTAAAGAGTATGAATTCTACTTTTGTTTAATTCTTTCTTTTTTTTTTTTTAATAGACTTCTCTCGGAAGAGGCGAACCTAGGAACCCAGAAGTTCATGACCTCACCGACTCGACTCAGCCATCGTTCCCTGTCCTGTACACAAGGCTAATAACGTTGCCCGTTTTTTTTTTTTTTATTATATATTAGCATTCTCTCGTGAGAGGCGAACCTATAGCGCCGAGTGGGCGCCCCGAGATGCCATCAAATAACAGTTGCAGTTCTTTTTGAACAGTTGCAGGTTGTAACGCTTCGGAAACACTCGCGTGGGAAGGGAGTTCCACAGCTTCCCCGCTCTGTAACGGAACGAGATCTGATTCGGGGATGATCGCGCCGTCGGGAGATGCACCACAAACGGGTGCGATCCGTCGGATTGTCTTGTGGAGCGCATATAAACCAAATTGCGTGGAACAATGACAAGAATCTCCGAAGAACACCACCCGTGATAATATCTGTAAAACAGACAGAGGTCGGTTACGCGTCTTCGATGTGATAGCGACTATAGTCCCGACGTCAACGTCGAGTCCCCGATCAGGCGGATCGCTCGTCTCTGTATGCTCACAAATAGGTCGAGGGGTATGTTTAGGAGCCGAGCTTAAAACATGAGAACAATATTCGAGCGCGGGTCTAATTTGGGATTTACGAGGGTTGCCTTTTATATTTCGGGATTAGAGAACAAAAACAAATATTGATCATCGAAAATCACTTTATTGTTTTTCAAAATATTCCCCATGAAGATCTATTCACTTTTGCATGCGTTTGAACCAATTGCCGAAGCACTTTTGCCACTCTGATTGAGGTATCTCCAACACATGCATTCTGAATGCAGCAACCGCTTTTTCAGGTGTCGAAAAACGTTGACCTCTCAGTTTGTTTTTTACGTACGGGAATAAAAAGAAGTCATTCGGTGCCAAGTCAGGACTATACGGCGGATGACCCATCAAATCGATGTTTCGGGTGCTCAAAAATGCAGTTGTCGCAGCCGATGTGTGAGAGCTCGCATTGTCGTGGTGAAGAGTGATCCGTCTTCGGCGGTTGGTTTTCCTGATTTCTTGGAAGACAACTGGCAAACAAATGGTTGTGTAACACTCAAAATTGACTGTTCTGCGTTGTTCTAGTGGTACGGTTGCGACATGTCCAGTTTTTCCGAGAAAACAGGTGACCATTTGCTTGGAAGTGCTTCGTGCGCGAACAACTTTTGTTGGATTTGGCTCATCTTGAAACACCCAGACAGTCGACTGCTGTTTACTTTCGGGCTCATACGCGTAAATCCACGATTCATCACCTGTCACGATGTCATAGACGTGTTTCGAAGCACCGACCGTATTTTTTGAGCATTTCTTTCGACCAATTGACACGAGCCTTTTTTGGGCGATTGACAAATTGTGTGGGATCCAACGCGAACAAATTTTTTTGACAGTAAAATGTTTATGCAATATTGAATGTATGCTGGTCCCACTAACGTCTAAGGTTGTCTCAATCTCACGATAGGTCACATGACGATCTTCCAATATCAGTTCGCGCACAGCATCAATGGTTTTCGGAACAACAACTGATTTTGGACGACCTTCACGAAATTCATCTTGGAGTGAACTACGACCACGATTGAATTCACCATACCATCGATAAACACTGGTCCTTGATGGAGCTTCATCGCCAAAAATTGAATTAAGTTCATCCATGCACTGTTGCTGAGTTAATCCACGCCGAAAGTTGCAAAAACTAATCGCACGAAAATGTTGACGATTTAATTCCATTTTTGGGCCGAGATGAATCTTTTAAGTTACTGTAAACAACACAAATAGCGCTCGTATGTCAAAACGTTCTGAGTGCGTATAACCTCAAAAATGTCCAACTTTACGACAGAGCTGTCAATTGCCGGTTGCAACACTGGGGTTGCCAAATCCCGAAACATAAGACCTCGTATATAGGAGAAGAAGTTGGGCCGGAGTAAAATATTTCTTGGCTCTAAAAAGATAGCTCAGTTTTCCTGAGGCTGATCTGGCGTTACCCGATACGTGTTTATGCCATGATACATTCCCACAGACCGTGATGCCGACCAATTTCAAACTTTCCCCAGCCTCGAGGGCCTGGCCATTCATCATCAGCTGTGGAGCCGATGATCCACTGTTCTTTGTGAATGTTGTATATTGTGTCTTCGCTGCATTGAAGTCGACGAGATTAGCCTTTCCCCACTGCAGGACCCTATCTAGATCCTGATTCAGAGAGTCAAGCTGTGTGCATCTTAGCTGATGCGACGCAGATGCACCTGTGGCGGTTCCGCCAGATCCCACGGCTCGCCTTCCTGAAAAAACCCCCATAACCACAACCCAGTCTGCATAAGCTTTCGCTAATCCAATTCGCATTAGCATCTTAAATGCCTCACGCATCAAATAGATCCAATTATTATAACCCAAAAGTACCTGCAAAAGAATTCTTACCTTTTCAAGCATTCCTTCGCTTACAAATCCCCTGTAAGAGTTCTTACTTTCCTTATCATAAATTATCCTGAAAAGAAAAACCCTCGCTTCACATATCATGTAACCATTCCAGCCAGGGATAATTATCATTGCGTCGCTTATTCCCAGCTTCATTCACGTATACGAGGAATTTCTTTATGTATACATTTACCTGGCGACGTTTTTCTCCCAGCAATAAAATTCTCTGACTCGCACAATGTGCAAACCAAAGCAAATACGCATCCCGCGTCTCTTGGCATTAATTAAATCCTACTGCATAAACAATGCAAATAAGAATTCAATACGTACCTTTACTAGCGATGCCATAAACACCATTTCCCAGTAACCCAGCTCTCTTTGTTTAGCTGCGACGCACATGCATCCGACGATTTCGGTTTTGTTTGCTTTACCGAAATCGTATCCCATGAATGCTCTTTATTCCCTTTCCTTGTTCTAGGTTCGTTTTTCATCCATGACAGGACCATGCACACATACCACCATGATGAGGGTTAGCGAGTGATCTCTGCATGGGATAATTATCGCTGAGTCTTATCACAACCTTCAGCGTGCGCACATTGAAAGTCGCCCAGTAACCACCGCGATCACACGGGCATGTAAGCCCCCGTGTGTAAAGTGAAGTCGAGTTGATGCACCGTGTAGTACCTATTTTAATTCAGGTTTAAGTGATTAATTGCAAGTAATCGGGTAAAAGTAACTTCGTTAAGTATTAATTTCATCAAGTTAAGTTTCCAAGTTTTTTTTTTTTGTTTCGTAACAATAAACACAATTATCGAGAACAATAAAAATACCTTACAAAAATCGTGTGTTTGGCTTTCCTTGTTGCGAACGAAAAGTGGCGGAGTTTTGTTCGGTTTGTATTCGGTGGAACATTAAGTGAATTGTGGGTTGGTAGTAAAACTCGCGTCCATGCTGACGCCACGACCACCTACCCCACATTGGTGACACCGAAACAGGACTCGCAACCTGATTAATGTGATCGACGCACGTAACCTGTTGTGCAGTCACAGTGCCAGAACAGATTCGTGAGCAATTGTGACGGCAATTGCCGTAAGGCAGTGGCGACTTCATAGTGTTTTTGTTAAAAAAAAAAAACGCAACCATCCCGTGGAGTCAGATGGAAACAGTGTCCTACCAACAAACAAAAAACAGTGACTTTTGGTGGCTTAGTGACTATTCGGTGCAAGTGTCAACAACAAACAATGGCGGCAATGGCTGGTGTCCAACAGACAAACAGACACTTGTGCAAGTGACAATATAACGCCAATAGGAACATCAATGGGCAAAAACCACCCCCCAACGCCAGCCCAACAACAGCATCTGGCATAACATCAGTACCAGTAACCATCACCGACCAGCAACCATCGAAACCATCAACAGAACGACAGGTATCCTCTCCTGAATTTTATTTTATTTTTTTTATTGTAAGCTCCTTCCGAGCGAAATTTAAATTTAAAAAAACTGCATCCCGAAAAACTAATCAAGTAGGCTAATCATTAAGCTTGTGTTTTGTTTAAATTAATTAGTGATTTGAAGTACAAATTTCCACGCACAGTTATAATTTGCGAAAACGATTTTCTATTTTAAATGTAGACAACTGGTTAGAGGCAGTTGTTCTACCAGTGTAAGAAAAGAGTATAACTGATTTAACTATTAAAAAACTATGCTTTCTAATTCAAGTTCCGAAACATTGTTTTCAATAATTAAAATTCATAAAATATGTATAAAAGATATTGACACTTATATGGATGGATATATGTCCGGAAATATATACATTTATATAGGTGCGTTTCTTTTTTGTTTTGTAACCTATTAACGTACGAAAAAGACATAATATTTTTTTTATATTAAATGTTACACATATTCAGTTCTGCTATTATCTTTTCTTTCAAATTCATACAAAAACATGGTTAACACAATTGGAAATAAATAAATAAACCAAAACAAAACCCTTTAACGAAATAAAGAAAATGATTTCATAGAGAAGCTAAGAACGTGCAATAGTAATGTTTTGTTTATTGTCGTTTTTGTTTTCTTTTCTCTTTTACCATTATATATTGTGTCCATGAAAAAGGAAATCAAGTTTAATATATTAAAAATACGAGGATATGAATACATATTAATGTATTGTTTTCGCCATTTTTTTTACTATGCCTCTTTGTTGTACGTATGTTTAAATAAAATATTTCATATCCCCAAAAAGCAAACTTTAATCTCTTTTGCTTTTAAAGTTAAATGAGCAATAATAATAATTGTTTGTGTTCTCATTAAATTGTTTCATTATTTTGAATATCCTCATAAATTTTATGTATGTCAAATGTGTAAAAACTATTTTCATTGTTTTCCTAGTTTATTGCTTTTAAATATTATTTTAACTGCTTCTCCTAGTTTTTATTCATGTTTGATTCAAATTAATATAAATATGTACACACCACAGATAAATTCTAACCAAATTAATGGAAAGCGGTCTTCAATTTTTACTTTATCCTTTACTTTGTTTTTAAATCTTATGCTAAGACGAATACAAATAACAAGAAACATTTTGAATTGTAATCATTATAAGCAAACAAAGACAAATATCTCCAAATACACAAGAAATTGTAAAACATTTAATATATATTCAACTCTACAATTATATTACTCTCTCTCTCTCTCTCCCTATATATATATATACATATATATATATATATATATATATATATATATATATATATATATATATATATATATATATATATATATATATATATATATATATATATATATATATATATATATATATGTTCATATATTATAAGCAATCTCGTTTTTTTTTTCTGTTAGTCTTTATTAAAATGTTTAAAGCATATAATTAACATTATTTGTTTTAAGAAAAACTAAAATTCCCAAAATTGATAAGTAGGTTATATCCAGACATGGAATCATGGAATTACTTATTAAAGCAGACATTTTCACAGACAGTTCTAACTTAACGAGTTTGTGGTCGTGTTATGTAGTGTGTCTGGCACGACATGGATTCACTTAACACCCACTACTTAATTCACGGCAGCTGATTTTTTTTTAAATAAAACACCTTCACTTTATCTCCTTCGTCTCTTTATTAATTTACACAACAGCTGATACACTGACTGGAACAATATTTATTTAAACTATGGCTATATCAGTTTGTTTTGTTTTAAGGTGAGTGTTTAATCCAAAATAATATCCCGCTTCCATTAGGCACCATCAACAACACCAAAATCCCGACGGTCTTGTGAATTTGTTAACATAAAAGCAAAATATAATAAACGCACTAAATGACGAAAGGCCACTGAAAACGGTTTTAATTGAATGTTCCCATTAAAAATAACTTAAGCGATACGGCGTGATTAGAAATAATAGAAAACTAATAAATAAACTGCCGACGGGAATAAAATGTCAAGACTCGCCACACACAAGTTGACTCCGAGGAAAAAGGCTGACTGATCAATTGGTGCTCACCAAAGAAAAGGGAAACCTCAAGGAAACTGAAAAAGAGGAGGAGCTACACGATTAACTCGAGGTAGTTAATCGTGATTGGACCGGGGGGAAATAGGCATACATGATGCGTATGTGTGTACGCCTCGCATACGATCGTCCGGCGACCCTGGACGGATGCCAACATCGCTGCAGCATCTTACACGAATGGAAACAATAACATCTGGGGTGCGAAAGACCCGAACCGAAGATCTGGTCATCCTATGGGAGGCCATAAATCAACATTTCGGTTGACGATGTGAATTCCCTTTGGTGCGCCGACGGGTGGCGGCCGTTATTAGGGATTTTTGTATGCATAGCATTCTGTGGTGCCAATGCGATGTTTAGGGTATTGCAACGAATATAGGGTGCAGCCATTGCCAGATGTTGAAAGTAAACACTTGCTGGCTGCATCCAATTCGTTGCTTGTTTGCGGTCCCTGATCGGTGGAGACCGATAATAGGAAACCAGCGATTGCTGGTAATTCGGCAAATGTTTGGTTTGCCTCAGCCGAAACCTTGTCGGCGGTGGCAAACCAATGGGACCTAATAGCCGCATGTAAGGAGTGCCATGGGCAAACAAATAAAACGAGTCAACAAGGAACTCTTTGTTGATGTTGTTTCCATAGCATAAGGCTAAGGAAACGAGATGCCCTGGGTAGAATGTATGCCTAAGGATAGGATTTCAAATGCCACGGCAATGTGATAATCTTTGCCGTGGACTTATGTTTTTCTTAGGAATCAATGCCTGGTCGAGGGTGAATTTTCGATGCCACGGCAAGGTGATAAGCTTTGCCGTGGACTTAATGTTTTTTTAGGAATTAATGCCTGCCCGAGGGTGAGTTCTCGATGCCACGGCAAGGTGATAAGCTTTGCCGTGGACTTAATGTTTTTTTAGGAATTAATGCCTGCCCGGGGGTGAGTTTTCGATGCCACGGCAAGGTGATAAGCTTCGCCGTGGACTTAATGTTTTTCAGGGGTGGTGTTGGAGAAAAAGGGGTTTGGAAGGAAAACCCCCCACAGAATAGGTAAGCTGCCTAACGGATATTCAAAACAGTTATCCGATTGGGTAACCGTATTAATTCCAGCGATTTGGCTGGGGGTAAATGCCGTAGCAAGGTTACGCAACCTTGCTGAAGTTCGACCGAGAGGTAAGTCGTTCGCCTGGAATAGTGGGGATCGAGCGATGCATGGCTCTTCGGGCCCTGAAAAGCCACACATCACTTCCTCCCCAGTGACGTAGTCACGAAATAGGTAAGGCAGGTTAGGGGGTGGTTAGTTGGTTATGGGCGCCCGCTTGAGCGCGAGTACGGGGAGGTTGTGCCGGTGGTGTAGGAGTGGTATTTGAAGATGGAGATGATTCTGGAGCGGAAGCTTCCAGAAAACAGGGCTTAAGCCTTTCGACGCTGACCGTGGATCGCTTGCCTCTAATGTCGATCTCGAAGACGCGGTCACTGATGCGGCGGAAGACTTTGAATGGGCCATCATAAGGTGGGTCGAGGGGTTTTTTGACCTTATCCACCCTGACAAAGACGTGCGTGCAGCTGTGCAGTTCAGGGTGGACGAAAAGTTTTTTGGAGCCGTGCCTGGTTACAGGGGTTGCCCTAATCTTACGTAGCAGGTCACGGAGATGTCCCAATTCACGAAGTTGGTCACGCGGTGTTTCGCCATTCAGGAAAAGTTCTCCTGGAAGAAGGAGGTTGGTACCGTAGGTAAGCTCTGCTGCCGAAGCACCCAGGTCCTCCTTAATGCTTGTCCTCAGGCCGAGGAGGACAGTTGGTAGGGCGTCAAACCATTGTGTGTCATTATGACACATGAGTGAGGCTTTTAGAGATCTGTGCCAGCGCTCTATCATCCCATTTGATTGTGGGTGGTAGGCGGTGGTACGACTTCTTTGGCAGCCGAGAAGATTTGTTAGCTGCCTAAAAATTGTCGCCTCAAATTGTGGACCTCGGTCCGAAGTTATGGTGGTTGGTACACCGAAGCGTGTGACCCAAGTTGAGTAAAAGGCCTTGGCGACTGATTCGGCAGTAACTGCCCGGAGAGGTGTCGCCTCTGGCCATCGCGTGCAGCGATCCATCATAGTGAGGATATAAGAAAATCCTCTTGATGGAGTAAGCGGTCCCACTATGTCTATGTGGACATGGGCGAAGCGTGCCGTGGGACGCTTGAATTGCGCTGGCTCCAGTACATTATGTCGCGCTACTTTGCAGCGCTGGCACTGGAGACAAGCACGGGCCCAACCGGTGAGGTCTTTGTTCATCCGGGGCCAAATGAATTTGCGACGGACAGCAGCGGCTGTTGCTCGGCCGCTGGGGTGGGCTGGGTTGTGGTAAACCTGGAACACGCCCTTACGAAGTTTCTCGGGAATGTAAGGTCTAGCGGTTCCAGTGGAGACATCACACCAGATTTCGCCCAAAGGGTCGCGAAGAGTAATTTTCTTGAGCTCTAGTGCCGTATCGGCAGTTAGGAGGGACTTGAGCTGTTCGTCCTCCTCTTGAGCTAGGGCAAGGTCAGTGTTATTCAAGGCGGTACGCAAATGAATCGTATCGATTCGAGAAAGGGCGTCCGCCGTGATATTCTGTTTGTTCTGTTTATGTGGACATGGGCGAAGCGTGCCGTGGGAAGCTTGAATTGCGCTGGCTCCAGTACATTATGTCGCGCTACTTTGCAGCGCTGGCACTGGAGACAAGCACGGGCCCAACCGGTGAGGTCTTTGTTCATCCGGGGCCAAATGAATTTGCGACGGACAGCAGCGGCTGTTGCTCGGCCGCTGGGGTGGGCTGGGTTGTGGTAAACCTGGAACACGCCCTTACGAAGTTTCTCGGGAATGTAAGGTCTAGCGGTTCCAGTGGAGACATCACACCAGATTTCGCCCAAAGGGTCGCGAAGAGTAATTTTCTTGAGCTCTAGTGCCGTATCGGCAGTTAGGAGGGACTTGAGCTGTTCGTCCTCCTCTTGAGCTAGGGCAAGGTCAGTGGTATTCAAGGCGGTACGCAAATGAATCGTATCGATTCGAGAAAGGGCGTCCGCCGTGATATTCTGTTTACCGGAGATATGCCTTATCTCCGTGGAGTATTGCCCAATGAGGTCTAATTGACGCTCTTGTCGGGGGGAGGCATTTCCCGACTTCTTCCGGAACGCATAGACCAATGGCTTGTGGTCTGTTAAGATGCAGAGTGAGCGACCTTCTATCATATGACGGAAGTACTTAACAGCGCTGTAGATCGCGAGCAATTCACGGTCGTAGGCGCTGTAACGTCGCTCAGTGGGACTCAGTTTCCTTGAAAAGAAACCAAGTGGTTCCGGGCGGCCTTCAATGTCCTGTTCAAGGACGGCTCCGATTGCGGTATCCGATGCGTCGCATTGGATAGAAAGTGCCGCTCCCTCGAGAGGGTATCGGAGTAAGGTGGCATTTGCCAATTGTTCTTTGGACAGTTGGAATGCTCGATCTGAGACTTCTGTCCAATTAATGGGGCGCTTATCATTGCGCTTAGCTCCTTTTAAGAATTCATTGAGCGGAGCTTGAATCTGGGCAGCATTCTTCAGGGTTGGACGATAGAAGTTAAGCATGCCCAAAAATCGACGAAGCTCACTCACGTTAGTAGGCCGGGGATACTTCATGAGGGCCTCCACACGGTCTGGTAGTGGGCGAATGCCCTGGTTGTCAACGACATAACCCAGATAGGTGATTTGCTCCTTGGCGTATTGACACTTATCTGGGTTGATGACAAGACCGAATTCACGGAGGCGCTCTAGGACCTGACGTAAGTGGCGTTTATGTTCGGCGTGGTCTTTGGAGGCGATGAGAATGTCATCAAGGTATGCATGGCAGCAATTAAGACCACGTAAAGCCGTGTCGATATAACGCTGGAATGTCTGTGCGGCATTCCTGAGGCCGAAAGTCATCACTTTGAACTCGAAGAGTCCGAAAGGTGTAATGACTGCGGTCTTGGGGATGTCTTCTGGTGCCACCGGAATTTGATGGTATGCCCTGGTGAGATCCAGGGTAGTGAAGACATTGCACCCTCGTAACTTGTACGAAAAATCGTAGAGGTGTGCAATTGGGTATCTGTCCGGGACAGTTGCTGCGTTCAACAGCCTGTAATCGCCACATGGGCGCCACTCACCAGAACGTTTCTTCACTAAGTGGAGTGGGCTTGCCCAGGGACTGTCCGACGGTTGGCAGACCCCTAATTTGATCATCTGTTCGAATTCCGCGCGCGCCGCACGTAATTTTTCAGGAGCCAGTCGACGTGGACGCTGGCTCACCGGGGGGCCACGTGTTTCTATGTGATGAAACACCGTGGCTTTGTGTCGGCGTTGGTTAGGTAGAGGAATTGTTGTACTAACAAATTCTTGTACCATAACCTGAAATGGGTCTATGCACTCTGTGGCCCCTGAAGTTGCCGCTGGTGATGCCGTCATGGGCGAGGGGGGTGCGGTTGGGGCCACAAGTCTGTTATGGGTCGAATCGACCAACAGATTATGTGCACCTAATAGGTCGGAACCTATCAGGGGTTCATTTACGTCCGCAATGACGAAACGCCAAGTGATCGGACGACAAAGACCCAATTGAAGTGTCAGCTTTTTACGTCCGTACGTAAGTATCGGCGTATTATTTGCAGCTGACAATTTAAGTGCGGCTGGCACGCGGTTACGCGGAGCAAACGATCGCGGGAGGACTGAAATATCGGCGCCGGTATCGACAGTAAAAGCGATATTCAGTTTCGAATCCCGGATGGTTAGGCGACTTATCGTATGGGTGCCGGCCGATTGCGCGAGGGTGTCGGTCGGCAAAATTAGTTTAAAGAGCGCCTTTGGTTGGTGGACGGTTGGGTCCAACCACAAGGCGCCTTGCAGTTAAATGCGCGATCACCATATCGTTGGTGATTGGCGCACCACGGCAGAGTAACGGCATTATCAGGTATATTCTGCCTATTGCTATTGCCATTACGGGGAGGTCGAGCCGGAGCTCGCTGGGAGTTGGCCCGGTGAGGGCCATTTTGAGAGGAATTGGCCCTCTGTGGGGCATTTTGAGGGATATAGGCCCCCTGAGGGGCAGTTTGGTAGGAATTCTGCCGATTGAGAGGACGGCTCGGCACGGCACGATTCTGGGCGCCTCGAGGATTGTTTCTCACCTCCGCGCGCAATTGAGTTATCTCGCGGAGGAGTGAGGTTTGGAGCGCCCGAAGGTCAGCAGGGGTTAATTGTGGTGGCGAACTTCTTTGGTTAAGTACGTTGGGGCCTGCCTCTGGATTCCCCTGAGGGAAATTGGTTGAGGCGGGCCTTCTATGAGGTAATTGAGTTTGAGGAGAATGGAGAGTTGGGACCAATTGAGGGGCTGAGAAAGGCAGACGAGGGTGCCGTGCAGGCTGGGCGGCGTGTTGAGAAACCGCCGCTACCTGGTACGCTGGAGGCTCAGAATACTGATCTGAGCTTTCCATAATTGCGTCCGCAATTTTGGATAAATAGCCCAAATTCTGATTGGGTTGGGCTATAAGTGCCGAACGGGCATGTTGGGGAAGACACCTCAAAAAGTGAGGCAGTATAAGGTCGTCCCCAATCCTGGTCCCCGCTATAGAGCGTAAATGGGTCAGGAAAAGAGATGGTCGCATCCCAGAAAGGTTGGTTACGGCGGCTAAACGTTGTTGCCGCACACTTCCAGGCTCGTCCAAAGCGTCGAGCAGAGCTTCACGCATGTTGCTATACGGGTTGCGGCCGGCCGACCTTATTATGTGGGCAACGTGCGGTCGCTGAGTGCGGTCAAGCACTTTGAACAGCTCGACTGCACGAAGTTGTTCGTCGTGCAAGGCTGAGGCCTGGAAGATGCGGTCTGCCACTGCAAACCAAAGGTCTGGGTCCTCCTCATCGAAGGGGGGAAGCCCTATATTTGAAGGACGAGTCCCATTCCCGAGGCTGGAAGCATCGTGGAATTCTTGGGGCTCTGGTTGCCTATGGGCTTGTCTGGAAGTACCGGCACTAGTTGTGGGCATTAAAATGCCGGAATTTACCAAAGGGCCGGTACTAGAGGCGTTAGGAGCAGTCGGGGGTGTGTCTGTGGAAGTAGGCTGGGGTCGGTTCACGACGCTGGGGGCAACGGGTGGTGCCAGGGGAGTAGCTTGTCCGGGCAAGTCTAGGTCAGCATCGACTTGCTCAGTGGGGAAATCGACGCTGGAGGCGTCGTGAAATTCAAGGGGCTCGGGTTGTTCCTGGGCATTTTGGGGAGGGCTATTTCGTGTGACAACCATAGTGTTTTGCACGAAACAGGACTGAAATTAAAGGTGTAGGGGCAGATCTAGATATTCACTACGTAGAACGCAGAAATGGGCGTAAGAGGACGCGAAAAAATTCGAGAGGTCGCCGAAGAATAGTCGCGTACTGCGGTTTATCTCTTAAAGAGATTTCGATCTTAAAAAAAAAAAAAAAAAAAAAAAAAAACTCTGTGAACTCCGGTAGTCGGAGTTCGAGCTAGAATCACCAAGGACTGAAAATGAGCCAAATGTGGATGACGTGAAGTCGTGTAAAGTCGAGGGACGTCGAAAGGAAGTCGTGCGAAGTCGGAAGTGGAGTCAAGTGGAGTCGCGTATGTGTAACGATTTGTATATTTTTTTAATCGCTTAGATTAATGTCAATATTGGTATTTATTTGTAAACTAACCTCGTGTAATTATGTAAATACGTAAAATATGCGTTAAGGAAAATAATAAGAAGGTTGCTGCTGAGGGAAAGCAAATTAAAATACGAAACTTAGCTTGTTTCTATGAACACCCGGAACGTTTCTGTTTTTCGATGTTTTTGCGAATGTACAATATGAAATAACATATACCGAAAGTAATAATAAGTTAAATAATGTGAATTATCTATGCAACTTATGTATTTGTATATATGTATATCACGATTTGAAACAGTTGCCTTTCTTAATAATCACTATCGAAAACTACAAAATTTTCGGGCAATGTACGGTGGCGAAACCCGGTTTTCAGTGGTATGTCGTGTTAAATAGTTGCTTATTGCTTATTTTGCCTTTAAAGTTTAATGAACAATGTGCGATGTGTGTGGGCGTATGTTTATTTGTCGTAAATCACTGGTTCTTATTTACTAAGTACCCTGAGGTGGTTTACAAATGTATTAAAATAATGAAATTCTTAGATAGTCAGTACACTGATTAGTTTTTATTTATCTCAAGCGCTATGTTTTTTTATTTTAAATTGATGTATGCATAGACCTGTACTTAATTTCTCTAATTTGACCATTCCTTTGGGTTTAAAATTGGTTTAATTTATTGATGAAACAGTGGAACGAAAAAAATGTCTCCTCTGATAATTTAAAAAAACAAACTGAAAATTAGGAGAACACCCAGTGAAATTTAAGTCTATGAAAAATATTATGTCTTGGTTAAACAGGTTGGTTTGAGAGAACGATCGTAGTTAACATTATCAAAAATACATCACGGGATATTTCTTTCATATAACATCAGCAATTATTTTTATTACAAAATTTTCTTTTAGAGTTTCTTGTTCTTAATTTAATTTAATTTGATGATGATGGTATGTAACTCAATGACGGTAAAACTTAGAAGCGCAAATGCACTTATTCTTAGAAGAAGAAAGGAAGGAAAATTAACAAAAAAAAGTTATGTGCTCCTTCTGACCTTATTTTGGAATAAAAAGACTAATAATTCTTCACAATTGGAAACACAAAGGGGTAAATAAATTTGTATTACAAAAATCAAGGTAATGCGTTACACGTAATAGCTTAAGACTAATGATGTGCTTTTAAATCACTTTTACGAAATTTAGGAAGACGCCAGTGTATTTGCTCGACGCTATCTGAACAATTAAAGAAAACAAAAACTAATAATTAGGTTACCTGATGTCTTTATTTGATGAAGTTGAGTTACAGTTGCTGCTCCTACTGGTGATGTTAGGTCTCCGGGGTGGCGGGGCGGTCGTCAACAGGATGCGTTACAGGTGAATTGTGGTCACTCACACTTGGACGGTTTATTGTTCTATTGTTTATTATTTTGCCCCTATGCTCGCGGTTGCGTGTTCATTTCGCGGTCACCAATGTGGTCGTGTTATGTAGTGTGTCTGGCACGACACGGATTCACTTAACACCCACTACTTAATTCACGGCAGCTGATTTTTTTTTAAATAAAACACCTTCACTTTATCTCCTTCGTCTCTTTATTAATTTACACAACAGCTGATACACTGACTGGAACAATATTTATTTAAACTATGGCTATATCAGTTTGTTTTGTTTTAAGGTGAGTGTTTAATCCAAAATAATATCCCGCTTCCATTAGGCACCATCAACAACACCAAAATCCCGACGGTCTTGTGAATTTGTTAACATAAAAGCAAAATATAATAAACGCACTAAATGACGAAAGGCCACTGAAAACGGTTTTAATTGAATGTTCCCATTAAAAATAACTTAAGCGATACGGCGTGATTAGAAATAATAGAAAACTAATAAATAAACTGCCGACGGGAATAAAATGTCAAGACTCGCCACACACAAGTTGACTCCGAGGAAAAAGGCTGACTGATCAATTGGTGCTCACCAAAGAAAAGGGAAACCTCAAGGAAACTGAAAAAGAGGAGGAGCTACACGATTAACTCGAGGTAGTTAATCGTGATTGGACCGGGGGGAAATAGGCATACATGATGCGTATGTGTGTACGCCTCGCATACGATCGTCCGGCGACCCTGGACGGATGCCAACATCGCTGCAGCATCTTACACGAATGGAAACAATAACATCTGGGGTGCGAAAGACCCGAACCGAAGATCTGGTCATCCTATGGGAGGCCATAAATCAACATTTCGGTTGACGATGTGAATTCCCTTTGGTGCGCCGACGGGTGGCGGCCGTTATTAGGGATTTTTGTATGCATAGCATTCTGTGGTGCCAATGCGATGTTTAGGGTATTGCAACGAATATAGGGTGCAGCCATTGCCAGATGTTGAAAGTAAACACTTGCTGGCTGCATTCAATTCGTTGCTTGTTTGCGGTCCCTGATCGGTGGAGACCGATAATAGGAAACCAGCGATTGCTGGTAATTAGGCAAATGTTTGGTTTGCCTCAGCCGAAACCTTGTCGGCGGTGGCAAACCAATGGGACCTAATAGCCGCATGTAAGCAGTGCCATGGGCAAACAAATAAAACGAGTCAACAAGGAACTCTTTGTTGATGTTGTTTCCATAGCATAAGGCTAAGGAAACGAGATGCCCTGGGTAGAATGTATGCCTAAGGATAGGATTTCAAATGCCACGGCAATGTGATAATCTTTGCCGTGGACTTATGTTTTTCTTAGGAATCAATGCCTGGTCGAGGGTGAATTTTCGATGCCACGGCAAGGTGATAAGCTTTGCCGTGGACTTAATGTTTTTTTAGGAATTAATGCCTGCCCGAGGGTGAGTTTTCGATGCCACGGCAAGGTGATAAGCTTCGCCGTGGACTTAATGTTTTTCAGGGGTGGTGTTGGAGAAAAAGGGGTTTGGAAGGAAAACCCCCCACAGAATAGGTAAGCTGCCTAACGGATATTCAAAACAGTTATCCGATTGGGTAACCGTATTAATTCCAGCGATTTGGCTGGGGGTAAATGCCGTAGCAAGGTTACGCAACCTTGCTGAAGTTCGACCGAGAGGTAAGTCGTTCGCCTGGAATAGTGGGGATCGAGCGATGCATGGCTCTTCGGGCCCTGAAAAGCCCCACAAGTTCCTATTGTAAAACTATACCCCATATCGGCTCAGCTCGTCAGCAATTATAATCGATAAACACTCGCTGGCCAGCGTAATTGTTGACATAGCTGTAGCCGATATTAATACAATATACTTATGCAGTCGCCTTGTTCAATCAATTTACTAACTGTTAACCTTACACTTAGTCCTTCTGACCTATCCAACATTTAAATATAATACATAAAATAAAATAAAGCAAGAAAAACAATAAAAGACTTCAAAAGAGAAATAAAATCTATAGAAATATCACCCTGCAGAGTAATCGGTTTATTGATGAATATATTGATTAATACTAATCTAAACGAAAATAATAATTTAAACTATCCAAAACGATTTAACAATAAACGTTGATATATAATAATATTAAACCAAACTACATCATATCTATTTGAATAGAAACGGTTGCTGCAATTTTTTTTTTTAAAGAAATAATAAATATTGTAAGCCTGTGGGGCTTTTCAGGGCCCGAAGAGCCATGCATCGCTCGATCCCCACCATTTCCAGCAATGCGAATTACCTTAAACTCGAATCTTCTGCAAGATGATACAACCTTGCTACGGCATTAACCGCCAACCAATTCGCTGGAATTAATTCGGTCATCCCCAAGGATAACCGACATAAATACCTTATAGGCAGCTTACCTTTCTTTGTGGGTTTTTCCAAACCCCTTCTCCACGGTCATTTCTGAAAACATAATTCATGGCAAGATTACCATCTTGCCATGACATCAATTCAGCATCACCACGAGCTTCCGCGACCGAACAATGGATGGCACATATCTACCAACACACGCTGATCTTTCCGTGTGTTATCTTTGTACCCATTCATTGACCTAGCATTATTTCGGGTTGCTTGCACATCTGCAAGCCAGATTTTCAACGGCATGTCTATGATCTATCTTTCCTACCAGTAAAGAAGATCAAATTAAACATTGGCCTTTCAGGCGCGCATATTTACTTATCTCAGCATGACCAATTTTAGTTTAAACAAAGTAAACACTCAAGCGGATACTTTCGCCTGACAGTCCCTTCAACGGGATTAACATATCCCTAAAACAACATATATCACCGAAATATGTTTATGTTAAATGATATAACAACGGCCATACCCAATGTTTGATTCATTTTTCCAAAATAGATTCCTGCCTTCGGCAAGGGTTTTATTGACTCACGTCAATCAAGAATCTATCCCTTGCAGCTGACGGCAGTGTATCTTGCCCAAACATGTAGCAGCAGATTCGATCTGCTACATGAGTTTTTCCCTGTTTCCTTTTGTTTTGGACCTTCGCCATTAGCGGCGAATCCTTTAGGTTCGTTTTCGTTGGATGTCTGTAAAGAGACATCCAATAGTCAGTCAGATTTTCACAGTTTAACCGCACACACGCGCTGAGAGTGGAGTCTTTTCGTCGGTGTCGAAGTTTTTCTTTTTTTACTTTACTTTGAAGTATCGCTATCGTGCGTGTACCAGAGCTACGTGTGCTTTTGAATGTTATATGAACAAAATATTAAAACTAGTAACAGTGCGGATCATTTTATCCTCAGTAATATTGGGAACAACCTTCTATTGAATTCCGTATTCAACCACTTGAGTTAAGTCCTGTGTATTTATTATATGATTTAAATAAAAAGGATTATAAACGATTTTCGAAATTTATTTGTTTGTTGTCTGTGTCCGCTCGTATTTCGCAACAACGGAGTTTTGTGAATAGTTTTCGGTGTATTCGGAGGAACAATATCGTGGGAGTTAGCTGAATTCGCACCCGTGCTTGGTGCTTAGTTAAACTACCCCACAAGCCCCTTCAGGGTATTTAGCAGTGCACAACCGTTTTTACAAGATGCACAGCACTGTTGACTCCACACAATTTCACATGACTCAATTCGACTACACACGACTCCGCTTCCTACTTCTCTCGACTACTCGCGACTCTTCTCGACTCGGCTCATTCGCACTTTATTTTGACTCCGTTTACACACACGCGACTTCATACGACCTCATTAAAAACTCTCGTGACTTCCTTTCGACACAATCAACCTTTCGATTCCAACTGACACCACCCGACCCAGCTCGCCTGCCCCCTCTCTTCGTAACCCTCTCAATTTAACTCCTTCAAACCGGCTCCTCGTCATACTTTAGCTACTCCGCGTAGCACATATTCAACGGGGCGCCTGGTTCCGTCTCGCTCACTCGCTCTCTCTGCCCACCTTTTTTTAAGGCCCTTTTACAAATATTGGCGCATACACTCGCCATTGCTCAACACCCATTTTCTGCAAACCGGCCCCTTATGTAACAACAGCTACTACGCGTAGCATATAATCTATAGGACGCTCGGTTTTGTCTCGCGTGAAACATCTCAACCTTTTCTGTCTCTTTTCTGAATATTGGCGCTCATGCTCGCCAACCACAGCCTTCACGCTACACCGTTCATCAATGCTCGACCTTTCTACCCGATTTCAGCAAGCCAACTCCCCCCGTTACCACAGCTACTACGCGTAGCAGCACCCGGCAGGACACCTGGCTTTGCCTCTTTATTTAAACTTCAGGACCTTCGTCCTTAGATCTCTTAACGCCTCCCAAATGTCTCAGCAACACCGGTCGACAAATCAAATCGATACCACCGAACTGAGGCAATATACCTGACCACCTCATACAGGTACACTAATCTTTAGCCACCATGGCTCACCTTAGCGGCAACTAAAAGCAATACACGCCCCCCTACGTCGCCTTATACTTCTTTATGTATACATTTACCTGGCGACGTTTTTCTCCCAGCAATAAAATTCTCTGACTCGCACAATGTGCAAATCAAAGCAAATACGCATCCCGCGTCTCTTGGCATTAATTAAATCCTACTGCATAAACAATGCAAATAGGAATTCAATACGTACCTTTACTAGCGATGCCATAAACACCATTTCCCAGTAACCCAGCTCTCTTTGTTTAGCTGCGACGCACATGCATCCGACGATTTCGGTTTTGTTTGCTTTACCGAAATCGTATCCCATGAATGCTCTTTATTCCCTTTCCTTGTTCTAGGTTCGTTTTTCATCCATGAAAGGACCATGCACACATACCACCATGATGAGGGTTAGCGAGTGATCTCTGCATGAGATAATTATCGCTGAGTCTTATCACAACCTTCAGCGTGCGCACATTGAAAGTCGCCCAGTAACCACCGCGATCACACGGGGATGTAAGCCCCCGTGTGTAAAGTGAAGTCGAGTTGATGCACCGTGGAGTACCTATTTTAATTCAGGTTTAAGTGATTAATTGCAAGTAATCGGGTAAAAGCGCCTTCGTTAAGTATTAATTTCATCAAGTTAAGTTTTCAAGTTTTTTTTTTTTTTTTTGTTTCGTAACAATAAACACAATTATCGAGAACAATAAAAATACCTTACAAAAATCGTGTGTTTGGCTTTCCTTGTTGCGAACGAAAAGTGGCGGAGTTTTGTTCGGTTTGTATTCGGTGGAACATTAAGTGAATTGTGGGTTGGTAGTAAAACTCGCGTCCATGCTGACGCCACGACTACTTACCCCACACACCAATCAGCCAAACACTCGAAAAGGAGGAAACAAGCGTACTATCATCCGCAAAACTGAACACTTTGTTATCCGTTGCCTCCAACAAATCATTTATGTGAAGCAAGAACAAGGTTGGAGCCAAAATAGAACCCTGGGGCACCCCTGAATTAACAGGTATAGATCCAAACACTCGCCGTCCACAACAACCCGGATCGATCGATTCTCTAGGAAGGTCCTCGTCCAATCGCAAAGCTGTTGGGAAAGTCCATATGAACGAAGTTTGCTCAGCAATGCCCCGTGCCAGCCGCGATCAAAAGCCTTGGAGATATCCAATGCGACCGCCCTTGATTCACCATGCCGTTCAATCGCAGATGTCCATATATCAGTTATAAATGTCAAAAGGTCTCCCGTGGACCTTCTGCCACGGAATCGGTATTGACGATCATTCAGAAGTCCGTTGCATTCCAAATACTTAACCAACTCTGTATTGATGACTTTTTCCATTACCCTAGATAAAATAGACAGTAATGCTATCGGACGGTAATTTTGTGGGAGACACTTTTTTCCCGTCTTTGGGATTGGCTGAACTCGAGCGATTTTCCAGCAGGCAGGAAAGGTCCTCCGTGCATAAGATAGGGAGAAGAGTCTGCCAAGAACCGGCGATAGTTCTGGAGCACAGTTCTTAAGGACTATTGCTGGTATTCCGTCCGGGCCGGTTGCCTTCCTACAATCCAGTTCATGTAGAATGTGTTGAATAGTGCGCGGACGAAATCTCACATCCTGTATCTAAGACCGTACCAGCGAGATCACAGATGGCTCCAAAAGACCGGGATCGAGGTTTGAATTCGCGAACACATTAGCTTTATCCTTTGAATTCGTGACTAACGTCCCGCTGTCTGTCACCAACGGAGGGAAAGAGGAGGAAGTGAAGTTACCGCTGATAGCTTTTGCCATTGACCAGAAGGAGCGCGAACCAGTTGGGCACCGGAAGAGCTTATTGGACACCCTGTCGTTGTGAGCCTTCTTCGCGGTATCAATCGCCTGGTTGCACGCGTTTCTGATTCTAACAAAATTCGTTCTGTTAACATCGGTGGGATTGGAGCGCCATTGCTTAAAAGCTATATTTTTTATTATTATATTATCAAACCAGGGTTTATCAGACGAACTTCGTTTGATGGAATGTGGAATATACATCTCCATCCCCAGAAGAATAATCTCTGATACCGACTCCGCGCAAGCGTAAACATCGGAGTTTCCGAAGCACACCTCGGACCATGGAAAGGATGCGAAGAAATCCCGCAAATCGTCCCAGTTAGCAGCCCCATACTTCCATACATGGCGAAACTGCCTAAGTCGGTTATTTGCTTGATATGCAAGTGCTTGCGCGACAGATACCAAGCAGTGATCTGAGTTTCCCAGTGGCGCAGAAACCTCTACGGTATAAATATTCGGTTCGGATGTCAAATACAGATCCAGGGAGTTCGCATAATCGCCTCGGGCATCCGGAACTCGCGTTGGCTCCCCCCAGCCGGAATTGTGCACATTAAAATCGCCAAGGACAACCATTTCAGAAGCTGGGTGGTTGTTCTGTTTCCAGTCGACAGTATGTGAAAGATGTTCGAAAAATGTCGCCGATCGATCGTCATTCGGAGAGCGGTAAATACAACAAAGAAATTTAACGGAATTCCTCAACACGACCCTCAACCATATGATGTCCATATTATTGGGTTCCAATGCCTCCATCCTCTGGCAAGCCAGATCGGGCCGCGCGAAGACGCAGACTTCGCCCTTAAAACGGAATCTCGAATGTAAGTCGTATCCTGAGCAACGAAGATATGTCGAATCAGTTGACGAATCGACCTGGGTCTCAGGTAGGGCAAGGATATCAGGTTTCGTGGTTTGCAGATATTGGTGGACGGCGTTTACGTTCGTATTGGTGAAACCGAAGCCCCTGATGTTACAAAATGCCGTCACCAGTCGAGCGTGGGCAGAGCCTCGAGAGCGAGCCCGGTTATGCGATGACGAACCTCTCAAAGTTCCATTATTTATCATGATATCTGCATGATGTTCCCCCCGACATATTCCCCCACGGAGATCCGAATGGGAGACTAGTTTACCTCCGGAATTCTTTATATCAGAAGGTACCATCATGACTTATCTCCGTGTCAGTCCGGGCCATCAGCCACACATCTGAAACACCGTCGAAGATTTCTCTCGTCGATATCGCGGAATGTACAGCGTGACGAGGTGGTATCTCACCTTGAGACCGACTACCACCTAACCAACCTTTTCTCCTCATTGATTTGAATGATGGAGTAAAGAATATAAATTCTGTTTCATACCTGTTCTGAAGTGGTCGTAAGTCAAGAACCCGTCCATGGAGGACACATTTTGACTTAATGAATTTTGTTTGTTTAAACTAGATTAAGTGTGTTATAAAATAGTAAATAAAAGTTAAAGTCGTCCATGAAGGGCTGTTATTAAGTGCAGTTTATTTTGTTTTGTGTCTTAATTTGGAATACCAAGAGGCAGTGGTGAACCACTGAAGTTACTGGTGGCGAGAAAGTTTGATACCCTGGTGGACGTTGCTGGACTTTGTTTTGTTACTCGGTAAGCCCACTTATGAGTTATTAAGTAGTTTCTTGCTGCGGCGGAGGCGGGGTAACTGGTTCGGCCCGGCACCGTTGTTTCCCGTATCTCTTACCGCTGCTGCGGTACAATACGACACGGCATCAGGAATGGGGAAATCTATAACAACGGTAACAACTGGCGCTGCAAAACAGCAAGGCATAGATTGTAAGTAACAATTTGGAGAATGCAAATATATAATTTATAACAACTGGCAACAGCTGGCGCTCCAAAACAGCAAGGCATAGATTGTATGTAACAAGTAAGCGAATGCAAATATATAATTTATAACAACTTGGCGAAGGCAAGCAGCGGCCGATTCGTTGGACCCAATTTTCGATGACTCAGCCACACATTTCGAAAGAAACGGCCGCTATTTCACGTTCAATGTTGGCTCTGAGCTCTTCCAACGTCGTCGGCTTGTTGGCATAGACCAATGAGTTTACATAGCCCTAAAGAAAATAGTCTAGAGGCGTTAAATCGCACGAACGAGGCGGCCAACCGGCTGGCCCATTTCTTGAGATGACACGCTCATCAAACTTACTCTTCAATAAATCGATTGTATCGTGTGGCTTATGGCACCGTCCTGTTGAAACCACATGTCGCCCAAGTTCATATCTTCCAATTCGGGCCAAAAATAATCGGTAATCATGACGCGATAACGATGGCCATTCACAGTAACGTGACGATCGTTATCGTCGACGAAAAAAGATGGCCCAATGACGCCGCCGGCATGCAAACGCACCAAACGATTATTTTTTGTGGATGAAGTGGTGATTCATGAAGCACATGTGGATTTTCACCCGACCAATAACGCATGTTTTGCTTATTGACGAACCTTGAGCAAAAAATGAGCTTCGTCACTGAAGATGATTTTGCGATGAAATGCATCATGTTGGGGCATCTTTTCCAGAGCCCAATCGGAGAACGTACGTCGCTTCAAATGGTCCATCGGCTTCAATTCTTGAGTCAGCTTGATCTTGTATGGGTGTAAACCAAGATCCTTACGCAAAGTTCGCCAAAAGTGTTCTGGGCGATGCCCAATTCTTGGGAACGCCGTGGATATGACTGATTTGGATCGTTTGCTACGGACGCCTGAACGGCAGCGATATTTTCGATACTTCGACCAACCCGTTGTCTCACTGGCACGGCAACATCACACAATGAATATGTAGACTCAAATTTTTGCAGTAAACTTGTTATTGCCTGTCTACTAGGGCGAGCATTACGACCCAAATTTGGAGTTAACGCTCTTAAAGTTGCGGTCACCGACTCCAAATTTCGGTAGTAAATTTTTATAACTTGCAGACGTTGTTCGTTCGTGTACTAACCGCGATGAAAATGTTGAGTTTACTGAATAAATTGACAGTGACAGTTCGATGATTAGTGAAAGGGTGCGTTCACAAATTAAATTCAAAGTTGTCAAGTTCCCATTGGTAAACCCGATACATATCTGCATACCATCAGCGAAAAAGATTATGAATTAATTCTGATTCTGATTCTGGCTTTTCTTAAAAGGGCGTGCAAGATATATTTTCCAAAAGAATAATATAACACATATAATGCATCTCCAGAATTCATCATTTCATGCAGACCACGCATCGCGCGTCTAGCCGCCGAGAATCAAATTCTTCTGCATGTGAACATGCACACAGGGAATCCAACCCTTTCCACGGCCATGGATGCCGTGCGCAACCATCGTTGTGCGAGAATCTCATTTCCTTGTAGCACAGGTTTCACTAATGGCGAGCAGCCGGTTTTACGCAGCTGTTTGCGCGCCACCAACGATACCCTTTTGCTCATTCCCGTTTTCTCGTTTTCGTTTGCCCGTGTTTTGGCGACACGGGCAAGCGAATCAATCCCGCCAAGATCGGCAGAGAGATCCTCTCTGATTGGTCACCACGAAGAGAAACTGCACGTTTCTCTCAATGAATGAAAACCACCGTTAGGGGGGAGTCATTTACAAAGAGTCGCGTTTCAGTCACCAGTGTGCACACATTGAGCCGCGTTTCATCCACTAACGAGTGCACACCAGAAGTCGGAATTCAGAAGCCATCAGGATCGGGTCGAGTAATTAATTTGCTTGTGCTGCAGTTTAATTCAGTGCGCACGCGTATTTAATTATACTAAATATTTTATGTTAATAGTTGTAACAGAAAAGTCTAAATAATCAACCCGGGCTACCAAATTTAATTCATTATGCACGCGTATGTAATTATACTAAATATTTTATGTTAATAATTATAACAGAACAGTCTAAATAATCAATCTGGACGATCAAATGTAATTCAGTGGGCAACTGTCTTTAGTTGCTCCAAACATTGATGTTCATAGTTTTAACGGCGAGGCTAAATAATTAACCGAGTTTGCCAAGAATGCATTCGACGTTTAGTTACATTGGTTGTACAAAAATTCCCGTATGCAAATAAAATTGTAAAACAAAGACTTGAGTTTTAATGTCCTTCCTTTGTGCGAAACTGGACGATCAACTACCAACGCCGTAACAAAGCATACACGTGGGAGTGGGTTGAGAACGTGTGCCCGTGCCGGCACCACACTAGCTCACTAAACACCACAACACGATAACCCCACAGTAGCACTACTAAACATTCGCACAGGAAACGTTCCATACTTTTCTCGATCTGTAACACAATCAGTTCTGATACTTTTGATAGCGAAATACGTCCTGTTGTGTAGTGAACTTAGTGGGCTTGCAAATATACTGAATTACCTGGAAAGATCACATGGAATAGTCCCCATGATAATACCTGTAGAAGAGACAAAGGGCGGGCCTTCGATGTGATTGTAATCGAAACTTTATGTTAGTGCTATGTTATCGTTTAGGCGGATTGCTCGTCTCTGAATATTATTGAGCAGATTGAGTGTATGCTAAGGAGGAAAGTTCAAAACATATGGACAGTAATCGAGTGTGGATCTAAGTTGGGATTTGTATAGGAGAATAAGTTACATAATACCTTGGATCTGTTTCAGTCGTTTGAGCCAATTTTATTCCGGACAGATTAATGGGAGATTCGAATCGTTGTCTGGTGTTACATCCCACTACATAAACCCCATAACTCATTAACGCATGCGATGCAATCATCCTCAGTTCACAGTTAATTTGATTCTTCCCGCATAGAATTAATGCCCATATTGTTCACGTTGCGTTACTTATAATATTCATTCGAATACTCATCAATTGCCCACCTATGACGCATACTCGCCTCCCAAAGCTACAGCCTTATCGTGTATCGTCAATTCATATTCACATTGCACACGAAGCAATCAAATCACAACAATTAACGTATAATATCGCATGACGCATTCTCGCTTCCCACGGCTACACGCTAAATGGATTCTTTTACTTCGTATTCAAAAACGAGCACTGCACAGACGTTTTCACACGATATCAAATTACACCTGATTTCTTTTCCTACCCGAAAACAGGTGTCACACAAGTCATGTGACTCTGTTGGTGTGCTCAAAGGCAATTAGCGACCATTTAACTGAGCTTCGATCAAAATGCTGAGATCTGCGAAAAGCCAGACATATTATCGAAACACAAATCCACCGAACGATACGAATGGCTTGAACGTGGGTACTTGTACTTTAATTGGTTCTGTCACCACCGTACCTTAAGTGAGGCAATTAAGTGGCAATGATAAATAAGAAATGCGGATGACTCGTGCCAGGTAATTGGACTCAATAGGGGTTATACGTTCTGAATCGAAGTCCAAGCAGTAATAACGCATCGTTTGCACTTCTACGCCCATAATTTGGGTATATAAAGAGTGGTTGCAATGGAGTAAATTCGAGACTCAATTAATCAGAATAAAAGGCTGCAGACTTGCACTGGAACAGCGGGCATTTTACTCTGAATAAAACAACATAGAATAGAATTACTATGTATAAAATAATCACATAGGTTAATAAGTCATTCAGTAAATAAAGTAATATTAATCACCCTACCGGAAGATGTTATAATTTTTGCAAATGGCGTCGTACGTCAATCATATTTCACATTTGTGAATTAGAAAAAATTGTAAAGCTCCAAATAAAGGTGTTCATCACTCAAAATATTTTCTTTTTATTTAGTAAAAAAGTAATTCAAAAACAAAATTGGATGATTAATTTTGCGCCACGTGTAAAAGATCCATACTTCTAATTATTTGGACTCTCCACTGGCATCCGAAACAGCAAGAGTGGACCGACCCCATCCAATCAGGTAAGGTTTTAACCAGATAACATTCCTATTTTGCGCAGCCGGCAGGATACGTTGGTGCCAAAAAATTCATTTTGAAACCAGGATATGTAACCTAACGCCTCCAGTGAGATGCGTATTCTTTTGGTATTACACTGGCATCAATTGGGTCTCAATCGAGTGGTAAAACTGCGAGGCCCCATCAAGCATGGAAACATGAAGGCACAGGAACTGTGAGTGTTGGCGATGCATCACATCGACACGAATTCCCAGGAAAGACAAGGCAAGCGCCAGCACACATGTTCCTGGGAAACAACGACCAGCGGCGCACCGATTGCAGGAAGCCACTAAGGACAACAGCACCCAGGAAACGAGCGAGCGAGAGGACGGCTGCGGACCTATATAAGGCGAGCAGATCGGCAGAGCATCGGGAGTTGCCACGGGAGCTCGAGTTGCAAAGAAACTTGACAGAGTAATAAAGATTAAGCAATTATAGCAGCTATGTTTTATATGGTGAATATAAGAATCGTACTGGGCAAGACAATAACGCCTTCGTCCAGAGCGTAGCTCGGCTCTGGAAGTTGTACGCTAACCAAATAAATCGTTTGGCTGGCCAGCACCGGAATACAGTCCGCACGAAGAGAGGGAAGCTGAGACGTCACCGGAGAAGGCGTCGTCCACAGAGCAGTAACAGTTTTGGTCGTTCGTGCCGGATCTCGGCGAAAAAACGAGGATGCCGATAACGAGATCGGCTAAAGCCAGGAGGACGCTACCGATCCCTACGGGAGGTCTGTCTACTCAACCTGGAGTGGGCAGCACCGGATCAGATGTAAGCACCACAGGAGAAGAATTTCCCACACAACTTGGAGGAGATCACTGTTACGGACCGACATTGAGTCCAGCGGACCGACATTGAGTCCAGGTCCCCCCAGAATCCACTAATCCCCCTTTGATTCCCCTCTTTACCTGTAAAAGGAAAATAACGCGCCAAGTAGCTCCGATGCCCGCTTCAAGAAGCATTTCTAATTCAAATGAACCTTTCGAATAGTACAGCATATTCGCATATTCCAATGTACCAGAAGCAGTTCTAATCATTTGGTGAAAATCTAACCAGAAGCATTACTAATCCAAATGAACCTTCGAATAGTACAGTATATTCGCATATTCCAATGTTTTGGGGACGACTATTTGTAAAACGGTGCCGGCAATAGAACGCAGGAGGAAGACAATTTAACAGGGGAGCAACCATCAACGCCCCCCGCAACCGGTCGCAGTCAACCACAACAGGAGGAACAAAACAACATCCCCTGCAACGAACCAGCGGACCACAACAACAACAACAGCACAGCGACCGCTCAACGGTCGCTCTAACATAATCGCAGTAAGTCCCCTTCTTACCCTAAATATATTTAATTGTTATACCTAACATAACATCACGACGAACCTGTCGGAGCGCTTACCAGAAGGGGGGAATCAGCACACCTGGCGGAAGCGAAGGAGAGGCACTCTGAACTTCACACCACCGGGCGGGGATCGATCCAACGCACCAACGGTTAAACCAGGGGGTCACCGTCGCCGGGGAGCACAGGGCCCATGACACCCGTGCCAAGATCGAAGAGCGGCACGAAGCACGGGGGTACGCCTCAAAAGGCAGCTCGGTAAAGCCATCGAGGAGGGCCGGGATCGGGGCAAGGTTGGAAGTCGTCAAGCGACAGAAATCGCCGAGGCAAAGGCGAAAGTGGCACGAGCGACACTCGAATTGATGGGAGCAAGTTCCGAGGACCAGACTAGCTAAAGCGAGGCTACAAAGGGTAGTCGACACAAAATCTAGTTGTCCCATCCTTCTTCTTGACGAGCACTACCGGCGAAGCCCATGGGCTCGATGATTTTTCGATGACTCCTTGCTCTTCCATATCTCAAATCATGTTGCCTGCTTCTGATTCTTTGGTCAACGGTAGTCGACGAGGTGGCTGTCTTATAGGTCTTGACGTTCGTGTGCGTCCGAATTTATCATTTCCTGCCACAAAAATATCAGAAAAATCGTTCAGGAGTGATTCAACGCCTGTCTTTTCTCCGTCTGTTAATCCGATTTTCTGGGGCATCAACCTATTAACCAGAGGGTGCACCAGAGGGCTGTTGAATTGAATGGTCCTCTCCCCTTGTGTGAATTGAGCTTAGCATTGATACGGGTGCACATTCTGCGATTACCTCTCCTTTTCTTATTGCGACCGGCTCCTTGGACCTATTTAGTACTCTGGCGGGTACGATGTGCTTCTTCGCATCGATAAGGGCTTTTCCAACAAGGATGTTCCCTTACGCTGATTTTGAACAGCTTCGGTGATGTAAAATCGATTGTCACCGTGATCACTCTCGAGACTGGTCCAAACTACCGAGTCTGAACGAGCTGGGATCTCGTCCTCCTCACGCACATAAAATTTAGTCTTCGCAATTGTTCGTCCTGCAGTGTAATAGCAACCTCCAAGTTACCAATTCGCAGTGTTCTTTGACCGATATCTAGAACAACTTTTGCTCCTTCATGAAATCCATTCCAAGAATGCATTCGTCCGTAATATCGGCAACCAAAAATTGGTGGGAGATGGAAATATTGCCCAGCACTATTATGCTCTCCACTTCTCCGTAGACTGTAGAACATTCTCCTGTGGCAGTCTTCAAAGCGTATCTTCTATTTTTATTAAGGGTTATTTTGCCGACGACATCCGGACAAATTATGGATCTCATTGCTCCAGTGTCGATTGTCACTGTTGTTGCCCTTGCATTAACAATCGTAGTTATAACCAAACTTTGGTTATCCCGTTGGAGTTGTGATACAGCTACGATGCTGGGGCTGCAAATTCCACCAGGCGACTTTCGTAAAGTCTGCCCTTACAAGTTTCCCGAGCTATTGGCCTCAGGTTGGTCCGTTGATAGTCTCCTCTTATGATTAGCGCATGAACAACAATTCTCACTTGATGTTTCATTCATTCGTCGACGTTTCCTACAGTCAACAGCAACGTGGCCGACTTCGCCGCATCTCCAACACTTCATATCAGCTCTCGGGGCTCTCCATTGTACATGCCCGATACTTTGGTAGGAACATTCCTCGACGGATGTTTCTCGGACTCTATATGTACTCCTGGTAGCTAGTTTATCAGATTCATATGCCAATGCGAACGCCAGTATTTCATTAGTCGTCTTCTTTCCTGCCAAACGAACGGCTTGTTGCAAGTCCCGATTTTGGAGTGCATTTATAAATGCATCCATTGCTACCTCGTTCAGAAATTCCTTAGTCATATTTGAATAAGACAAGTTTGCCAATCGCTCAAAGTCTGCCTGCAACTGGTGAAGATTTTCTCCGGGTTTCTGTGTTCTGCTCCGTACTTGCATGCGGTAGACCTGCTGCATGTGGTTGTCTCCATACCTAGCATCAAGGCCGCCTCTTACCACTTGGAAATCTGTTTGCTTCTCTGCTGGTATGGTTTGTAGCAATTCTGCAGCCGCCCCGCGGAGTGACAAGATTAGTGATGTTGACTTTTGCTCATCCGACCACTTATTATAGTTGGCCGCGGCGTCAATGATAAATACGGAGAAGGGTCCCGCCCCATCGAAGATTGGCGGTTGCATCCTTGTATCTTTGCAGTCATGTTGATTGCTAGGCGATGTCTTATTTCTCTCAACACACTCAAATCTCTTCTCGATGCGAGTTATTTCATCGGTGACTTTCTTAAATTCAGCTTCGTTTTTTAGATCCATTTCTACCTTAAAGTGTTGAAAATTACATTTCATCCACCGCGTTTGGGCTTCCAATTTTGCATTCAGATCTACAGCTTGTGCGTCAAATTTTGAATTTTGAGCAGCCAACTTTGCATTAACATCTGCAGCTTGCGCGTCCAATTTTGTGTTAATGTCTGTAGCTTGCGCGTCCCATTTTATCATCATCATCCTGAGCATCTCCGAAATGTCCAACTGTGGCGAACTCGTCTCCGTTACATTGGCACCATCTTGACTCGTTGTTTCTTCTCCATCCGGACAGTTTGGCGCAATCGCGAAAAACATATGTGTCAACATCAATACCCTCTTCCTCCATTGCTGCTTGTAGACGCTGTCGAAGAATTTGCTTCTCTCCTCTGCTATCCAGATTCCAGTCCTCAAGTTCCTTCTTCAACTCAGGAACGCGAAGATCCTCCAAATGTCGATCTGACATCGTCCACATACACTTTCACAGACTTATTTACTTCACCAATAATTAATCCCACTTCTGACACCAATTGTAGCGAGCTTAGGGTTCGCTGGATTAATTATTTTTAATAAATAAGAGCCGTTAAATCGACTTTGAATTAATATAACACTGTACGACATAACACACACTCCCATCCACACACAGAACTTTACTTTAGATGCAATCACACGACTTCTACACAGAGCACCGACTCACTTTGCTTGCTCTGACATTCTCCCGATCGGTCTCTCGCTCGCTCTTCGCTCAGTCGTCTCAAAGTTGATCGTAACGAAAGTTACTGGGAAGGGAGTGATGTGGCGTTTCTAGCAGATACACACACGACTAGTGAAGAACAACACCACCAAAAGCACATCCATTAAAGCCTTATACAATAGCAATAATATACCATTACCACATTAGTCGAATGTATTTGAGTTTAGAAATCAAATTCACATAGGCGGCCGTGGCCTGATGGGTTGAGCTTTGGTTCTATCTTTTAGTGATTCTAACCGTGATAGCGTCGATTCGAATGACTCGCTCTTCACTATCGTCGCAAGCGCTATAACACTTTATTAGTCCGTTAATAACAACCGTTACGTTTACTGTACACTTAACGATTTCTTGACTTATCGCTTCCGTACTTATCGCATCGTTGACTGCTTACTTCTTACTTTTTACTTATCGCTTGGTTCACTTTCTACTTCTCTTCCCGATCTGCGTGCGACGTATTTATACCGTTTTTCCTCATTTTCGGACTTTCTAGTATATTCTAGTACTGATTGTCATATGCGTCACAATATATAAAAAAAAAATTTCAATATATATATATAAAGTTTTTGGAGGAAACACGGTCGCAGGTTGACAGAAAATCCCTAGTGTCTTTTGTTCGATTCGTTCCGGCCGAGCCGGTTTAGACGGCGCGTCAGCAAAACAGCCACACCTCCGAAAATAATTTGAATTTTCTAAAATCCTCTTAAAGGCATATTCTTAGAGGGTTAAGCTTTTTTTTCAAATTTCTAGACCAAAATACCCCCTTAAACTTATTTTATTGTTAGTGTGCCGCCAAATTTTGAAATTGTTAGAAGTATATCCCATTAAAAAAAGATTGAGAAACACTGGTCTAGTAGATTAATAACACTACTATTAAATCTGAATAAATCGCCTGACAAGTTATCAACTATTGTGAACCGGTCACAATTGGGTGTGAATTGCTTGTTAGGCTGTGGATTAGATCTAAAGTATCAGCTGGTGGTCCGTAGGAGTATTGTGAGGGAATATTTAATATTTAACTTACCCACACGCGGTATTAAGTTTTGAGAATAAATATTCACTTGCAAGATAGGAATTTCATGGTAGGTATCTCCCCATACTCATTATTAAACAAAGATTTGCTTCTTAATCAAATTATTTTTCATAGAATACATTAACTTATCACGACGCATACCAAACGAACACATTGAATCAACTAGTAGTAACTAGAATATACTACTATACTACTACCCAAGCAGTAGCAAGAAAATACTTTTATTGAACATTCGTAAACGTTCCTCTCGACAATTAACCCAAAATAATTACTACATGGATGCCATATACAATTTCCCAAAAAGTGAACCCCTCAACTTTAAGGATTTCTTTGAGAGCTACCTGGAAGAATTGAATAAAACCAAATTTCCCCAGAGCGATAAGGATATCCAAAGTTTAATTGGACTGGATGACAATGACGAAGAATTCGCAAATATTAAAGCTTCTGTGTCACTAGATTTCCTCGAGCACGTCAAAGATCGGCGAGTGGAAAGTTTTACCACCGGGTGGAGTAAGATCAGAAGGTTCCTTAAAGAAACTACAGAAATGGAAACCGAACTACACTCTTTAAGGAAATTCTCTCAACATACGAGCAGAAATTCTCTATTCAGTAGAAATCAGTATAAGTACCTACAGAAGCTCACGGTAACGAATCAAGCTGATCACGACTTGCTACCGTATAGTGACATCATTGTAGCAGTGCGAATCTATCGGCCACGTGAAAAAACCCTCCAAAAAAGAAGAAAGAAGCCAACATTTAACGAAGAGTTCCTTTGCCTTGGTTCTAACACACTTGCCCAGTTGAGAGATAAGATTTCCTGCATTTGCAACGAAAAACGTTTCTTCGACTTGAGTGAAAATATCCTTGAAGAGAATAAACTCAAAGATACCGATCCAGGATTCTTCTTCATCGAAGACACCTTCTACAATGACATGCGTAATCCCTTAAATCCAGACTACTCTGAGGTGATTAGAGAATGGATTTCTAAGAAACCAAAAGGCTATGAAAATGTCAACTTCAAGACCAAACTTATGGAAGAAACTCGTATCATTGACCTAACGGTCAGTCTTGGCTTTCCGCAGGTTTACCAGCATCATGGAAAATGCGAACATCTGATGGCGTTTTCGCACGTTGAACTTCTATCTAGACATCACTGTCTGGTCAAGGACCAGTATCCTGTTCTTAAATCACTAAACAAATACAACACAAAGTGTTGCAATATGTGTGGTAAGAGAGTGTTCACTCATGTGGTCATAAACAGCAACAGGCAGTTGCACGAGCCAGCGTATCTGTGCAGTATCTGCTTGATCTCGTTCCATTACGTCGATGGAAAGAAGGTTGGGGATTTTAACGTGTACAGAATTACGTCATATAACGAAAAGATAGATGCTCATGAAATGCCAGTGCTTGAGAACATAAAGAATTTAGGCCAGCCCGCTGACGTGGATGAGTTAGACGTCGATGGCGAGATGGATTACCTCAGCTCTTGAAAATATAACCAAATTTCATCAGGATTCCGACAAGAGAAGTAAAAAGTCGATGATGTGCTGAAACATTTTAGTGATGGTGAATTCAATGAATTCTTCCTCTTATGTTTAACTTATATGTTATACAGAAAATGCTTAAATTCTAGCTTATTTATATTATTAATGAATTACTTTATTTGTTGTGTTAGTTTTTAATTAACGAATTTTTCCTATAGCAAGAATCCAAGCTAAGCATAATTTTAATTTGAATATACGATGGTGAACTAGGACTGAGTACCAGTTACGCTACATTATTATCCCAAGAGAATGTCAATTTTTCACATGAAAATAAACTTATTTATTGTCACCTAATGTGCTTAGTGTTTAGTGGCGCTACCGCCCTATTTGTTGGCTTAATTCAAGCAACATAATTACCTACAACTAAAGTATATATAACTTTACAAACTAAAGAACGTAACAACTAACTTAATTAAGCTTAACCTAAGGTAAACAGGACATATTATGAAGGCAGGAGTACTTACTGCTCTGATTCGACCCGGTGTCAGAGAGGCGCCGTTATAATACATGCAAACCATCCAATGGGCACGGTGACGCGTAACACACTGGATTAGGAGTGGGAGATCTTTGTGTGTTACTCCTCGCTAGCCTGTCTGACATGCGTTGCCCTACTGGAAGCGTATGCTTCCGTCAGCATAGCCTGGGTTGTAAAAAAGATCACGCCCTGTGACTAGGGCGTTAGAATATACTCACAGCTAGGCCAGCTTGTCGTAAGAGGCGACTAAAGGCCGAGCGGTAGCCGGGGTCCCAACGCCCTGTGCGCCCGGTGAAATACCACCCCATCAAGTTTTAGGCTGCGTGAAATGGTCGGGTGAAATCCCTGCCCATCTTTCGGAGCTTGGCTGATGGACCGGTTCGAGAAAAGGTTGGTTAGGTGGTAGTCGGTGCCAAGGTGAGATACCACCCCGTCACGCTGTACATTCCGCGATATCGACGAGAGAAATCTTCGACGGTGTTTCGGATGTGTGGCTGATGGCCCGGAGTCACACGGGGATAAGTCATGATGGTGCCTTCTGATATAAAGAATTACGGAGGTAAACTAGTCTCCCATTCGGATCTCCGGGGGGGACTATGCCGGGGGGAACATCATGCAGATATCATGATAAATAATGAAACTTTGAGAGGTTCGTCATCGCATAACCGGGCTCGCTCTCGAGGCTCTGCCCACGCTCGACTGGTGACGGCATTTTGTAACATCAGGGGCTTCGGTTTCACCAATACCAATGTAAACGCCGTCCACCAATATCTGCAAACCACGAAACCTGATATCCTTGCCCTAACTGAGACCCAGGTCGATTCGTCAACTGATTCAACATATCTTCGTTGCTCAGGATACGACTTGCATTCGAGATTCCGCTTTAAGGGCGGAGTCTGCGTTTTCGGCGGTCCAATCTGGCTTGCCAGAGGATGGAGGCGTTGGAACCCAATAATATGGACATAATATGGTTGAGGGTCGTGCTGAGGAATTCCGTTAAATTTCTTTGTTGTCTTTACCGCTCCCCGAATGACGATAGACCGGCGACATTTTTCGAACATCTTTCATATACCGTCGACTAGATACAGATCAACCACCCAGCTTCTGAAATTGTTGTCCTTGGCGAATTTAATGTGCACAATTCCGACTGGTTGTTACATTATAACAGAACCGACGAGGCTAGCGGAGATGTTTGCTGTAAGCCACAACTTGACTCAACTCGTGGGGGAGCCAACGCGGGTGCCGGATGCCCGAGGCGATTATGCGAACACCCTGGATCTGTTTTTGACATCCGAACCGAGTATTTATACCGTAGAGGTTTCTGCGCCACTGGGAAACTCAAATCACTGCTTGGTATCTGTCGCGCAAGCACTTGCATATCAAGCGAATAACCGGCCTAGGCAGCTTCGCCATGTATGGAAGTATGTGGCTGCTAACTGGGACGATTTGCGAGATTTCTTCGCATCCCTTCCATGGTCCGAGGTGTGCTTCGGAGACTCCGATGTTAACGCTTGTGCGGAGTCGGTATCAAGAATTATTCTTCTGGGGATTCCACATTCCATCAAACGAAGTTCATCTAATAAACCTTGGTTTGATAAAAAATGCGAGCTGATTACAGTGGCAAAAAATAGAGCTTTTAAGCAATGACGCTCCAATCCCACCGATGTTAACAGAACGAATTTTGTTAGAATCAGAACGCATGCAACCAGGCCATTGATACCGCGAAGAAAGTTCACAACGACAGGGTGATCAATAAACTCGTTCGGTGCCCAACTGGTTCGCGCTCCTTCTGGTCAATGGCAAAAGCTGTCAGCGGTAACTTCGCTTCCTCCTTTTTCCTCCGTTGGTGACAGACAGCGGGACCTTAGTCACGAATCCAACGGATAAAGCTAATGTGTTCGCGAATTTATTTTCCACCAATTCAAACCTCGATCCCGGCCTTTTAGAGCCACCTGTGATCTCGCCGGTACAGTCTTCCATGCGGGATGTGAGATTTCGTCCGCGCACTATTTAACACATTCTACGTGAACTGGATTGTAGGAAGGCAACCGGCCCGGACGGAATACCAGCAATAGACCTTAAGAACTGTGCTCCAGAACTATCGCCGGTTCTTGGCAGACTCTTCCCCTTATCTTATGCACGGAGGACCTTTCCTGCCTGCCAGAAAATCGCTCGAGTTCAGCCAATCCCAAAGACGGGAAAAAAGTGTCTCCCACAAAATTACCGTCCGATAGCATTACTGTCTATTTTATCTAAGGTAATGGAAAAAGTCATCAATACAGAGTTGGTTAAGTATTTGGAGTGCAACGGACTTCTGAATGATCGTCAATACGATCAATGTTGTGGACGGCGGGTGTTCGGATCTGTATCCTGTTAATTCGGGGGTGCCCCAAGGCTCTATTTTGGCTCCAACCTTGTTCTTGCTTCACATAAATGATTTGTTGGAGACAACGGATAACAAAGTGTTCAGTTTTGCGGATGATAGTACGCTTGTTTCCTTCTTTTCGAGTGTTCGTCCGATTGGTGCATCAGCTGAGATGCAGACAGATTGACTCTCTGAATCAGGATCTGGATAAAGTCCTGCAGTGGGAAAAGACCAATCTTGTCGACTTCAATGCAACGAAGACACAATATACAACATTCACAAAGAAAAGTGGATCATCGGTTCCACAGCTGATGATGAATGGCCGGACCCCCGAGGCTGGGGAAAGTTTGAGATCGCTCAGCGTCACGGTCTGTGGGAATGTATCATGGCATAAACACGTATCACATCGCCAGATCAACCTCAGGAAAACTGAGCTCTCCTATATAAATCCCAAATTAGACCCGCGCTGGAATATTGCTCTCATGTTTGGAGAGCGTACAGAGACGAGCGATCCGCCTGATCGGGGACTCGGCGCTGACGTCGGGACTACAGTCGCTATCACATCGAAGGCGCGTAGCCGACCTCTGTCTGTTTTACAGATATTATCACGGGTGCTGTTCTTCGGAGATGCTTGGCATTGTTCCACACAATTCGGTTTATATGCGCTCCACAAGACAATCTGACGGATCGCACCCGTTTGTGGTTCATCTCCCGACGGCGCGAACATCCCTGTATCAGAGCTCGTTCCGTTACAGAGCGGGGAAGCTGTGGAACTCCCTTCCCACGCGAGTGTTCCCGGAGCGTTACAACCTGCAACTGTTCAAAAAGAACTGCAACAGTTATTTGATGGCATCTCGGGGCGCCCACTCGGCGCTATAGGTACGCCTCTCCCGAGAGCAGTCTAATAAAAAAAAAAAACCAAAATTAAATGTAAGGGCTTCAATGAACTTTTGAATTCCAAAACCTAAGGTTCCGATCCAATGTTGAGGTTTATGATACAAATGTCCAATTCAATGTTGACGTTAATATCAGAATTTTAGACGCAAATATTTACTGTCTGGCTTAATGTGGACCTTATGTATAACAAAGCCATTTTACTGTTCTCCTACTGTTGCTGAAACGAAAAGAAAAACTGAAATAGCGGACGGCGCTTTCTCTAGCGACGCCTCAGTTTCTCCCTTAGCGGATTGTATTTTCCAGCACTGGCCGGCCAATGATGCTTTTGTAATTCGAGGGATTGTACCTCCAGAGCCGGACTCTTCTCTGGATGAAACGGGCGTTTAAGTCTTGCCCGGTACAGATCCCTAACCGACCAAAAGTAGAAACGCGACCCAGAAAGGAGATATTCAAAAACGACCCAATTAGACTATTTTCCCATTTATTAAATCCTGACTATTATTAGTAGTAATGATGAAATCTGTATAATTATTATTTTTCTGCTGATTCCCTTTGAAGCTGGTCTTGACAAGACCTGTTGGGTAAGAGTTCCTGTGACGACTCCTCTTGCTTCAACAAAAAAATGGGTTGGCGAGAGGACCGACTTTAGCGAAACAAGGACAGATGTGTCCATCTTGTCTCTGACTTCTGGTCATCTTGCGATAACCAGAATCACCCACATCCGTGAGGATGTTGGGCCCGGTCTCGCGATATCTGAAAAAAAAAGAAAATAAAGGGGGGGTATCCAAGGATAGTGTGGACAGTGTTAGTCCAGGTGTTCTCTAACTACTTGTATGGAGGGATGGTGGAACAGTAATCATACAAGACCGGTAGGTCTTGAGTGCGGTAGTAAACGCAGATCACGTATTTGGCGTCAGATGATCTGCGCTTTGGTCGGTGTGGGTATGTTTGTGCCGTCTTGTACTGTGCGTACGTGTGTGTGTGGATTGTTAACAGTGGACCCTGTGGGATGGATCCAGGAATCCTCTATTATAGAGGGGAATGTTGTTGGGAAAGGTGCTTTCTTCAGTTTTGTACTGAAGAAGAAATTGTGGTGGTCTGATCCGAAGAAATCGAAAGAGAGAAGGGCCAAGAACGCAAGACTCCCGTACAAGTGGGTTCTCACTGTTATGAATGCTTTCGAGGTACTTATATGCTAATTGTAGCAAGTACTTATCGATAGGGATAATGGAAGCACCTTCGTATAGGTGAGAGTTTGGGTAATGACGACCGTCAGGCCTTCTAGAGTGATTGGTGCATCTTCTGAGGAGTTTCCTTTCGAACACTTGAAGTCTTTCCATTTGCGCCGAAGATATGCGTACGATATTCCAGATCGGATTAGCTACTTATAGCAGAGAAGCTTAACTTTGGTGTCAACTTTGTTGCTCCACTTCAATATGTTGTGCAGTTGCTTAGACCGACTGAGGCCCCTTTGGAGAATGTGGGTCACATGTTTGATGAAATTCATTTTTGGGGTATAAATGACCCCAAGATATTTCATCCTGTCCTGTGGTCTAATCGTAGTATCTCCCATTTTTATTCGAATATTCTGTGAATATCGACAAGTAGTTTGGAAGTGTTTACTACTCAGAATTATAGCTACTGCTTTGGATGGGTTAAGTCGAATTTTCAATCGAATGTAATACTGATACAGTTCGTCCAAGTGACGGTTGAGTCGATTTGTTGTGAGTTTAGGGCTTTTGGATGACGTGTACACTAGGACGTCATCCGCATAGCATATCTGGTTTACTCTCCCGTCCACAGGGCGAGGAATATCGGAGGTGTAGATATTAAATAAGATGGAGCATAGAATGGAGCCCTATGGTACGCCTGCAGCCGCGTGTAAAGTTCGGGAAAACTTTCCATTCACTCGAACTTGGAAGGTTCTGTTTCGAACCAACTGGTAGATGATACTACATAGCGTTCTACTGAGGCCAGTATTCAATAATTTAAAAACGAGACCTTCGATCCAAGTCGTGTCAAAAGCGTTTTCAATGTCCAGGCTCACCGCAATGGTAGGTTGCTTATTAAAGAGCAGCACGCAGACGTGGTTTTGAAATATGCTGAGAGCCATAGTGGTGATGTGCGCTCTTCGAAATCCAAATTGGAAATCAGGTGTTAGGTTCCTGGCACTGATAAAGTTATTTAGTTTCTCGTATATGCATTTTTCATATATTTTGCTAATGCAAGTGAGAAGCGAGATAGCGCGGAAGCTTGAGGGGTGATACGTTGGTTTCCCAACTTTTGCTATTGGACAAATAATAGCGTGCCTCCAAGCTTGGGGAAAGTACCCCATGTTGTAAGCATAGTTGAACAGAGTGGGGAGCTGTGGGGAGGAAGTATTGTGCCATCCCCATCGTCTATTGTTCACGCGCTAAGGAATGCAACACAAAACAAAAAAAAAAATGCACCCAGGAACAGCAGCCAGGAAAATAAACACACGGATTTAGTTTATTGTTTTATTTTTATTGCGTGACACTTCTATTAGTTTGGATGTATCCAAGTATTTTGATGCATTTATTTTGTTATATCAGTCATTAAAATTGCTAGTGTTTTTATACTGCACTTAAAACTTATTATTTCACATTCAATTGCTCTTTATAAATTTTACACACGGTGAAACACTTCTTTCACGACCCGACTTCTGTATATATACGCTTCTCCGCCGCGCGACGGAGAGCGAGGGCGACAACGCCGTGCTGATCTGCGGATGTAATTTGACTCCTGGTGACCCCGTGCTATCGATTCCGTGCCACCCCCACAGTGGTGACTCCGAGTTTGAACAATCGCGCCTTCTAAACATGAGTTGCATACGGTGAGCAATTGTGGCGGCAATTGCCGAAGGACAATACATATCGGTTGGATTTTATAAACGTATGTGCGAAAGACACCGACTCCGGACTCGGACCTCCTTTCGGTAACACGGTAACCCGTCGCTGCGGATGCGATTAATCCTGGGATAAGTCCCCTCCACCTCGCAGACGTCATTTCGTCACTGCAGATGCGAGCAGATTTCCGACAGGTTTCGACCTACTCAGACGATAAACCTGTTGGTACAAGCGACCCACAACATGCCAATGGACCACGCCGCACACCCTTGCCCTTGACGGCATCGACGCGGTAACAACCGAGTCCACCCTAGTATCAACCCAAGCCCTTTCGACGACCCAGGAACTCGTCACGCGAGTTCCCCCGATATTGCCACAGCTCCTCCCGGAGTACGCAGGGCCACCTTGAATCCCAAGCGTGCAGCCCTTCTCGCACCACCCCCTCGAGCATCGCTTCAGCCCTACCTTTCTTTCTTTCGTGACTACGTCACCGCCAAACCCCATAGCCCACTTACCTGAAAAACCCCCATAACTGCTACTCAACTACCTTAAGTTCGCTAAGGCAATCGCATTAAAGAGATCAAATCTGTAATCTAAAAAAGCCCCTGGAAAAGAAAACTTACCTTTCATGCACCTCTTCGCATACAATTCTCCGTACGATTTCTTTCTTAACTTATCAGGCAGAACCTCATTATTACAACCCAACTCCCATTGTTTCCCGCCAATGCATTTGCATTGGCACCTGAAGACATTTCCTTTTTCAAGGACATTTAATGCATACAACGCATTATCTGAAATTCTTAAAATAGTTCCTTAATGTGCATATGCACCATAAATATAAACCATTCGGCACCCATTGTTATCATTTGAAAGCCAATGTCGGACGGCTTGTTTTTACAGAAGGCAGCAAGCCGACCAGCGATTCGTTGTTCAATAGACAAACAATCATCCATTTCGTACGTCGCCACAAACTAATTAACAAACATATACAAATGCAAGCAAATTCGTTTTGGCCACCGACCCAAGATACGACATACAATTTTCATTGTATAAAGTATCGCAACCATTAGCACCTTTCCCAATGTCTATTCGTATATTTACACGAGGGCATCACTCATCTAAGACTTTTATGATGCCCTCGTCTCATCTTTTCTCTTACCACATTTCTTCGAAGTATCGTCGTCTATTTATTTAGACGCGATGCACTTCATTGACAACAAGCTTCTCGATCTCTTTGTCCTTGTCGCCTGCCTGCTTTGTTTTGTCATTGCCTCTGCGCATATGTAAACAATCTGATCTCAAAGATCGATCACACACACACCACCATGATCTCCATTACGAGATCTGATTTTCTTGTTTCCACAAGAGAGACTTTACGTTTCTCTGGTGGTAGGTAAATCTTTTCCCTAATGGAGGGAAATACTTTCTCTCTCAGGGAAAATGCCCCTAAAAATTTCCCTCGTAGCGAATCAGATCTGCACGAGATGATTATCGCTGAGTTGTTTTCCATCCGCCGACCGCCATGGTCGTTGCCGTTCAACCTTCTTGGTTCACATTTAATGTTTGAAAGTACTTTCGTAAAGTTGTGAACGTATAACAACTAGCAGACGTGTTGGCAATCGTGTTAAAGTTAATGAATGTGAAATAAATTAAAAACTAATTAAGAACGACTGGTGTTTTCTTTACTTCGTCCTGGTGAACTCCTTGTGGACGGTGTGTTGCGGAGTTTGTTTTTGTTTCTTTTTTGATGAACAGTTGCTGCGGTGGAACTTACGTTTCGTGATTGATGGGGAACAAGTGAACCGTGTGCCCGCGTCCCCACAGAGCTTTATAAAGAATAAGGCAGAAAGCCTTCGCAACGAGTAACGAGTGGTATGACATGTTGTCGATACCGGGTGACTTCTTAGCGTTTCGGGATTTAACCAGGCTCTGTAGGGTAATTGGTGCGATGAAACCGTGACCATTATCACGTGTGTCATCGAAGTATGCACTGTTAATTGGGTTAAAGACAACAATTGGCTCGTTGAATTCGTCCAATTTACTGTGGACTCCTGAACTAATGATCGCAGTAGTATCCGGGTCGCCATCTTGGAGAGTAAGTTTGTGATTATTTTCGAAGGTCTCTCCAATGATATTTGCTTTATTGGTGTCGTTATTAACAACAACACCATTGTGTATGATTGGCCCAGTGATACGAGAAGCGCCACATATCTTTTTAACATTTTTAAAAACGTTTTGGTCCATCTGAATACCCTTCAGTTTGTCTTCCAATTGTCGGGTACGATTGTTTTGGATTCTCTGTTTTATCAGTGTACCAATATTGTGAATAATGGATCGCAATAATGGCTCCCTTTGCGTAAAGCGGTGACGATATCTCATTCTGCAGAGCTATTTACGTTCCCAGATGAGACGAAGAGTGAAGTCGTCATGGGGAATCTGATGTCTTTTCAAGCTTGTACTTCGGGACATGAGTCTCCGAGGTTTCAACTAGAATCTCGTGAAGTCGTTTTGCAAAGTTGTTTATCTCAACCGTCGTTAGGTTCCTGTCCGTGGGAAGAGAGAGTTGGTGGAGTTTATCGTTCAATGTAATATTGAAGTTGTCCCAACTTGTCTGCCCATAATCGGGTATGTATCTGATATGAGCGCGGGATGCTCGATAGCTGCGGATGAATGTGGTCACAGCGTTGTGGTCAGATACACCCGCTGAAACTTGAGTAGGAGTGATTTGGGGAAGTAAGTCTTTGGACCCAAAAATATATCCGGAATTGAGTCACCTCGAGTACCAACCGTAGGTGCGACTATTTCGAAGTTGAGGGCATATGTGTTTTCGGTGTACCATTGGTACAGTTTTGTGCCATTTGGGCAAAAGACAGAGTTGTTCCAGTGGGGATGTCTGGAGTTAAAATCGCCGCCTATGATGAGGGGTATATGCCCCGAGGACCTTATTAGTTTGCCGATATCTTCGGGATTAATGGGGCAATTATTGGTTTTATGCGAGTGGTATACGGAGTATGTATTCACTCTACCATTATTAGGCAGATGCAGTTCAACCCCAGACACCTCTATGGACTCAAAGTGTGGGAGGTCAATAGCTTCATGGCGAAATCCGCTATTAACCAGTATAGAAGCGCCACCTCCGTTGATGGTAGGGCCACTAGTGAGGGTTCGATCTCTTCGAATCAGGGAGCAGTTTGGGAATACGGGACGATGACATGGATGCAACCTAGTTTCGGTTACAAGAACCACCTCCGCCCGGTTATCCTTTATGAAGTCAGAGACTACCATACCCTTGGAAAGCGAAACAAGGGAGTTGACATTTATAAGGATAACTTTAATTTTGGAATCCATTGTGGAGGTATGTCTTGCATATGCAGTGAAAAGGAGTGCCTCCCTCTCAGCCTCGGTTGTTAGTTTTTCATATCAGGGTCAAATATCTTCAATCAAGCGGGAGAAACTAAGTAGTTTCTCGAGCATTGAAGATTGCCCCCTCTGAGGCTTTTGCACCGCCGCTTGAATTTGTGGCGTCGTGTTGACCTTTACCGGGGATCGCTTAGGGACTTGAATATGTTTTTAAGGGGGAGGAGTTGGGAGAGTTTTTATATTCTTTGTTTGTTGTCCTTTAAGCATGTCGGCAAATGTAAATCCATTTTGTATGAAGTGTTGTGTGGCCTGTTTTCCGAAGTCCGACTTGGCTGTTTGTTTAGCTCGAGTCTCCTTGGATCTTTGAATAATTTCTTTATATTTAGGACAATTCCTGTAACTAGCCGGATGTCCTTTGTTGCCGCAGTTGCAGCAAGTTGGCAGTGTTATTTCATCCTGCACATTTGTTGCGGGATCGTATTTTGTGGTAGTCCGCACTTGTCAATATCGTGGGATTTTCCGCAACGAACGTAACGGAGACTCATGTTGCAGTTTCGGGAGACATGCCCGATTGAGGCATGTGTTATGAACTGTTATGAAATACCTCGAAGACAACTTGCTGATGCAAGATTGGAAGCGACTTTGTCCGTATTATGGAATCTATGTCGGTCCCCGGGGCAAGGTGAAGCTCCCATATGTTCACCTTGCTGTATTTTTCCGGTCTGATTTTCACAAACCGTTGTGGGGGACAGCATTTTTTGACGTCCGTGAAATTGACGTTAGGAGGGCAATTACGATGCCGTTCTTTCCCCAACAAGAAGCGACTCGTTTTAGAAGGATGGTCCTCGACTTTTCATCGGCTTGTGTGAATGTGTAATAATTCACCTCCTTGGCCTTGAGGTTGTCGTTAACCTTGTGGTAGGTTTCCCTATCGTAGGTTATGATTTTCTTTAGGGATGGGCTAAGGTCTCTGCCCTGAAGTTGGAAATCCGTAGTCGTTCCCCTCCCCCTGCTTCACCACCGCGCACAGCTGTCTCCTCGTTTGCTTTGTTTCTTCTCAATCACTCTTTCCTCCTGAGTGATTTTTCGCGATCGGCATACAGCTGATTGTCGTGCTCTTCTCTCTTGAGTGGTTTTCGTTGGGCTTCCCTTTTGAGTGGTTCTACAGCCGACCGTTGTGCTGAGTGCTTGTGTGCTGGGAAATTGCATCGCCAACACCCACTTTGGTAGATACAAATGTCCAATTCAATGTTGACGTTAATGGGTCAGAACTGTACACGTGAATATTTTCTGCGTTCCTTAATGTGGGCCTTATGTCTAACAAAGTCAATTTACCGCTCTCCGACTCTGGTTGATACAAATGTCCAATTCAATGTTGACGTAAATGAGTCAGAATTTTACACGCAAATATTTTTTGTCTGACTTAATGTGGACCAGTCATTTTGCCACCCTCCCATCTTGGTAGACTAAAAAGCTCAGGTCACAACATAATAAATACAATAATCTATACGGTACCTAGCCTTCGTCTAAGTTCGATCATAACCTCTACCACGATGTAATTGTGTTTAAAAAAAAATCAATTTTACACCTAGCCCACCATCATCCCGCATGCGAACATTTTTCTCTCTAGACGACACTACTTTCGAAGTTTCGCAACAAACGTTCGAAATTTCTCAAACAAACATCGAAAATGAGAAACAGAGGGGAAAAAATCAACAAACGATCCCGTCATAGAAAATTCAAAAACCAATTTGGCTCTGATACCACTTTCGCAGTTTCACAACAAGCGTTCGAACTTTCGTGAAAGATCTTCGAAAATGAGTAAAATAGAGATGTGAGTGTTGTGCCTAACAAACAAAATTTCATCATCATCATCATCGGCACCACAACCGGGATCCGGTCTTGGCCTTATTTAACAAATCTCGTGGTCGTCGTCGTGTATACGGCCCTGTTACGGACCTCGCGGCCATGTCCTCGCCTAACACCCACTAATTCCCTTCCTACTTTGTGCAAATTCTACTTGGCAGACAAATAATAAAAAAAGCGTTGGCGTTGTTACGGACCTCGCGTCCATGTCCTTGCCTAACATCCACTAATTCCCTTTCGCAAATTTCCCCTCTCTACCTGTAAAGGGAAGACAAATCCTCAAGTAGCTAATTTGCATAAACTACTTTGTGCAAATTCTACTTGGCAGAAAAATAATAAAAAACGGCGTTAGCGTTGTTACGGACCTCGCGTCCATGTCCTCGCCTACCACCCACTAATTCTCTTTCGCAAACTTTCCTTCTCTACCTGTAAAGGGAAGACAAATCGTTAAGTAGGTAATTTGCTAATTTAAGTAGCTAAAAAACGGCGTTGGCGCCGAATAAAAATAAACGTCAACGGCGAAAACAATTCGACATTCGACATTCAACGTAAAACTCCATTCTAAACCAGAATTACTTCGAGAATATTTTAAATATTTGTAATAATTAGCGTAAGCTTTATTTAAATTCTTTAAACAAGAGAAGTTGTATTCAATAAAATAAAAGCACGACTGAAACGGAAAATGGGGAAACAAAGGAGTCTCTACAGGATTACCCACGACCAGAAACGGAACAGGGGAGCACAAAGCTCAACGTACCTGCCAGCAGCACCTATAACGACCGCTCCACGGTCGACCAAGATAAAATCAAGTAAGTCTCTTACAATTACCCTTTAAATATATTTAAATATATATATTGTGAATATTAAATTGTGTGTGAAAAATTAACATAACAAGTTATTAGCCTTGTGCCAACAAACAAAATTTACCCTACCCTATTTTGATGCGTTGAAAAAAATTCGGGCCGCAACATAATAAATATAATAAGGAAGCTGTCATTATATAGATTTAAGATTATAGTATAAAGGAATTGCTGTCCTAAAACTCTTAAATACTAGTTGTAAAATATAAATGTACCACATTATCTACCTAATAAAAATTGAATTGAATTGAAAAAAAAAATATATATATATAATAAGGGGGATCTACTTTTTGTTAAAACGGCGTTCGACCACAATCTCACCCGCGATTCAATGGATCTCAACTGATTTATTCCCCACCCGTCCTAACCACTCACTATCTACGCTGCTCACGAATTTCAAAATTTTTATCGCTGAACGAGACCGCTTTCGAAGTTTTGTAAAAAAACGTTCAAACTTTCGTATAACATCTTCCGATAGGGTGTTTAATTTTGCGCCACCTTGTATAAAGCTTCATTGGGATAGTATTTTTTGTCGGATTCTGGAGTCCGGTATAAATTAGGGCAAGTTCTGAGGCATTGCCTTTCGAACACCCGAATCTTCTCCAATACATGTGGACCTTCATTAAACCACACTGGGCATCCATAGGTTATCACTGGTCTGATGAGAACCCTGTAGCATATGACTTGATTGTCAAGTTGGCTACTGTGAAATAACATTCTTATCATAGCAAAAGTTCTCCTTTCTTTGGCCAAAGCAGCTTCCATGTGTTTGTTAAAGTATAGGTATTGGTCTAGCCAAATGGCTGGGTATTTGACTACATTTTTAGTATCTATTGTCTGTTGGTAAGGCCCCATGATAACGAAATTTCGCCAATTTTTCCTTATATCTGAAGTAGCCCGATGCAACGGCTATCTAAACAGGACAATTTTACATTTCTGGACATTGATTTTGAGTTTCCAATCGTCACAGTAACCCTGAACTTCGTTCAAGTCCCGCTACAATTGGCTGTTAATGGCCTCGATTTTCGGGGCTGATCTGTAGATTATGAGATCGTCTGCGTACGCAATATAACTTCCGTAATTCGTACGATATATGCTCTCGGCACTGTTTTAATTTACGGATGACAATCTGTGATAGGGATTCCCACATTGGTTTCTGAATCACGATTGCCCCATTACTCAGAAGACAGTGCTATTATGTTCGCCAACTTGCATTAATCGTAGAAAATTCCATAGATAAATAAAATATTGTAGCGTACACTTAACGATTTCTTCACTTATCGCTTCCGTACTTATCGCGTATTTTACTGCTTACTTCTTACTTGTGTCTCCATGATTTGTGTGCGACGTATTTATACCGTTTCCCCACATTCTGATTCGGTGTTTCGTTTCCGTCCGTTCCATAGCCTTGAATGTTCTATTGTTCATAGTCTCCAGTTTTCCAGTACTTTATAGAATATTCTAGTACTTTGTTTCGGACTTTCTCGAATATTCTAGTACTGATTGTCATATGCGTCACAATATTTACAATTCATATTCAATTCTAAATTGCGTATTTTTATTAAGTCATTAAAAAAATTACAAACAGTAATATGTCTTATGTGTCTGTTAACTTAAGCCTAACACTACAAGGTTAATTATATATTCTCGCAGCCTCGAAACATCTTTAATTTGTCTGTTTTTTCTTTCATATTTGAAGTATAATACATCAAGAATTATATAAAACTTAATTTAGAAGTCAAAGTATTTTATATCACTGTATAAAGTTTACATATAACTTAAATGCTAAATAAATGGAATGTTATAGAAAATGTATATAACGATACACTTCATCGCAGCCATACGTTCCTTAAATCGTGCAATTTGTTGTCTAAAAAAAGAAAAAAACACGTTGTAGTTAATATCATTAAATCAAACTTAAACAATGAGATACAAAGTACAATGCGAGACTGAGACCAATTTGTGTGAAACCCTATAAAAAAACAATATATTTTTAAAAAGCAAATTATTGCAAAAATAATATGGCAGTTATGGAAATGTTTACATTATCAAACATTACCATTAACCGTCCAAACGATTCCCTTAAGTATCTAATGTATTATTTTATATTTAAGTTTTCCTTTCTATTTAAATTGTGGTGATTTCCGAAATAAACCCTCTCAAAACAGGAATACCTCCCACATGCTGCTGATATTAAAACAATACCGATACCAATTATCCTTTTTATTTTACATTCCTACAAACTTCTTTTTTGTTTTGAAAAAAAAAAGTAAAAAAATGGTAAGTGTTTCTCCATGGCAACTCTATCAGTGCATAATACGCTGTCTTCCCTTCTGTTAAAAAGTTAATAACCCATGCTTTATCTGTCAAGCATATATCAACGAGCTGGAGTCGTTATCGCACTTGAAAAGAGCCCCCCATTGAAAAAAGTGTACAAGTAAATAATCGTTTTCCTCATATCCTACAAGGTTTAAAATATCTTATAAGCCAATTTTTTTTTTAATTCTGCAGTGGCTGTATCCCTTAAAGCAATTCTCATATGAGACATATTTTAAAACATGATCCTCGTAAACATTAACAAGAGGTTTGAAAGAAATGTTCCAAATAGTGTTACATAAATAAATACCCCTCCGAATCATTATGCTGATTCGCATCCTTTTTGTATAAACCTAATTTCCTAATTACCAACATTTCCACACATGAAAACAACATTTCTCCCACATAAAAGCACCATATTCCTATAGAAAGACATTGTCATCCATAAGAATATTTTCCTTCATCAAAACATTTTGCCTACCACCAAATTCCTTTATATAAGGGTCTAAGGAGGAAGAACGGCGTTTCCTTAAATAGTTGCCCACGCGGTTACGCGCAGAGGCTTACCGGTTGATCAATGGGGTAGCTCCGGGATCTTTCCAGGAGTTTGAGCAGCAGCTCCGTAGGGCCTCCTTCGCGCAAGAGCCGTTTGGGGAGCTGTATTCACAACTCTCCAGAATACGAAAACTTCATGCAGAAGACATCACAGGTTTCGTTTCTCGACTGAAACAGACCATGATGCTTTGACAGAAGGTGGCGACGCCCTCTTATGGTCAGGCAAGCAATGACGCATACGCCATCCTGTTACGTAAGTATCTTCTCCATCGCCTTTGTTTTGACCAGACTTACACTCGGCCACATGGGAGATAAAAAATGTAAATGGTTTGGGAGTGGTAAGCAGGCAGGTGAAATTAACTTGCATTTCATTTGGGCTTGTTTTGGAAATCACTTGAATGTGGCTGAGTTGTGGTTAAAATAACTACATCGGGTGTATAAACCCAGTTTCTTTTCGGCGGTGGTTACTTTTGCTAGTTTCGAAGTCGACCGCCGTCGAAGATGAATTTTCGAATAGCGATGATGACGGAGGAAGATAAGGGGTTGAGCGAAGAAAAAATAAAGAAGTGCCGCAGCAGTGAAAGTGAAAGGTGGCTAGGAGGAAAGAATCTTTATCGTTTTTTTTTTTTTTAATTTTTGTCCCAAGAAGGGAGTAAGTTTTGGTTAATCGTTCAGAAGAAGGAAAGATGTGAAGTAAAGTTATATTTTTTTTGTTGCGTCAACAGTTTAAAAAGTAGTGTTATTTATTCTTACGGTCCGGAATATCATGTTTTTTGTTTTTGTCCGTTCTAAGACAAAATTAATAAGTTTGTATCCTGTAAATCCAAATCGAGACGAGATACGTCAATAAACTTTAAATTAAATCAAGAAAACGAGGTGTTTATGTCGGACTCGAGGACCCATCCAGTGGAAGTTGTTCCTAGGACAAGAAGGCGGTTACGGTAAGAGATCAACGGTACTCGAACAGACTACGGTGAATGTAAACCCTGGAGGGATACTCTGGCGGTTCTACGAACTACACAACCCACTATAGGTTGAGATATCGTCGTTCCACCAAAGGAACATACTCACCTATATCCATTACACGTGCCCACAGACACGTTTCACAAAAGTCCTTACTTACGCCTGAAACAAAAGGTAACATTCCAAATACTCCAACATTGAATTCAATAGTAAAAATCAATCGAACTTAACGTTCAAAATTCCCTAATATTGAATTCAATGCATCCATCCAATGTATCCATTCGATTCATCCATTAAACGCATTTCTCTGAGAACCAACAGATTAATCTCCTCATGTAGCTAATAACAATTAGCACCATAAATTCCTCGCAAGAGCCCAAACCGACAAGCGCATGTGCGCAAACAAAGGCCTAGCGATTCGCCCGCCGACCAACAATTCTTGCGATCATAAACATCGTAAACATTTATCCCACGCTAGATGTTTATGATTAGGAAATGCGATCTACAAACCAAATCCCATGGTTCCTTTGTTACCCATCTGAAGCACACAAAAACTCTGTTGTCATTAGCCAGATGGGTAACGTAAACAAAGCCCATGATAAGATCAAGAAAAAAGTGGCGGCACGATTGATCCTTCGAAACAAGATTCCGATAAGAAGTTGGAATCGAAAACCAAAAATGGGAATTTTCTCTTGAACATAAGAGACAGATAGGATGGATAGGAACATTTAGATGGGGCAGGCGTCTTAGGAAAAATTAATTCGAACAGATAGTCGAAAAGAGAGAACCCCACCGAGGAGGTTGATAGAGTCCATTTAGAGAAACCGAACAAGGACGTGATCCGCGAGACAGACAGACGACTGGAAAATCGAGACGAGTTTTGATTTTACGACAGTGGTTTGAAGACGCGTTCAAGTGTATTAAGTCCTCGAGTTTTCTTTTGTCACAACCGCGCAAATAATACATATTTTTAAAACCGGAAGTTTTGTTTTTGAAAAACCATTGGACAGTTTAATAGAGTAAAATTAGTTTATTGTAACAGTGTCGAACTAAATGAAATTAGACAAAAATCCAACCAAACGAAGCATTTGTGGTGAGACGTATATGAGCCGATTTAATAAAGGCAGCTTAAACGAAGGATAATCCACGGACATGTTAAATAAGAAGTTAATTAATAAACTGGTGTAATAAATCGAATGTGTACTTAAAAACTAATTTGTAAGGCATACCAATCTATATAAAGTAAAAACCAAAAGAAAAATAAATCGTAAATAAAAATCAAATATTCGAAGAACTAATATCTCTGTGTTTGATTGGTGACAACGTTTTGTTTTGCTGCGAACAGTGTTTGGCGGAACATTGTATCGACATACAACTAAAAGGTAAAAACCCGCCAAAATATCACGATCAACACTTTTCCGCCAGGTAGACCCACAATTTGGCAAGCGTAAGTGCCACCCAGGTACCTTTCTGTTTGAATTGTCCCTAAAATGAATCATTTGGCAAGAAGTTAGTAGCTAAAGAAAGAATCAAACCCAACGATTCAACCGTATATTACACCCCCCATTAACAACAGTACTCACTTGGGAAAACAGCACGTAACGGGCGAACAGTGGCACATTCCAACTGAATTGCATTGGCACAGTATCAGCCACACATGTCCCCCTCACCACCTATGCAGAAACCTAACATTTAACATTCAACACTTAATAGTTACTCCCGTAATTCAACACACAACATTTAATGCACTTAAATACTATAAAACATTGCTCTAAATACATGACAACTGGCAATTTAACTAGCAATAGGCTATATCACACACTATCGCTTGGTACAAGTATACAATTCCATAACACCATAGTAAATATACAACAACCGGCACTGTGGAAGCTCTTATGGCACAACTGGTGCTGCATTCTACTATATAACAAACTTGTTGCATATTTCTTATGCAACAAACTGGCGTTGAGGGCCCTACCGGCGGTTATTAAACTAACTTGTTACCTCTTTACACAACAAACTGGTTATACTCATATACAACAATCCAGGTTGAAAGGTTGGCGAAGTCCGTACTAATAGTTGCAATCGGGGAGAATCATTTTCGACACTATTTATTAGCTTACGGGGATGAGCCTCTTCAGAACATAATCACACGACTTCTCCAAATAGAACCCAAAAGGAGATGTTACGGAATGGTGGGGTCTTTAATATGGGAGACTCAAGTAGGCTTGAAAACTACCAAATATCTTCAAACAACGACACAGTTTTCAACCCAAGTCACAATTCGACGATGATAACGACGCCGATCCTAAACAGCTCCAATCCATTCTATAGTAGGGGAATCGACCCTAATCAGACACAAACCAGTCCACCTGAGTATTCACAGGAAACACCTTACAGGCCCCACCTTCCTATGAGTACCCCCCCCCCCCCCCCCTCCCCCACACCCCCGTCTCCCCGTCCTGTTGATTGTTCCTCATACTTCTGCGGCAAACACATAGAATGAAACCAGACGTACACAGTGCAACCACAATATTTACAGAAGTCGCTCAAGAGGCAATATCCGCCTGTGAATGACGCGTCTCAGACAACTGGGGAGAGTTATGGTAGGCCGGTTGACACTACTCCGACGTTTACAGGTCAACCCCAGTCTGTTAAGCGCCCCCAACCTGTGAATACTCCATTTCTGTCATATTTTTCCACTCTCCACTATAATAATGATGGCCTAAATAATCCATACAAGTCATCCGCCCCACCTCACACGTTTCAACCCTCAAGCGGCTCTACACCCGTAGGACCTGGAGTGTCAGTACCTCAACTGGGCAATGGTAACCAGAACCATAACAACCCATCAGCCCAGGTCCAAGATACTCGCTTGTCGCGCCCGTTAGCTGCATGCACGACTTGCAGTTTTTGCAAGAAAAGACGAGTGTCTAAAAAAAAACGAAACACCTTTCTGTACGGATTGCAGGGAATACGGACATGGCATAAGGGATTGTCGTGCACAAGATGCACAATCACTTCTATGCAATCCCGGACCTCCGAAACCATATAGGGCACAATACCAACAGAGGGAGTCCCAGATTAATACAAATCCGGGACCAGTCCAACCGTCTGCTTCTATGCAACCGGCGTCATCGAACCATAGAGCCTATAGTATTTCATGTTGGTGTGGATTTTGTATATCTGGGAACAATACTGACAGCCAGTAACGGAATGTCGAAGGTTGTTACCAAATACTGCATTCCGACAACGCTAGTTGGGACACAATCAGTAAACTGCTGAAATCCAAAGAGCTATCACGTAATATAAAGCTCCGTATTTACCAGGTGTATTACTATTTATTGGCCTGCCTCACCGACTCGACTCCGCCATTGTTCCCTGTCCTGTGCGCTCTCCTTCCACGTTCGACTATCCGATCCGATCTCCTCGAGGTCCAACCTTACAGTGTCCTCCCATCTCCGTCGCGGCCGTCCTGTCGGTCTCTTTCCCATTGGCATACCGTCAAGAATTCTATGCACGGTCCTATCGTTGCACATTCGCGCCACGTGTCCGACTCATCTTAATCTTCGCGACTTGATTACTCGCACTATTGTAGGTTCGGGATATAGCTCTTCCAATTCGTGGTTGTGGAGTTTCCTCCTCGTCATATTTGCTGCCAGATACCCCCTAGAACTTTATTCTCGAATATGCGGAATTTGTTTTCTTCCCGTTTTGTGAGAGCCCATGTTTCCCATCCGTATAGAACAATCGACATGATTATGGTTCTATAGACACGGTGCATGCCGTGCTGCTAGTACTGACCAAAGCGACTTGCCCAAAATAAGGGTGAAAAACAGTTTAAAGTTTGCGGACGACACAACTACACGACGGCAGGGTGTCGACAGAAAGAAAATGGGAGACGTCGGAAAACTCCCAACAGTCGAGTCGGACAACTTCAACCCGATCGAATTAAACTCGCAAACCAGTCAAAGCTGTTCTTAATTTTCACTGACCAAATTCCCAGTTGTCCAACTGCCATTGGACAATTGCCGTAACATAGTAACGCACCTAATTCTGGACACTAGCGCTGAGATCAGTCTCTTCAAAGTAAAAGCGCTCCACCTAAAATATACTGTGGATGCCCAAAAGGCAACAATACTCCAAACGCTTTTTGGCAAAAGAAAGTCTAGGGGATGCTGCCAGGGAAATTTCAAACTACATCAGGAAATCCCCCGTAGCTTCCAGGTAGTAGACTCCTTGCCGGGATTGTCGGAAGGCGGCCTGTCGGGTAACGACTTCCTATCTCAAAATTGAAAAGTGAATGGACCGGAAGGGTGTTTGGAATTCTCCCAAAAACCATAAATCGCGAAAATTTTTCCATTGACTTTGCAAATAACAGCACAAGAATGTTTCAGCATAAGGCAACCGAAAGGGGAACCGCACCAAGGGAACCGGTGAAGGTCCAGACTTCGGTTGACAGTCACCCGAAGACCATGCCCACACAGGGGAGTGCCTGCGAAATTTTGTATGACACAAGTTACTCCAACAGCTAGCAGCAACGGCGAATCCCCGAAAGCCAAAAATGTAAGAAAAAAAAGTGACGCACTGACCGTGAACGATGATCAGGTCATGGGTAGAAACACAAGAAGGAGGTTGACTCCTCAACCGAATTTAACCGTCAAAAGGCACAAATCAGATACGAACGAGGGCCGTGAAATACGTAAAAATGACGAAAATTTGTATCCCAGTGATGCTCACTACTAGGGGGTGGGAGCGAATATACAGGGCTAACTCTGATTGCTTTCAACCCGGCGAAGGTCAGGACGATCCTTGTCCCTGTTCAATCCAAGTTGACGTGCAGTCTCCACGTGACACCCCTGGATAGTTACTTTGGCATCCATCAAATAGTGGACCAATGCATGCAGCTACATCCTGAGAAAGGTTGGCGCAAGGCTAATAACCTTGTCCGGAAAAACAAATTATTATGGACAGTTAAACAAGCCTCGGATATGGACCAGATACACGACGACGACCACAGAAACGGAATGGAAAATTTTTCACGGAACATCCGCTCACTATACAAAGCTCGAGCTGCACAGCAGCCAGCCGATGCCCTGACCGAATATAAGGCTGACATAACAGCATTACAAGAAATAAGAGGGGGAATGGTGTTATTCAAAGAAACGAATATGACATTTATTACAGCTGTCATGCAAAACACCATTACCTCGGGGTATGCTTTCTAGTCAGCCAAAAACTGAAGCGTGCCATTATCGACTTTAATGCAATAGACGAAAGTTTATGCACTCTTCGCGTGCGAGGCAAGTTTAAGAACATAAGCCTCATAAACGTTCACGGACCTACAGAGCAGTCTCCTGACAACAAAACCGAAGCATTCTACGAGACCGTCGAACGGGCCCTCAACGCCTGCCCAAGATACGATGTGAACATCGTTCTTGGGGATTTGAATGTCAAAAAAGGTCGGGAGCCAGTTTTCAGGCACTACGCAGGTCCCCATAGTTTGCATGAGAACACTAATGATAATGAACTACGAGTTATCGAACTGACAGCATCCGGACCTCGATCTGTGGGAATGTATCATGGCATGAACACGTGGTGAACATCGCTAAGTCCGCCAGGAAAACTGAATTATATTTTTAGAGCCAAGAAATATTTTATTCCGGCTCAACTTCTTCTGTATAAATATCAAATTATACCCGCAATCGAATATTTCCCTCATGTTTGAAGCTGTGCTCCTAAACATACCCTCGACCTACTTGAGACCATACACAGACGAACGATCCGCCTGGGCGGGGACTCGGCGCTGACCTCGAGAGTACAGTCGCTATCACATCGCAGGCGTGTAGCTGACCTCTATCTGTTTTACAGTACCCATGATAATGTACTGTTCTTCGGAGATTCGTGGTATTGTTCCGCGCCATTCGATTCATATGCGCCCCACTAGACAATCCGACAGACCGCACTAATTTGCGGTTCATCTCCCGACGGCACGAACACCCCTACATCAGAACACGTTCCGTTACAGAGCGGGGAAGCTGTGGAACTCCCTTCCCGTGCGAGTGTTCCCGGAGCGTCATAACCTGCAGCAGTTCAAGAGGAACTGCAACCGTTTTTTTGTGGCATCCCACTCAGCGCTATAGATTCGCTTCTCCCAAGAGAAGTATAATAGAAAGATAAAGAAAGAAAAAAAAAACTTGGTCGTTGCGAGAAACAGATTTCCGCGTAAAGACACCCACAAAGCCACCTGGGTATTACCTCATAGAGCCACTCGCAACCAAATTGATCACGTGTTGATAAATCGCCGGCACTCCTCGAGCCTGATGACGGTACGAACGTACCGAGGTGCCAACGTCGACTCGAATCACTATCTTATTTGTCTAGTTTTCCGAGCGCGGATTGCACCACGGAGACGTATTGCATCCGCGGGTCAGGTCCGAATCAACACGGTCCGAATCAACACGCATTGAGAACACCAGTAACACCTTTGGTCATGCGTTAAGACTCGCCTTCGAAGAGCTGGATGGAGGGAGAATAAGTTCTGGGGCCAGAATGCCGGGCGTAGAAGAGAAATGAACACACATTAAGAATATTGTCAGTACTGCCAACTGCATCTTAGGCAGTAGTCGTAGAGATCGGAGCGACTGGTTTGATGATGACTGCAAACTAGTGACTGAATGTAAGAATGCTGCATACCAGGCAATGCAGCAGTCTCATTGGACGCGGGTACGTGAGGAAAATTGCAAAGAGCTCAGAAGATCTGAAAAAAGACTTCACAGACAAAAGAAAGCTGCATGAGAAAAAAACCTTGCCTGTGAAATAGAGAAAAGTAGAGAGCGAGGTCTGCACTAGGCGCGGAAGTTCTACCAAATAATCCGCAGTATGACACAGTACACACCACGCTGCACTTACTGCAAGGATAAAGAGGGTAATTTGATCATGGATCTTGAAGGCATTCTGGAGCGATGGGAAGTGTACTTCAATGAATTGCTAAATGGTCAACTCACAGAAGAATTGGAGGCTCCACCAATGCAAGACCAAATGCTGCCGCCACCAAGCATTGAATAAATATTAAAAGTCATAAGTCAGCTCAAATCAAATGAAGCCCCCGGAGCTGATGGCAGACCAGCTGAGCTGATCAAACAAGGAGGGACAGCGTTACATCACGCAATTCATAAGGTCGTGGTGCACGTAAAGGAGCAAGAGGAGATGCCGGAAGATTAGCGTCGTGGAATAATTTGCCCTATACATAAGAAGGCAGATATCACAGAATGCAGCAACTATAGGGGTATACCATTGCTGAGTACCGCCTATAAGATACTCTCCACTATCCTAAAATATCGGATAGCCCCATACGCTAAAGTCGTCATTAGTCAATATCATTGTAGCTTCATCCCACGCAAATCAGCGATTGATCAGATATTCACCCTTAGGCAGGCGATGGAAAAATGTCTGGAATTTAAGATCCCATTATATCATCTATTTATAGACTTTTAGGCCGCCTACGACAGCATAGCCACGGTAGAACTATATAATGCCAGTTCGGCATTCCAAATAAATTGATACGACTTTGTAGGTTAACCACGACCAACGTAACTAGTCAAGTAAAAATAGCGGGAGTGCTGTCCAAACCAATAAATATATTTAATATAATGAACTCCGACAGGTGGACGGTCTGGCCTGTATCCTCTTTAACCTGGCGTTAGAGAAAGCAATCTGCGACTCTGGAATTACGACTACAGGGACTATTGTCATCAAGTCCTGCCAGATACTTGCCTACGCAGATGACATCGTCATCATCGGTAGATCCGATTCAGCTGTATAAGACTCCTTCACCCAGCTCCAGCAGGCGGCACAAAACTGGGACTGCATATTAGTGAGGGAGAAACTAAGTACATGGTAGCAACTTCTACGAAACACGAATTTGAAGTAGTGCAATACTTTAACTAGCTTGGGGCAATAGTATCAGCCGATAACAATATGGAGGAAGAAATACGCGAACGGGTAATTAAATCCAATAAAGCCTACTATGATTTATCAAAGCTCTTTAAATCCTGAAATTTATCCGGAACATCCAAACTACTACTGTACAAGACCATGTATGGATCCGAAACCTGGGTCTTCAATAAAAGGCACTCTGAACTCTTAGTCGTGTTCGAGAGGAAGGTCTTAAGGAGAATTGTTGGCCACGTATATGAGGGAGGACGATCCAGAGACGATACAACCATAACTTGTACGCAATCTACCTTGAAGCTAATGTTGTAAGAAAAATCAAGCTCGGTAGACTCCGGTGGGCGGGACACCTAGCTCGAATGAGTGAAGAGGAGCATGCCCGGAAAATCCTTTGTGGCAGGATCTATGGAAGGCGACAGCGCGGCAGACCTTGTCTGCGATGGAGGGATGGCGTAGACCAGGGCGCCCAGAGCCTGGGGGTGCCAAACTGGATGACATCGGCTTGAAATCGGAACCGGTTGAGAGACTTGCTAAATAAGGCCAAGACCGGATCCCGGTTGTAGTGCCGATGATGATGATGATAGTGCGGATTCCCCGCTAAGAAAAATAAATACGAGTATATTTGTGCATAAGGATGAACTTACGGACATCCTTAGAACTATTAAGAACAAGAAATCTTCTGGAATAGATAATAATTCAAACATTGTTTTAAAGCATTTTCCTATTGAAGTAGTGAAAATGTACACTATTTTGTTCAACAACGGTCTAAATAATGCATATTATCCAACGTGTTGGAAAAATACAGTAGTCCACCTCATCCTTAAAAAGGGCAAGGACAGAAGCAGTTCAGCCAATCTTTGCTCGATTAGAGCCATCTCTGATCGCATCAGTATGATCTTCAAAAACGGAATGAAGGTTATGCTGTTGAATGCATCCACTGTAAAGTGACTGCGAGAAAGCAACGGGAACAAAGTATCAACACAGTCCTTAAGAATTACATCCCAAAACGGTCGCCTGTGCTTTGTAAACTATCCGTATTATTGAATGGATCTATAGTTACGATGCCCAGAAAACCGTTCCTATCTGTTGGAAAACCTCTCGAATTCAACCAATCCCAAAGAAAGCGAAAAGTGATTCCCGCAAAAATTACCGACCAGTTACCTTGCTATTCATGTTGTCCAAGATGGAAGAAATTATTATTAAGTTGATTACATGTTTAGTAGCAACGGACTCCCAAATAATCACCAGTATGGATCTCACAGCAGGCGATACACGGGAGACCTTTTGAGTTTCGTGACATATTTGAACATTAGCAATCGAGTCAGGGGTGATCGGATTGGAATTTCACTTATTAACCTTTACTAAGTTTAAATGAAAAGTTCCCTCGAAAACTGATCAATTCAGATTGCTGTAGAGGTCGTGTCTTCAGAATTTTCAATTGATTCCGGGCAACCTCAGGGCTCTAAATTGGCACCAACTTTATTTCTGGTTCATATTAATGGTTTGCTTACATCAACAGGATATGCGGCATGATAGTACGCAAAGTTCTTCATTTTCGAACGGCGGCCGACCACATAACACATCAGCTGGATGCAATCCGATCGATTCCATAAATTGAGCTCTAGACAAAACCCCACAATGGCAAAAGACAAATTTCATTGACTTCAATATGAAAAAGACACGATGTAGGACGTTAACTAAAATTAAACGGATCCAGAGTTATGATGGACGTCTAGGTAATCAAACATGGGGAAATTGTACGAGGGTAGGTCAATAAGTCCTTAGAAATGCCTACGGTGGCGCTCGTAGCATCGCTAATGGTCTGTTTTTAGTAAGCATCATTCCTCACTAGATGTCTGTGAATTTTCAATTTGTTTCATGTTTCAATTTTGCATAAATTGGGTATGAACAACATATCTGCCAGATGGGCATTTGCTCTCTGGGCTGGGAACTTTTGGAGGGCATGCGTCGCAACCCAGATGAGTTTCTGCGCAGATTAGTAACTGTAGATGAAAACTGGATACATCATTACACTCCCTAGATGAAAGAACAGCCAAAATAGTAGATTGTTAAAGACGAACGGACTCCAAAGAAGGCAAAGACGATGAAATCAGCTAGAAACGTTATGGCTAGTGTGTTTCGGGATGCACGTAGTACGAGGGTTGCCTTTTATATTTCGGGATTAGAGAACAAAAACAAATATTGATAATCGAAAATCACTTTATTATTTTTCAAAATATTCCCCATGAAGATCTATACACTTTTGCATGCGTTTGAACCAATTGTCGAAGCACTTTTGCCACTCTGATTGAGGTATCTCCAACACATGCATTCTGAATGCAGCAACCGCTTCTTCAGGTGTCGAAAAACGTTGACCTCTCAGTTTGTTTTTTACGTGCGGGAATAAAAAGAAGTCATTCGGTGCCAAGTCAGGACTATACGGCGGATGACCCCCCAAATCGATGTTTTGGGTGCTCAAAAATGCAGTGGTCGCAGCCGATGTGTGAGAGCTCGCATTGTTGTGGTGAAGAGTGATCCGTCTTCGGCAGTTGGTTTTCCTGATTTCTTGGAAGACAACTGGCAAACAAATGGTTGTGTACCACTCAGAATTGACTGTTCTGCGTTGTTCTAGTGGTACGGTTGCGACATGTCCAGTTTTTCCGAAAAAACAGGCGACCATTTGCTTGGAAGTGCTTCGTGCGCGAACAACTATTGTTGGATTTGGCTCATCTTGAAACACCCAGACAGTCGACTGCTGTTTACTTTCGGGCTCATACGCGTAAATCCACGATTCACCACCTGTCACGATGTCATAGACGTGTTTCGAAGCACCGCGACCGTATTTTTTGAGCATTTCTTTCGACCAATTGACACGAGCCTTTTTTTAGGCGATTGACAAATTGTGTGGGATCGAACGCGAACAAATTTTTTTGACAGTCAAATGTTTATGCAATATTGAATGTATGCTGGTCCCACTAACGCCTAAGGTTGTCTCAATCTCACGATAGGTCACATGAAGATCTTCCAATATCAGTTCGCGCACAGCATCAGTGGTTTTCGGAACAACAACTGATTTTGGACGACCTTCACGAAATTCATCTTGGAGTGAACTACGACCACGATTGAATTCACTATACCATCGATAAACACTGGTCCTTGATGGAGCTTCATCGCCAAAAATTGAATTAAGTTCATCCATGCACTGTTGCTGAGTTAATCCACGCCGAAAGTTGTAAAAAATAATCGCACGAAAATGTTGGCGATTTAATTCCATTTTTGGGCCGAGTTTAATCTTTTAAGTTACTGTAAACAATACAAATAGCGCTCGTATGTCAAAACGTTCTGAGTGCGTATAACCTCAAAAATGTCCAACTTTACGACAGAGCTGTCAATTGCCGGATTGCAACACTAGGGTTGCCAAATCTCGAAACATAAGAGGCAACCCTCGTATTATCTTAATTGACTATTTTGAAAACGGACAGACGATAACTAGATAGCATTATGCGTCATTATTAGGTCAGCTAAATGAGAAAATAAGAGAAAATCCTCATTTTCTAAAGAATTATTGACCTGCCCCGCATCTACTTTTATGGAATCTATCTACTCGCCCTGTGAGTAGGGCGTTAGAATATACTCACAGCTGGGCCGGTTTGTCGTAAAACTCGACTAAAGGCCGAGTGGTAGCTGGGGTACCAACGCCCTGTCGCCCGGTGAAATACCACCCCATCAAGCTTTAGTCGGGACAAGTCCCTGGCCATCTTTCAGGGATTGGTTGACGAACCGGTTTGAGAAAAGGTTGGTTTAGGTGGTAGTCGGTCTCAAGGTGCAAAATCTTCGATGGTGTTTCGGATGTGTGGCTGATGGCCCGGACTGACACGAAGATAAGTCATGATGATACCTTCTGATATAAAGAAATCCGGAGGTAAACTAGTTTCCCATTCAGAACTCCAGGGGGGACTATGTCAGGGGGGAACATCATGCAGATATTATGATAAATAACCGAACTTTAAGAGGTTCACCATCGCATAACCGGGTTCGCTCTCGAGGCTCTGCCCACGCTCGACTGGTGACGGCATTTTGTAACATCAGGGGCATCGGTTTCACCAATACGAATGTAAAGGCCGTCCACCAATATTTGCAAACAACGAAACCGGATATCGTTGCCCTAACTGCGACCCAGGTCGATTCGTCAACTGATTCGACATATCTTCGTTGCTCAGGATACGACTTACATTTGAGATTCCATTTTAAGGGTGGAGTCTGCGTTTTCGCGCGGTTCGATCCGGCTTGCCAGAGGATGGAGGCGTTGGAACCCAATAATATGGACATCATATGGTTGAGGGTCGTGTTGAGGAATTCTATTAAATTTCTTTGTTGTCTTTACCACTCCCCGAATGACGATCGACCGGCGACATTTTTCGAACACCTTTCACATACCGTCGACTGGATACAGATCGACCACCCAACTTCTGAAATTGTTGTACTTGGCTATTTTAATGTGGACAATTCCGGCTGGTTGGTACATTCTAACAGAACCGACGAGGCTGGGAGGCTGGCGGAGATATTTGTTGTTAGCCACAACTTGACTCAACTCGTGGAGAAACCAACTCGAGTGCCGGGTGCCCGAGGCGATTATGCGAACACCCTGGATCTGTTTTTGACATCTGAACTGAGTATTTATACCGTGGATGTTTCTGCGCCACTGGAAAACTCGGATCACTGCTTGGTATCTGTCGCGCAAGCACTTGCATATCAAGCGAATAACCGGCCTAGTCAGCTTCGCCATGTATGGAAGTATGGGGCTACTAACTGGGACGATTTGCGAGATTTCTTCGCATAATTTCCATGGTCGGACGTGTGCTTCAGAGACTCCGACGTCAACCCTTGCGCGAAGTTGGTATCAAAGATTATTATTCTGGGGATGGAGATGTATATTCAACATTCCATCCAACGGAGTTCATCTGATAAACCGTGGTTCGATAAAAAATGCAAGCTGATTACAGCGGCAAAAAATAGAGCTTTTAAGCAATGGCGCTCCGATCCCACCGATGTTAACAGAACGAATTTTGTTAGAATCTGAAACGCGTGCAACCAGGCCATTGATACCGCGAACAGAGCTCACAATGACAGAGTGATCATTAAACTTCCTCGATGCCCGACTGGTTCGCATTCCTTCTGGTCAATGGCAAAAGCTGTCAGCGGTAGCTTCGCAACCTCCTCTTACGCTCCGTTGGTGACAGATAGCGGGACGTTAGTCACGAATTCAAAGGGTAAAGCTAGTGTGTTCGCGATTTTATTTTCCGCGAATTTAACCCTCGATCCCGGCCTTTTGGAGCCACCTGTGATCGCGTCGGTATGGTCTTCTATGCGGGATGTGAGATTTCGTCCGCACACTATTCAACACATTCTACGTGAACTGGATTGTAGGAAGGCAGCCGGCCCGGGCGGAATACCTTAAGAACTGTACTCCAGAACTATCGCCGATTCTCGGCAGACTCTTACGCTTATCTTATGCACGGAGGACCTTTCCTGCCTGCTGGAAAATAGCTCGAATTCACCCAATCCCGAAGACGGGAAAAAGTGAAAGAATTACCGTCCTATAGCATTACTGTCTATTTTATCTAAGGTAATGGATCCGCCTGATCGGGGACTCGGCGTCGAGGTCGGGACTACAGCCGCTATCACATCGAAGGTGCGTGGCCTACCTCTGTCTGTTTTACAGATGTTATCATGGGTACTGTTCTTCGGAGATTCGTGGTATTGTTCCACGCAATTCGGCTTATATGCGCTCCACAAGACAATCCGATGGATCGCACCACTTTGCGGTTCATCTCCCGGCATCCCTGCATCAGAACTCGTTCGGTTACAGAGCAGGGAAGCTGTGGAACACCCTTCCCACGCGAGTGTTCCCGGAGCGTTACAACTTGCAACTGTTCAAGAAGAGCTGCAATAGTTATTTGGTGGCATATCGGGGCGACCACTCGGCGCTATAGGTTCGCCTGTCCCGAGAGAAGTGTAATAAAAAAAAATTGCACGATATGGGTGGAGGAATAAAATGTTAACTCAGTATGCGTATGAGTACCTTTAGTATGTCTGCTGTACACAATCACTCACCAGATCGTTTATGGGGCCATAAATCATATCGACCCATCATAGTAGTGCTGAGCCTGAAGAGAAAATAATTCAAGAGTAGGAATATGTTTCAACATAATTATACCAGAATATTTCCTCCTTACCGATACGGATGCTTTAGACAGCCGTACACTTCTCTATACCTTCCATAAAGTGTACCATATGAGACTCCTAATACTTTAGCGGCTTTTTTCATCTCCAGTTTCTTGTTCTTGATTGCTTCCAAGACCTATAAATTGATAAGCAAATAAGAATTGTTTTATAACTCTAAGTACTTATGATTTTTTTTGTCTCTCTTACTCTTCTAGTGAACGGCTCTTCCCAAAATTGTGGTCGTCTCCCCTTCGCGAGGTATGCATCCATTTTAATAACATCCCCCCATTGTGCCAACTCCTCGCTGGTAAGATTGGATTCTGAATTGTCTATATCGTCTAGTTTTATTGTTTTTTGTTCATAGTCTGGATCTTCCACTTCTTGATTCTGTCTCTCTGGGTCGTTTGGACACTTTCTCTCGTCGTCTGTACTCGATTCTTCGACCCGGTCAATTTCTTGATCAGACAGTTCATTATTTTCGGAGGAGTTTTGTCGTGCATTAGATGGCACTTCTTGAGGAGGGTCGTCCTCAGTTTCCAGTTCAATGTTACTTTGCGGGCATTCTCGTGACTTGGTGTTTTGATCTACAAAATATTTTGTCTCCAGGGGAATTTCGGTTATTTCATTAACCGGCGATGGGTTTAATGGAACAATAGGGTCGCCAGGATTGAAATCATTATTTGGCGGGATACTTGGCGTTTTTGGGCTATTAAGAATCATGAAGATTTTGTGGTGAGTTCAATAAAAATGTGGCTAGAAAATGATTTACTCACGTGCTGAAAGCGTCATAAGAGTCATCCAACGGTGGCCGCCCCCTCTTGCGTTTTGGGCCCACATGTTCCTCAACTCCTGTGCTTGGTAAATGTGTAAGTACTGGCATATTTGGAATCCTATGATGAACAGGAGGCACAAACGACGACGGTATTCTCGCTTCATAATTAGCTCTTTGGTCGTTATGGGGAATGTTCTCTTGCATACGGGTGTCGGGCATTACAAATGGGTCTGGTTCATCTTCTCGCCATGACACTTCGGCTAGACCTTTTATTTTGAGTTCATCGGCTGTTTTTAAAAGGGACGCAAGACTAGTCTATGGAATTACATTCAAATTAATATTTTTACAGTTATTTAAAATTATTTTTCTGGCTTACATGTTCAACATTAATTTCTCCTTTGTACATGAATTCAATTAAGCATTTGATATCGGCAAAGGTGACGTCCTTCATTATGATAATGGGATCCTTTTCACTGGCATAATTGGTTAGCACTGTGTCGAAGAATGTGCTGCAGGCACAGAGGACTACACGATGAGCTCGTATTAGTTGGCCTTCGCAAGCAAGTGTGACATCACAGAAGCATCCCCTATCCAAAAGTTGTGAGAACATTGTTTGTAAATTGCTGTGGTGGTATTTCCATCGTAAGCAATACTGTTGTGGTAACATCTTGGCCTGTGGAAATTGAATCATAAACAAACTGTTTAGTGTTTCTGTACAAAACGTGAAGGTATATTAAGTAGCTGGCAGAATTTCAAAATTACGTTGTGAAATGCGATACATGAGACATTACTTTCATGGAACGAAACAACTTGCCAAGGATATTGAAGCATTAGACACTCATTTAAAAAGTGGGGTTTGTTCTGATGGAAAGAAAATAAAAAATGGTAATCACAAACTGGTTCTTTAGTGTAGACGAGTTTAACGCTTGATATCCCTGCAAAATTGTGGCAAGTTATGGAACTTGAGTATAATTTAAGGGGAATTTGTGTCCATTGGGATGATCTTGAGACAGGTAGAAGCGGTGTGGGGCTATCGATGTTATCGATATGTATTGTAATTGAAGAATACCATTAACGGCATAGAACCTCAATTATGCCTCAGCGTCATCGAAAATTTGGACCATCGGATGGAGGTCCTGTGAGTAGGGCGTTAGAATATACTCACAGCTAGGCCAGCTTGTCGTAAGAGGCGACTAAAGGCCGAGTGGTAGCCGGGGTCCCAACGCCCTGTGCGCCCGGTGAAATACCACCCCATCAAGCTTTAGGCTCCGTGAAATGGTCGGGAGAAATCCCTGGCCATCTTTCGGGGCTTGGCTGATGGACCGGTTCGAAAAAAGGTTGGTTAGGTGGTAGTCGGTCCCAAGGTGAGATACCACCCCGTCACGCTGTACATTCCGCGATATCGTTGAGAGAAATCTTCGACGATGTTTCGAATGTGTGGCTGATGGCCCGGACTGACACGGCGATAAGTCATGATGGTGTCTTCTGATATAAAAAATTCCGGAGGTAAACTAGTCTCCCATTCGGATCTCCGGGGGGGACTATGTCAGGGGGAACATCATGCAGATATCATGATAAATAATGGAACTTTGAGAGGTTCGTCATCGCATAACCGGGCTAGCTCTCGAGGCTCGGCCCACGCCCGGCTGGTGACGGCATTTTGTAACATCAGGGGCATCGGTTTCACCAATACTAATGTAAACGCCGCCCACCAATATTTGCAAACAACGAAACCTGATATCCTTGCCCTAACTGAGACCCAGGTCGATTCGTCAACTGATTCGACATATCTTCGTTGCTCAGGATACGACTTACATTCGAGATTCCGTTTTAAGGGCGGTGTCTGCGTCTTCGCACGGTCCGATCTGGCTTGCCAAAGGATGGAGGCGTTGGAACCCAATAATATGGACATCATATGGTTGAGGGTCGTACTGAGGAATTCAGTTAAATTTCTTTGTTGTCTTTACCGCTCCCCGAACGACGATCGACCGGCGATATTTTTCGAACATCTTTCATATACTATCGACTGGATACAGATCAACCACCCAGCTTCTGAAATTATTGTCCTTGGCGATTTTAATGTGCACAATTCCGACTGGTTGTTACATTCTAACAGAACCGACGAGGCTGGGAGGCTGGCGGAGATGTTTGCTGTAAGCCACAACTTGACTCAACTCGTGGGGGAGCCAACGCGAATACCGGATGCCCGAGGCGATTATGCGAACACCCTGGATCTGTTTTTGACATCCGAACCGAGTATTTATACCGTAGAAGTTTCTGCGCCACTGGGAAACTCAGATCACTGCTTGGTATCTGTCGCGCAAGCACTTGCATACCAAGCGAATAACCGGCCTAGGCAGCTTCGCCATGTATGGAAGTATGGGGCCGCTAACTGGGACGATATGCGAGATTTCTTCGCATCCTTTCCATGGTCCGAGGTGTGCTTCGGAAACTCCGATGTTAACGCTTGCGCGGAGTCGGTGTCAGAGATTATTCTTCTGGGGATGGAGATGTATATTCCACATTCCATCAAACGAAGTTCGTCTGATAAACCTTGGTTTGACAAAAAATGCGAGCTGATTACAGCGGCAAAAAATAGAGCTTTTAAGCAATGGCGCTCCAATCCCACCGATGTTAACAGAACGAATTTTGTTAGAATCAGAAACGTGTGCAACCAGGCGATTGATACCGCGAAGAAGGCTCATAACGACAGGGTGATCGGTAAGCTCCTTCGGTGCCCAACTGGTTCGCGCTCCTTCTGGTCAATGGCAAGGGCTGTCTGCAGTAACTTTGCTTCCTCCTCTTTCCCTCCGTTGGTGACAGACAGCGGGACGTTAGTCACGAATCCAAAGGATAAAGCTAATGTGTTCGCGAATTTATTTTCCGCGAATTCAAACCTAGATCCCGGCCTTTTGCAGCCACCTGTGATCTCGCCGGTACAGTCTTCCATGCGGGATGTGAGATTTCGTCCGCGCACTATTCAGCGCATTCTACGTGAACTGGATTGTAGGAAGGCAACCGGCCCGGACGGAATACCAGCAATAGTCCTTAAGAACTGTGCTCCAGAACTATCGCCGGTTCTTGCCAGACTCTTCCGCTTATCTTATGCACGAAGGACCTTTCCTGCCTGCTGGAAAATCGCTCGAGTTCAGCCAATCCCAAAGACGGGAAAAAAGTGTCTCCCACAAAATTACCGTCCGATAGCATTACTGTCTATTTTATCTAAGGTAATGGAAAAAGTCATCAATACAGAGTTGGTTAAGTATTTGGAGTGCAACGGTCTTCTGAATGATCGTCAATACGGATTCCGTGGCATGCGGTCCACAGGAGACCTTTTGACACTTATAACCGATATATGGACATCTGCGATTGAACGGCATGGTGAGTCAAGGGCGGTCGCATTGGATATCTCCAGGGCTTTTGACCGCGTCTGGCACGGGGCGTTGCTGAGCAAACTTCGTTCATATGGACTTTCCCAACAGCTTTGCGACTGGACGAGGAGTTTCCTCGAGAATCGATCGATCCGGGTTGTTGTGGACGGCGAGTGTTCGGATCTGTATCCTGTTAATTCGGGGGTGCCACAGGGTTCTATTTTGGCTCCAACCTTGTTCTTGCTTCACATAAACGATTTGTTGGAGACAACGGATAACAAAGTGTTCAGTTTTGCGGATGATAGTACGCTTGTTTCCTCCTTTTCGAGTGATCGGCCGATTGGTGCATCAACGTCGCACCAGCTGAGATGTAGACAGATTGACTCTCTGAACCAGGATCTGGTAAGGTCCTGCAGTGGGGAAAGGCCAATCTTGTCGACTTCAACGCAACGAAGACCCAGTATACAACATTCACAAAGAAAACCGGATCATCGGTTCCACAGCTGATGATGAATGGCCGGGCCCTCGAGGCTGGGGAAAGTTTGAGATTACTCGGCGTCACGGTCTGTCGGAATGTATCATGGCATAAACACGTATCGGGTATCGCCAGATCAGCCTCAGGAAAGCTGAGTTATCTTTTTAGAGCCAAGAAATATTTTACTCCGGCCCAACTTCTTCTCCTATATAAATCTCAAATTAGACCCGCGCTCGAATATTGCTCTCATGTTTGGAGCTCGGCTCCTAAACATACCCTCGACCTACTTGAGAGCGTACAAAGACGAGCGATCCGCCTGATCGGGGACTCGGCGCTGACGTCGGGACTACAGTCGCTATCACATCGAAGGCGCGTGGCCGACCTCTGTCTGTTCTACAGATATTATCACGGGTGCTGTTCTTCGGAGATTCTTGGCATTGTTCCACGCAATTCGGTCTATATGCGCTCCACAAGACAATCCGACGGATCGCACCCGTTTGTGGTTCATCTCCCGACAGCGCGAACATCCCTGTATCAGAACTCGTTCCGTTACAGAGCGGGGAAGCTGTGGAACTCCCTTCCCACGCGAGTGTTCCCGGAGCGTTACAACCTGCAACTGTTCAAAAAGAACTGCAACAGTTATTTGATGGCATCTCGGGGCGCCCACTCGACGCTATAGGTTCGTTTCTCCCGAGAGAAGTCTAATAAAAAAAAAAAAAAAAAAAAAGGTGTGCCGCCGAGGTCGCGGCGGCCATTTGGCCGATATTTTGTTCCATACATAATTGAACCATACCAATATTATCATAATAAAAAAAATGACAATAATTTCCTAAATAATTTGTGTTTTATTCAAAATCAACATCGGCCCTTAAAATTTAAACACCCTTTATAAGTGCAACGAACCCGAAGGATATTCAACCTTTGGACGCTGACCGATTCCGGAGCCATCACGAAAATGAATAAAGAATCTTGGCAACCACAGCATCACATAATCAGCCAACCGTGAGTACCACCATAGCTGTATATTTAAAAAATCATCGTGTTGTGTTATTCGAATTATTATAACATCTTGCACCATCGGATTACTATTTATTTCGATCTTTACAAATCTCCTTGAACGATAAAACTTTCAATAATGGCGTCGTAACGTAGTGTAACAACATGTCCATGAAATGACCATAAAGAATAATATCAAATAAATCAACTGGCCTTGTCACAATTAGCAAGTGTCACGTAACCAGCATTCGGTGTCGACAATAATTCAAGGTCGATTCTTTTCATTGAGTAAAAGAAACGAATTGCTCCAGTTACGATTTGAAAGAATCATATGACACCAGCTTGCGAACTTGCCACTAGCAAGTGATTCACAAATTAATTGGGTCAAATCGTGTCATTACGTTCTTACACTATGCGCCAGGCTGGTGATAGAAAATAGAATAGCACAATAAGCAAATTGTATTGAGTGAATTATGAATTAAGAATGAAATAGCTTGTTAAGCAAAAATTGTATGAGTGGATTAAGAAATTTGTAAATAATTGAGTGGTTAATTGGGAGTATAAATACCCCAGCACTTTCGATAATAAATCAATCAAAAACCAACAGCGTCTTTAATTCATCAACTGCGATGATTTCGCCATACACTTTCAGCGGGCCTGCTTAACCAGCAACCGTTAGGGAAGTTAGGTTATAGACAAATTTAGGATACAGTTTACATACTTGGCACCGAAAAATATATTACCAAAAATATATTACATGGCGATCCTAACCCGAAAATATTACAATGGCGTCTCGGTGAAATCGTACTTGGTTCAGTTTTCTGCAAGTAAAAAACCTGAACTTCTATGAACGTAGAATCATGAAGCTTACAGAGAGAGGGTAAAAGGTAAATAAAAATCGGCAATTTCTTTCTTGTCCATCACATAGTAATAAATGATGTGCTTACGAACGTGAGGTTTCCGTAAAGAGAAGTTAAATTTTTGGTTAAACCAGAGACATAGAATTGATCTATAATATTGTTCCGTATGCTTATCTCTATACCACGACGTAGAAAGATCCGACGCAGTAGAAAGGAAGGTTTAATTAATCCGAAATCTTAAATATTATTACTTGGGTTAGTGCTGGTTTTACGTAATTAACAATGCTAATTTCCATTTTATTATTTTTATTATTTTATTTGCAAATTTATTCTGCAACACTGGTCTACGTTTAGGTATCTAGGCAGGCACAGTGTACCTTTAGCCAGCGATGCTGTATTGTCCCACGCAAAACTTTCATGTCATAGCAACACATTGTAGGGTTATATTTTATTAAATTGTTTAATCTTACCTCAATGGGGTGTCTTCCTTGTTTTCAAGGGTCCAATATTGAAAAGCGACCATTGGGTTCCTTTATTTATTATTTATTTATTTTTCTATTTTCGGCCGTTGCCTCGACCTCTGAATCCCAACTCATCTCGAATCAAAAAAAAAAAAAAAAAAAAAAAAAATGTGGCGAGAAGGCCGAATTTAGCGAGACATGACATATGTGTCCTTCATCTTGTCTCTGACTTCTGGTCATCTTGCGATAACCATAATCACCCACATCCGTGAGGATGTTGGGCTCGGTCTCGCAGCATCTGAAAAGAGAAGAAAAAAGGGGGGGTATCCAAGGATAGTGTGGACATTCATCTCGAATCCAAAATGCACTCCCCTTTTATACTCTGTGGCAACAGAGATTTGTTAAAAATATTACTTAAAAATTCCAAGAAGCCCAAACAACATTTTGTGTGCTTCAATTGGAATAGGATTCCCGGAAGTGTATACGAATTTTATTTGAACAAATTCCCAGAAGGAGAAATCATGAAATGCATTTAGTATTACGCATTTCATAATTTCAATAGTTATAGGGAATTGAATCAATGCACGACAAATGGATTTTGGTTTAATTTGGTCGTGCATATGATTCAATTGGATTATGGGTGAGGTAATTAGGAATTTGAATCAATGTGCGGCAAACTAACTTTTGGTTTAACTTGTCGCTCATATGATTCACTTGGATTGGGATTATAAGTAAGTGGGTGAGAGTAGTGATTTAGGATCACTACATTCCTCCCCCCTTTAGAAAAGAAAATTAATCTGGAAGAGGTTTCTAGAATGAGTGAAAAGCAAGGGGCGGTGGCATTTTGAATTCGTGATAGTTTACAATGTTTATTTTGGTTTAGCATTTATTGCATTAATTCGTTATGTTTAGAATGTTGCATTTTCTTGTTTGTGGTAATGCTTCTTTAGTTTGTTTGTACAAAGAATGGTATGGTATTTATCAAATAATATTGACTGGTGTCATGTTTACAATTATTGTTTAAGTATATTAATCAAAGTGAGTTTTAAAAATAGACATATGTATTATAAGAATAAGTAAATAAATCTCGAATTAATAAATGTTCTTATTTTACTTCGTGTTTTATAACGTTATTTTTCTAATCTATACTTAAGCCATTAATATTTATTTTTTTGTTGTTGTTCATTTAATGCTAGATTAATAGAGATAGATGTGTATTTATTTTTAAAGAGCGCCTTACACTAGTTGTAAATATGAATTATATTTTATAATATTATTTAGAATTCTTTATATCTTCATTCTTTGATTTAATCAATTGATTACATGGCAATTTTAGCTTAGGTCAGTTTTCGTATATCTGTATTGATTTTTTTTTTTTGTATTATATGTATTATATATTTCAGTTTGATATTTAGTGTTTTCTTAATGTTCATATTTTTCATATTTCTAAGTTAGATCTTAATTAGGATTTACATATATTTTTTGAAATAGTTATTTACAATTTTGTTTAGTGTTCATAAATTGTCTTCCTCATTGAGTTTTGTTTATTTGTACGTGGTATCTTTTCTTATTTTATTACTTATGACATTTATTATTACCACTTTTTTGTCATCTTTGTCAATATTGTGTATCTATTAGTATTTTTAAGTGATAAAGTATTGACTACAATACACCCTGGGGATAGTATATGTCTGGGGTTGATAGTGGAAAGGAATGTGAAACTAGGGTGAAGATCAGAACTAATCAACCTAGGAATATTGTTTTAATCTCCTATTGTTTATCTTTATTGATTTTTGACCAATTTGAATGGTTGTATTATTTGGCTCGGTTGTTCCTGTAATGAGGAAAGGGCCCTTCCAAATGGGTGTTTGTTTGCCCTTGCGGTTTTTATACCTTACTAGCACCCTGGTTCCCATTTGAAACGATTGCGGTTTCGTTTCACTTCCGCAGCATGCGGTTGCCTTCGAAGAACGGCATTCCTCGCATTGCTTTTTATATTTCCGAATGTCGGAGAGCATGGACGGCCACCAGTATCTTTGTCGTATTTTATTATACGACTTGGTGATGCTCAGATGTTCACCGGAAGGGGAATTGTGATAAACCCTGAGTATCGTCGCGATCTCATCGAGGTTTATTATTTTTTCGGGTGTGTTGGGCTTTTGCAAAAAGTTTAATTTTGAGAGGAGCTGGGGCACGAGTTTTGTGGATTAGCTGACGAAGTGTCAGTTATTTGATTAATACTTTTGATGTTACCACTTAGCTCCTTGGGGTTCCTCTTTTTATGGTTAAGATTTAACCTCAAGATTTTGCGCTTACCTTGGGCTTGCTCCTGTTTCCCTTTAGCGTATTTATTTTCAGGTGGCTTTTTCTCGACGTGTGAGAACTTTATTGGCACACTAAATACTTTGGGGTTTATTTCCGTGCGAGGAAAAGTGACGCGTTGTTTGGGGCCTTCCACATTGCAATTTTTTGACAGGAAGTCATTTCCAAGCAGACCGTCTTCTGGTAGACTGGGCATACTGCTCACTACTTGGAACTTGCATGGGAGTTTAGACCTACCTTTTAACTGGAAGTTGACCTTGCAGCTTCCCAAGGTCCTAATGCTTCCGAACGGCGTCTCTAAAGTGCAAGCCTCTTGATGATTTATTTTGGCCTCTGATTTTCTAAGGCAATTTTTGTTAATCAGGCTTACTTCCGCACCGATGTCTACTACTAGTGTTGTGTTTTTGTTAACACCTACATCTATTGGTAGTTGGACGGTGGGGATGCTGGTTATCGCGGCGCGTGGGGTTCTGATACGGTAGGTCCTTTTTGCCAACGAGGGTTTTGCCCTCTTCGTTTTGGGCTCGAAGTGGGGGAATTCTTTGCAGGTTGGCATTTAACTCGCGACTCCCATTTCAGCTTTTGCTGACAGGATCCTAGATTGTGGCCGTTTTGACCACAGAAGTCGCAAATCTGCCTTATGTGGAGAATCCTCTCTCTCTCTCGTAATCGCCGGCAATCACGAATATCGTGATTTAATTGCTGGCAGTGTGTGCAAAAGGGCGTATTTTTCCTTTTCACACAATCCTCATACACATGCCCCCTTTTATTGCAATAACTGCAGGTTATTCTGCTGAGGGGGGCATCGTGTGTCAATGATATGTTGGGAGGGACTGATTCCATTACCCCTTCGGTTCCCCTGTATGTTTGGTCGGCTGGCGGTATTTGCGCCTGAAGTTGCGGAATCCCCTGTGTAATGGGTTGTCTGTATGAAAACTCCTCTATAGTTGGAGTATTGGGCATTAAAGTTTGTCCCAATTCGGTACCTAAACTTGGGTTATAAGCTTCTGGAGGTGCTACTGGTGTATAAGGCGAAGGAGAGTTAAATGAAACCTGCGAAGAGATTAATGGCAGCTGAGGTTGTTGGATTTGTTCCAATTCCAATGTTTTTTCCATTAAGGAATCTATTGGTACATCGCCCATCAGTAATAAAAATTGTCGATGGTACGGATTTATCAACCCCTTTTTGTAGATGCTTTTTGCAAAGTCATCTAACTGTGTCTTTACGGCCTCAGACGATATGGGTCCGTATTTTAGTTCCGCGGCTTTCTTACATTCCCTTAACGACTTCTTTAGTCGTAATTGGAATGGAATAATTGCTTCTGCTGGATTTTGCCGAGTAGCTAATAGCTTATTTACCATGTCCTGATAGTTTTCTACGGGTAAATAAACCTTTCTTATCAAATCCTCGGCTTCCTGAAAAGATGCGAACGGAGTGGACGCGAATAAGGCAGAAGCTTCTTCCCGCAGTCTAGTAGGGAAGATCTGTAAGAAAGCCCCGTGTTTTTCGTTCTTGGGGCAGTTTAAGACCCTCTTGCAGCAATCCAAAAAGGTGTCCAATTCTGCACCTATATGCAGATTTGGTCCCCCGGAGAAGGTGGGTATTAGCTGTGCTGATAGCTTCGCAACCTTTGTGTAATCAATGGCCATTGTTTCAAAGGTTGCGAGATCCGTTTGGTGCTGAAGAACTGGAATTTCCGATAAGGATGGGCTGGGGTCGTGAGTTTTGATCGGAGGGTTTGCTTCGATTATGGTTCCGCTGCGAAGTTTTTTGGGTGAAGGAGGTACAGGGTCGTGGGGCGTGCTAGGGCTTGAGGTGGTTTCTTGTTCCATAGGCCGACAGAGAATAATATAATAATAGTAACAATATAAACGGGAGAGAGGAATACAGGTATATGGGTTTCAGATGTTTGCTATCCCAAGGGCGAGTGTTAAGATTATTATTTTTGTTTAGAAATTCTTCCCTAGGATAGGTAGGTGCACAATATAGACAGACAGACAACTAGGGATATAAGTTTTACAAGGTTGATTGGTAATTTTGGGATTATTTTAGAATAGCTTAATGATAAGATAAATATATGTTGTCATTTATGATTAATTATAAGGAACATGGTAAACTATACTCAATCAAAGCAAATTATTCCTATGACTTTAGTAAATTAAAAAGAAAAATAAATGGTCACTTAGCTGTTGTAGTTGTTAAGCAAGCCGCTGTCCATTGGTCCTGCTGCTGTTGGAGCTGCTGTTTCTGACTGCTTCCGCTCGCCTATATCTCTCTAAATTGGATTGTTTGTTTTGAGGTGGTTGGTACTCTGCCTTCGTTGTTATTTCTTTTGTTGTTGGGGCTGTTACTGCCCGTGAGCCTTGATGTTGTTTTTTTTTTATTTTTTTTTTTATTATTATTTTTGTTTTTACACTGGTATTTAGCCCCAGGTACGCTTTTAATTATTTTTTGTTTTTTATTATTTTTTTATAGCACTTCCTGGTGTTTTAGCCCCAGGCACGCTTTTGTTATTGAATTGATTATTTTTTCTTATGTTGGTTTAAGATTTTAATTACCAAGTCGTACCTCCGAAGCCAGACTCAGCTCCGGACGCAGGGCTGAAGGTGTCTTGTGCTCAGTACGCTTGGAATTGTTATTGTAGTGATCAAGGGTTTTCAAGCACTTACAAGTGTTTAACTTTGGCTTCCTTGATCCTACCGGCTGCGCCAGTTATGTAGGGTTATATTTTGTAGAGATTTGTTTTTCTTACCTCGGTTCCGGGTCTTTTGGTCCTTCGTCCCAGATGAATATAAGAGGTTTAATTCTAAGCAAATTAGTTTTTATTTTATTTCATTTATTTTAATCATTGTGGCCGTTCTGGCCTCCGGATCCAAACTGATCTAGAATCCAAAATGCACTCCCCTTTTATACTCTGTGGCAACAGAGATTTGTTAAAAATATTACTTAAAAATTCCAAGAAGCCCAAACAACATTTTGTGTGCTTCAATTGGAATAGGATTCCCGGAAGTGTATACGAATTTTATTTGAACAAATTCCCAGAAGGAGAAATCATGAAATGCATTTAGTATTACGCATTTCATAATTTCAATAGTTATAGGGAATTGAATCAATGCACGACAAATGGATTTTGGTTTAATTTGGTCGTGCATATGATTCAATTGGATTATGGGTAAGGTAATTAGGAATTTGAATCAATGTGTGGCAAACTAACTTTTGGTTTAACTTGTCGCTCATATGATTCACTTGGATTGGGATTATAGGTAAGTGGGTGAGAGTAGTGATTTAGGATCACTACAACATACAAAATACCAATAATGGTGTAGAATGTAGGCTGATACTCGTATCCGTGGCAGATGAACAACAGTGGCCTCAGTAGATATTTTGCTCTCATACCAGCTCTCCAACTAAATCCCTGCAAAACCTTAGACCTCAATCTTTTCTTGACTAGCAATGCGCTATCATCATCATCGGCACTACAACCGGGATCCGGTCTTTCCTTTATTTAGCAAGTCTCTACCCCGGTTTCCGGTCCTTATCCGAGACTTGTTAAATTGTCCATAATAATTTGTTTTTCAAGGCAAGGTTATTAGCCTTACGCCAGCAGCAATGCGCTATAATCCCACTAATATGAATAACAATAAATCATTCCAAAGAGTTGTTGTTTTAGAAACGTCCCAGTATATGAAGAAACAAAACAGATGTTACGAAACCAGATTGATAATTTTCCTAAACTGCGCGTCACACTCGCATTTACATTTTTCAAGCAATGCATTTGACATATTCTTTCAAATGCAGGCGTGTGAATTCCATCCAAAACTTTTTCCACTACTCGGCAAACTGGGTATCTTGTGTTTGTTTAAGATACGCATAACGCTATTGCATCGGAATGTTAATTCTGAATCGTACTTTCGTTTCTTTTTATAACTAAAAGACAACTTACAACAAAGAGCCTACAAATTGTATAAACAAAAACTTTGCGTCCATTTCAAGTAGCATTGGCGATGGTAAATAAATTGAATATAATATTTCAAAAATTCCAAATCCAATGGAGAACATTTTCAAAAGAAAATGCGCACTTGTAATTTTTATAATGCCAATGCTGTATCACAAAAGTTATGTTAATTGTTATAAATGAAAGATTGCATTATTAATTACTGCTCTACATCAACCATAAAAAACCAAATCAACAATGAGCTGATTGCTTTTTAAGCATCTAATAAGAATTTCATTTTTCTTCGTCCCCAAATCTTTCATATGAACTACACAGCTACCGTACAACCCTACCACGACCACCCACTCTCATACTCCTTGGCCGCACCACCCCCAAACACATTAAAACCGAGTTACTAATCTCGTATCCCAAAAGCTTACCTCTAAGATGACGTTATTTTGGGAGGACATTGTGCGAAAAACAGTTTTGTTTTCTTTTTCAAAATACGTAGTTCATTTGCACCCTAAACATCCTGGCAACCACCCCTAGTCGCTTCTCATACAATTTGAAAATGAAAAATGTAATGTAAAACCAAAAACAAAAATGAAATCCAAAAAAGGACATAAAAGCATGTTGGTAGCTTTCCTCTTATAGCCCCAATATTTTGTTTTTTTTTTTGGTTTATATATATATATATATATATATATATATATATATATATATATATATATATATATATCTTTGTGTGTTCCTTTCTTTGTGCATTTTTAGTTCTTGGGCGCTGAGCTGAAGGAACATGTTTTCTTTTTTGATAATTTTTTCTCTTTTTTCCTCTATGGTGCCTTTTCAAGAAAATGAATCGTCCTTTCGGTTTTTATTTATTTATTTTTTCTTCGTTTTTTTGAAAAAAGGTCATCTGCTTCGTCCTTACATTTTGCAAAAAGGAAGAACACAACAGAATGAACAGTGGAATAGCAAAAAATGATATTAAACAGGTGCAGGATGGAAGACTCGTTAGTAATTCCCCACTAGGAGAATGGGAAGGCAATTTTTTTTTAATAAGAAAAAAAGTATAATACGGAAACGATGACAAGGATTCATGTCTCTAATAATATTTTCTTTTCTTAAAATTTTTTCCTATGATTAGGTGAAATTTCTAATTACAATTGCATCCTCGGAAATGCTCCGTTTTCACACGAACGTTCATGCTCCTCAGCAAATATTTTAGACTTGTGTGGACGTAAGATTTTAATTAAGGATTATCAACAGAGTTCCGATCCCTCATATATATTTCGGTGTTTAGTTGATAAATTCTTTGCAGAAGTTGGTATAGTAGTTTCATCTCAATTATTATAAATAATTTCATAATAATTTATATCCAGTTTTCTTCTTAGAAACAATTCCGTAATTACCTTTCTTTAAATATAAAAAAAGGTGTCACTTTTTCTTTAGGGCCTTTGTGAACGATTTATTTTCTGCGTAGTTACATCATCATCATCGGCACTACAACCGGGATCCGGTCTTGGCCTTATTTAGCAAGTCTCGAGGCTTGTTAAATTGTCCATAATAATTTATTTTTACGGGCAAGGTTATCGCTTAGCGCCGACTGCGTAGTTACACGAAATCGAAAAATGTGTGCCAATGGTTTCCCACGATTTTCAAATCCTAAGCCGTCTAAATTATACTTCGATGAAAACTTCATTGACTATTTCTGTTTAGATATCACCATTTTATGGGGAACGAATATTGTCCAAATACTTATGTTACACACTAGAACCAGATAGGTTTATCTACTGGCCCGATGCCCATCGCACTATAAATCATCATCATCATCATCGGCACTACAACCGGGATCAGGTCTTGGCCTTATTTAACAAATCTCTCCACCGGTCCCGATTTCGAGCCGATGTCATCCAGTTTGGCACTCCCAGGCTCTAGGCGTCCTGGTCTACGCCATCCCTCCATCACAGACAAGGTCTGCCGCCCTGTTTCCTTCCATACATCCTGCCACAAAGGACTTTCCAGGCAGGTTCCTCTTCGCTCATTTGAGCTGGATGTCCCGCCCACCGGAGTCTACCGAGCTTGATTTTTCTTACAACATTAGCTTCAAGGTAGATCGCGTACAACTCATAGTTGTAGCATCTCCGGAATCAGCCTCCCTCACATACGGGGCCAACAATTCTCCTTAAAACCTACCTCTCGAACGCGGGTAAGAGTTCAGAGTGCCTTTTATTGAGGGCACAGGTCTCAGATCCATACATGAGTACTGGTAAGACCATGGCCTTGTACAGTAGTAGCTTGGATGTTCTGGATAAATTTCAGGATTTAAAGAGCCTTGATAGACCAAAGTAGGCGTTGTTGGATTTGATTAGCCGTTTGCATATTTCTTCTTCCATATCGTTATCGGCTGATACTATTGCCCCAAGGTAGTTAAAGTATTGCACTACTTCAAATTCGTGTTTCGTAGAAGTTGCCACCATGTAGTTAGCTTTTCCCTCGTTAATGTGCCACCCGCTCGATCTCGGTGAAGGAGTCCTCTACAGCCGAATCGGTTCTACCGATGATGTCGATGTCATCTGCGTAGGCAAATATCTGGCAGGACTTGGTGACAATAGTCCCTCTAATTGTAATTCCAGAGTCGTAGATTGTTTCTCCAACGCCAGATTGAAGAGGAGGCAGGTCAGACCATCCCCTTGTCGGAGTTCATTAAATATGTTTATTGGTTTGGACAGCAATACCGCTATTTTTACTTGACTAGTTACGTTGGTCATGGTCAACCTACAAAGTCGTATCAATTTATTTGGAATGCCGAACTCTCTCATGGCATTCTATCCTGGATATGCTGTCTATGAATAGATGATATAATGGAATGTTAAATTCCAGACGTTTTTCCATCGCCTACCTAAGGGTGAATATCTGATCAATCGCTGATTTGCTTGGGATGAAGCCACACTGATATTGACCAATGATGGCTTTAGCGTATGGGGCTATCCGATCTTGTAGGATAGTGGAAAGCGGTACTCAGCAATGTTATGCCCCTATAGTTGCTGCACAGTGTGATATCTCCCTTATATATGGGGAAAATTATACCACGACGCTAATCTTCCGGCATCTTCTCTTGCTCCCATACGTGCACCACGATCTCATGAATTGCGTGATGTAACGCTGTCCCTCCTTGTTTGATCAGCTCAGCTGGTATGCCATCAGCTCCTGGCGCTTTGATTTGAGCTGTCTTATGGCTTTTAATGTTTCCTCAATGCTTGGGACGGCAGCATTTGGTCTTGATTTTGCATTGGTGGAGCCTCCAATTCTTTTGTGAGTTGACCATTTAGCAATTCATTGAATTACACTTCCCATCGCTCCAGAATGCCTTCAGGATCGGTGATAAGTTAACCCTTTTTATCCTTGCAGTAAGTGCAGCATGGTGTGTAGCGCATCATACCTCAGATTATTTGGTAGAACTTCCGCGCCTGGTGCGGACCTCGCTCTCTACTTTTCTCTATTTCACAAACAAGTTTTTTTTTTCCAGGCACGTTTCTTTTGTCTGTGAGGTCTTTTTTCAGATCTTCTGAGCTCTTTGTATTTCTCTTCACGTACCAACATCTTATAAGATTGCTGCATTGTCCGGTATGCAGCATTGTTACGTTCAGTCGCTAGTTTGCACTCATCATCAAACCAGTCGCTCCGTTCTCTACGACTACTGTCTAAAATGGAGTTGGCAGTACTGATGACAATATTCTTAATGCGTGTCCGCATCTTCTACGCCCGGCATTCTGGCCCCAGAACTTACTCTCCCTCCGTCCAGCTCTCCGAGCTAGCGCATGACCAAGGGTGTTGCTGGTATTCTCATTGCGTAAGGCAGCCGTGTTGATTCGAACTTGATCTGGGGATGAAATACGTCTCCGTAAGGCAATCCGGTCTCAGTAAACTGTACCAACAATTGTCGGTCAATTTGGTTGCGAGTGACTCCATCAGGTGATACTCAGGTGGCTTTGTTCTTACGTGGAAACCTGGTACTCACAACGACCAAGTTTTTTGATGCTGCCAGTGCGATGACTCGTAGTCTATTGTCATTAGTGTTCTCATGCAAACTATGGGAACCTGTGTAGTGCCTGAAAACCGGCTCCCGACCTATTTTCGCATTCAAATCATCAGGAACGATTTTCACATCGTATCTTGGGCAGGCATTGAGGGCCCGTTCGACGTTTTCGTAGTATTCTACCTTTTCGTCGTCAGGGGACTCCTTTGTAGGTCCGTAATCGTTTATGAGGCTTATGTTCTTAAACTTGCCTCGCACGAGTTATGTTTCCGTGAGTGTTTCTTCTTCTTTCGCACTGGACGACTCCACAGTAATAAATGAAACAAGTCCTTTATAGTTACTTCCTTTATTGTTTTTTTATTGTGCTATATCTTTCTTCTTCTCTCTTTTCTTTATTTATTTTTACACTTTGTCTTAACTCTTCATTTTCACTTAGGCATTTCCTTTTAATCACTTAAGAATAATAATAATATTATAGTTTACTGAAGTTCCTTACAAGTTGTGTATATACAATGTCAGTTCAATTCTTAACGATTGTCCACCTTTAGTCAAATTCTTTACAATATCTAGGACACTTCTTTCTTATCTCTCATTAATAACAATTTAACTTCACTGAAATTCTTTAATGTTTGTGTACATATAATATTAGTATAACTCCTAACGTTTGTCCACTTTTAAATTAACACCCTTGTATTGATTTAAGTCTCCTATTTAGTTAACGATCACTTTTAACCACACTGCACTACTCCACTTTTCACATTCGCGTTATTTCTTCCGACCGCTCACAGTAAAACAACCTTTACATTCACTTTCCCAAATCTTTCTTCTTCTCCATTACCCACCAGAGTTCCTGACCAACGGGAGACTACCTGCTAACTTCTTCCTACCACTTCTCGTCACCTCGGGGTCAACACCTCCCGATGACGATAATGCAATTACATTTCGCAGTGACCTAATTTCCGCATTTTAACTTCAATTCACATAGCTTTGCACTGCGGCGTCAGCCGATATTTCTTCATCGATTTGCGCCACAGTTCAATATCCGCAATCGCGAACTGACCCAATTAATTTTGTGCAATTACTTTTTTTGCGATTTATTAATCGTTCCGGAATATGCAATTAATTGTTTTTATGCGATTTGTCAATTGCTTTGAAATGTGGAATTAATTGCATTGTCGTTCTAGGGGTTATTCGAGTTTAGAATTGGATAGCGTTTTTTGATTTGAGTGCTTCAATGGCCTCATGTACATCATCTTTGTCTATGGCGTCACTGACACACTTAACACACGCGAAGAGTGCAATAGCCTTTCGTTTATTGCATTAAAGCCGATAATGGCAGGATTCAGTTTTTCGCTGACTAGAAAGCCTACCCCGAGCATATGGTGCTTTGCATGACAGCTGTAATAAATGTCACACTCGTTTCTTTGACATTTTAAATCACTTAACGTGAATTTCATTGGGTTTATTAATAGTAAATTAATCAATACATCAAATAAAAATTTAGTGGCAATAAAACCATATAACTCAGACAAACATTTGGAGGGAAAACTCTATTGGGCCATCGCTTCTATTAAAATAGAACAAAGTGTGTCGCCCATGAATAAACAAGCTTGTGGCAATGGGGTCATTAGGATATTCAAAGTTGGTACTCATTCCCCACCAATAACCGCAGATCAATCTATGAGATACAAAATTTAGAGTAATAAACCCTTGAAGCCCAGACATTTAGGAGGAAAACTCGATGGTGGCATGGCTTTCATTGGGGCTCTGTTCTAGGACAGAACATCCGTTGCCATCCATGAATAAACAGGCTAATAGAAATGTGGCCAACTTTATCCACCAATAAAATTCCAGAACTCAAGGATAACAATGGTCTGGGAACACAACTTGACCTGGACAATCCCAAGTGATCTTCAGTACCTTGCAGAATATACGATCGAACGTAAAATAAATAAATCACATACCAAAGGATCAAATGTTGCGTCTGTTGGCTAACAAGCAAAGCAGTAATTGAAAGAGTGCCGGGGAGTCATACTTTGATGAGTCGAGTTAGGGATATGAACGAGAGTGGAACAGACGACAGCCAGCAGTTGTGGGTGTTGTATTCCAGAATACTACCCTTTATTAAATTTAACACTGAATCTCCTTACACATCCTTAAAAACTTCACTTAACATATATTACATTCTCACTTAATACATACCATTCATAAACATTCACAATATTACCAGTTACAGCACACTTAATAACCTGCACCTTTTTATTTATTCAAAACATAGTAACTTGGATTTTCGTCCAAATGAATTCAATGTGAAAAGTCACAGAGAAAAAATAGAAATAGAAAAATTTCAGTTCCGAACGAGTTGAGTTCGGAAGTTTTTTTGAGATTGTAAGTTGAATTGTGAGTTTGGAAAGTTGAGTTAAGAAGCCCTAAGTTGATATAAATATATTAAATATAGTGATAATATATGAGTTTTAATATCATCTAAAACCCTTTAAGAGCCGTTGAATTTAAAAAAGGGTTTTTCTTGTTAATGGCGCCTCAGCCAGTTGTAACTGGACTTTCACCAAAGGAAGGTCCGCCTGGGACGCGGATCATAATACGTGGAGAATTCTTAGGAACCAGAGCGAGTGATCTAATTGGTTTAACTATTTGCGGATGTGACTGCCTTCTATCAGCAGAGTGGAAAAGTTGTAATAAGATTGTTGTGCGTACAGGACCAGCAAAAGAAGAAAAGGAATAATAAAAGGTCCCCGCTCTTCCCTCAACCGAGGAAGCACGGCGCCGGACATACAACACTGGTGGCAGCGGTGGGATGATTCAACCAAAGGATCCCATGAATTAGTAACAAAACAAGAAAAAAAAAATAAAACCGAAAAAAAAAAAGTTTTTATAGGAAGAAAAAAAAAATTTTTTATAAGAAGAAAAGAGAGAAAAAAAAAACAAGAGAAATAACCAAACCAAAATAAGAAGAAGAAAAAAAAAGTAAACATAAAACAACGAAAAAAAAAAAAACAAAAAAGGGAAAGCAGCCAAGACCAGGATGAGCAAGCAACTATAGGACGTGAAGTCTGCCTGGCGATAATTAAAATATTTTTAAAAAAAGTGAAAAAAAAAGAGAAAGAAGAACACACAACAGTAAGAAACTCAAGACAAAGACTTCTATCAACATTACGTATGACAGCAATCAACATTTAGTAGTAGTAAGAAATTTTTTTCAATATTTTGATTTTTCTCTCTTCCTTCTTTTTTTTTTGTAGAAATATTTTTCTTGGAATTTTTCTTTTTTAAAAAAAAAAAATTTTTGTTTTCTCGATAGAAATTTTGAAAATTCTCTTTTCAGTTTTTCGACGACATTTCCGTTTCTTTTCTTTCGCGTCGACAATTTTCTTTCTTTTCAGTTTTGGGTCCAATTTATCATTATTTTCCTGCATATATATTGAATAACTAAATAAAGGCCTTTTCCTTTTTTCATAACCATATTTTAAGAATTGATAACAAATTTTCGCCATACAGTATTTTAAACTTTCACTATTACGAGTCCATATTACACGAGACAGGTGGCTAGGCAGGGGGAAGAACAAATCCACTATCAACTGATATACAATAAACCCCCTGAAATGGCTCTCTCTGTCGGAATTTCTGATGTTTTCAGAATCGTCCCTACCTTTGACGGGAAACCATGCGACTTAGGTAAATTTATTTCCGGGGGAGACGTTTTATTTAGATCCATAAAGAAGGCAGACCCGGATATATACGAGACATTTTTAGAGCTAGTCAAAAATAGACTAGAGGGTCATGCTTACGATCTGATTAGGTATAGCCAAATCGCTAAGTGGGAGGATTTAAAAGAAAAATTAGAATCGGAATATAAAGAGGAGCAATCTCGGTCGACGGCACACAATGAGTTGATTTCTCTGAAACAACGCTACAGAGAAACCGTCCGGGAATATGGCGATAGAGTCGCGAATGCTCTAAGGACTCTAAACTCTGCCACGTGTGAAATAACAACAGACGCGGTGGTTAGGGAATACTTAATAGAAGAAAACATAAAATTGGCCGTACAAACATTTGAGGATGGACTAAACAACGAACAGCTAAAGATACTAGCTAAAGTCCATGGGGGAAACAATTTAAAACAGTCGATTGCACATGTAGTGTCACATGCGGCTCGAATGGACAACTCTCCCAGGTCATATCAATATAACGAAAAACCTACATTCAATCGTATAGTCTGCCAAACGTGTGGTAAGTCAGGGCATACACAGGACACATGTTATCGAAACATGCAGTCCACTTTTCCGAATAGACAACCCATAAAAAGGGAATATAACATTTTATGCAATTTCTGTGGTCGGAATAATCACACAGAGAATGAGTGTAGATACAAGATATCTAGGAATGGATCGTCTTCAACAAATTACCAACAAGGTACAACAACGCGTAACCCATTCCGAAATAATCCTACAAACTCTGAAAATCGTTTTGGTGAAAATTCTAGGACCACCAATAGACAAAACGATAGGCAAAATGTTCACTTTTCTCGGGTGCAAGAGTCGGAAAACGAGGCCTGACGCCAACCAAAATTTATGGAAGACAAACAAAATTTTTCTATTTACAGCATTAGATCTTTGGAAATAGACAACGACAAATTTAATGAAACTCCTACCAAAATTTACCTTGAGCCAGCTTCTGATTATCCTAACCATATGAATACAAATATAAAAGAAGTTAAACCAAACCCTAATATAATGACTCCGATTCAGACTGCAATTCTGAAAAATAATTCAGCAACTAAGACTGAAAATTCGAAATTTTCAGCAGTATTAAAGACTGATATCCTTAATATTTCAGCTATCCCAATTGATTACCCAGACATTTCAGCAACAAAGACTGAAAACTCAGCAGTATTAAAGACTGAAAATTCGGAAATTTCAGAAAATATACAACCAAAAATCCCTTATATTTCGGCTATCCCAATAGACAACCCCGGCACTTCAGCAACAAAGACTGAAAATTCAGCAGTGTTAAAGACTGAAGACCCAATAGTTGCAATAAAATTCGAAACCCAAGTCAGTTCAGCAGCTAATACTGATGAACAAATCTTTTCAGCAGCAAAGACTGACGGATTAAATGTTTCTACAGCAGATATAACTGAAGAAATAGTTCAAACAGCAAATAGGACTGGGAACCAAGATGTTCTGACAGCTAATAAGCCTGAAGAACTATACGAATCAGTAAATGAGACTGAGAAACTAAACGATCCATCAGCAGTGAGTAAGACTGAAAAGGTAGACGTTCCGACAGCGGTTAAAGCTATGGACAATGACAACACTAAGCCGAAAACAATAAATATTTTAAACAACGAAAACAAACACAAACACTTACTCAAACACGATATAATAAATAATGAAAATAATAATTTATCTAAAATAGGTACGGAAAAGGAAAACCATATAAGTACATTACAAATTTTCTTTTTCAACGATAAACATTTATTCAAACACAAAATACAAAAAAATAAAAAGTTACAGTCATTTAGGACATTTGAAATCATTTCTTAAGAAGATTTTTGGTATTATGCATTTCTATACAATCATCATAATAATAGGCCCAAAAAGGTTTTGGAAAATTTTCCATAAATTTAAGGAAAAGATAAACACATAACAAATGGCCTTTGTTTTATTATTCAATATATATGAAATAATCTAACAATTGTAGGAAATGACGAGAAAAAAAAAAAAAAAAAAAAAAAAAAAAAGTTAATGAGGGGGACGAAAGAAAAAAAATTTTAGAGGTAATATGTATTGGAAATTTTGGAATTAATATATATTCGAACGGAAAAGGAAAGAAAGAAAATTTTATTGGTAATATATATATTAGAAATTTTGGAATTAATATATATACGGAAATGAGAATTTTGAAACAATAATATTAATATTATATAATTAATATAATAAGTAATAATGATTTTTGGATAAGAAAAGAAAAGGCTCCAAGGAGAAATATTTTAATTTAGTTAATATATAATGTAAATAGACTATTTTGGACTATTTTTCTAGTGTTAGAACTTTTTGATTATTGGAAAAATTTAGTTAATATATAATGTAAATAGATTAATTTTCTAGTATTAAGAACTTTTTGATTATTGTAACCTTTAATGAAAGATTAATTTTGAAAACCATTGTAATGTAATTGAACGAAAATCCAAGCCTTTAATTAATCTTAATCTAATATACAGTTACTAGAAAATTATTCTCTTCAAGGATAATTTTCTTTCTCGAAGAAGGGTGGGATGTTGTATTCCAGAATACTACCCTTTATTAAATTTAACACTGAATCTCCTTACACATCCTTAAAAACTTCACTTAACATATATTACATTCTCACTTAATACATACCATTCATAAACATTCACAATATTGCCAGTTACAGCACACTTAATAACCTGCACCTTTTTATTTATTCAAAACATAGTAACTTGGATTTTCGTCCAAATGAATTCAATGTGAAAAGTCACAGAGAAAAAATAGAAATAGAAAAATTTCAGTTCCGAACGAGTTGAGTTCGGAAGTTTTTTTGAGATTGTAAGTTGAATTGTGAGTTTGGAAAGTTGAGTTAAGAACCCCTAAGTTGATATAAATATATTAAATATAGTGATAATATATGAGTTTTAATATCATCTAAAACCCTTTAAGAGCCGTTGAATTTAAAAAAGGGTTTTTCTTGTTAATGGCGCCTCAGCCAGTTGTAACTGGACTTTCACCAAAGGAAGGTCCGCCTGGGACGCGGATCATAATACGTGGAGAATTCTTAGGAACCAGAGCGAGTGATCTAATTGGTTTAACTATTTGCGGATGTGACTGCCTTCTATCAGCAGAGTGGAAAAGTTGTAATAAGATTGTTGTGCGTACAGGACCAGCAAAAGAAGAAAAGGAATAATAAAAGGTCCCCGCTCTTCCCTCAACCGAGGAAGCACGGCGCCGGACCTCCACATGGGTTATTAAATAGAAGAAAGTCATTGCAACTGACGGGGATGCTTCATATAATAACGTGTTTTAAATACCTCTCCACCCTGTAAACCCGAGGTGTTAGCTACTGTTCAAATCGATTAACTGAGTTAATCAGTTTCGATTACGTTAAGCTGTAACACAAAGAATAATGGGGCGTACAACAGTACTACTCTTGGCAAGAAATAGCAGAAAAAAGCCCTGTAGAGAGAAGGAGGGGGAATAACGTATTGACTGAAAAAAAGACATATTAAATAACCGTTGTAGTTCTTCTTGAACAGTTGCAGGCTGTAACGCTCCGGGAACACCTGCGCGAGGAAAAAATTCCCCAGCAGAAAGATGCTGAACTATTTCGCGAAGTCTATAGCTTGAAGGGATGGTTTTCACCGGACGGCTGAGCCTACATATAGTCTACAATAGCAAGAGTCGTCAGTTGAACCTAGGTTTGCACAATCAAACGCACGACACAACCTCGTTACCAACTCAACCATTGAGACGGCTATGTCATATAGAATATAATTTATTACGGACCATGCTTCTTTTGAGCTTAACTATATTGTGACGCATATGACAATCAGTACTAGAATATTCGAGAAAGTCCGAAACAAAATACTAGAATATTCTATAAAGTACTGGAAAACTGGAGACTATCAACAATAGAACATTCAAGGCTATGGAACGGACGGAAACGAAACACCGAATCAGAATGTGAGGAAACGGTATAAATACGTCGCACACAGATCATGGAGATGAGTAAAAAGTAGAAAGTGAAGCAAGCGATAAGTGCGATAGTAAGAAGTAATAAGTAGAAAGTAATAAGTACGAAGTAAGCAATAAAAGACGTGATAAGTACAGAAGCGATAAGTCAAGAAATCGTTAAGTGTACGGTAAAAGTAACGGTTGTTATTAACGGACTAATAAAGTGTTATATTAATTCAAAATGGATTTAACGGCTCTTATTTATTAAAAATAATTAATCCAGCGAACCCTAAGCTCGCTACAATATTATAAACTGTCCGTCTTATATATCTCTCCAATATCATTCGTAAGCTCTCGAATCTCACCCGCTCTGTGAGTACATGTTCCGCATTCATTATTTTGCGTTCGCGGTTGAAGCAGTATGGGTGACTGACTTGTTTATAATTCTTGTGCGAGAAGTCTCGAAAACATCCATATCAGCTGAGTCAGATGATTGTTTAGCTCACTGTGATTTCTTTTCACCCAGATTTTTGTATTAGGTATCATGGTGTGGGTTCATCTTCCTTTGATGAAAGTATCCCATCTTCGTTGCCGTTTTCTATGGTCGGAGTTACCTATCTGTATCCGCATTTCCAGACGATCCTCTTGCGAGACGAAAGCGTCAATCTCATACAAAGCAACGGTTTCCTTAGCTGCAATGTCAAGTGGATTCCTTTTAGCCATGACATTTATGGCATCTTCGGATACCCCTTGGAAGACGTAGCATACTGTTAATGATGACAACCTATATGCTGAGTTCACTCCGCTCATGTAGGTCTTATATTGTGCGGCTCTTACCTATATGTGAGCTGTATACATTACAGTGGAGGTATTGACGCTGATTATCAACTTCCTTATGCGGAGCCGGGGACCTCCAAGATTGGGTAGCAGTCTTGTCCTGTTGCCGAGGGTAACACCTAGCGACTAGATCTGATGCCTGTAAGTTTCTTGTCTCTGATTATTAAAGCGGCCTCCATCTTATGTGCGAACAGTTTCAGTCCGCTCATATCTAGCCAGCATCTATTTTTTTCTTTTTTCGGGAGAGGCAAACCCATAGCGCCGACACGGCGCTCCGAGATACCACCAAATAACTGTTGCAGTTCTTTTTGAAGAGTTGCAGGTTGTAACTGCCAAACTGGATGACAACGGCTTGAAATCGGGACGGGTGGAAAGATTTGTTAAATAAGGCCAAGACCGGATCCCGGTTGTGGTGCCGATGATGATGATGAAGCAGGTTGTAACGCTCCGGGATCCGTCGGATTGTCTCGTAGAGCGCATAAAAACCGAATTATGCGGAGCAACACTACGAATCTCCGAAGAACAGTACCCATGATAATATCTCTAAAACAGACAGAGGTCAGCTACGCACCTTCGATGTGCTACCGACTGTAGTCCCGACGTCGTATTGACGACCATTCAGAAGTCCATTGCCTTCCAAATACTTAATTAACTCAGTATTGATGACCTTTTCCATCACCTTAGATAAAATAGACAGTAATGCTATTGGTCGGTAATTTTGTGGGAGACACTTTTTTCCGTCTTTGGGATTGGCTGAACTCGAGCGATTTTCCAGCAGGCAGGAAAGGTTCTTCGTTCATAAGATAAGCGGAAGAGTCTGACAAGAACCGGAGATAATTCGGGAGCACAGTTCTTAAGGACTATTGCTGATATTCCGCCTGGGCCGGTTACCTTCCTGCAGTCTAGTTCACGTAGAATGCGTTGAATAGTGCGCAGGAGAAATCTCACAGCCCGCATGGAAAATCGTATCGGCGCGATCACAGGTGGCTCCAAAAGACCGGGATCGAGGTTTGAATTCGCGGAAAATAAATTCGCGAATACATTTGCTTTATGCTTTGAATTTTATAACGTCCCGCTGTCTGTCACTAACGGAGGAAAGAGGAGGAAGCGAAGTTACCGCTGACAGCCCTTGCCATTAACCAGAAGGGGCGTGAACCTGTCGGGCACCGAAGGAGTTTAGTGGTCACTCTGTCGTTGTGAGCTTTCTTCGCGGTATCAATCGCCTGACTGCACGCGTTTCTGATTCTAACAAAATTCGTTTTGTTAACATCGGTGAGATTGGAGCGCCATTGCTTAAGAGTTCTATCTTTTGCCGCTGTAATCTGCTCGCATTGTTTATCAAACCAAGGCTTATTAGATGAACTTCGTTTGATGGAATGTGAAATGTAGATCTCCATCCCGAAAAGAATAATCTCTGACCGACACCGCACAAGCGAATCACACCTCCGACCATAGAAAGGATGCGAAGAAATCTCGCAAATCGTCCCAGTTAGCAGCCCCATACTTCCATACATGGCGAAGCTGCCTAGGCCGGTCATTCGCTTGAAATGCAAGTGCTTGCGCGACCGATACCTAGCAGTGATCTGAGTTTCCCGGTGGCGCAGAAACCTCTACGGTATAAGTACTCGGTTCGGATGTCAAAAACAGATCCAGGGATTTCGCATAATCACCTTGGGCATCCGGCACTCGCGTTGGCTCCCCCACGAGTTGAGTCAAGTTGTGGCTTACAGCAAACATCTCCGCCAGCCTCCCAGCCTCGTCGGTTCTGTTAGAATGTACCAACCAGTCGGAATTGTGCACATTAAAATCGCCAAGGACAACAATTTCAGAAGCTGTGTGGTTGATCTGTATCCAGTCGACAGCATGTGAAGGGTATTCGAAAAATATCGCCGGTCGATCGTCATTCGGGGAACGGTAAAGACAACAAAGAAATTTAATAAAATTTCTCAGCACGATCCTTAACCATATGATGTCCATGTTATTGGGTTCTATCGCCTTCATCCTCTGGCAAGCCAGATCGGATCGCGCGAAGACGCAGACTTCGCCCTTAAAACGGAATCTCAAATGTAAGTCGTATCCTGTGCAACGAAGATATGTCGAATCAGGTGATGAATCGACCTGGGTCTCAATTAGGGAAGGGATATCAGGTTTCGCTGTTTGCAAATATTGGTGGACGGCGTGTACATTCGTATTGGTGAAACCGATACCCCTGATGCTACAAAGTGCCGTTACCAGTCGAGCGTGAGCAGAGCCCCGAGAGCGAGCCCGATTATGTGATGACGAACCTCTTAAAGTTCAATTATTTATCATAATATCTGCATGATGTTCCGTCTGACTTAGTCCCCCCTGGAGATCCGAATGGGAAACTACTTTACCTCCGGAATTCTTTATATCAGAAGGTATCATCATGACTTATCTTCGTTTCAGTTCGGGCCACCAGCCACACATCCGAAACACCATCGAAGATTTCTCTCGACGATATCGCGGAATGTACAGCGTGACGTGGTGGTATCTCACCTTGGAACCGACTACCACCTAAACCAACCTTTTCTCGAACCGGTCCATCAGCCAGTCCCCGAAAGATGGCCAGGGATTTCTCCCGATCATTTCACGCAGCCTATAGCTTGATGGGGTGGTATTTCACCGGGCGACAGCGCGTTGGGATGCCACATACCACTCGGCCTTTAGTCGCCTCTTACGAGAAGCCGGTCTAACTGTGAGTATATTCTAACACCCTACTCACAGGGCACTTTATAAATTACAAACGGAAATCCGACGCCTATCCTAACTGCTGTTCCTATTACTCGATTACTTCAACCGTCCCCCAAACTATTGCCAATCTATTCATTTCTTTCTTCAAAAAATCCGTCACGGACATCTCTTTCGAGCCTAACCCGTCTTACTTCAAAGACCTGCCTGAATTCTCTCTTGGCCCCTTCATCTCTCAAATTATTCAGCATCACCTAGTTGAGGAAAAATTAAACTTAAAGACGAGTTCACCCCTGAACCTGATGGACTTCCAACTGTTCTTTTAAAAAAATGTTCCTCTTCTCTTTCTTTCCCGCTATGAAAGATCTTCAATCTATCACTTACACAAGGTGTCTTCCCTAGTTTTTGGAAATCGTCCTATGTCACCCCTGTACGTAAAAAGGAACCTAAAAATGATATAAGCAACTACTGTCTCATATTCCTAAACTGTTCGAAGGGATTCTTTACAACGAGTTATCTTTCCATTGTAAATCCATCATCTCACCCAATCAGCGTGGTTTCCTTTCGGGTAGGTCGACCACCACCAATGTAGTTGAGTTCTCATCCCATACCATTCGTGCCCTAGAGAATGGCAACAAAGTCGATGTAATCACAACCGATTTCAGCAAGGCCTTTGACAAAATCTCCCATAATCTTATCCTTTTTAAGCTATCCACCCTAGGTTTCGAACCTCTACTGATTAAATGGTTTTCTTCCTATCTGAAAGCTCGAACCTACGGTGTCAGATTCAGATCTTCCCTTTCCAATCCTTTTCTTCCCGCATCAGGGGTTCCCCGGGGCAGTCATTTGGGACCCTTCCTATTTACCCCTACCATTGACGACATAGACTCCAATATCATATACTCATCCATCTCTCTCTACGCGGACGAAACTATACTCTACAAAACGGTCCTCTCTCCTCTCGACTCCTCACAATTGGATATCTCGACAGCTTCTCAACTTGGTGCCTTAACAACTGCCTCGAACTCAATGTTGTCAAATGTCACTCTATTACCTTCTCCCGTAAACGTCCCCCCTCCCCATCACGTTCCTATTTCCTACAAAACCAGCAGATATCATCTCTACGTTCTATACGTGACCTTGGGATCTTATGTGACAGGTAGCTTAACTTCATCCCACATATTGATGACATTATCCTTAAAGCCAACTCTGCCCCTGGATTTATGAAACGCTGGTCGAAAAAATTTGTAGTGCTCCAAGAAGCCCTCGATAGTATAGTGGTTAGTATACCCGCCTGTCACCCGGGAGACCGGGGTTCGATTCCCCGTCGGGGAGCCCCTGGCGCAAGACTAATGACCTTGCCCAGACAAAATAAATCATTATGGAAAATTTAACAAACCTCAGGACTTGCTAAATAAGGCCAAGACCGGTTCCCGGTTGTAGTGCCGATGATGATGATGATGATGATGAAGAAGCCCTACCATTTTCCTCCCACATACATTTATACCCACCTACTATATCATGCATCATATCACCGACCACCACCTACTGTATCATGCATCATAGCAAATATCAAATCCTTCCTAAAAACTAAACACCACAATGCATATCGTCATATGCAGACAAAACTATGTTGCTACAATCCTTATCTTCATGCGCATTCTAGCCAGACGGGCATATTTTAAATATAGATATCCCATTCCATTTCTCCAGTACTCGACTCCAGTCGAAGTACATTTCGAAATTTTGCTTGCATTTCGATGCATCCGCGATACAAAATACCGATAAGATTTTGTATAAAAGGGCGATGAATTTCAGATACGAAGATCCCTGCATCTAGCTAATAACGGTAGAGTGAACATATACTCCGTATACCACTCGCCTAAAACCAATAATGATCCCATTAATCCCGACGATATCGGCCAATTAATGGCGTCCTCGGGGCATTCACCCTTCATCATAGGCGGCGATTTTAACTCCAAACACCCCCACTGGAACAACTCGGTCTCTTGCCCAAATGGCACAAAATTGTACCAATGGTACACCAAAAACTCGCATGCCTTAAATTTTGAAATAGTGGCACCTACTGTTGGTACGCGAGGTAACTCAATTCTGGACATCTTTCTCGTGTCGAAAGATTGACTTCCCCAAATCTCTCCTCCCCAAGTATCAGCGGGTGTATCTGACCACAGCGCTGTGACCACGCTCCTTCGCAGCTATCGAGCATCGCGGGCTTATATCAGATACATACCCGATTATGTGCGCACAATTTGGGACAACTTCAATGTCACATTGAACGAAAAACTCCACTAACTCTCTCTTCACACTGACAGGAATCTAACGACGGTTGAAATAAATAACGTTGCAGCTTGACTTCACGAGATTCTAGTTGAAACTTCGGAGACCCATGTCCCAGAGTACAAACTTGAAAAGACTTATCAGATTCCCCATGACGACTTCTCTCTTCATCTCATTCGAGAGCGTAAAAAGTTCTGCAGAATGAGATACCGTCACCGCTTCACGCAAAGGGAGCCACTATTGCGATCCATTATTCACAATATTGGCACACTGATAAAACAAAGAATCCAAAACAATCGCACCCGACAATTGGAAGACAAGCTGAAGGGTATGCAGATGGACCAGAACGTTTATAAAAATGTTAAAAAGATACTAGTGTACTAATGCGATCATTAGTTCAGAGGTCCCCAGTAAGTTGGACGACTTCAATGAGCCAATTGTTGTCTTTAACCCAACTAACAGTGCATACTTCGATGACACACGTGATAATGGTCACGGTTTCATCACACCAAATACCCTACAGACCCTGGTTAAATCTCGAAACCCTAAGAAGTCACCTGGTATCGACAACATGTCATACCACTCGTTGCGAAGGCTTTCTGATTTATTCTTTATAAAGTTCTCCATTCTGCTCAACCATGCCTACAAGACGGGGTGCTTTCCCCAAACTTGGAAGCATGCTATTGTGTGTCCAATAAGAATGGTTGGGAAACCAACGTATCACCCCTCAAGCTTTCGTCCTATTTCGCTTCTCACTTGCATCAGCAAAATATACTGAAAAATTCATATACGAGAAGCTAAATAACTTTATCAGTGCCAGGAATCTAATACCTGATTTCCAGTTTGGATTCAGAAGAGCGCACAGCACCACTATGGCTCTCAACATATTTCAAAGCCACGTCTGCATGCGCCTCTTTAATAAGGAACCCACCATTGTGGTGAGCCTGGACATCGCTTTTGACACGACGTGGATCAAAGGCCTCATTTTTAAATTACTGAATACTGGCCTCAGTAGAACGCTGTGTAGTATCATCTACCAGTTCGTGCTAAACAGAACATTCCAAGTTCCAGTGAATGGAAAGCTCTCCCGAACTTTCAACGCCGCTGCAGGCGTACCACAGGGCTCCATTCTAGGCATCATCTTATTTAATATCTACACCTCAGATATCCCTCGCCCAGTGGACGGAAGAGTAAACCAGATATGCTATGCGGATGACGTCCTGGTGTACACGTCAACCAAAGGCCCTAAACTCGCAACAAATCGACTCAACCGTCACCTAGACGAACTGTATCAGTATTACAGTCGATGGAAAATCCGACATAACCCACCCAAACCAGTAGCTATCATTCTGAGTAGTAAACACTCCCAACCTCCTTCTCGATATTCACAGAATATTCGAATACAAATAGGAGGTACTATGATTAGACCACAAGATTCTTAGGGTCATCTATACCCCAAAAATAAATTTAATAAAACATGTGACCCACATTCCTTAAAGGGACGTCGGTCGGTCTAAGCAACTGCACAACATTTTGAAGTGGAGCAACAAAGTTGACACCAAAGTTAAGCTTCGCTGCTATAAGCAGCTAATCCGATCTGGAATATCGTACGCCTTTCCCATATGGTCCTCCATATCTTGGGCTCAAAAGGAAAGAGTTCGAGTTTTCGAAAGAAAGCTCCTCAGAAGATGCATCAACGACTCTAGATGGCCCGACGGTCGCCATAACCCGAACTTTCACCTATACGAAGGTGCCTCCATTACCCCAATCGACGAGTACTTGTTACAATTAGCATACAAGTACCTCGAAAACTCTCAGAACAGCGAGAACCTACCTGTACTGGAGTCTTGCGTTCTTGACCCTTCTCTCTCTCGATCTCTTCGGATCAGACCACCACAATTTCTTCTTCAGTACAAAACTGAAGAAAGCACTCTTCCCAACAACATTCCCCTCTATAATAGAGGATTCCTGGACCCATCCCATAGGGTGTACTGCAAACATACCACACGCAGACACGCACGCACAGTACAAGACAGTATAGCGTTTGCGACGATAGTGAAGAGCGAGTGATTCGAACCGACGCTATCACAGTTAGAATCACTAAAATATAGAATCGATTTCTAAACTTAAATACATTCGACTAATGTGGAAATGGTATATTATTGCTATGGTATACGGCTTTAATGGGTGTGCTTTTGGTGGTGTTGTTCTTTACTAGTCGTGTGTGTATCTGCTAGAAACGCCACAACAGCACAAACATACACACACACCGACCAAAGCGCAGATCATCAGACGCCAAAGACGTGATCTGCGTTTCCTACCGCACTCAAGACCTACCGGTCTTGTACGATTTCTTTCCCACCATCCCTCCACCCAAGTAGTTAGAGAACACCTGAACTAAGCCTGTCCACACTATCCTTAGATACCTCCCCCGTTTTTCTTTTTTAGATATCTCGAGACCGAGCCCAACATCCTCATGTATGTGGGCGATTCTGGTTATCGCAAGATGACTAGAAGCCAGAGACAAGATGAAGGACACATCTGTCCTTGTCTCGCCAAAGTCGGCCTCTCGCCACCCATTTTTTTTTCTGATTCGAAGATCAGTCTCAATTGGCGTCCTAGGTGTAGGGACGCCAATGAACTAAATAAAATTAAAAATTATAAATTATAAATAAAATTAGTAAATTTAAATTAACATTTAAATACTTGTGATTGTATTTATAATTGGCCGATTCCCCCCTATTCAACAATCGGTCGTCACACTTCCCGGAGGCCCCGGTAGCACGGTGGCGACGGCAACAAGCCTTCTCAGGAGCGGTCTTGAGAGATCCCTTACCTTGTAACGACAAGGAGACACGCTCCCCGAGTGAAAGGCTACAACAAATTCTCTAATTCCTACGTCTCTCGTTCACTCTACATAGACTCTGTCCGCCCCCTTCTAGGATACGCTAGTCAGGTCTGGTCTCCTCACTACTCGTCCTATATTCGCAGGATCGAAAGCGTGTAACCTCGTTTTCTGCGTTTTGCCCTCCGTGAACTGAATTGGGACAATCCTGTCCCTCCATACACAAGTCGTCTCCATCTGATAAACCTCAACACACTTGAAGAGCGCTGCATTCATGCCGATATTCTTTTCATCCGCCGTCTCCTCTCAGGCTCAATTAATTACCCAAACTTGCTCTCCTCCGTCACACGTCACACCAACCCCCGTAACCTGCGAAATCCTCGTCTCTTCTATTTGCCTGGGCAAACTCCTAACCTACCTCCTTCGAATTCAATTTTACCTCTACTGCTCTCAAACTTCGTCTCCTCTCTTTCCCCTCCTGACCGCGCCCACTCCCCGTCTGCACTGTTACAACCCGCACACATTCCAACACTCTATCCTTCGATCCCACCACCCTATCCTTCATCATCCCACCACTCGCACTATCATCTATCCTCCGTATACAAATACACCCACTGCCCAGGGTCTCCCTCTCCCCCTGTGTTTTCTTAGATAACAACCTAGATTGTAACTCAAGGAAATTCGGCGTACTAAGGTAAATAAATAAATGAGTAAATAATTAGTGGATAAACCCTCCCCCCGGCTTTTTTCTTTTTAAACATACTGTGTATAGTTTAGTTTTAAGATTGTTGTTAAGTTATCGCTTGTACTAAGCTAAATATGTGAGGGTCCTTCCCTCACTAAATTAAATTAAATTAAATTAAATTAGTGATAAATGAATGAATATTTAAAAAAAAAAAATTTCTTTGCAGAAAATGAACGTTTTGACTTATTGAATGAATTTCTTGAACCATGAATGCATTTTTTGAGTTATTCAATGAATTTCTTGACAGGGGAGTGAATATTTCGACTCACTAAGTGAATTTCTTAGTAAACGAAAGAATATTTAATTAATTATTAATATTTATACTTCTAAGAATGTCAGAGCGGTGTCAACTTTATAAAGCGCTACGATTTGATCAAAACCAATAACTTTACTTAGACATGTTAAAATGGTGAACGACTGTATTTTTTCACTTATTGCGCCCTGCTCTAGATTTAATTTGTGCTGATCCCAATTGACAACAATGTCTTCTCACTTTGCTATTCTTTGTATTGCCCCCATTACTTGGAATTCATGAACAATAATTAACCAACAGTTAGGCGCCAAATCCAATAAATTTCAGTCATAATAATCGAAACTTCGAGGACCGGAAAAAGTAGCTAAATATTGTTTAACTTTTATTGTCTGTTTGTTGTTTGTATTTGTTTTTTGAAAAATAGTCGCTAATCAACATCTGAATACAAATCTACAAATTAATTTTCATTAATCATTGCTGAAGGTCCCAGGCGTTCAATGTCATGAAGTCTGATTTCCCATTTCATTTTATGTATACGAGTATTTTCCTTTCTTCTATCTTGTTTCGTTCTAGAATCGTTTTACCAACTTTACCTTTGGGAAAAAATGTTCAATTTCACATTTACATAAAAGAGGCCAAAGAGGGCAAAATGGGGCGGGAGGCAAAGAAAAATATATGGAAATATAAGAAAAGACGGTAAGCAAATCCAAAAACGTATTCATAATGTACGCTCCACTCACTGGAGTTTCCGTTCCGAAGTTTGCTCCTCTTTTAACAAAATTTTGTTTTAACTTCCTTTCCGTAAAAAAATATGCATATATATGTATACATTTTTTTATATGGTTTTTGTTTCGTATTACACTTTGTCATCGTTGTTCACATTCAATACGGGGTACCCTTCTGTAGGGTGTTCTGATCCGCTTTGTTTGTTTAGTTTTCAGTTCTCTATTACGTAGTACACTCCTTACATACACTGGTTCGTGGGGAGCTCCTCAATATTCTTCGTTTTGGCTCCGAAATTAAACCAAGGAACGAGTGATGTTATCGCAACACAAAAATATATTTTGGAACTAAAATGGGGGAATTCAAAAGCAAAATGTAAATAAGTATTTTGAAAACATTGGATTGGTTATTTGTTTCTATCAGATGGTCCGAGACATCTTCTGTACAGGTTCGTGATATTAAATAGCTTCGTTTCTTTAAACGGAAGCAGGATTTTAAGCAACTTCGTTCGATATTTTAGACCCAAGGTTCTCGTACAACATCGCATCATGATAAATACTTCTTAATGATTTACAAATTAATGTAAATGTCTACATCCCAGTGATTGTGAGATGAAGGGTGCGGTACCAACATCCGGCGCTGTAAGATATCACCCAGTCATGGTATACGACCTATGACATACTCCGGAGCAACCAAATTGGAAGATAAAACATCCTATTTTCTTTAGGTTAATCTCTATTTTAGATTTTACCATACGATGCGGTAAAGATTTTATTACGAGTACTCGTAATATCAAAAAGTATGTAGTGTGCTTTCTATTTTTTTTACACTAACGCGCGATTTGGAACTATTGAAGTATTCACAGATTGACGGGTATCGCGGGAAAATATATGAGGAGGTGGAACACATTCAGCCAGTTCATTTGAGCAACGATCGTGATAATACTTATAGAAAGGAGACATGCATGATACGTTGCTATGTTCTAAAGACGGAATTGATCGGCTTACGGCTGGATCCCCAATAAGTTTCACTGCTCGTATTTGCATCCTATCGAGGACATGTAGCGCAAGCATCTTGGTAAATTATGAATAGCATGTCAGACAAACTGCTTGTCTTTCGCGGCAAACCATTCGTCGAGCCACTTTCCAACTTCCTCGAAATCGCTGAAGTGCTGCTCTGCGAGTGGGTGCCTCATTGATGCGAAGAGGTGATAATCAGATGGCGCCAAGTCTGGGGAGTACGACGGGTGCAGAAGAATGTCCCATCCAAGCGATTTCAAGGTGTCTTTCACTAGTTTTATTGTGTGTTGCGTACTTTTCGCTGGCGCCATCTCTTAGTTAAACCGGAAAGTTATGCATACACCTGGACTATCAATAAGTTCTCGCGTTCTCAAGAATAAATAAATAAATATTATTAATAATAAAGTAAAATAAAATAAGAAACATATATATATATATATATTGTGACGCATATGACAATCAGTACTGGAATCTTCGAGAAAGTCCGAAACAAAGTACTAGATTATTTTAGGAAGTACTGGAAAACTGGAATAGAACATTCAAGACTATGGAACGGACGGAAACGATACACCAAATCAGAATGAGGAAAAACGGTATAAATTCGTCGCACGCAGATCGAGAGTTGAGTTATAAGTAAGACAGTGAAGCAAGCGAAAGTCTCGTGTGAGAAGTAAGCAGTAAAAGACGCAATAAGTACGGAAGCGATAAGTAAAGAAATCGTTAAGTGTACGGTATAAGTAACGGTTGTATTACGGACTAATAAAGTGTTATATTAATTCAAAATCGATTTAACGGCTCTTATTTATTTACTAAAAATAATTAATCCAGCGAACCCTAAGCTCGCTACAATTGGTGTCAGAAGTGGGATTAATTATTGGTGAAATAAATAAGTCTGTGGAAGTATATTGCGACGATGTCAGGTCGACATTTGGAGGACCGGAACATGGATAGCAGAGGAGAGAAGCAAATTCTTCGACAGCGTCTGCAAGCAGCAATAGAGGAAGAGGATGTTGATGTCGGCACAGATGCTTTTACGAGTGGGCCAGACTGTCCGGATGGAGAAGAAACAGCGAGTCAAGATGGTGCCAATGTAACGGAGAAGAGTTCGCCACCGTTGGACATTTCGGAGATGTTCAGGATGATGATGGCAAAATTGGATGCGCCAGCTGCAGACGTTAATGCAAAATTGGACGCGCGAGCTGCAGAGTTTAAGGCAAAATTAGATGCGCGAGCTGCAAAATTGGATGCGCGAGCTACAGACGTTAATGCAAAATTGGACGCGCGAGCTGCAAAGTTTAAGGAAAAATTGGATGCCCAAAGGCAGTGTATGAAAGAATTCTGGGACTCGGAAGCGGAGGAATCTGAGGATGAGGAGAAATTGGAGCCACATGAAAGGAAGAAACTCAGGAAGAAACTATGCCCGACAGCAGTGAGGAAGAGAAGGAAGATGACGATGATGTGTTATGTGAAGAACTGAAGGATCTCATCGATGATAACCCGATTGAAGAGGACGGCAGTGATGGTGAAGACACTGATGCTTCAGGCGGTTCCCCGAAACGGATCTACGATGATGACGACGAGTTGGACGACCGACTGGAAGACGACGACTGTGACCTTATTGAAGAGAATCTTGGTTTGAAAGTCGAAGGCAGAAAGGGTCCCAAGCGTCTGCGTCGTACACAGGACGAAGAAAGTGATGGAGGGGAACAGCACGTCGACGAAGACGTTGTTGAACGCCGCTCTGAACGTAGTCAGAGGGAAACTGAGGCGGCAAAACATTTCAATGATGAATTGGAAAGGGGTCACTTTACTGATTTGGACAATGAAATCCGTTAAACAGATATTCCTGAGCGAATGCAATAGCGCGGGGTGAATGAATGAATTTACAAACATGCGTTTTGTAAATCAACTGCTTCCGAACAAGAGAGATAAGCGGATGTTGGAGGTCAAGACCGCTATTTTAAGCCACTACATACGGGGGGAAAGATCAAGCAAGCCATAAATTGTAAACGTAATCAACAGCTAGAGGTGCCGTTCATTGCGTTCTACGGAGAAGAACACGTGAAACCAGGATTAACGTGCGACGATCTATGGAAAGTCTATTACTACGACGCACGTTGGTGTTTACTGTCAGCTCCAAGGAACAAACCGTTCCAGTTATTTGAAAAGATGCGGAACTACCAGTTGGATACGGTTATGAAATCGACAGATGCTCCAATAGCAGATGATATGCGTGTAATTAAAGATGAAGATCTAGACCGTTTACGTGATGTGCAAACTCCAGAAGAGCTTAAGGGTGTGCACATGCATTTTCTCTTATACTATTCGCATGAGATCCCTAAAATGCAAGAGGAATTCCGTCGTCAGGAAAAGGAAGAATGGCGACAGGCTAGACCTGACGCGAAAAGGAGAGCAGTAGAAAATTTGGTAGAAGGTCAAGAACTTCCACCGCCGAACGCCAGGATGAAAGTGGTGCATCACGATCGACTGGTGGCTTTTGTTGGCCCGGGAGACCAATGAACTTAGTTCGGGACGAACTAATCTAGGCGGAGGGTAGTGTGACGCATATGACAATCAGTACTGAAATCTTCGAGAAAGTCCGAAAAAAAGTACTAGATTATTCTAGGAAGTACTGGAAAACTGGAATAGAACATTCAAGACTATGGAACGGACGGAAACGATACACCAAATCAGAATGAGGAAAAACGGTATAAATACGTCACACGCAGATCGGGAGTTGAGTTATAAGTAAGACAGTGAAGCAAGCGAAAGTCTCGAGTGAGAAGTAAGCAGTAAAAGACGCGATAAGTAAAGAAATCGTTAAGTGTACGGTATAAGTAACGGTTGTATTACGGGCTAATAAAGTGTTATATTAATTCAAAATCGATTTAACGGCTCTTATTTATTTACTAAAAATAATTAATCCAGCGAACCCTAAGCTCGCTACAATATATTAGGACTTTCAATCGGCGAGAGCAGGTGGAACTCAGGGAACACATATAAACGTCAGAGACAAGATATTTGAAAAACTTAAAGAATTTAAATATCTGGGAACGATACTGACGGCTAGTAACGAAATGTCGAAGGAAATTAACAAAAGACTACACTCTGGCAACGCTAGTTGGCACACAGCCAGTAAACTGCTGAAATCCAAACTGCTATCACGTAACATAAAGCTCTGTGTTTATAGAACCATAATCATGCTGATTGTTCTATACGGATGCGAAACATGGGCTCTCACAAAACGGGAAGAAAACAAATTGCGCGTATTCGGGAATGAAGTTTTAGGGGGTATCTTTGGCAGTAAATATGGCGAGGGGGCAGGACAATGGAGAAAACTCCACAACCACGAACTGGAAGAGCTATACCGCAAACCAACCGACAATAGTGAGAGTAATCAAGTTGCGAAGATTAAGATGGGCCGGGCATGTGGCCTGCATAGGGAGCGATAGGACCGTGCGTAGAATTCTTAATGGAAGACCCACGGGAAAGAGACCAGTAGAATGGCCGCGGCGGAGATGGGAGGACAATGTAAGGTTTGACCTTGATGAGATCGGATCAGCTGGTCGGACGTGGAAGGAGAGTGAACAGGTCAGGGAACGATGGCGGAGTCGAGTCGGTGAGGTCATGAACTTCCAGGTTCGTACAGGCCAATAAATAATAAATTAGGACTATCAATAGGTTCTCACGTTCCCAACAGATATGGTTACACATGTCAGACCTTTAATTGAGCTTGCAACATTATTAGGGATTGTTTACATAACAGTTTCGAAACGTTGTGAAGTATAAAGAATGATCGAAAACCAAGGCACATTGAGTGCCGTACGAATTGAGACCGGGGAGAACTGATTCAAGGGCCTTGTAAAATTAAAATAAAAAATACGAATACAAAAAATAGTCAACAAATTCATCGTTCTAATTATTTCTAGAACTACTGGGTTGATTCCACAATAATATAATAATGGCACGTGCTTCATGAGTTAGATTACCAGCACCACTTGCCGGACGAACTTGTATATTGACGTTTAAAGGTATTAAACACTTCGTCCGCACCATATTATGACGTTTAAGAATATTAATCAATCCAATTTTCCAGGCGCATTGTAAAAAGATGCTAGTAAAGCTGCAAGACCCTTGCGTTCTGACCCTCACCCCCCTATTTCTATCCCTTTTTTCCTTACTATACTTTCTCTCCCGTATATCCACATTATCACCACGTATATTATAAAAAAATAGGGATATTATAAATCTCATATTCTGACAAAAAATAGGAATATTAATAACGTCACATTTTGATAAAATAAAGATTTTAATAAAATAAGGATATTAATAATCTCATATTCTGGCATAAAATTAGGGATATTAATAACCTCGTATTTTGAATATTGTTTGCATCTCTTAAGGATGTGGTCGTTCCAATTAAGAGTCGAATTGATTCGGGTGCCGAGGATTGATAGCTCCTTGCCTTCGTCGACGCAAGTGTCGTTTATCGAGAGTGTATTTATTTTGGGGTTCGCCTTTGACGTCAAGAGCCAGCACAGAGTTTTTAAGGCATTGAATTCTACTCGGTTAGATCCCCATTGATATATTTTGTTGTGGTTGGATTTCAACGTATCAAGCGTAACCTGCTGATAAGTAATGACCTTTGAAGAGTTTGGTCGGGAATGTTGGTATGAGTATGAGAAACTTGGGTTGTGGATAATGAACAAAAGATTTTTTTTAAAAATGAGGAAGAGAGTGGGTGAAACTACAGAACCCTGGGGAACACCTGCATTAATTTGATGGGAGACAGATTTGACAGAATCAAGAACGACTTGGAATGAGCAGCCAGAAATACAGTCTCTTATCCATCGGATCAGGGAATTTTCCACACCATAGAAATGTAATTTTGACCAAAAAGGCGGGATGCCAAACTCTGTCGAATTATTTTGAAATATCCATTGCGACAAACTTGCATTTCCCGGCTTCACTTTTCGGTAAGGTATGCCATCAAATCTCCTGTGGACTTGTAGCGGTCCCGCCAAACCCTACGGTCTACTTACCTGAAAAAACCCCCATTACTACTACCCAACTCCCTTTAGTTTGCTAATGCAACAGTATTAGTACCTGTAAATGCTTCACGCATTATATAGATCACCATCTATAATCTTAAAATCCCTATAAAGAAAACTTACCTTTTCATGCATCCCTTCGCATACAATTTCCGTAATATTTCTTTCTTTGCTTATCTGGTATTCTAAACCAATTCGGTACCGGACAAATTCCTGTAAACAGAATAATTCGGATTGCATTCATTGTAACCGTCACGACAGGGACCATAAATATTGCGCCGTCTATTTTCCCAGCCGCGTTATGTACCTTTTCATACACATTGCCTGGCAACCTTTTTTGTTTGTCTTATCAATAAACAACCCAAGCAGCTGCATATAATTAGCACAATAGACACCGAAACCAAATTCTCCAGCATTTCCTAATGCAAATATGAACCCGGTTTCTACTGCAGCCAGAGATGCCATAAACATCCAATTTGCTTTTAGCACCTTTTTCTCCCAACGTCGAAAATAGCAACGAGGCATCGTGTAAACAATGACCCGCATTACCAACGGCGCATTTGGTCATTTTTCCCTATTGTCTTTGCCGCCTGCCTGTATCGTTGTTCCACTGCACGTGTGAATAGCATCGATCTGAACGATCCCACACATACCACCATGACCTTTATTACAAGATCTGGTTTCCTATACCACCAAGAGAGACTTTACGTTTCCCTGGTGGTAGGTAAAAACGATATCCTTATTGGAGAGGATATCGGTGAGTCTTATTCCATCCGTCGACCACGCATGCGCAGCACTCCCGCTCTCCGCCGGCAGCGGAGAAGCGTAATAAAATATCCCCCGAGTCGGTGCGAGTGTCGTGTCCTAATAAATTGAATTAACAGTGCGGATTAAGCATAAGGAATTTAAAATGATTTAAAAGTTGAAGTCGGTTAAAATTTACCTATATTAAATAATTTACAAGGTATAAGGCTTATTACTTGTGCATTAAAATATTTTCTGTCAAGTTCTCCGTTCATAAATAAAACTAGAATTAAAATACATGTTTTCCTTTTAATTGAAAAGAAAATCATACAATCACCTCAGTGACTCTTGCGTTGTCCCTTTGACAATTTGCAACTTATTAATCGACGGAACATTCAGTGAAGTAGTGGGACGAAGTAGAACTCGCACCCATGCCGGTGCCACGACTTCGTACCCCCACAGACCTGTTACTACGAAATCCATATGGCCGGTCAATGAGGAGGTCCTTTGATTCCAGATATTTCGAAAGTTGACGGTTAATGAGTGATTCCATTACCTTCAAGAGAATAGAAGTTAGTGCCATAAATAATAAGATATGGACGATTTGTCGCTCTTTTTGGGAATTGGCTGAATGTTCGCTGACTTTCTACTTGGGAATCGGCCAGTAGAATAAGACAAATGAAGTTTCCGCAGCGGAAACCAGCGGATTTGTTTGCATTCGGCTCATTGAGTGCGTGGGCAACATTATGAATTCGAAAGTGAATCTGGCTCGTGGTGCGCTGCTTATGCTCAAGTTGGGCCGGAACTGATGTGGCATCAGGCAGCATTGAGTTGGCTGCAAAACGTGCAGCAAGTACTCTATTGCACTGGTGGTTTGTCTGTCATCCACTATAACCGAAGGAATGGATGAGGAGACTGAGTTTTGGATGGTTTTCACGAATTCCCAGAAGTTACTACTATCTGCAGGAGAGTGTAGTATTGGGTTGTAGCACATGAAATTTATATGAACAAAGTTGGACAAATAAAATAAATGAGTATTAACTCACAGAGTGTGAGTTAGAAAATAAATGTAAACCAATGAACAAAGTGGGACGAAACGAAATATTGGGTTGTAGCACTGGAAATGTCCGATTTTCGCTCAATCGGAAATAAGAAGCTCTCGAGTGAACATCTGTGCCAGAACGTTAAATCATATTTTTTATAAAGTAAAGCGGTACGTGTGCTTGACGTGTGAGAATTTTGGGGTTGGTTAAAAGTACAGCTTTTTTTTCTATGAATTGTTTACCAGGCTGTCGGGAATTCAAATTCGAACCCTCTTCCTTTTTGAATTTAAATGGGACATAATGTGTCATTGACAATGAAAAACATTAATAACGCATTTGAGAAAGTAGCGCTAAACGAACGCACTATACGACGTTGGTTTGGAAAATTCCGTTCGGCAGATTTCAGCCTCGAAAATGACCCACGTGGGAAGGCGGAAACGTTAGTTGACGACGATGTTTTAAGAGCAACGGTGGATGCGGACCCAACGAAATCGCGGTGGGAGATTACACAAAGTATGGCAGTATCCCCAATGACAATAAGTCGACACCTTTCTCTCATAGGAAAGGTAAAGAAACTCGATAAGTGGGTACCCGATGAACTGAATGAGTCCCAAAAACGACGGCACATCACTTAGATTAAGAAACAAAACTGTACCGTTTTTGCACCAAATAGTCACCTGTGATGAAAAGCGGATTCTGTATGATAACCATAAAAGACCTGGGTAGTGGTTGGATGCAGGTGAAAAACCAAAACACACCCAATCCCGATCTTCATCCAAAAAAGGTTATGGTGACAATTTGGTGGACATCGAATGGACCAATCCATTTTTCATTTCCTCACCCAGGAGAAACGATAAACGCTATCAAATATTGTGAGGAAGTCGACATCATCATTATCATCGGCACTACAACCGGGAACCGGTCCTGGGGCTTGTTAAATTTTCCATTATGATTTTGTTTTACCGGGCAAGGTCATTAGTCTTGCGCCAAGAGGAAATCGACATAGTGCATGCCAAATTGGCTGAAAAGCAACCTGCGTTGGTCAATAGGCACGGCCCGATCCTTTTACATGACAATGCTAGACCCCATACCTTACAAGTAACGGTGCAAAAACGGTTGCAGTTGGGATTTGAAATTCTTCCACATCCACCGTACTCTCCTGACATTTTCCCAACGGACTACCATTTTTTCCGCAATCTGGATTCATTTTGCGAGCAGAAGGTCTTCCGGGACTGAGCAGAGGTCATAAAAGCCTTTGGAGATTTCATTGCCTCAAAAAGTCAGCACTTCTACGAAAAATGAATATTTGATCTTGTAGCACGTTGGAGGAATGTCATAGATGCCAACGAATCCTATTTTGATTGAATAAAAATTTACGGAAAAATAATATTGGCTTTTAAATTTTTACTATAAAATCGGACATTTCATGTGGCACAACCCAATATTTACTTCTCACTCTTTGGCCATGCAAAAGTTTTGCGCGATTTATGTGCATTGCAGTCATTTCTAGCACCTTTGAAACTTTTGTGAACGTTCTGGTATGTACTCGCTTTCGTGTTCACTCCAGTGGTCTTTCTAGACTGGCAAAAACCTCATCTAATTCTTGTCGCGAATAAACCGCCATCCGGTTTTGACCCGCTACTTTGTTTTAATTAATGTATTAAGTTGGCATTGTGCGGTGTAAAACCCGACTTCCTTATTGTTGCTGTACAAAGGGCAGCCCACTCACTAATAATGGCAAGAATGCCGCAGTTATCGAACCTAAACCAAGGTTTGGCTAAGATTAATTCTATCTGCATACCTCCCCCTTTTCTTTCCAGATATATTGAGCCATAGCCCAACATCCTCGCGGATGTGGGTGATTTTGGTTGTCGCAAGATGACCAGAAGCCAGAGACACGATGAAGTCGCCACTCCTTTTTTTTTTTTAATCGTTGAGTTTGTGGGGGTTGTAAGTAGGTGTGCCAGGACAGGGGCACGGATTCACTTGATGCCTCAACACTTGCATCGCCGAATTCACAGGAGGAAAAGAAATGTAGAAATAATAACTCGTACTGGTGTTAGTTTGATGTTGAAGTTCCTTTTTATTCTTAATCGCTATCCACATTTATTTACGTTGTTTAGTATAAAATTTTATTTACACAAGTTGGTTACACTACATCTGCTTAGTTCTTGAGTTTTTATTGTATCTATAGGATTTATTATTCTGCAGATCCTATCAACATTTATTTCCAATAAAGAACCGCAATAAATTATGTCTTGAACGTTTAACTATTCCTAGGACATAAAAGACTTTGGTTTCGTTGAATAACGACAACGAATTATGTCGCGAACATTTAACTATTTCTAGGAATTAAAACGCTTTCCTTTATATGCATATATCAAAGGTAATGCAAAGAGAACAATACGACGTGAGGACTCGACTTTATTTAATGGACACTCGACGTAGCGTGACCGACCTCTATCGTGTTTGAGTACTGACTGATGAATTAAGGGTGAAATTCTGTATTTCACTTTACACACGGGACAACCAAAAGAGACCACGCCTTTGCTCTCTCAGCTTCGCTCGTTGAAGTGTGGTAACTTCAGTCAATTGGGTAATTGACGGACATGGAGAATGAGAGAACAGAAACATGATGTGCTGTGATCTCGGGGTAGCTTTGGTTGTGTGTGTTGGTATCAGATGCAGCTACTGACACGACCTAGTGACCCAGTGGTAGGGCTATGATGTAGTCAGAGCGCATTGAACCGTGGAAAGACAGAAATGCGAAGGAGAGGAGAACCTAGCTGATGTTATTCACCTGCAAAAAGAGATCATTGATCCCAAGTTAATGGATGATCTGATGAAAAGCCGAAGTGACGCCAAATTGGCTAGGGTAATTTATCATGACAACTAATTACATATTTCGATAAATTCCCCAGCGGTTTCGCTATGATCCGACGGCGTCGTTTGCTTCGACTTGTTGTTGCTACCCGAAATGACTTTGAAATTTCTGGTGGAAATCTCATGGGTTAATGCAATAGTGTTGCCGTATGGCAAGAAAACACTGAATGCAATTGTGCATTAACCGAATACATTAATGACTTCCGGCCAGTCTTCTTTTATGGATTTATCTATTGCGGGTGAAATACCCGACGGTAGGAATTGGGATTGGGTTGACGCGCTGTTAGCGGTCGAAATAAAGCGGACATTGGGGTTGGAATTGTGGGTTAGTTCTCCATGTAGAATACAGAAACCTCACAAGTTCTCTTCCAGAGGCAAAGATCTATAATGTTTTCCACTCTAATAGAAAATAAAATATTTATATGAGCGAATATTATTCAGAGGGACTTCTGTTTTTATTTCGATCCATTACTTTCTTGATTTCAGGAGCTCCAGAACGTTTTCCCCCACCAGTGGTAAGGGATGTTCATCCGGACTTCTTTGTTTTACAGGTACCTCAGAGCACTTCCCCCCACTAGTAGTAAGGGGTGCTCGAGGCTTATTCCCCTTCGGCAACAGGATTTGACGGGTACGCGAGTTATGTTTTTCTAAATTTGCATTTAAATGAAATAAAGAAAACACTTTCATATAAAAATTTATATTTTTATTTAATTTTTTCGAGGATATGAACCGTCTGCTCTTCGGAGAGTCGTTTCTTAAACTCAATCTTATATATATACTTATCTTTCTACATTGCAATATGCTTAATTACCTAGTTTCGTGTTTCCACGAATTCTTGTTAATTGCCTTTTAATGAGTTCTTAATAGATTGCATTTCCATCTAGAGAAAATGTGTAATTAGGTATTGTCGTAACATATAGTAGCGGGCTTAGGGTTCGCTGGATTAATTATTTTGAATAAATAAGAGCCGTTAAATCGATTTTGAATTAATATAACACTTTATTAGTCCGTTAATAACAACCGTTACTTTTACCGTACACTTAACGATTTCTTGACTTATCACATCCGTACTTATCGCGTCTTTGACTGCTTACTTCTTACTTCTTACTTATCGCTTGCTTCACTTTCTTACTTATTACTCGTCTCCATGATCTGTGTGCGACGTATTTATACCGTTCCCTCATTCTGATTCGGCGTTTCGTTTCCGTCCGTTCCATAGTCTTGTATGTTCTACTGTTCACGGTCTCCAGTTTTCCATTACTTTATAGAATATTCTAGTACTCTGTTTCGGACTCTCTAGAATATTCTAGTACCGATTGTCATATGCGTCACAATATATTGCGATAGACATTACATGTGTTGGGTCATTGCCGAGTTGAGTTAAACTATTTGACACAGCAAAGAGCTAGACATACTTATATTAGGTGTGTCTGTCTGGAGTGACGAAGAACATGAAGAGTTGTACAAGAAGCTTTTACATAATGGACCCAATTAACAACGGAACCGACGTTGGTCTCAGACCCCAGATGGGGGAATATGAATTTGAAGTATTGTACTCGTACTAGGTATCTAATGAGGAAATAAACAATTTCACTAGTTGTTTATAACTTTTAAGGACACCGCTGAAAGTTTCATTAAAATACAACTCTATATGATCTCATAACATCAGCAAGGTCAAATCAGCTCAGTGGAAAATACTTCGGCCGATACGGCATCTATGGTATATCAAATGCAACCGGAACCAATAGTTTAAACAAGATATACAGAGCCGAAGGAAGTGCTAGTTTAGAGAGGAACACCCGGATTTAAAAAATAGGTGCCGAATTAGAGTTGATCGATTTAAACTCAGGATTAGAGTGAACCTGCGGTACTAGAACCGAAAAAGCAAGCAGGACAAGCATTACTTTATTTGCTACAACTTGTATTTTGGTACAAATTAAACTGCAAAACAGGGAACCTACTAACTGGATAATAAAACGAAATCAAATTTGTTCCGATCCAAAACGAAGGAAACAAGTATGTTTGATAAATAATACCTTTCCTCAGTGTGTTTGATTATGAGCCATCAAAACAAATCGCTGCATAACAAAAGCTGTAAAAAGACAGGTTCATTGATGCACTCCTGAATAATAGTAGCACTGGAGGTAATTTTATTAATTCCCTTTGAATCGCCCCATGGCTGTTCCTTCGCACTGAGGTCCTGGGTTTCAAATTTGTCTTCACCGACATAATACGTTCGCTTATCAGGAGAATGTCTTTGGGGATAATAAAATCACTTCTTTTTTCATCCCAAAAACAAGATAGACCGATAAAAGTAGAAAAAAAATTGCTTTTACTTTTTTTTTGCAAATTTCTTTCTGTTCCATTTTTCAAAAGAGGGTGAACAACATTTTTCGAAGCAGTGTAGAGGAGCACACAAGGATACGATTTTTTTTCATGTTTTTTTTATTATCCCGCATTTCCAGTTCGTTTATTTCTGCATTTTTGTAGATTGAAAATGTGCGAAGAAAAATATATATTTAGTTAGAGGGTTTTCGAAGACATGATTCGGGCGTGGGGATGAAACTTGCCCAACAAGAGACGTTTTTATGGCCTTTTTTGGATCACAGGACCAACAAAAAAGGTGAAAGTATTTCTTTGGTCCTTTTTCATGTGCTCCGGATAACATTTGACTGTTGGATATATTCGGGTGTATATGTTTGTGACGGGATGCACTCGAGACAAATAAAAGACTAGATCTAAAAAACCCTTGAAAATACTATATTGTTGGACACATTTAGAATGTGGTCGAATATAAGGACAGGATTTTACGGTTAGTATCCAAAATACAGCCGTCCTTCTCATGTAGTGCTTTTATTTTTTGTTTTGTGTGTTTGACGTTTTCTTTAACTGGCTTATGAGAATTATATGTATATGGTTTTTAGGGGAACTGAGATACATATATGTGAAGAGGTATTGTATATTACTCTCGAACGATACGGTTATAGGGAATGTTCAGCGTTTGAACTTTAATTCCAAATTACGACGGTGAAGTGTTTAGGCTTGAAATACATTTTCGTCAGCTGTATTACCTATGAATAACACCTTAACTTGTAGTGCATGAGTCCACATCTTTTCCCGATTGCGTAATAATACTTAATTTGTCACCCTGCAGGGTTGACTACTTTTATTGGCTTAGGAGGATTTACGATTCAGCTTGTGCATTTTCTAAATCACTTTATAGTTAATTAGCGAAATGATCTTATGGTTCTCAAGGAAATGATCTTACGGTTCTCAAGCTGTTGAATTCAAGACCAAAATACTAAGAAAAATCAATAAGAAGCTCGAATCTATTGACCAATGGTTAGTCGGGTTTTTGAGTTCTCTTTCAACTATAAATTATAGACGGGTAGGTCAATACAAGTATTCGTTCTTTGGTCGAACAACACAAGTTTGAAACACTCTTCCAGGTCATGTGATCTGTTACACTCTACATACATTCAACACCAAAGCCCATCCACAGCTTTTTTCTCAATATTTTCTTAATGTTAGTCCTATGCGTAGATCGAGTGAAGGTATGTATTTGTTTGTTCTTCCATCACAAGCCAGTTTGTCTTTCCGTCTGTTGCAAGGCAACACATTAAAAAATACTTTGTAAACAAAATCTGTTCTTTCCTGTGCTATTCTATTAATATTTACAATTCAACCATGAACAAGAAAAACTGATCCATCGTCACCAATTAATGAAAGAACAACAACACCAAAGACTAGACAAAGAATTCTATGTTTGTCATCGTCATTTTATATTTGTTACAATCGACCCAGGGAACGGCAAAGCAATGAATTTGTTGCTTTGTTGGGACGGTTAACCGCAGTACCAAATTGACCACCATCCGGTAAAGACGTGTCGACAACCGACAAACGAAGGGTCTTAAAAGTGAAGTCAGGTAGACCAAATACCTAAATAAGACAATAGATTCGATTTTCGCGCCGTGTTTTGCTTTGTAAAAAGTGACAATAGCAGTGAAGATGAAAAACAAATTGTGTTGTGGGAACAATCGATGGAGTGTCGAAAAAACAAAATTGCTCGCACTAAGTGAAATAACGTCAGTGTACCCCTTGCTCCGACATGAGCAGTGAAGAGGGAGTAAAATAAAGAGTAGTGTATTAAAAGGCAAAATCATCATCATCGGCAGTACAACCGGGATCCGGTCTTGGCTTTATTTAACAAATCTCTCCACCGGTTCCGATTTCGAGCCGATGTCATCCAGTTTGGCACTCCCAGGCTCTGGGCGTCCTGGCCTACGCCATCCCTCCATCGCAGACAAGGTCTGCCGCGCTGTCTCCTTCCGTACATCTTTGGCGGTTCCGCCAAACCCCACGGCCCGCTTACCTGAAAAACCCCAATAACTACATCCCAATCGGCATAAGTTTTCGCTGATGCAATCGCATTAGCCCCTTAAATGCTTTACGCATCTAGGATTATCTAGGGTATAATCTAAAAAGTCCCTGTAAAAGAAAACTTACCTTCATGCATCTCTTCGCATATAATTTCCTGTAAGATTTCTTTTCTACCTTTTCAGGGATCCCAAAACTTATTCGGCATATTCGGTTCCCAGGGAAATTTCAATTTCCCACACCTGCACCGCAATCTCCACCCAGCATACCTGAAACATCTCCTTTTACAAGGACATTTAATGCTTACAACGCGTTAGATAAAATTCCTAAAAATAGCTCCTTAATGTGCATATGCACCATAAATACAAAACATTCGGCACCCATTGTTATCAATTGAAATGCAACGTCGGGCGACTTGTTTTTACAGCTGCAACAAGCCGACTGGCGATTTGCCATCAATAGACAAACAATCATCAATTTCGTACGTCGCCACAAACGAATTTCCCTGCATATACAAATGCAGGCAAGGGATTCGTTTCTGCCACCAATCCCATTAGCACCTTTTTTCTTCCCAACGTCTATTATAGGGACGATACACAGCGTAAACATGACCCTCATTACCGGACGAAGCATTTGGTCGCTTCCCCCATTGTTCTTTTTTTCTCGTTTCAGGTTTCGTTTATCCTTTGCTAAATGCAACGATAAACATGGTGATGGGTACGATCACACACATACCACCATGATCTGCATTACGAGATCTGGTTCTCTGTTCCACAAAGAGAGACTTTACGTCTCTCTTGTGGTAGGTAAAACATATCCTTAGTGGAGAGGGTATCTACCACGACACCACAAACTCACCCCATAAGCGAATCGTTTCTGCACGAGGTGATTATCGCTAAGTCGATTTCCATCCGCCGACCGCCATGGTCGTTGCTGACTTCCGCTCCCCGGTGCGCACGGAGACGCGAAAATCACCGAGTCGCGTGTGTGTATAATTTTGAAACAATAAAATAAGTAACAATCATGTGCCGCATAGACATAATTCGCATTCACCACGTACAGTGTAGTGTTTGCAACCGCCGTGTCGAATATTATATTCGCTGCAGTCTTCGAATATTGCGTTTTTATTGACTTCACATTGTAATTTTCACGTAGTGCTACCGTAAAATAAATAAAAATAAAGAATAGAAATCCTGTGTTTTATATTTTTACTTGACCGGTGTTTGGCGTTTTCTTTGCTTCGTCGTAATCGTGTAGTACTCGAGGGAACAATTAATTATGATGGAGGAGGAAGTGAACGGAGTGTCCGTGCCAGGCACTATACTTCCTCCCCACACATCCTCCCACAAAGGACTTTCCGGGCAGGTTCCTCTTCGGTGATTCGAACTAGGTGTCCCGCCCACAGGAGTCTACCGAGCTTGATTTTTCTTACAACATTAGCTTAAAGGTAGATTGCGTATAGCTCATTGTTGTAGCGTCTCCGGAATCGTCCCCCCTCACATACGGGGCCAGCAATTCTCCTTAAGACCTTCCTCTCGAACGCGGCTAAGAGTTCAGAGTCCCTTTTATTGAGCACCCAGGTCTCGGATCCATACATGAGTACTGGCAAGACCATAGTCTTGTACAGTAGTAGCTTGGACGTTCTGGATAAATTTCGAGATTTAAAGAGCCTTGATAGACCATAGTAGGCTTTGTTGGATTTGATCAGCCGTTCGCGTATTTCTTCTTCCATATTGTTATCGGATGATACTATTGACCCAGGGTAGTTAAAGGATTGCACTACTTCAAATTCGTGACCCACTACCCTGATAGTTTGACCAACTCTCTTCGCAGAAGTTGCTACCATGTACTTCGTTTTCCCCTCATTAATGTGCAGTCGAAGTTTTTGTGCCGCCTGCTCGATCTGGGGGAAGGAGTCCTGTACAGCCGATTGGGTTCTACCGATAATGTCGATGTCATCTGCGTAGGCAAGTATCTGGCTGGACTTGGTAATAATAGTCCCTCTACTTGTGACGCCAGAGTCACGGATTGCTTTCTCCAAGGCCAGGTTGAAGACGAGGCAGGCCAGACCGTCCCCTTGTTGGAGTTCATTAAATATGTTTATTGGTTTGGACAGCAATACCGCTATTTTTACTTGACTAGTTACGTTGATCATGGTCAACCTACAAAGTCGTAACAATTTATTTGGAATGCCGAACTCTCTCACGGCATTACATAGTTCTACCCTGTATATGATGGAATCTTAAATTCCAGACATTTTTCCATCGCCTGCCTATGGGTGAATATCTGATCAATCGTTGATTTGCCTGGGATAAAGCCACACTGATATTGATCAATGATGACTTTGGCGTATGGGGCTATCCGATTTTGTAGGATAGAGGAGAGTATCTTATAGGCGGTACTCAACAATGTTATACCCCTATACGAGGGTTGCCTTTTATATTTCGGGATTAGAGAACAAAAACAAATATTGATCATCGAAAATCACTTTATTGTTTTTCAAAATATTCCCCATGAAGATCTATACACTTTTGCATGCGTTTGAACCAATTGTCGAAGCACTTTTGCCACTGTGATTGAGGTATCTCCAACACATGCATTCTGAATGCAGCAACCGCTTCTTCAGGTGTCGAAAAACGTTGACCTCTCAGTTTGTTTTTTACGTACGGGAATAAAAAGAAGTCATTCGGTGCCAAGTCAGGACTATACGGCGGATGACCCATCAAATCGATGTTTTGGGTGCTCAAAAATGCAGTTGTCGCAGCCGATGTGTGAGAGCTCGCATTGTCGTGGTGAAGAGTGATCCGTCTTCGGCGGTTGGTTTTCCTGATTTCTTGGAAGACAACTGGCAAACAAATGGTTGTGTACCACTCAGAATTGACTGTTCTGCGTTGTTCTAGTGGTACGGTTGCGACATGTCCAGTTTTTCCGAAAAAACAGGCGACCATTTGCTTGGAAGTGCTTCGTGCGCGAACAACTTTTGTTGGATTTGGCTCATCTTGAAACACCCAGACAGTCGACTGCTGTTTACTTTCGGGCTCATACGCGTAAATCCACGATTCATCACCTGTCACGATGTCATAGACGTGTTTCGAAGCACCGCGACCGTATTTTTTGAGCATTTCTTTCGACCAATTGACACGAGCCTTTTTTTGGGCGATTGACAAATTGTGTGGGATCCAACGCGAACAAATTTTTTTGACAGTCAAATGTTTATGCAATATTGAATGTATGCTGGTCCCACTAACGCCTAAGGTTGTCTCAATCTCACGATAGGTCACATGACGATCTTCCAATATCAGTTCGCGCACAGCATCAGTGGTTTTCGGAACAACAACTGATTTTGGACGACCTTCACGAAATTCATCTTGGAGTGAACTACGACCACGATTGAATTCACCATACCATCAATAAACACTGGTCCTTGATGGAGCTTCATCGCCAAAAATTGAATTAAGTTCATCCATGCACTGTTGCTGAGTTAATCCACGCCGAAAGTTGTAAAAAATAATCGCACGAAAATGTTGACGATTTAATTCCATTTTTGGGCCGAGATGAATCTTTTAAGTTACTGTAAACAACACAAATAGCGCTCGTATGTCAAAACGCTCTGAGTGCGTATAACCTCAAAAATGTCCAACTTTACGACAGAGCTGTCAATTGTCGGATTGCAACACTAGGATTGCCAAATTCCGAAACATAAGAGGCAACCCTCGTAGTTGCTGCACAGTGTGATATCTTCCTCCTTATGTATGGGGCAAATTATTACACGACGCCAATCTTCCGGCATCTCCTCTTGCTCCCATACGTGCACCACGATCTCATGAATTGCGTGATGTAACGCTATCCCACCTTGTTTGATCAGCTCAGCTGGTATGCCATCAGCTCGCAAAGCTGCAGAATTCATAATAGAACAACAACAAATGGAGGCGGAGAATGCATTCCCCTCTACCACCAACAATAGCCGGAATTTTTCTAACAACACATTCGCTTGTCTGGCTTCTTCTGAATCCTGTAATGACGTCAAAATTACCGAAACGGAATCGACGAAACCAGAATTACGCGTGATTGGCTATTACAGTATCAAGACCATAAACCTATTCACATTTTCACCCGCCTGGCTTGCGTTTTCGCCTTTATCGAAGAAAGACTCTGAAATATGGCGTATTTTCTCTTTGGTGGCGTCCATATTTGACGCGCGTTCAAACAAAATTGAGTCAAGCAATCACAAAGCTGTCTGAAAAGCTTTTTTTAGTACGAAATCTTATCTTTCTAATGCCATCTAACGTAACCCAACCGCACTTATACAACGCGAGATACAGATGTTGTGTCTTTTATATTTACTTTCTTTAAACCATTCAGCGTTTAAATAAAACACTGTTTTATTTTTATTTAAACTAAGCTACCTTTATTATTATATGGTATGTCACCCGTATTTTTACACATATTATTTAGTCAGTTGCACCGCCATGTAAACGACACACTTTAGATAGGGATTATTTAAAAGAGTACACTTCTTTATGTTTTGTATTTTCAAATCAATTTACTTCACCACTGTTGGCGCAAACTATTATGTTAGATATAGCAATAATAACCACACACCGGAACGCTCCTGAAGTTGTTTAAACACGAAGTCATACTCTTAATCAAAAAAAACTGAACATATCACAACTAGAAACTAAGTCGATATCTTAAATCACCCGACACACGATTCGTCAACCTCATCACGTTACTCGCTTCTTACCAACCCTCAACCAAGAACTCTTGTGTCCGTTCTCGACTAGTCTCAAAACCCAACTCTCGTGTCCGTTCTGGACTCGTCTCCTTGTCTCGGCCCAAAATCTGTAGTCCCAACCATCGTTAGTGGTTTTCTCATTTTTTTCTTTTCCTTCGGATCGACATATGGTTTCCTCCGGCAGATAAAAGGATATCTCTTTTTTCCCGCCTGATCCTTTTTTGGGTAAAGAAAAAAAATAGTGCTTTTATTGCGCCTGTTGCTTTCTTTAACCGAATGGGCAAGGATTTTTTCCGTGGGAAACCGATATAGAAAAAGATCAACAGCGCCCAGGCGAACGTGCATTTTGTTTTATTGCCTGTTGTTTGTTTTAACTTAGTTTGGTTAAAACGGAAACTGGCGCTGGTTGTTTTAACGGTTTTAGGTAACCATTTTTCTAAGGGGTCATAAAATTGCTGGCGTGCATTTTTATGATTCTCAGCGATTTTGTTTGAAAGATTATCCTATCTAAGTTTTCATTGTGAGCAAATTGAACGTTTAATTCAATTTGCTTGGGGTTTAATTTATTAGCGCAAATCCTTTAAGTGGATGTTTTTGGCGTGTGTCGCCGTTAGTGGTGGAGACTGGCTCCAAAGGAGTAAGTATTATGGGATGGGTGGTTGTGGCCGAAACACAGATTACTAAAATCATCTAATGGAAAAATAATGTATTTCTTTTTACTACAACTTGTATTATATGTTCATTTTCATATTATCGGCCTTCTACACGGTAAATCCGGTATTCCTCAGATTTTCGGAAGTTACGACCGGAAAGTCGCACATACCGAGGAAAACTGTGCTGAGATTGTTACATAGTGACTCCCGACAAGAGAACATTAAAACATAAACAACAAATACATGACATATAAAACATTTAAACAATTTAAAAATTAAGTTTTTCAAGGTTTTTTTTTTTAACGAATAAAGCTGAATACAAACCATTTGTGACGGTGGTATTTTAATTTAACACAAGTGACAAGGAAATCGAAGTGGTGGCTGACAACTGTCCGAGGATCAACGGGAAAGTACCAACTGCAAACCGGAGGCTTTGTTACCCACACAGGAGGGTTGTTGCATTTTTATAGACGGTTGGAGAACAGACTGAGCTTAGGACGATTACTTACTATAAACAGCATTCCAAAGGAAGGCTCACGGACGAGTAATATCATCAGCAAACAACGCTCCGACAACACCAGAAGTTATTCGAAAAGCCCCAATATCAGAATCCTCATCTTGTGGTGTAAAGACATTAATAAACAAGTTCCAGTTGGAAAATATTGGAAACCGTGAGTACCCCCTTTTATAGATATATACTTTTTGAAAAGTGGAGGTCAAACTGCGAAGAGTGAAAACAATATTTGGTTAATTTCAAAACATAACATTGATTTTAAGAAGATTTTCCTTGTTTGATTTAACTTAAGTATAACATCTCGATTTCTCCGGAATACAACAAAATCAATGGAGGGAATTATCATAGATACTGGTGAGGCGTCAATAATCAGCGCCAACAATTTTGTTTATTGAATAACACCTGAAGCCCTGCCAAATTTGGCGCAGCCGGTTACCACCAGCTGAGGTTTGTATCGGATCCGGAAAGAGCCCCGAGGCTCTAACGTCCCTACGCCGACTACCGGAACTAGCGGCTAGGATTAAAAAATAGATAAGCCGTATAACACAAAAAATAAATAAATAATAATAAAAATAAATATTTTATTCTTTTTTTTCCTTTTCAATTTACAGGAGAGGGGAGGAAAGCAACGTTGAGTTGGAACATTTTAGATTATACCCCGATACTTTCCATTGTTTCTTTTGTGTATTTCCAGTTTTCTGTCTTCTCCTTTATTTTCTTTTTCTCTGATTTATAGATTTGGTCTTGTATCTCATCGCTGGTTGTTTATTCCTTAATCGTGTTTTGTTCCGCTACCGGTTAATGGCGAACCACGGTTAGATAAATCCGGGTAGTTCCATAAATAAATAAACGCGCGATTCTAATAACCCTCGATGCAAACTAGAAGCCAATCGAGGAGGAATTCCGCGGACCCGCCACGGAGGAACCCATCGCCGCTATGTTGGGTGCCGAAAGGATCTTAGACCTGGTCCAAAAAACGTGGCAGTGTTCAGTGGACACAAAGACCCTAATGCAACGAGGGAACTGCATAAATTCCTCGAAAGTTGTAACATGACCTTGAATTGTCCGAGGCGGAGGAAAAAATTTCCCTGCGGTGACTACCCATGCAGTTAAGCGGGAAAGCTAGCCGCCTTTTCAAGGAAAACCTCCCAGCCACTTTCGAGGAGTATATTTTTTTTTTTATTAGACTTCTCTCGGGAGAGGCGAACCTATAGCGTCGAGTGGGCGCCCCGAGATGCCATCAAATAACTGTTGCAGTTCTTTTTGAACAGTTGCAGGTTGTAACGCTCCGGGAACACGCGTGGGAAGGGAGTTCCACAGCTTCCCCGCTCTGTAACGGAACGAGTTCTGATACAGGGATGTTCGCGCTGTCGGGAGATGAACCACAAACGGGTGCGATCCGTCGGATTGTCTTGTGGAGCGCATATAGACCGAATTGCGTGGAACAATGCCAAGAATCTCCGAAGAACAGCACCCGTGATAATATCTGTAAAACAGACAGAGGTCGGCCACGCGCCTTCGATGTGATAGCGACTGTAGTCCCGACGTCAGCGCCGAGTCCCCGATCAGGCGGATCGCTCGTCTTTGTACGCTCTCAAGTATGAACAACAACTCCGAAATGCGCTACTACCACATGTTTCTTATGAGGAGTTACATTCGAAACTCTCTCATATGCGATAATCCAACAAAGAGGATGTCACAGATTTCACGTTCAGAATATCACAAGCGGTAACGGACTGCAATGAAGCGGCAATCCGTACGTATGGACACAATAGCGCAGCATTCGCCATCCAAATCGAAAGATTGGCGAAGTCGGTAGTGATGGTAGGGATTAGGGAAGATCAATTCCGACATATGATATTAGAATCGGAAAAAGACCCACTAGATAGGATTATAGCGAGACTTCTCCCGATAGAAAAAACTCAGAATGAAATGAGGAATAACAGTGAATGGTATAATAGGAGAATACTAACAAGGCTAGACACATACCATGACCAGCTACCTGATAGGAATGGCACATACCATGCTCCCATCTCATGAAATAGGCAAACAATATTGACGAACAATCCGTTCTACTATTGGGAGGATGAGCAAGATCCCCCACAGAAAACAAGTACGGTTTCAGATCAGACCTACGCGGATACTTGGCAAAATCTCCAGGAATCGAGACACAGGCAACATAGATCTATAAACGAAGCGATAGGGGCCAATAATAGGAACACCAACACTAGGTTTGCAGAACGACCCCTCCCCGTTACACGCCCCCAACCTGGGAAAAACCCCTTTAAGTCGGAAACACCACCGCGATATTCTAAAGGGCCAATAAGGTCTAAATCTAAAAAGCCTGAGGTACCGGCACCATCAAAGAGGCGGAGGAGACTACCATAGTGATTCGTCCAACTGTTGTGATTCGTAATCACAACTCCTTCACCTACCACCTATCCCGAATAACCACTTACCTAAAAATCCCCTAACCTATCCCATTCCATACCTACCTTTATCCATACTTACCCTTTTCCATCCTACATTTTCCTAGTCCAATTCTTATCTGCACCTACGATCCCCCATCCTACATACATTCCCCTCCTAGAGGACCGCATGTGCAACAGGCTAAGTCTAAACCCAATCGGTCGCACATCGACCTAAGTACTGACCTTTTTATTAGCACGAAGATCGGGTTTGTACTCCAACATTACATGTATACTTGTGTGCAAACCTCGATCTGACACGATATAAAAAGGGCGGCCCATCTTGGTTTCGGGGCAGTCAATCACGATCAGTCGCGGCAGCTGGCCGCAGCTAACACCAATAAAAATTACTAAAACAAAAAAGCTCCTCCTTTTTATTTCGGTCCGGAAGGTAAGCAAAATCCTAACACCAAATATAAACATAATATTGTTGGGTACCGATATACTCCGGTACACCCAACATAACCAAGGCCGGGATTAACGTGCACCACACGCGTGTTAAGTGTATCAATGACGACCTAGATAAAGATATTGAACATAACGTCATTGATGCACTTAAACCAAAAAACGCCAACCGATTTTGAATCCGTATGACCACTAGAGCGATAATGCAATTAATTGCCCAACATTTCGCCACAAACGTTGAAATAGAAATTGTGTAATTGCACATTAAAATTTATTAGGTTACTTTGAAATTGGGGAAGTTGAACTGTGACGCAAACCGAAGGAGGTATATCGGCTGACGTCGCAATTCAACGCAATTGCAAATCGGAATTGCAAATCGGAAATTGGGTTGATGGGGAACAAAACTGCATTGGCGTCATCGGGTGCCGTTGACCCCAAGGTAACAACAAGGGGTAAAAACAGAATAGGAGGTAGTCTGTTAGAAGGAGAGTCTGTGTTCGGGGTAAAATAACCAAGGTTGACGAGCAGTAAACAATCGGTCAGAATTAAGAATGAAGTCAAAAAGTAATAATGTTTTGAAATTGTATCGCGGCGAGAGTGGAAGATATTGAATACTAAGGATATCCGAGAAAGTAGCGGCCTGAATAGAAAGATTTATACACATAACCTCGGGACTGGCTTCATCATAAGCAATATGGTTACGCCCCATGTAAAAGATGTGAAATTTATTAATGACCGAATGTCGCTGCTAAAAATACGGGGACCATGGTATAATTATGTATTTATAAACGTACACGCCCCAACAGAATCTACGGACGAAGAAACGAAGGACACATTCTACGAGACCCTAGAGGAAGTATTCGATTTGATCTCATCATTCGATGTTAAAATCCTCCTCGGGGACCTCAATGCGAAAATTGGAAAGGAAGACATCTTCCAACCAACTATAGGTAAAGAGAGTCTACACGACGTTTCAAATGATAATGGAATTCGAATTATCATGTTCGCAGCGTCCAAAGATTTGGTAGTGAAAAGCACGATGTTCAAGCACAAGCAAATCCATAAAGTAACATGGATATCACCCGACGGCGTATCGCGTAACCAAATAGACCACTTCCTCATAGACAAAGACACCACTCCATCCATCATCCTTGACGTAAGATCATATAGAGGAGCAGATTGCGACTCCGATCACCTTCTAGTGATGGGCAAAATTAGAAGTCGGCTCGCAGGGAACCCATATGGGCAATCACGGAAGACAAGCAAAATGTTCGACATTGATAAACTTAAAGACCTGCGCAAAAGGGCTGAATATCAAGACGAACTAACGAGTAGATTTACCATCCTAGAAAATGGGAGTAGTGAGGAAGGGGAAACCAATAATCTGGGCACTAAATGGACATCGATCAGAGACACAATCAAACAAACAGCCCAAAAGCTATTAGGATTTAAGAAAACAATTAAGTCCAAACCTTGGTTTGACGATGAGTGCAGGGCGAAGAAATAAATGAAGACAAAACAAAATACATGATTATGGCGAGACCAGGTGGACCTCTGAGAACACACGTAAACATCAGGGGGAAGCTATTTGAAAATGTCAAAGAATTTAAATACCTGGGAACAATACTGACGGCCAGTAACGAAATGTCGAAGGAAATTAACAAAAGACTACACTCCGGCAACGCTAGTCGGCATGTAGTTAGTAACCTGTTGAAATCCAAACTGCTATCACGTAATATAAAGCTCCGTGTCTATAGAACCATAAGCATGCCAATTGCTCTATACGGATGCAAAGCATGGGCTCTCACAAAACGGGAAGAAAGCAAAGTCCGCGTATTCGAGAATAAAGTCGTAAGGGGTATCATTGGCGGCAAATATGACGAGGAGGCAGGCCAATGGAGGAAACTCCACAACCACGAATTGGAAAAGCTATATCGCAAACCTACAATAGTGAGAGTAATCAAATCGCGGAGATTAAGATGGACCGGACATGTGGCGCGAACGGGCAACGATAGGACCGTGCATAGAACTCTTGACGGTAAGCCAACGGGAAAGAGACCGACAGGACGGCCGCGACGGAGATGGGAGGATAATGTAAGGTTGGACCTCGAGGAGATCGGATCGGATGGTCGAGCGTGGAAGGAGAGCGCACGGGACAGGGAACAATAGTGTAGTCGAGTCGGTGAGGTCATGAACTTTCGGGTTCCTACAGGCCAATAAATAGTAGTATAGACAGAAAGTCGTTCCCTAACAACCTATCTGATGATAATCCCGTCTATCATTTGAAAACTACAGGGGATTTGTTGGGGTAATTTGAGTATCCCCTTGCAATAGCCTCTAGTCTTGCCCTTGCCAAAAAGCGCTTGGAGGGTAGTTGCTTTTTCTGTATCCAATGTGGTTCCATATTGGAGTGTCTTCAGCATAATAAGGCTGATCGACGTGTAGTGTTTCTACAACAAATGTCTAATGGGAGCTGGACAACTGGAACTTTCGTTGGTGGGAGCTAAGAACAGGTCTCATTAGTTTGTGACTTTAGTTCGGTCGGGTTGGGGAATTCCGACCCTTTGTCGCGTGACTGTCTATGGTCCTTCGAATTTCTTTTCTTTTGGACTGTCTGCCATTCGGTGTTGACCATGCAGGTCGGTGGGGTGTGGCCTGAAGTATAGGCTTAATCACTTTATTGGCTGTATCTGATGGTGGCTTTTGAGATTTTATCCACATTGCCTTGCAATGACACTCGTCCCATGTGTGACGGCCATAAAACTCACAACAACATCGAATCCTATAGACTCTACGATTCTATGCTGTTGCTTGTTTCGAAGTGGTTGGTCTATCTTGCCCTTGGTTTGTTGCATTCTGGGGCACCCTTTGTTGGGTTTGGCGGCACCACAATCTTCACTTATAACTTTTAGATTAATTTACAATTCTTAGTCTAACATCAATTTTAATTCACGATTCTCTGGCTTATGTTATTTTTAGCGTCACCACAATCTTCACATATAACTTTTTGCTTAATTTACAATTCCTAGTCACTCAAAGCCGCTCGACTTCCACACACCAGTGTAAACCCGTTGGTTTCGATTACTTGATGTGGGAGTCGGACTTCCTGAAGCGCGACGATGTCCATTTTATATTGTTTCGCATTTTCTACGACCGTTTGTATCGCCCCTCGTTTATATCACGTTCGAACGTTCCACGTCCCGACGCGTATATCCCGCTTTTTCCGTTTTTCCCTACGACTTCTTTTTGCCGAGTCGGTGTTTTCTTGATGATTTGTTCCCTTATGGTAGTGTCGGCTCATCACACCTACGCTTACCGGGTTTTTCGTGAGATTGGTTTTGTATATTGATTATTCATTTTTGTTCCCACGAGTCTTGCGGTTTCAGATAATCCGCCATATCAGAGCCCCCCTTTGATATGGTAAGATCTGCTTACTGCTCTGATTCGACCCGGTGGCAGAGATGCGCCGTTATAATACAGCCGGTATACCCCTGGCTGCAAACCATCCAATGGGCACGGTGACGCGTAACACCCTGGATTAGGGGTGGTAGATCTTTGTGTGTTACTCCTCGCTAGCCTGTCTGACATGGGTGGCCCTACTGGAAGCGTATGCTTCCGTCAGCATAGCTTGAGTAATTCATTGTAGTTTAAACCCACGCACCACGTCAACGTTTCTACCAAGCGGGGGAACGACTTTCTGTCTAGGAATTGTAAAATTAATAGACCGGGAAACTGTTTGGAATTTTCCCAAACACGATTAAATCCGGTAAGCTTTTCCATTAAGTTTACAAAAGATAGGAAGCGGATGTTAGGACATAAGGCAGCCAGTTGGGAAACCGCACCAAGGGGACCCAAAGAGGTCTAGGCCGCGGTCGGTAGTATACCGGATACCCTACCCAAACAGGGGAAAGGCTGCGAAAACTTGTCGGACCCCAACTACACCAACCCCAAGATAACATTCCACAAGTCGAAGAAGACTAACGAAGATGATGCATTGGTGGTATCAAACCCTTTGGAGGTAGAAACTTTTCTGAACAGACCGGTAGCGATACAACTGATCGATTTGAATTTAAAAAAAAAAAAAGTACAATACAGTAGTAATATTGAGGTGGTATGTACTTTTCAATTAGATTCAGGTTGAAATCATTAAAATGACACAAAGTTTTTATGTGAAAGAAATGACAATTGTTTACATTACCAAAACATGTTAGAGACATATTTATAAACGCATTCGTTTGATTCTTTTAACTGTATTCCAAAATCCAATTTTAATTACCTGAAGTGCCGACCTTGATTGTTTCATGAAATAATCCGGTTTGCTAGTATTTTAATTATCACAGTGGTACTACTTTACTCCTACAAGAGTCTATATCTATAATAAAACCTTGACTGTATGAATAGAGATTAAAACGAAACCTCCCCTGAACCGTTCGCGTTATGTGCGCATTCAAATCGATCCAATACTTTTAGAAAATGTATCCATAAAATATCCCATTTCGATTGTTATGATATCTACCTCGCGAGCGTCTCAATTAAACGTCTCAAATGAGTTTTAACGAAAATAAAAACGCAATGAAAAGAATAAATGATATTCTCTTTTTTTGTATTAATCGCAATTAAAAAAAAAACTGAACTAAAAATGCATAAGCCGTACAACTTAGCCTTCATCCAGTATATTGTTTGTGGTTTATCGAAACGAAACCAAAAAGATAAATAATAAAAAGAGGCTAAAAAATTGAAATTGTTTTTTTTTTCTTTTGGTTCTTTAAACTTTTATTTATTGTATTCTCTATATACCGGATGTGAAATCAAATAGACGAACGACTTCGGAAAAAATTGTTCACAAATCTTTTATTTATTTTTTATCGTACTCCAGTCCCAGATACATTAGAATGAGATTTGATTTTTGTCTTAATGTTTGTGATGTGATTGCGAATTTTCATTTCCCCAATCGGCCTGAAGAGCAATTGTAAGCACAAGTTCAGATACATGTTGCCACGCAGCGAATGGTTTTTACCCACTTCGAATTTGAAATATTTTCACTTAAAATTCACTTTTTCTCCAATTCGAATTCATATTTTAGCAATTTAAATTTGTTTTGTATTGGTTTGGTTGCGATAAATTGTTTTCTGTTTTTCTACGAATTCAATTCGTCGTTGTTCTTTGCTTCGAGTGCATAAAGGCGCTATATTTCCAAGCTTCTTGTCATGCAGGTGTTGTGGGGTGGATATGAATGTACTTATAATTAATTATAAGTCATCGTTTGCAGATGAAATAACATATGTATAATGAGTAAATTTATTTCCTGTGCAATTAAGTATTTTTCGTACAAGTTTAATGTCATTTTAGAGCCTTGGTTATTTGATTTTAAATTCATATTTAACTTAAGATATAAGTACACATGTAAAATATTAAGACAGTTTTGTGTACAAAACGATTACTCATTTAACAGTGAACAGCTCAAAATGGAAAAAGCCAGCTCGTACCAAATTAAAGTATATTTTAGCATCTGAGAAGAATGCACTTCAAATTATAAATCGTTTGTGCATAATAATCAAAATTCAGTAAATAAAGCTAAACGCCCAAATTAAGGCAGTTACAACACACCTTTTAAATTACTTACCCACTGAAGTCCACGCACCAGGTTTGGAACTCTTCTTGGTGGCGGTCTTTTGTTGCTCAGTAAATTAATTAATAAATTGCTACACAATATTATACTTAAATAAAACTCAACTGATTCCAGCTCCATAACTTGGTCAATGATTCTCGATGGAACTGTTCTCCAAACAAAATCGTAGTTCAGAATTAAGTACTCCCTTCGAGAAAAATGGTGCTACTAACAAACATAATTACCCGGGACCATAAATGCCCGCAACGTAACGTAAAACATATTGGGTATTGGCGACTGTGTGTTTTTTGGATTCATGCTGCTTAAACTTGTTCAAAAACATGTTTTTCCGAAAAAAAAAAAAAACGATCGCAAAGGAGGATCGAGCGTTAACTCTGTTTTGTTACGTTAATCGTATAAAAACACTGAATGCCTTCTAATTTTCTTATATATTATTATAGTCGATAATATTTGTCAATTGTATTTTAAAATTCAATGTACAAACCATGAAAAAATAAAACGACTACTACTACTGTCAAGCATATACGACCTGAGCTACGCCGGCTTTTCGTACAAAGCGACTAAAAGCCGAATGGTACCATCCTATCAATTTATTGGCTCCCTGAATTGGACGGGAGAATTCCTTGACCATTTTTCAGAGCTTGATTGATGGGCCGCGCTGTTTATGAGATTCACACGAAATTCTGCCCAATAAGCAACTCCAATAATTATTTAACTGACGTCAATAGATGTCATTGATTTGCTTTTACTGACAATTCATATTTTGTCGAAAAAGCAAAAACAAAGTATAAAATGCATGCTGCTTAAACTTGTTCAAAAACATGTTTTTCCGAAAAAAAAAAAACGATCGCAAAGGAGGATCGAGCGTTAACTCTGTTTTGTTACGTTAATCGTATAAAAACACTGAATGTCTTCTAATTTTCTTATATATTATTATAGTCGATAATATTTGTCAATTGTATTTTAAAATTCAATGTACAAACCATGAAAAAATAAAACTACTACTACTACTGTCAAGCATATACGACCTGAGCTACGCCGGCTTTTCGTACAAAGCGACTAAAAGCCGAATGGTACCATCCTATCAATTTATTGGCTCCCTGAATTGGACGGGAGAATTCCTTGACCATTTTTCGGAGCTTGATTGATGGGCCGCGCTGTTTATGAGATTCACACGAAATTCTGCCCAATAAGCAACTCCAATAATTATTTAACTGACGTCAATAGATGTCATTGATTTGCTTTTACTAACAATTCATATTTTGTCTAGAAGTAAATCGTTTATTGTGATTCGAACTGGCACTATGAAAGTTAGAATCACCAGAAATTGAACCAAAGCGCAACCCATCAGGCCACCGCCGTGTGTACGAATTCGATTTCTAAACTCAAGTACATTCGACTGATGTGGATTTGTTATGTTATCGCTATGGTATACGGCTCTGGTGCATTTTCTTATTCGGTTTTCGTTCGTTGTTCTTCACAATTTGCTTGTGTGTTGTGTGTGTATCTGTTAAAAACATCACAGGCTCTTCTATTTCCATTGCAATAACAACTGTGATTGATCACGACAAGACCGTTAGGAAACTTGCGGAACTACGACACGAATTTTTTACCTTTCAACACCATCAGCTCAAACCAGCGACATCCACCATTAGGCACATCGATCAAACTTGGACCAATAAAGAACTAGCGTCAGGCCTTCGATAGTATAGTGGTTAGTATACCCGCCTGTCACGCGGGAGACCGGGATTCGATTCCCCGTCGGGGAGCCTCTGGCGCAAGACAAAATGACCTTGCCCGGAAAAAAACAAATCATTATGGAAAATCTAACAAGCCTCGGGACTTGCTAAATAAGGCCAAGACCGGCCCCCGGTTGTAGTGCCGATGATGATGATGATGTCAGAGATCTTCAGGATTAGTCTAGAGTTGAAAATCCACAGGCTAAAATATTTCCAAACTCCGTACATGCGGGAAAACAAAGAACCTACGAATTATTCAAATCCCTCCAAATGAAGACACCAACAAGCTCAAACAAATTAAATATTTGTTTACGCACAAAATGAGTATCGAGGAGCCCCATAAACAAAGCATCCTCCATTGCACGAGATGCCAAGGCTCGGAACACTTGGCAGTGGCTTGCCACCTAGATGAACGCTGCGGCAGATGTGCCAATGACCATCAACCAGGAGAATGCAAACTCAATCCACAGGGTACGGAACCAGGAAGAATCCAAACCACATACCCTGATGGATCCATTACCACTAAGGAAATCGCAGTAACTGCGGAGGTCCACATCCAGCTAATTTCTTCCAGTCCCCTCATAAGTTCAGAATTCCCCAACGACGAATGAACCCAGGTAGAGCCACTAAATCCACACCAACCAAATCCACAACGCAATACATCTCACCACAAGACCAGGAACATCATACGCAGATGTCATCAGAAACAACCCAAACACGCCGACGTCACACAATCCCAACTTCATTGGGCTCAGCCTAGACATCATGGACTACATCTAGAGTCTACAAACTATGCTTCCTACGTTGAAGCACATGTCGGATATAGAAAAAAAGCAGGTTCTCTCACTCATAACCTCCCATATTCTGCCCCCCCCCCCCCCCCCACCCCCCCAATGGCAGAAATAACAATAATCACCCTCAACGCAGAATCCACATACTCCAACATCCGTACGCAACACTTACGGTTCTTGGTTAAAACCTTTTCCCCAGACATCCTCCTCCTCTCAGAAACGTGGCTTAAGTCCAACTCCCGAGTATCCATCCCCAATTATTTCAAACCCCAGAACTACTGGATCCCATGGAGGTACCGGCATCCTACTCCGCAAAAAACTCCAATTCATCGAAATCAGATTCACCAATGTTTCCAATGTCGAATTCACGGCAGTTAAACTTTTTTGTGAAAACAAAATTTGTTTGTTCTATGTTGAGCTGGAAGGCCTTTTTGAAGTAGTGGTCTACGGCTAACTACTGTACAACCGCCATTTTGTAAAAAACTCCAATAAAAAAATTGTTTTTTCTAACTTCAAGAGTTGCTTAATCCAATGATATATCATTTGTATACCATTTATCTCAGATGTCTTTGCGAAAAAATCATTAAAAAAAACCTTTTTTGGGCATAAGCCAGGAATAACCCCTTAAATGTTTACCAGGTGTACCGGTATGAAGTTTTTTTTAATTAAAATTAAATTTTATTCGAAGTATTGGCCATTGCTTTCTACAGATTTCGACCACCTTTCTGGCAATTTATGGATACCACGTCAATAAAACCGGTAGTCTTTTGAGGCAAACCATTCGGGGACCCAATTTTCGACTTCTTCGTAGGGATTGAAATGCTGCTCAGCCAATGCGTGTCCCATCGATTAAAACAAATGGCAGTCGGAAGAAGCCAAGTCTGGTGAATACGGCGGCGGGGAGGGGGGGGGCAACACTTCCCAGCCAAGAGCTTTTATTGTTTCTTTGACGGGGTTTGCTGTATGACTCAGAGCATTATCATCCAAAAAAATTACCTTTCCGTGTCTTGTGGCCCACTCTGGTCGTTTTTCTATCAATACATGGTTCAAATTGCTAATTTGTTGTCGGTAGCGTTGCGCATTAACAGTTTCGCCAGGTTTTATAAGTTCATGATACACCACCCCCTTCTGGTCCCACCAAACACAGAACATTGTCTTTTTCCCGAACCGATTGGGCTTTGCAGTCGATGTTGATGCTTCTCCTGGATATACCCATGATTTTTTGCGTTTAGGATTTTTAAAATAAATCCATCACCAGTCATAATTCGATACAATACTAACTTCCTTTGGTGTCGTAGAAGCAACGTTTCACACGTGGTGTTTCGCTTTTCCATCTGCCTGTCATTCAATTCATGTGGCACCCAGTTTCCACACGTTTGGATCTTTCCCACAGCTTTTAAACGCTCAGAAATTGTTTGTTGTGCAACATTTAACATTTGTGCCATTTGTTTTTAGTTAAAGTGTCATCTTGATCCAAAACTGCTTGCAATTCGGCGTCTTCAAACTTTTTTGGTGGTCTTCCATGTTCTTCATTTCGCACAACAAACACATTATCTCTGAACCGCTTAAACCATCTTTTGCATGTTGCTTCCGATAGAGCATGATCACCATAAGCCTCGACAAGCATTCGATGCGACTCTGCAGCACTTTTCTTCAAATGAAAACAAAAAATTAATGCTTTACGCAAATCATCATTTTCTGGTAGAAAATTTGACATTTTTAACAGGATTAAAAAAAAATCATGTTGTTTGTACAATGACTTGGTGCATATTAAATATGTTTGAAGATGTCATAGCAACCAAATAAAAAAACATATGGGCTCGTTCACAACAAACGTTCCTGCTTTTACATAAAATAAAAAAAAATAAAAAATAGGTAAGTTAAGTAAGTTAAATTTTAAGAAAAAAAAAAACAAAAAAAATTGACACAAAGTTTTTCAAATTTTCTTTGTCTTTCAAATAATTATAAGTACTGCCACAAACGTCTGTCGCCGAAAGGCAAATTATACAAATGTTTAGTAATGTTTAGTTTAGAGCGTCTGCGAAGGACCGGTAAGTTATTATATAACATAATTAAGCTAGAATTTAAGCATTTCTTGTCTAGCCTTTAATTTAGAAATTAAGAATATAAAAAGAAAAATAAAAAAATGTTTAAAAAAAACAACAAACGTTCCCTATCGATACATTTGTATCTTGACGTCCACTTCAGGCCGGTACACCTGGTAGATAGAATGTTCTTCAGCCGAACTGCACGATCATATATACCCTTGCCTTCTCAATATTTGAGTATTGAAGACTCTTACTTATTTTTCCTATCCTCATGATTCTTACGAACTTCCTCTATCCTCTGTATTTTTTCCCATCCACTCTTTGCATGGACATTTAATAAAGCCATAAAAACCCTATCGGGCACACACATTATATACAGAAATAGAATCATATTTGAACATCCAATAAAAACACCCTAAATCGTATGTCTATTAATGGCATATCGTCTGTAAGGATCTGTCATATTAAATTGCCTTCGAATGGGTTCTTAAATACAAACAAGTTTCTCAGAATCCGGCCCGAATACAATTCCACATCTGTATGTCATTCCACTTTATCGTAATAACCAAAGCAGCAGTACAGTCGACAAGTAAAAACCTCTCCACCACCAGTTTCACATCGTACCCAACATTTTCTCCTATTTTCCGTTCGCATTAACAAAAACCTCAAAAAAGAAAGGAAAATGAAGAAAACAACAACACAGAAATACAGTAAAAACGAAATTCTCTCCGGAAAATAAAATTCTAGAAGACGGGGAAAAATAAATTAAGAAGAAAAAAAAACACATCACTTGGAAAAAACCCCTTGTTCATTTTTCTTAGTCACAGAACGAAAGCCATTAACCCAGCCCTCTCCATGGCACATTTCTGATTGTCGACAGTACAAATAACAAGAAAAAAAAGCACAAAAAAAAACAGATACGAGATACTCTCAACGCCCAACAAATACCCAAGCAGCACACGAAGTTTTTCTTTTTTCCAATTCAAAAAAAAAAAAAACGTATTTTCCATTCACAGTCAACAACAAAGACAAGCTATACAAAAAGCTCTGGAAAAAATACGGAAAAAACCTGAATTATTATTACAAAAAAAAAGTAAAACTGCAAAAATAACAAAAATAAAATAAGCAACGAGTCATGCTGAACAATCATAGTGAATCAGATTGAAGAGCCAAGAGGGAAGCAGGAGACCTGACGGCCGAAACACCATTAGAATTGGGGAACAAATTAATTACAGAGTGGCGCTGGATCTTTATGAACATAATAATCAAGGCGATGGATCCCTTGGAACACTGCGTCCTTCGTCTCCTTTTCTAAAGTGCAATCCATAATTTGATTTTCTTTTTGAGCACACACATCAATTGGTGTGTTTAGTTACCAAAAATCGTGGTACCGAAGACAGAAACCGCTGGACGGATCAGGGGATATGAAAGGAAAGGCAGAATTTCGAACTGTCAGTAGGTCATGTCCATGGTACTAAGTCACGTAGTTAGATAGACTTATTAGTCATAGTCTTATTCAAATATCCCCCATTGAAGCCCAGATGGTCGCCCTTACCCAGTTTTTATTCCGTCCTTTTGTGCGGTTTAATTTAGCGTCATTCTATGGTAAATAAAAAACAAAAATCGTAACCTTTATTGGTTACAGAGAAAATTAGAGTCGACGTCACTGTTTTTTTCAGCTTCAAATCGCACTTATTTGCTCCTCCCCAGACTCTGAGTCTCTCTTTTTACAAAACATACCTATTTCATTATTAATAATCTTGACAAGCGTTAAAACTAGGAAACTAAAGTCTTGATTTCAGTTAATCAATAGAGATTTGAATACGTTAAACCGAGAAAAAAGAAAACCATTTAAAAAAATTAAATCATAAATAATTTGATGTAATACACTATTTCCTTATTGCATAGAGAGATTAAATTTTCGTTCAGTTCTTTATTTATTTTTTGTGTAATTTATTTATTTATAGGTTACTTTTTTATATTATCTTTCAACGACCAATTATAGGTTAATATTTTATTTAAAAGGGGCTCCTCGATAGTATAGTGGTTAGTATACCCGCCTGTCACCCGGGAGACCGGGGTTCGATTCCCCGTCGGGGAGCCCCTGGCGCAAGACTAATGACCTTGCCCAGACAAAATAAATCATTATGGAAAATTTAACAAGCCTCAGGACTTGCTAAATAAGGCCAAGACCGGTTCCCGGTTGTAGTGCCGATGATGATGATGATGATATTATTTAAAAGATAAAACGCTCACAATTATAACAAGAACAGTTTTTAATACTATAACTTTATTAATAATAGCCTTTGTTTACAATCTTTTTGTTGACATTTTTTATTTTCATTTTTTAATGTGTTTTCCAATTTGAAAAAAAATGAAAATGTGAAAGAATTAAGAAAAAAGAAAAGAAATAAAGCAAAATAAGGACAAGAGGCACAGTAAAGTAGACAAATGTATAAATACGGTGCTGAATCAAATATGAACGGTAAACGAGTTGCGAGCTAGATCATCTTGTGCATGACTGTTGTTTGGTTTATGAAGAGTAGGGCAACCGGCTTGGCTAGAGGCCGCGCTCGGCTTTGTAGTCAGTACATCTGTAGGGAGCGAAGCACTGTGCACCGGCGTACGGCGCTGATTCTCTTCGCATCCCCATCATTCACTAAATGTTCCACCGAATACAAACCGAATGCAATGCACAAACACGAACCTCAGCAACGCACCGCCCACCAGGAGGAAAGTAAAACACCGATGAAACGAATCACACTGCACATCATCATCATCATCGGCACTACAACCGGGAACCGGTCTTGGCCTTATTTAGCAAGTCCTGATGCTTGTTAAATTTTCCATAATGATTAGTTTTTTCCGGGCAAGGTCATTAGTCTTGCGCCAGAGGCTCCCCGACGAGTAATCGAACCCCGGTCTCCCACGTGACAGGCAGGTATACTGCACATAGTTTGTGAATTATTTTTATTGTTCACTTGTGGTATTTTGGAAAAGGGTATTGTCAGGATATTGATATATATATATTTAAGGAAAAAAAACTGTTGGGAACGTCCCAAAAAAAAAGAAATATGGCACTGTTAAATTTGATTTCCGCACTAACCACTACTCCTGGATATATCGCGTCTCCGTGCGCACCGGAGAGCGGGAGTGACATGACTGTGGCGTCTCTAACAGATACACACACAATACACAAGCAAATAGTGAAGAACACTGAACGAAAGTCGAATAAGAGAATGCATCAGAGCCGTACACACGGCGGCGGCCTGATGGGTTGCGCTTTGATTCAATTTTTTGTGATTCTAACTGTCATAGCGTCAGTTCGCATCACACATTCTTTACTATTATCCCAAACGCTATATGACCACGACTTACTCGGTAGGCGGCTGTAAAAGGACTCAAAGATTCAACTTTTGTTTGGGGTGAATTTGTGGTGTGGTGGTAGATAACCTCTCCACTAAGGATATGAATTTACTTACCGCCAGAGAAACGTAAAGTCTCTCTTGGTGGAATAGAGAACCAGATCTCGTAATGGAGATCATGGTGGTATGTGTGTGATCGTTCAGATCTGTGTTGTTTACATAACGCTTGCAGGTCAAGAGCGAAACGAAACCTAGACAAGGGATACAGACAAAGGAAGAAGCGACCTAATGCATGGTCCGGTTATAAGGGTCGGCTGAGTAAATAGCAGCAACTCATTAGATGCTAAAAGGGATTGAAATAATGGAGATAGTATATCGCATCTCTGCCGACTGGGTGAATCGGATTCTTTTGTTTGCATATGTTTATGCTATTGAATCCAATCCGACGGCTAAGCGCGACGTCGGTGATTGTTTGAAGATTCAAACAAAGAAATATTTCCGAGAGAAGTACTTGCAGCTGAATCGATAGTTGCAAGTCATTGCAAGGCAGATTAGATGGTTATACAATGACGGTTTGTATATACCATCTGTGTCAATGGTACATGGTATCTATGGCGACGCAAGTGTCGGACTCTAGTGTGAAAATCTACACTAATATGAATACGAAGAGATACATGAAAGGTAAGTTTTCTTTTACAGGAACTTTTTGATTATGAATTTGATAACCTAGATGCGTAAAGCACTTAAGGTGCTAATGCGCTTGCATTAGCGAAACTTATAAGTTGGGTCGAAGTTATGGGGGTTTTTCAGGTAAGCGAATCGTGGGATTTAGCGGGCAAAAGATACATACGTCTGTTGCGCAACGGATTATTATAAAATGTTTAAGGTGTTAAACCCTCGGACATTTTTTCTCTATTGAAGGCACAGTTTGGTGATGATACTGTGGCGTTTTTTAACAGATACACACACAATACACAAGCAAATAGTGAAGAACACCGAACGAAAATCAAATAAGAAAATGCATCAGAGCCGTATAACATAGCGATAACATAACAAATCCACATCAGTCGAATGTACTTGAGTTTAGAAATCGAATTCGTACACACGGAGGTGGCCTGATGAGTTGCGCTTTGGTTCAATTTTTGGTGATTCTAACTGTCATAGCGTCAGTTCGAATCACACGTTCTTCATTATCATCTCAAACGCTATAATTGGTGACCCCGACGTGATCTGTTTACACACAGCACACACTTTCCAGTAGTAAAACAGTTCTTCACAACACGATCACGACTTCCGCATAGAGCACCGGCACACTCGTCTGCTCCGACGATCTCTCGCTCGCTCGTTCCTCGCTCCGTCGTAGCGGAAGTAGCGTTGCGTTTCTAACAGATACACACACAATACACAAGCAAATAGTGAAGAACACCGAACGAAAATCGAATAAGAAAATGCATCAGAGCCGTATACCATAGCGATAATATAACAAATCCACATCAGTCGAATGTACTTGAGTTTAAAAATCGAATTCCTACACACGGCGGTGGCCTGATGGGTTGCGGTTTGGTTCAATTATTGGTGATTTTAACTGTCATAGCGTCACACATTCTTCACTATCATCTCAAACGCTATAATACACTCTCTCAGAATGAGCCTACTGAACAAGACGCCTCGAAGTGAAAAATAAACGACTTTGTGGCGTTTCTAACAGATACACACACAATACACAAGCAAATAGTGAAGAACGCCGAACGAAAATCGAATAAGAAAATGCATCAGAGACTTATACCATAGCGAAATCATAATTCATATCAGTTGAATATTTTGAGTTTAAAAATCGAATTCTTAACACGGCCAGTAGCCTGTTGTGTTACGCATTGGTTCGATTATTGGTCATTTTAACTGTCATAGCGTCAGTTCGAATCACACGCTCTTCCCTATCATCTCAAACACTACAATATACTCTCTCAGAATCGTGTATATGCGTGGACAGGAACGTATCGAAAACGAAAGTCATGATCGACGCCCAAGGACACGTCGTATAGATGACAACATCCGTGCCGTTTGAGAGCTTAGTGAAAGTGATCGCCGCTTAACTGTTGCAGAAATCTCATCAGACGTGGGTATCAGCTATGAAGTGTTCAACCTATTATCACTGATGACCTTAGCTTCAAAAAAATGCCTCACCCTTCTTCAAGACAATGCCAGGCATCACACCGCGTCCTTGACAAGGGATACATCGGAAGACATAGGTTGGGAAACCCTCGAACACCCTCCTTATAGCCCAGACTTGTCTCCCTGTGACTTTTTTTGTTCGCACCCTTGAAGAAATCACTTAGAGGAAAAAAGCTCGAAAGTAATAAAGAAGTCGAAGAGGAAGTGCAAAAATGGCTAACTACTCGCCCTAAATCCTTCTACGAACAAAGGATATTAAAGCTTCCAAATCGGTGGCAAAAGTGTTTACATCACGCAGGACATTGAACAATGTTGATAGTATAGTTATATCATGAAAAATTTAACAAGCCTCAGGACTTGCTAAATAAGGCCAAGACCGGTTCCCGATTGTAGTGCCGATGATGATGACGATGATAGTTAGTGTGTAACATTATTCAATAAATGTATAATAAGAAATTACCGTTTATATTTGATTCGCCCTTGTGTTAGTCCGTGTGGGTGACAGACAGTTTTAGGTGATATAATTAATGAAGTGTTTATTTTATGCACACTTGTAAGTCTATCCATTCATGTACGTCTGGTGTGTGACTGTTACTGATTGAGCGACGACTGTGTATCTGCGCGACAGTGTGCGCCATGTATTGGCGTATGTATGTGTGTGAGTGTAAGCATTACCACCTCCAACAATCCTTATATTTTTGAAATATTCCTCTCAAGAAAAGCGGATCTATAACGCCTACATAGCATCCTAACATGTTAATAGGCAACTATTGGTTGAAGCTTCAAGTTCTGGAGATACTCAAGCAGGAAGCGTGCTCCAAAGTTTTCCAGTTCTGTTCCAAAACGAATCTTGGAGTAGAAATGTACATGATGTTGAGAGATAAATTATAAATTGCTGCGGCTTATACGATCGCCTTGTTGGCCGTAAGTAAATCGATTTACTTCTTCCTTGTGAGTAAAGCGTTAGAATATACTCACAGCTAGGCTAGTCATAAGAGGCGACAAACGGCGAAGTGGTAGGTGGGGTCCCAACGCCCTGCCGTCCAGGGAAATACCACCCTATCAAGCTATAGGCTCCGTGAAATGATCGGAAGAAATCCCTGGGCATCTTTCGGAGCTTGGCTGATGGACCGGTACGAGAAAAGGTTGATTTTGGTGGTAAGTCAGTCCCAAGGTGAGATACCACCCGTCACGTTGTACATTCCGCCATATCCCCGAGAGAAATCTTCGGCGATGTTTCGGATGTGTGGCTGATGGCCCGGACTGACACGGGTACATTCTAAGATATCGTCGAGAGAAATCTTCGACTATGTTTTGCATGTATGACTGTTGTGGAGGGGGGGTACTGTACTGTACTGTATCGTATCACCTACATTTGCTCTAACAAACAGCAACGTTAACGAGAAAACTCCCAAAAGAACAGTATCTACGAGAAAGCCAACTGGGAAGGTCTGGACGAATTTTTTGCGAGGTTAAATTGGTCGTTCTTTTCCCTCAATAACGATGTTGACTCTATAGCGGACACATTGACAGACACAATTCTACTTGGCATGAACCTAAATTCCATACAGAGTAAACAGTATCAAACTCAAGAGTAATATGTGGTTCGATTCCGGTTGCAGAGAAGCCATTAAGGCTAAAAAGTTGAGCTTCCGATTGTATAATTCAAACAACACTTGTTGCATGTGTAGTATTCCAGAATACTACCCTTATTAGCTTTAACACTGAATCTCATTACTTATCTAACACATTCTTAAAACTTCCTGTTAACATATCTTACATTCTCACTTAATACTTACCATTAATAAACATTCACAATATTATATATCAAGCCAGTTACAGCACATTTAATAGCATGCCCCTTTTCATAACATGCACCTTTTTTCATTCAAAACATAGCTCTTTGATTTTCGTTCAAAGTTTATTCAAAATTTAGAAGTCACAGAGAGTAAAAGGAATACTTTGAGAAAATGGTTTTTTTCAAATTATAATTTACAACCAATTAGAACAATAAGTAGCATAAGAAGAGAGAAAAATTTATTGTAAAGTTAGATTTGAGTTAGCAGTTTTAGTTTGGGAGTTAAGGAAGAGAGTTTATAAAAGTTAGTTCTACATTGAGAGTTTTGAGTTCACAGTTTGAGAAATACACAGTTTGAGTTTAGTTGAGATTAGAGATTGAGAAAAGAGAAGATTAAAATAAGATTAAGATAAGATAAGAAAAAAAGAATATAGAGAATATAGAGACGAGAATAAACAGAAATATATATTTAATAATAAATTATAATAGTGAATAAACATTTCTCATCGTGACTAAACTACTTAAATAAACAGATTTTAAATTAGAATAATCCATATTCTAAAATATAATATCAATAAAAATAAAAGGTCCACGCTCTTCCCTCGATAGAGGAAGCACGGCGTCCCGGACCTATAACATGCATATATGGCATTAACTGTCATAAATTAAACAAAACTAAATCATAATTCCAACAAATGAATTATGTTGCATGTATATATGACATTAACGGTCATACATTTAATTCTTTCGATGTAGCATCAAAATTAATTTCCTGTTACAACCGAAGCGCAAACTATAAGAGCAAAATAAGGCGCTCGCGAAAGGTAATTAGGCAGTAGAATTGCCAGGCCCAGGGAATATTTCGTAATTTCCCTGGGGTGGTAAGTTAACACGTCAACGGGATTCACCTCTGATGACGAATCGAGTGATCCGGTATCCGAGAACCAACCCTCGGACGAAACACCTCCAACCCATTAAACCTCTGCTCTTGGATGGCAAGTCGCCAGATGAGGGCGACTAACTGACGTGCACCAGTGCTAGCTCGCATCATATCTTCACAAATTCACGTGGTGAGACAAATGCCAACACGCATTTGAGACAAAAAAGGGGATGCTAATTGCGTCGCCAAAATGGGCCAACCCTAACCATACCAAACCCCTTTAATCTGGCCACGGATACGAGCCAAGAAGCACTTAGAGCTGTGCTATCTCGAGGCGAAATAGGCAAAGACCCGTCTACTGCCCACGTCAGTTACACCTGGAATACGGTGAAACGAAGCCACTTTACTACTGTGAAGGAGGTCTTAGCCGGAACGTGTGGGCGATTCACATTTTCTACTGATATTCACAAGGTCATAGATGCACGGTACACTCCGGTACAGAAAAACTGTTTGTCTTTCGCGGAAAACCATTCGTCGAGCCATTTTCCAACTTCTTCGAAATCGCGGAAGTGCTGCTCTGCGAGCGCGTGCCCCATTGATGCGAAGAGGTGATAGTCAGATGGCGCAAAGTCTGGGATGTACGGCGGGTGCTGAAGAATGTCCCGTCCAAACAATTTCAAGGTGTCTTATAGCGTTTGGAATGATAGTGAAGAACGTGTGATTCGAACTGACACTATGACAGTTAGAATCACCAAAAATTGAACCTAAGCGTAACACATCAGGCTACTGGCCGTGTTTAGAATTCGGTTTTTAAACTCAAGTATATTCCACTGATGTGAATTATTTTGTTATCGCTATGGTATATATATGATGTATTTTCTTATTCGATTTTCGTTCGGTGTTCTTCACTATCTGCTTGTGTATAGTGTGTGTATCTGTTAGAGACGCCACAGTCTTGCACTAGTTTTGCTGTGCTGCGTTTTTTTCGCTGGCGCCATCTCGTAGTTAAACCGGAAAAAACGTATGCATACACCTGGTATTGATATTCCCCATTGGTCGTAAACGTCTGCTGATTCTTTCTTGTGACACATGTAATGCTTTTGCTAATTTCCGTTGAGTTTGAATTAGGACATCATTCAGTAACTCCTGCAATTGCTCGTCTTCACATTTTTATGGTCTACCAGAGCTCTCACTGTCTTTCACGTCGAAATCACCACTTTTAAATTGCCGAAACCATGTCTCACATGTTCTAATTAATGGGCAGTATTCACCATATGTTTTTACCAGCAAACGATGACTTTCAACAGCCTTTTCCTTTTGATTAAATAAGAAAAGCAATGAGTGCCGCAAATGTTCTTTTTCGTGCACAAAATGATCAGTGAACGATAAAACAAAGACGCTAGTTTTTGGCGGACACAACTTGTGTGTGTTTGTAGTAAAATCTCAGACGAATAAAATGACGTATGTGTCAAATTAACACACTGCGTACTTTTCGCTGGCACCATCTCTTAGTGAAACCTGAATAGCGTACCCATATATACATTATTGTGCAAAAATATTGAATCTGCACCACCATTGGATGTGCAAAAATATTGGATGTGCACCTACAGCCGAACGCTAACCTTCGAGGAAGCAATCAAACGGTCTAACCAGCCGGAAGTAACACTAACCTTCGAGAAAGCAATCAAAAGGGCAATCCACCAGCCAGAAGCCACTTACGCTCCGGCTTAACAAAGTCGGAAGTCCCCACAATAAGTGGTGTATATAAATGTACAACAACCTTACCTTCGTCCGTCTACTGCTAGAATGTGCTAGTCAGGTATGGCCCCCTTATCACAAGACCCATATCCGTAGAATCGAAAGTATTCAACGTCGCAGCCTTCGTTTCGCTCTCCTAACGGCTAGGATGGGAACATCCTTTAATCCTGTCTCGACCCATTAACCGCCTCAAGTTAATCGACCTGAAAACCCTTGAGAAGCAGTGTAGGGTCCTGGCTGGCATAGTGTTCATTTAGTGGCTACTCTCTGGGTCGATCGACTACGCCTACTTTCTTAACGAAATTCCTCTGAACGCAAACCCTCGTAATACGCGTAATCCCCGCCTTCTCTGAACTTAATTACATGTCCCGGCATTTGCTTTAATTTTAACGATAGAGATCGAATTGTCCAACTACAATGAACGACAGCTATGAATTGAACTTACGTACGAATAGTCAAAACCTCCTTACCAATTCTGCCACTACGGCGGACAAAAAGGGAGGGATACAAATATATGCATTGCGGAACTCAGTTTTCCTGCAAACACAGTCTCCAATCAACTACTTGTTCAAGGACTCCATTGGGAAATTGAAGTAGACTCGTAATGTGTTTCAGTAGGCGCTGACACTAATTTCGATTCATATTTTCGAGAAAAAGTGTCGTGTGTGTTCTTTAATAAAAATATAGTTTTAAATGTAAGTTTATTTAATTGTTTATTTGGTTTATAGATTTTACCTTTCACTTTAGTAAATAATATAAAATTAAGTGTTTGAAAAAAGCATCACAATCGGTAGTTGTCGAGGCACATTCAATATAAATATTTAAAAAGCGACTACCGCTAACTTATGTGCATTTAAACGTAACAACGAATAATAATTTGTCTTTCAACAACAATTCTTGAAATTACACGATACTCAGTTATTTCTAATAATTACCGCCTTCAATTGCAGGTTTGTGTAATGAACATAAAATATTATAAAAGTAAACAATTACAAATTCAACCTTTCAGCTTCTGAATGTTGCTAAACTAAGTAATAGATGCAACAAACCACACATCAAAACACTATTGCTTATTTGATCAGGAAGCATTATTAATGGTACATATTACTCTCAACAACTCCTAAAAAATATAAAAATAAATATCCGTGGTTGGTACACATATTGTCCTTTTATAAATGGTTCTCTTTGACAGTTTCATTAACTTCTTTTTAAGGTCAAGCGCTCTCGTTTATTAGTTTAATTCAAACTTATCTTTCTTAACAAAGACAAACTAAGAGATTTCATACGTCCTGAGGGGATAAGAACAAACTAGGTGGGGAATTGGATAATTAAAAAAAAAGCCCCATGAGTTAAATCGAAACAAATCTTCCAAAACTTGGACGCTAATGTCCCTCCCATTGGAACATCTGAAAGTCCACCCCTACATTATTATCAGTCATGCCTCGAATATGTCGTAGGCTGATGTTTTGGACGGTTTCAGTGCAGCAACGGCTATATGGATACAGTACTCGTAGTGGTCGCCTTGCTGTTCACTGTACTCCAAAGCACAATTGGTTTTTCATGCTGGTTCGGTGCAAAGGCTAGAGAGTTTCGCTTTAATCAAGGCAACATTGACATTCCTCGGTAGAGGTGGGATGGGAAATAAAGTATGAATGATCGTCGGATAAACCCTATTTGGTTGTGAACGATTAAAATGTACAACGCTGTTTTACTACATAGGCTGAAAAGTCCTAAGTATGATGGAGATGCAAGTTATTTCGGTATTGAATCAACAATTAAATTCGTACAAATATTAGTGCCAAATGGCCATTAGTTCATTTTGGTCGCGTTGAATCAATGGGTAGCTTCTCACGAGTTTGGCTTAGGACAGATCTGGGAGCTTCTCTTCTCAATGAACCAATATTGCACTACATAGGCTGAAAAGTCCTAGGATTTTTTAATGAGAACAAGCGTTTTTTGGGCAATGTTATATTTATTCCCCAACATAGTTGCATACACTTGGTATAGCGGTTTTCCAACATTTCGGTGCCCGTTCTGGAGTACCAAATGTCCACGCTTCGACATACGCCTCGGTTTCCGCGATGGCTTCCTCATTCGATCTGAATCTCTTTCCCTGGAGTCACCACTTGAGGTTTGGGAACAGAAAATAGTCGCTGAGGACCAAGTCTGGAGAACGCAGTGGGTGAGTAACCAATTCAAATCGTAATTGGTCCAATTTGGCCACCACCCATCACTTTTAAGAACGTGTGCGACGATGCGTTATTGTGATTGTACAGAATTTTTTTCTCGCCATATGGGGCGGTTTTTTCTTTATTTAGTTGCTCAGGTTGTGCATAATAATCCTCCCCTTTTGCAGGTTTTCGATGAAGATTATGTCATACGCATCCAAAAATCGCTCGGCCGAGCGTTGGTCTTTTGACCGCTTTGATGGGCTTTCGTGACTTTCCAGCCACTCTGCAGACCGCGTACTGGATCCAGACGTATGGTAATGAACCCACGTTTCATACATCGTCACAAAACGTCCACTCAATTACGCTGTAACAACACCAAACTGGCCATTGAATCATCAACGCGCTGCCATAGTTGGTCGACGGTCAGCAAACGCGTTACCCTTCACGCCGATAACTTTCATCCACAAAAGATCGTACAAAATGTATGCCGCCCGTTTATTCGAGGTGCCTACGGCCTCAGCTAACTCGCGCAACTTCACTTTAGGATCACTCAAAACGATTTGATGCACTTGCTTTACGATTTCCGAATTCGTAGCCTTTCTGGCGTTCCAGAAAGAGGTGCGTCTTCGGTGCTTGTACGATGTCGTCCAGTTTGGTACCCTCAGGCTCTGGGCGTCCTGGTCTACGCCATCCCTCCATCGCAAACAAGGTCTGCCGCGCTATCTCCTTCCATACATCCTTGTGCTGTATGACCCATTTTAAATTCACTAAACCACAAATAAATTGTTGTTTTCGAAGGAGCAGATGTGGGATAACATTTCTGCATCCAGTGCAATAATTGTTTAGATATTTTTCCCAACTATAAACAATGTTTGATCAAGACGTGATATTCCTGTTTTTCCATCTTTTTTTTATGACGGCGAAAGTAGCTTGTAAACAAATGGACGAAATGTCAAGAAACTTTATACATAAACGGGTGACAGATGAGTCTCTTGAAATGCCTCATACTCATCTTCTAGTGGCGCCACTTATTGAAAAATTCCAGGACTTGTCGGTCCCTGTGAATGCGCCTCACTAAATCTAGGAATAAAATTCCAGTTAAGGACGAATTGCCTCGTTTGTATTGTATCGGATGAAGTATTTCTTACATCTCTTAAGAAACGCCAAACATTTGACCGCAGCTATCTCATCCTCATGCAATCGTTCCCATTAACAGTCCAATGAATTCGGATTGCAAAAGATAGTTCGTTGCCTTCGACGATTCAAGTGCCATTCATCAACAGGGTATCTACATAATCCTTCGTCTTTGACGACAAGAGGCAGTACTGGAACATTGAAACATTCATTTCTAGTCAGATAGGTAATCTACATTGGTGTATATTGTTAAGGTTGGATTTCGAATCCAGACATCTTTTTGTTTTGTGGTGTTTGACAGTTACCCGGGACTACCTACATTGGGATTCGTCTGGCCCTTTCTAATTTATTCCCTCATAAAGCGTCGAATGAACTTAAAGCTTTCGACCACTTCGTTCACTCCAGAACGTTATCCAACTTCAACGTAGTAAGGCCGATCTCAACTAGTTTTTTTGTTCCTAAACTCCTACCTCCCCTACCCACTACCAAAATCGACAGTATAACTCCCCTTACCCGTATTATCAGAACGTGAGAGGTCGCCGCTCAAAGATTCAATCCATTATGAAAAACTCCCGTTCCCTACCTGTTAACATTTTCTCTTTAAGTGAAACGAACTTAATCCCCTGCATTCATAGCCTAGAATTGTTTCCCCCCGTATCTACCATCTTCCCCGATGACCTCTTCAATCCTCCTACTAAATTTTCCCCCAGTCGAGGAGTGCTCATCGCTGTCCATAACAGCCTCGACTCGCCACCTACCGCTTTCCCTACTTCCTTCAAGCTGGACTTTGTGACAGTCAAAATTACTCTTCATCCGAAATCAATCTTAGTTATATGTATATCTTGCCATCCCAGTCGATTGAAATTTATGAGCTCGCTCTTAATGCTATCGACCACATTATCGAGCTGAGTAATTGCGAGTCGACATCATCGCCTTTGGAGATTTTAATCTTCCACAACTCAATTGAGCCTTATCAGACGATCAATCACACTTCACCTCCCACCCCGCCTCGGACAAGGAATGTCTCTTCATTGATCGACTAGATGAGTTTTGCTCTGTCAAATCATCAACGTTCGAAACCTCTTGGGTGGGTAGCTAGACCATTTTTACATCAGTCTCACCCAGCCCCCCGTCCTTACATCTATAGACCACCACTGCTCCCCTCTTTTCGGAAACCCTTCTTCTGCCCCCCCCCCCCCCCCCCCCCCCCTCCAATCACTACGCCTGCGCTTTCCATAAAGCTATCTTTCACCTTATCAATGACTACCTAGGCCGCCTTTCGTTAAAGTATAGCCATCTATCCGTCGAAGATGCCATCACCTACTTATCAGGTGTATGCATACGTTTTTTTCTGGTTTAATTAAGAGATGGTGCCAGCGAAAAGTACGCAGCGTATTCATTTGACACATACGTCATTTTGTTTGTCTAAGATTTAACTACAAACACACACAAGTTGAGCCGCCAAAAACTAGCGTCTTTGTTTTATCTTTCAGTGATCATGTTGAGTTTTGTGCCCGAAAGAGAACAAATGCGGCACGCATTGCTTTTCTTATTTAATCAAACGAAAAAAACGGTTGAAAGTCATCGTTTGTTGGTAGAAACATTTGGTGAATACGCTCCATCAATTAGAACATGTGAGACATGGTTTCGACAATTTAAAAGTGGTGATTTCAATATGAAAGACAGTGAGCGCTTTGGTAAACCACAAAAATGTGAATACGAGCAATTGCAGGAGTTATTGGATGATGATCCAACTCAAACTCAACAACAATTAGCAGAAGCATTACATGTGTCACAAGAAAGAATCAGCAGACGGTTACGAGCAATGGGGAAGAACAATACCAGGTGTATGCATTCGTTTTTTCCGGTTTAACTACGAGATGGCGCCAGAGAAAAGTAGGCAGCACACAGCAAAACTAGTGAAAGACACTTTGAAATCGCTTGGGTGGGACATTCTTCTGCAGCCGCCTTACTCCCCAGACTTGACGACATCTGACTATCACCTCTTCGCATCAATGGTGCACGCGCTCGCAGAGCAGCACATCAACGATTTCGATAGTGTAGTGGTTAGTATATCCGCCTGTCACGCGGGAGACCGGGGTTCGATTCCCCGTACGCCCGAAAAAAAAACAAATCATTGTGGAAAGAGGCCAAGACCGGTTCCCGGTTGTAGTGCCGATGATGATGATGATTCATAAATAAATCAAATATGTAGAAGCCGGTGGCCAATATTTTGAATAAAAAAAAAAGTTCACTTCTCTAGAAAATTACGTATTTTTTAACAAAGAAACGAAAAAAAGTATGCATACACCTAGTATATACCGAAATCCTTTGCTCTATTTCCCTATTCGTTTCCTACTCTAGACAAAGAATATCAACCTCTTCCCATCCATGGTACAATCACAAGCTTCATTCCCTCCGTAACAAAAGGAATAAATTATGTGTCATCTTCTCTCGGAATTGAACTATTCCCGACTACTCCAACTTTCTCGACTGTTACCTCCAATTCACGAAACTTTACAACACCCCTTATCGCAATTATTTTCTCAAATCTCAGACCATTCTCAAAAATGACCCCAAAACTTCTTTCGGCTCGTCAATACGAAACGAAAATCGGATGGTTACCCCTCATCGCTTACTTTAAACTCACATACCTCATCTGATCCTATTACTATTGCTAACCTCTTCGCCACGCACTTCACTAATGACTCCTTTGTTCCCGACCCGTTATACTATAACTATCTACCTAACTTATTCCTCGGGCCCCTTCTCCATAACTCCTTTGATCTAGCCTTAATTGAATCCAAGCTACTGGAACGCAAAGGCGAGTTTACACCGAGCCCTGGTGGTATCCCTGCAATTCTCCTCAAAAAAATGCTTATTCATTCTGTCTGCTCCCCACTCAATGATCTTCAATCTCACACTCTCTAAAGGTGTATTCCCCCACATTTGGGAAACCTCCTTCATCACACCCATTCACATGAACGGTCCCAAAAATTATGTCGCGAACTACCGCCCTATCGCCAAACTGTCCAACTTTTTTTTTATATACTTCTCTCGGGAGAGGCGAACCTATAGCGCCGACTGGGCGCCCCGAGATGCCACCAAATAACAGTTGCAGTCCTTCTTGAACAGTTGCAGGTTATAACGCTCCGGAAACGCTTTATAACGGAACGAGTTCTGATGCAGAGATGTTCGCGCCGTTGGAAGATCGCACATTAGTGCGATCCGTCGGATTACCCAAGATTCTCGAAAGCATTTTATACGAATCTCTTAGTTTTCGTTGCAAATATTTTATTTCACCAAGGCAACATATTTTTCTCAATGACCGATCAACTACAACCAACATCGTTGAGTTCACTTTCTTTACACTCTCAGCTCTAGAGCACGGTAACGAGGTCGACATGGTCACAACGATCTCAGTTAAGCATTCGACAAAATCTCCCACAATTTAATCTTCTTCAAATTATCCGCCCTCGACTTCGAACCTGGATTGCTGAAATAGAGATCTTACCATCTACAGGATAGACTTTATTCCGTTCGGTTCAAGTCCATGATATCCAACCCCTTCGTTGCCGCCTCTGGGGTCCCTCAAGTAACCACCTGGGCCCTCTCCTATTTATACTTGCCACTAATGATATTGATAAGGTCATTCAGAATTCCAGTTTGTCCCTATATACTGATGAACTAAGATATACATAATCATTGAGTCACCACTTGATTCTGCACTGCTGCAAGCAGACCTTGACAACTTGACTTGGTGTGATAAAAATTGCTTAGTACTTAACATCCCCAAATGCCAATCTATAACCTTTTCCCTTGGCGTTTGACGATCCGAAAAGCCAACTCTGCTCTCGGGTTGGTGAAACGATGGTCTAAGGAATTCTCCGGCCCCTACGTAACTCGATCCCTTTACTTTATGTTCGTCCGTACACTGCTAGAATATGCAAGCCAGCTATGGTCCCCTTATCACAAGACCCATATCCGTAGAATCGAAAGTATTCAACGTCGCTTCCTTCGGTTCGGTCTCCGAGGGCTAGGACGGGTAAACCCATTAATCTTGCTCCTGTACATTAACAACCTCAAATTAATCAACCTCAGTACCCTTGAGGAGTGCAGGGTCCTGGCTGACATGGTGGGCATTTATAGAGTTCTCTCCGGCTCGGTCGACTGCGCCTACCTTAAGTGAATTTCTCTGAACGCAAACCCTCGAAATATGCGTAATCACTGCCTTCTCTACATTCCCCTTCACCGCACCTCTTATGGTTTCCATAAACCCCATTCGCGGGTGCTGAGAAATGACAACTCCAACTGCATTTTGATCGACGTTGACCTCTCTACCCACTCTCGAGCACCGCCTCTTAAACCATTCTTACCACCAATCTTAAGCGGCGCTATCTACACGTTCCTCTCTAACCTGCGTCCGCCTTCCTACCCCCAATTATTGGCTTCATAATACATGCTGTTTTCCTTAGGTTAAACTTAGTTAAGCTAGTTCTTACATTCTTAAGTTTGTAAAGTTATACAATGTGGCGCAAAATTAATCATCCTATCGGAAGATGTTATAATTTTTGCAAATGGCGTCGTATGTCAATCATATTTGACATTTGTGAATTAGAGAGCTGCAAAATACAAACAGGCAAGCAATGGAAGGCGTGTGAATTACTGCCAAGCCATCCTTAATCTCAACAACGAAGAGGAGGCTTTTGTGTCGAAAATTATCATGAGCGACGAGGCGCATTTCCACCAAAGCGATAACGCCAATAAGCGAAACCTTCGTTTCTGGGCACTGAAAATCCGCGTGTGATGGACGAAGAGTCATTACATCCAGTCACAGCCACTGTGTGGTGCGGCGTTCACGCGGGAGGAGTGATTGGGTCGTACTTTTTTGAGGACGCCATCGGCAATACAGTCACCGATACTGGCGAGCGCTACAGGGCAATGATAAACAACTTCTTACTGCCGGAATTGGATGAGCGGGGCTTTTTTTACACTAACGCGCGCACAAAAGGGGATGTTGAAGTACCCCTAAATGTCAAAGCACAGTGCGAGCGGACGTTAATCATATTTGACATTTGTGAATTAGACAGCTGCAAAATACAAACAGACAAGCAATGGAGGGCGTGTGAATTACTGTCAAGCCATCCTTAATCTCAACAACGAAGAGGACGCTTTTGCGTCGAAAATCATCATGAGCGACGAGGCGCATTTCCACCTAAGCGGTTACGTCAATAGGGCTCCTCGATAGTATAGTGGTTAGTATACCCGCCTGTCACCTGGGAGACCGGGGTTCGATTCCCCGTCGGGGAGCCCCTGGCGCAAGACTAATGACCTTGCCCAGAAAAAATAAATCATTATGGAAAATTTAACAAGCCTCAGGACTTGCTAAATAAGGCCAAGACCGGTTCCCGGTTGTAGTGCCGATGATGATGATGATGGTTACGTCAATAAGCAAAACCTTCGTTTCTGGGCACTGAAAATCCGCGTGTGATGCTTGGTGATCATGTGATTTCAACAAGACGGTGCAACCGCACACACAGCACGAGCCACAATGGACATTGAGAAGGAAGCGTTTTCTGGTCGAGTAATCTCCCGTTTAGCGATTTGGTATGGCCAGGAAAATCGCGCAATTTAGCCATCCCAGACTTCTTTCTTTAGGGCTACTTGAAGTCGCGGGTTTATGCCAATAAGCCTCAGACAATTGCAGACCTTAAGGAGAATATTCGACAGGAATGCGAATAGTAAACATCGGAAATCTTGCGGAAAGTTATGGAAAATGGGATAAAACGGCAGCAGCCACTTGATGAATATCACCTTGTCCACTTAACAATTGTAAGGGTCCAAATAAAGATTTTCATCACTAAAAATCTTTTTTTTTTATTTAGTAAAAAAGTCATTTAAAAAAAAATGGATTATTAATTTTGCGCCATCCTCTATATATTTTTGCTCCTTGATAGTATAGAGGTTAGTATACCCGCCTGTCACGCGGGAGACAGGGGTTCGATTCCCCGTCGGGGAAACCTCTGGCGCAAGACTAATGACCTTGCCCGGAAAAAGCAAATCATTATGGAAAATTTAACAAGCCTCAGGACTTGCTAAATGAGGCCAAGACCGGTTCCCGGCTGTAGTTCTAATGATGATGATGATGATGATACTCTGTCATGGCATTATATAGTTCTACCATGGGTATGCTGTTGTAGTGCCGATGATGATGATGATATATATTTTAACTTATAAGTACTTATATTGCTTGAAGTAAGCCAATAAGTGGGGTGGTAGCCCCACTAAACTTCACCGGGCGACAGGGCGTTCGGAGCCCACCTACCACTAAGCCTTTATGCCCCCTCTTATGACAAGCCGGCCTAGCTGTAAGTATACTCTAACACCGTACTCACAGAGTATATTCTAACGCCCTACTAACAGATTATGGACTATATTTTAAGAAACTTCTTGGTTTTTTGTTCCCGATTAAAAATTGTGACCTATAACGGTGCGTCCATATCGACTGCCCGAGATATTTGTTTCTATCGTATTTTGTATCGTAAAATTAAAATAACATTAAACACGTTTTTTTTTGTAGCTAAAGACTAGTACTTTCAAATACACAAAATATATCTTATATCTCTATCATCCGTTCGTAGTACGTCTAAGAAAATCAAGTGAAAAACACAAGGCGATGTTACCCCTAAAGATTATTTTTATTCCAAAAAGATAGGGAAAATGTTCGTTTTTTGGAGTCTGAAACCCACGTAAACCCTTATCCTAATACCTCTAACACCCTTATCAGGCCGCAGATACCTTAAATAATCTGTAATCCATATGCTTCTTAGGTGCTATTACAGAAACTCCTTTAAAAAAAGTGTAGATTAGTCATGGCCTTCAAGTATTTACCCGCGAAGGATGACGCTAAAAGTTAATTTTAGATAGCCAAATAAACACGATGAATCGTTCTCCTGTCGACCTACACGATAATGGAATATTTTTCATTGATAATGTGTTCCTCCTCAATTACGATGATCTGTGAGCATCAACCTGTTTTTTCCCTCTTAAGCTTTGCGATTCGTAGTAGAAAAAAAAACAACCTTACAACATAAAATATCATATTGTCGGAGCGTTACAACCTGCAACTGTTCAAAAAGAACTGCAACTGTTATTTGGTGGCATCTCGAGGCGCCCACTCGGCGCTATAGGTTCGCCGCTCCCGAGAAGGGTGGAATAATAATAATAAAAAAAAAATTAATAATAAGAAGTTCTCGAGTGAACATCTATGCCAGAACGTAAAATTTTTTTTTTATAAAGTAAAGTGGTACTTGTGCTTGACGTGTGAGAATTTTAGGGTTCGTTACGAGTACAGTTATTTTTTCTCTAGAAATTGTTTACTAAGCTGTCGGGAATTCAAATTCGAACCCTCTTCCTTTATGAAATTAAAATGGGACATAATGCGTCATTGGGAAAGAAAAACATTTATGACGCATTTGAGGATGTAGCGTTAAAGAACGCACTCCACGACATTGGTTTGGAAAGTTCCGTTCGGGAGCTTTCAGCCTTGAAAATGAACCGCATGGGAAGCCGGAAACGTTAGTTGACGACGATGTTTTAAGAGCAACGGTGGATGCGGACCGAACGGAATCGGTGCGGGAGATTACACAAAGTATGGGAGTATCCCCAATGACAATAAGTCGACACCTTTCTCTTATAGGAAAACTCAAGAAACTCGATAAGTGGGTACCCCATGAACTGAACAAGTCCCAAAAAAACTGCGCATCGCTTATATTAAGAAATCAAACTGAAACGTTTTTGCATTTGATAGCCACTTATGATAGTCGTCCCCATTTTCAAAAAAGGCGACAGAGATAACTGCGCAAACTACAGAGGAATATCATTGCTCCCAACCACATACAAAATAATAACAAATGTCATACACCGTACGCAGGAGAAATACTGGGAGACTACCAATGAGGATTCCGTAGGAACCGATCAACAAGCGACCAAATGTTCACAGTAAGGCAATTGCTGGAAAAAAAGTGGGAATACGGAGAGACGGTTCACCAACTGTTCGTTGACTTCAAAAAAGCCTACGACTCAGTCGCAAGGCAAAGACTCTACCATATTGTAGTTAAGCTGGGAATCCCAAAAAAATATGGCGCCCTTATTCAAATTTGCATGAACGAAAAAAAGGGCGAGTTAGAATGGAAAACCACCTCTCAGAACCATTTGACGGTTCGCGACGGACTAAAACAGGGAGACGGTCTATCACCGTGTCTTTTTAACCTTGTGCTTGAGTATGTCATCAGAAAGGTACAAGACGACAACATGACAGGATCATCCCTGAACGGGGTTACACAAGTGCTCGCATATGCGGATGACGTCGCCGTTCTGGGCGATAATCTAGAAACGGTAAGTAAAAACAGTGAAATCATCATGTAAGCGGCAGAAGGGGTGGGCCTAGAAATAAATGAAGACAAACAAAATACATGATTATGGCGAGTGCAGGTGGACCTCAGGGAACACATATAAACGTCAGAGGCAAGATATTTGAAAAAGTTAAAAATTTTAAATATCTGGGAACGATATTGATGGCCAGTAACGAAATGCCGAAGGAAATTCACAAAAGACTACACTCCGGCAACACTAGTTGGCACGCAGTCAGGAAACTGCTGAAATCTAAACTGCTATCACGTAACATAAAGTTCCGTGTCTATAGAATCATAATCATGGCGATTGTTCTATACGGATGCGAAACATGGGATCTCACGAAACGGGAAGAAAATAAATTCCGCGTAGTCGAGAATAATGTTTTAGTGGGTATCTTTGGAGGTAAATATGACGAGGAGGCAGGACAATTGAGGAAACTCCATAACCACGAATTGGAAGCTATACCGCAAACCTACAATTGTGAGAGTAATCAAGTCGCGAAAATTAAGATGGGCCGGACACGTGGCTAATGTAATGGAAATTGAATTGATTAGTATGCAAATGTATGAACTATGGAAATTGAATAGATATGCAAATGTGTTTGAGGTAAACAGGTATTAGAGGATATATTTACTATATTAAGTGTATAAATGTATATTATGGGATTTTATGGTTAAATGGATATGTTAGGATTGAGGTAAGGATTTTGGGAAGACGGTTGGGCTGCGGAGCACTACACCTGCAACCTGCCAACAGCAGAGATCGCAGCAACTACAGCGACCGCTCCACGGTCGACCAAGTAAGCCTGCTATATTTCATCATCATCATCGGCACTACAACCGGGAGCCGGTCTTGGCCTTATTTAGCAAGTCCTGAGGCTTGTTAAATTTTCCATAATGATTTATTTTGTCTGGGCAAGGTCATTAGTCTTGCGCCAGGGGCTCCCCGACGGGGAATCGAATCCCGGTCTCCCGGGTGACAGGCGGGTATACTAACCACTATACTATCGAGGAGCCCCTGCTATATTTACTTTTAAATATATTTAAATATATTAAATATATATATTATAATTAAATTGTTAAAATAACAATAACAATTTTGGCGAAACATGGGCTCACACAAATCGGGAAGAAAACAAATTCCGCGTATTCGAGATTAACGTTTTAAGGGGTATCTTTGGAGGTAAATATGACGAGGAGGTAGGACATTTGCGGAAACTCCACAACTACGAATTGGAAGAGATATACCGCAAACCTACAATAGTGAGAGTAATCAAATCGCGAAGGTTAAGAATGGCTGGACATGTGGCGAGAATGGGCAACGATATGACCGTGCGTAGAATTCTTGACAGTAGACCAATGGGAAAGAGACCGGTAGGACGGCCGCGACGGAGATGGAAGGACAATGTTACGTTTGACCTTGAGGAGATCGGATTAGATGGTCGGATGTGGAAGGAGAGTGCACAGGACAGGAAACGATGGCGGAGTCGAATCGGTGAGATCATGAACTTCCGGCTTCCTACAGGCCAATAAATAATAAAAAAAATGTATTTGATCTTTCAAAATTCCAACGGCCGTTACTTAATTACCCTTTAATTTTATGAATTTCTTTTGGGAAAATACGTACCTAGTCACAGGTAGTATATGTTTCCGGGTACAAAATTTCCAGCAGGCATACAAGCTAAAATCAATTGCAAAATTTGTGGTCTCATCCTAGTGATTGGGAGTGTATACAATATTTACAACGCGTTCTAGCACAGGTGAGGTTCGTGCAATCATTCAAAGTGAACATCGTGTATGAGCTGTAGTAATAATTTCGATAAGTGTAAATCATTTTATGCTAACCATTAATACCACACTGAGTCGCATCGACCGTTGTAAAATGTTTCACTCTATTTGCGTTTTGAGTTTCCACATCATCAACAATCCAAATAAAAAATCAATTAGATATGATAACATCCTCGCACATACAAAAAACAGGTGTTCAATAATAATGAAAAAAAACTTGGCATTGCCGCACCACGATTATTCGTTTTTGTTTTTGTCAGAAATTTCGCATCATTCTGAGAAAGCGAATGAGCAAAGCACAAAGCGAGGAACTCGGTGGCAAAGAAAATCCAAAAGCTTGCCTCAGCGTAGCTGAGTCCTCTGCGCTGCTCCGATCAGCTTGACTAGCACCAATTGCCTACGAGTGGTTTTCGGCCTGCTTATCGCCCACTGCTCATTTAGCTGTTTTCCTTTGCTTATTTACTGTTATTTGCTTTATTAGTAACAATTTATTTGTCAATAGTCTATTTAACAGATGACACGCATTCCTCTTCCCACTACTTCAGGTGTTGTTCCGCAAACGCGACACAAAACACAACTTAATATTTAGATTACTTTTTGCTTATTTATGTACTTGATCACTCACCTCTAGTAATTTTTTTTTTCCCTGTGGTTTTGAATTTAAATCTCGTCCGGTAGAATCTTATTTCCCGTGTTGCTCGATGACTGTAACCGTTGGGCGCATTTCCCAATTACACACAATTCAAATTCCGACTCTTCTTGTTCGATGCGTAACCGACGATCCAGGGAACTCGCATTTGTGTCAAACGAATTCACAGAGCGAAAGATTCATAAGCACATTCTACTCACTACTGTCGTCTTGCCAGTGGGTTTGTGCCAAGCAAACCCAGTTACTCCGCAGTGTGGTGAATTGAACGATGTGATGTGGGTTTCACCTTGATTTGCTTTTTTGTGAATGAACAGAGGAGGAAAGCCACGAGAGTACAACAATCGCATTGTTGGTGGTGTTTCTCTTCGATTGGAGTTTGAATTATTTCTCTTAAAAACGGAAAACGACAGAATTCTTTGTTATATCAAGTCTAACGAAACAAATGGTTTTGGGAAGCACTTCAATAAGCGTAACGTTACGCATTATCGAGGTACGTTTAACAAATGTAGATTAGCTTATTGACGATATATTTGTTTACAATTTCCTCACGTATTTTTGCTAACCTTACGTTGCATACTTTAAGTGGTTTCCGAAATCGTCGTCGGTTATCAGAAGCATCTGGTCAGTCCTTTGTAAATTTCATATTCAAAAAAATGTTTACAATCTAGTTTTATAGGTCAGTGACATTTAAATACATTTTTTACTTAACAAATAGTGTCACTTTCCCAGTCGGGACAAGGTGAAGTTGTTTTAATAGCATTCCATAATATTGTCCTGTGATGGACTTTCCATTGTCCAAATAATCTAATTATATTCCTTTGCCCTATATGACTTTAGTACATAGTCACAAGGTAGATTAGCTTGTTGTAAAAGGCGACTAGAGGCCGAGTGGTGTGTTTTGTCTTAACCCCCGACTGTTCTGTACATTAGCATTCCGTCAACCTAAAAGACCAGGGCATGGCAACCTTTTTCGACAGCTGGTCAAAAGCAATGTGAATATTAAAGGGATGTTTGATGAAGTCAACGCAGAAAGATACGCGACAATTCGGAGAGAGACAATGAGGCTCTTCAAACGCAAAAAACGCGAATGGGAGAAGACTAGGATCGAAAAAATCCTAGAAAATTCTAGGGCAAAGAACATCAGGGGTATGTATGTCGGCATAAATTCAATTAGAAATGGCTACCGAGGAAGAGCCAAAATAATTCGAGACGCAAACGGCTGTCTGGTCACAGAAACAAACAATGTCGTGACAAGATGGAAGCAGTACTTTGAAAACCTGCTTAATGTACGCACCCATCAACCACAGATAAATGTATCAAGCGTACATACAGCTGAGCCTCAGATCCCAGAGCCGTCTCTCAACGAAGTTGTAGACGCAATAAATCGATTGAAAATCAACAAGGCTCCCGGAGTCGACTGCATACCGGCAGAGCTTGTGAAGCATGGAGGAGAGGCAACCGCTCGAAAGATCCACCAGCTCATCCAAACAATATGGGATAAGGAAGTCACTCCGGAAGAATGGAAAACCTCAATAGTCATCCCCATTTTCAAAAAAGGCGACAGATCTGACTGTGAAAACTACAGAGGAATATCATTGCTCCCAACCGCATACAAAATATTAACAAATGTCATTCTGGCGAGAATCACACCTTACGCAGAAGAGATACTGGGAGACTACCAATGTGGTTTCCGTAGGAACCGGTCAACAAGCGACCAAATGTTCACAATAAGACAACTGCTGGAAAAGAAGTGGGAATACGGAGAGACGGTTCACCAACTGTTCGTTGACTTCAAAAAAGCCTACGACTCAGTCGCAAGGCAGAGACTCTACCATATTCTAGTTGAGCTGGGAGTCCCAAAAAAATATGCCGCGCTCATTCAAATTTGCATGAACGAAAACAAAGGGCGAGTTAGAATAGAAAACCACCTCTCAGAACCATTTGAAATCCGGGACGGACTAAAGCAGGGAGATGGTCTATCACCGTGTCTCTTTAACCTTGTGCTCGAGTATGTCATCAGAAAGGTACAAGACGACAACATGGCCGGATCATCCCTGAACGGGGTCACACAAGTGCTCGCATATGCGGATGACATCGCCATTCTGGGCGATAATCTAGAGACTGTTAGTAAAAACTGTGAAATCATCAGGCAAGCGGCAGAAGAGGTGGGCCTAGAAATAAATGAAGACAAAACAAAATACATGATTACGGCGAGAGCAGGTGGGTCTCAGAGAACACATATAAACGTCAGAGGTAAGATCTTTGAAAAAGTTAAAGAATTTAAATATCTGGGAACGATACTGACGGCCAGTAACGAAATGTCGAAGGAAATTAACAAGAGACTGCATTCCGGCAACGCGAGTTGGCACGCAGTCAGTAAACTGCTGAAATCCAGACTGCTATCACGTAACATAAAGCTCCGTGTCTATAGAACCATAATCATGCCAATTGTTCTATATGGATGCGAAACATGGGCTCTCACAAAACGGGAAGAAAACAAATTCCGTCTATTCGAGAATAAAGTTTTGAGAGGCATCTTTGGAGGTAAATATGACGAGGAGGCAGGACAATGGAGGAGACTCCATAACCACGAATTGGAAGAACTATATCGCAAATCTACAATAGTGAGAGTAATCAAGTCGCGAAGATTAAGATGGGCCGGACACGTGGCGCGAATGGGGAACGATAGGACCGTGCATAGAATTCTTGACGGTAGACCAACGGGAAAGAGACCGGTAGGACGGCCGCGACGGAGATGGGAGGACAATGTTAGGTTTGACCTTGAGGAGATCGGATCGAATGGTCAAGCGTGGAAGGAGAGTGCCCAGGACAGGGAACGATGGCGAAGCCGAGTCGGTGAGGTCATGAACTTCCGGGTTCCTACAGGCCAATAAATAATAATAATAATAATAATGTTTGGTTTAGTGATATTATATTCATTTTTAAACACCCTTTTAGTGAATAATAAGATACATTTTATTAAGAAAATAAATACAATACGATTTTAAACTTTAATTATTAATATCATAGCGAGCTTAGGGTTCGTTGGATTAATTATTTTGAATAAATAAGAGCCGTTGAATCGATTTTGAAATAATGCGACACTTTATTAGTCCGTTAATAACAACCGTTACTTTTTACCGTACACTTAACGTTTTTTTTATTATCGCTTCCGTAATTATCGCGTATTTTACTGCTTACTTATTACTACCACACTTATCGCTTGCTTCACGTTCTACTTCTTACTCATTACTATGCTCTGTGTGCGACGTATTTATACTGTTTCAGCGTTTCGTTTCCGTCCGTTCCACTGCCTTGAATGTTCTAGTGTTCCTAGTCTCCAGTTTTCCATTACTTTATAGAATATTCTAGCACTCTGTTTCGGACTCTCTAGAATATTCTAGTACTGATCGTCATATGCGTCACAATATTTTAATATTGTGACGCATATGACAATCAGTACTAGAATATTCGAGAAAGTGCGAAACAAAGTACTCGAATATTCTATAAAGTACTGGAAAATTGGAGACTATGAACAATAGAACATTCAAGGCTATGGAACGGGCGGAAATGAAACACCGAATCAGAATGTGAGGAAGCGGTATAAATACGTCCCACAGAGATCATGGAGACAACTAAAAAGTAAGAAGCAAGAAGTAAGCAGTCAAAGACGCGATAAGTACGGAAGCGATAAATCAAGAAATCCTCAAGTGTACGGTAAAAGTAACGGTTGTTATTAACGGACAAATAAAGTGTTACATTAATTCAAAATCGATTTAACGGCTCTTATTTATAAAAATAATTAATCCAGCGAACCCTAAGCTCGCTACAATTGGTGTCAGAAGTGGGATTAATTATTGTTTAAGTGAATAAGTGTGTGAAAGTGTGTTGTGACGATGTCAGATCGACATTTGGAGGATCTTCGCGTTCCTGAGTTGAAGAAGGAACTTGAGGACCGGAATCTGGATAGCAGAGGACAGAAGCAAATTCTTCGACAACGTCTGCAAGCAGCAATGGAGGAAGAGGGTATTGATGTCGACACATATGTTTTTACGATTGGTCCAGACTGTCCGAATGGAGAAGAAACAGCGAGTCAAGATGGTTGCAATGTAACGGAGAAGAGTTCGCCACTGTTAGACATTTCGGAGATGTTCCGGATGATGATGACAAAATCCGACGCACAAGCTGCAGCTGTTAAGGCAAAGTTGGATGTCCAAAATTCAAAATTCGACGCGCAAGCTGCAGATGTTAATTCAAAATTCGACGTCCAAAATTCAAAATTCGACGCATAAGCTGCAGATTTGAATGCAAAATTAGATGCCCAAACGCAGTGGATGAAATGTAATTTTCAACACTTTAAGGAAGAAATTCGAAACGAAGTAGAAAATCTGGATCGAAAATTCACCGATGAAATAACGCGAATCGAAAAGAGACTTGAGTGTGTTGAGAGAAATAAGACATCGCCTAGCGATCAACATGACTACAAAGATACAAGGATACAACCGCCAACCTTCGATGGAACGGGACCCTTCTCCGTATTTATACGTCAGTTTGACGCCGCGGCCAATTATAATAAGTGGTCGGATGAGCAAAAGTCAACATCACTAATCTTGTCACTCCGCGGGGCGGTTGCAGAATTGCTACAAACCATACCAGCATAGAAACAAACAGACTTCCAAGCAGTAAGAGACGGCCTTGAAGCTAGGTATGCAGACAACCACATGCAGCAGGTCTATCGCATGCAACTACGAAGCAGAATGCAGAAACCTGGAGAAAATCTTCAACAGTTGCAGGCAGGCATTGAGCGATTGGCAAACTTGTCTTATTCAAATATGACTAAGGAATTTCTGAACGAGGTAGCATTGGATGCATTTATAAACGCACTCCAAGATCGGGACTTGCAACAGGCCGTTCGTTTAGCGGAAAAGAAGACGACTAATGAAATACTGGCGTTCGCATTGGCATATGAATCTGCTAAACTGGCTACCAGGAGTACATATAGAGTCCGAGAAACGTCCGTCCAGGAATGTTCCTGCCAAAGAATTGGGCATGTACAACGGAGAACCCCGAGACCTGATATGAAGTGTTGGACATGCGGCGAAGTCGGCCGCATCTCTGGTGACTGTAGGAAACATCGACGAATGAATGAAACATCAAGTGAGAATTTGTTGTTCATGTGCTAATCATAAGAAGAGACTATCAACGGACCAACCTGAGGCCAATAGCTCGGGAAGCTTGTAAGGGCAGACTTTATGGGGCGAAAGTCGCCTGGTGGAATATGCAGCCCCAGAATCGTAACTGTATCACAACTCCAACGGGGTAACCAAAGTTTGGATATAACTACGATCGTTAATGCAAGGACAACAACAGTGACAATCGACACTAGAGCAACGAGATCCATAATTCGGCCGGATGTCGTGGGCAAAATTGCCCTTAATAAAAATAGAAGATACGCTTTGAAGACTGCCACAGGAGAATACTCTACAGTCTACGGAGAAGTCGAGAGCATAATAATACTGGGGAACATTTCCATCTCCCACAAATTTTTGGTTGCCGATATTACGGACGAATGCATTCTTGGAATGGATTTCATGAAGGAGCAGCAAGTTGTTCTAGATATCGGGCAAATAACACTGCGAATTGGTAACTAAGAGGTTGCTATTACACTGCAAGACAAACAATTGCGAAGACTGAAATGTTATGTCCGTAAGGAGGATGAGATCCCACCTCGTTCAGACTCGGTAATTTGGACCAGTCTGGAGAGTGATCCCGGTGACAATCGATTTTACATCCCCGAAGCTGTACAAAATCAGCGTAAGGGGAACATCCTTGTTGGAAGAGCCGTTATCGATGCGAAGAACCACATCGTACCCGTCAGAGTACTAAATAGGTCCAAGGAGCAGGTCGCAATAAGAAAAGAAGAGGTAATCGCAGAATGTGCACCCGTATCAATGATAAGCTCAATTTACACAAGGGGAGAGGACCATTCAATTCAACAGCCCTCTGGTGCACCCTCTGGTTAATAGGTTGATGCCCCAGAAAATCGGATTAGCAGACCGAGAAACGACAGGCGTTGAATCACTCCTGAACGATTTTTCTGATATTTTTGTGACAGGAAATGATAAATTCGGACGCACACGAACGTCAAGACCTATAAGACAGCCACCTCGTCGACTACCGTTGACCAAAGAATCAGAAGCAGGCAACATGATTCGAGATATGGAAGAGCAAGGAGCCATCGAAAAATTATCGAGACCATGGGCTTCGCCGGTAGTGCTCGTCAAGAAGAAGGATGGGACAACTAGATTTTGTGTCGACTATCGCCGGTTAAACGACGTTACGAAGAAAGACAGTTACACACTTCCTCTAATCGACGACACACTAGATACCCTTTCCGGAGCTCAGTGGTTTTCAACATTGGACCTAAGAAGCGGTTACTGGCAAGAGGAAATGAAGGAGAAGGACAAGAAGAAGACAGCGTTTACTACCGGAAATGGACTTTATCAATTCAACGTGATGCCTTTTGGATTGTGTAATGCTCCAGCAACGTTTGAATGATTAATGGAAAGTGTTCTACGGGGGCTTACCTGGAAGACGTGTCTTGTGTACTTGGATGATATCATCGTTGTTGGAAGGAATTTACCAGAACACATCAATAATCTGCGCTCCGTCTTCGAACGACTAAGACTTAAAGCTCAATTCGAAGAAATGTGAACTCTTTCAAAGGAGAGTAAAAATCCTGGGACACATCGTTTCATCTGCAGGAGTCCAAACGGATCCTGATAAGATAGCAGCTGTCCAAGAGTGGCCTACTCCAGAAGATAAGCAACAGTTGAAAAGCGTTATGGGAGACAACCCTACACGAACTAACGGGTAAAGACAAAAAATTCAATTGGATAGAAAAGTGTGAGGCAGCATTCAACACATTGAAGGCCGAGTTATGTAAGACTCTAACATTGGCATTCCCAAGTTCGGATCGCCCGTTTATATTGGATACTGATGGAAGTAACACAGGAATCGGAGCAGTGTTGTCACAGGAAGTCTATGGTAAAGAGAGAGTTGTCGCATATTATAGTCGAATTCTATCTAAGCCAGAGAGAAATTACTGCACAACAAGAAAGGAACTGCTGGCTGCCGTAGTAGCCGTTAAGAATTTTAATAAGTACCTCTACGTACGTCGATTCCACTTTCGGACGGATCATGCCGCCCTGAAATGGTTGTTAAATTTTATAATCCGAAAGGACAAATAGCTCGATGGATCGAAAGACTTCAAACGTACGATTTCAAAATTTCCCACCGTCAAGGGAAAGTACATAATAACGCTGATGCTCTATCGAGAAGACCATGTAAGCCATATTGTAAACATTGTCATAGAGTGGAAGAGAAAGAAGAGGCGTACGACCTGCGAAATGTACAAGTAGAAGTACTAGATGGGTGGACTAGTGATGCTATACGCGCAGCTCAACTTCAGGATGAAGATATGTCGCCGATCCTGGACATTCAAAATTACGATTCTACTGGCGTCACATGAGAGATGACGTCGAGTCTTGGTGCAGGAAGTGCACAACTTGCATTGCGACCAAAGGACCAACAGCAAATCCAGGGAGCACTATGAAGCAGTACAACGTGGGTGCCCCTTTCGAGCGATTGCGATTGATATGTCAGGACCATTCCCAAAAACCAACGACAATAACAAATACATGTTGGTCATCATAGATTACTTCAGCAAGTGGGTGGAAGTCCTTCCAATTCCAAAGCAAGAAGCAACAACGGTCATTGAGCAGCCCATCAATAATTGGATCAGCAGATATGGAGTTCCCTGTGAGCTTCATTCCGATTAAGGCCGAAACATCGTATCACAGATATTTCAAGGCATCTGTGCGGCACTGGGCGTAAGGAAAACCAGGACCACACCCTTACATCCTCAGTCAGACGGAATGGTCGAATGCAGATTCTAGTCCCACCATCAAAAGTGAAAGATGTACTAACAGAAATGCACGACGGGGCCTCCGGTGGACATCTGGGAGTTAATAAAACACTTTCAAAATTACGGTCTCGATTCTACTGGCTTCACATGAGAGATGACGTCGAGTCTAGGTGTAGGAAGTGCACAACTTGCACTGCGACCAAAGGACCAACAGCAAGACCAAGGAGCGCAATGAAGCAGTACAACGTGGGTGCCCCTTTCGAGCGAATTGCGATTGATATCTCAGGACCATTCCCAAAAACAAACGACACCAACAAATACATGTTGGTTATCATGGATTACTTCAGCAAGTGGGTGGAAGTCCTTCCAATTCCAAACCAAGAAGCAACAACCGTCATTGAGCAGCTTATCAATAATTGGATCAGTAGATATGGAGTCCCCTGTGGGCTTCATTCCGATCAGGGCCGAAACTTCGAATCACAGATATTTCAAGACATCTGTGCGGCACTAGGCGTAAGGAAATACAGTCATCTACAGTCAGACGGAATGGTCGAAAGGTTCAACCGAACAATGAAAGAGTATTTATCGAAGGTCGTTAGTGATCACCAACGAGATTGGGACAAATATGTACAAACCTTTCTCATGAGTTATAGATCGGCTAATCACGATACGACAGGCCATTCTCCAGCAAGAATTATATTTGGACGAGAGATACGATTACCAGCCGATCTGCGATCCGGAATACCTCCAGACGCTATAGATAAGACCGAAGACTACGTAGCCGAATGGAGAAATCGCCTCGATGAGATTCATCATTTGGTTCGAAAGCAAATTAAGGTATCAGGTGTCAGGATGAAAACAAGGTACGACGTTCGAGCCAACGCATCCGGATTTAATGCAGGCGATAACATGTGGCTTTATAACCCTCATCGGCAAAAAGGAAGGTCTCCGAAGTTGTAGCAACAATGGGAAGGACGGTATAAGATTCTCACAAGAATTAACGACGTTGTCTATAGGGTTCAGGGAAGACCGAACGCTAAGATGAAAGTGGTACATCGTGACCGACTGGCGACTTTTGTTAACCCAGAAGACTAGTGAACTTAGTTCGGGACGAACTCATCTAGGCGAAGGGTAGCGACGCATATGACAATCAGTACTATAATATTCTAGAAAGTCCGAAACAAAGTACTAGAATATTCTAGAGTGTACTGGAAAACTGGAGACTAGAAGCAATAGAAAATTCGAGACTATGGAACGGACAGAAACGAAACAACAAATCAGAATGAGGAAAAACGGTATAAATACGTCGCACGCAGATTGGGAAGTAAGTAATAAGTAAGAAGTAAGCAGTAAGCAGTAATGAGTCAAAGACGCGATAAGTAAGGAAGCAATAAGTAAAGAAGCGAAGTACCAAGAAACGGTTGTTTATTAATAGACTAATAAAGTGTTTGCAAAGAGAATCAATTTAACGGCTCTCATTTATTAAAATAATTAAACCAGCGAGCTCTAAGCTCGCTACAATATTTTTATTTAAATTATCGGCATTCGTATTTCTAATTTCTTTCTTACGTGTACCCACCGTGACTGCTCGAATAAGACGAAGGCAAGAAACCGGAAGACCATCCATTATCGTCCTATTGTACTAGATCAGTCACAATGGGTTTACATTAATCATGGGCTTACAGTGTAAGGTCTAGCGATAAGTTATGTGTACAATTTTTTATTTTTTTTAACATTATAAAAACGAATAAAATTCTAATTATTATAAAAACAAACATAGTTGAATGAACTTTATTTATAAACATTCTCTTCGATATTAATGGCTCCCCTGATGATGAACTTGTGACGTCGTCATCATCGTTGGTACTACAACCGGAATCCGGTGTTGGCCTTATTTAACAAATCTCTCCACCGGTCCCGATTTCGAGCCGATGTCATCCAGTTTGGCTCTCCCAGAGTCTGGGCGTCCTGGTCTATGCCATCCCTCCGTCGCAGACAAGGTCTGCCACGCTGTCTCCTTCCATACATCCTGCCACAAAGAACTTTCCGGACAGGCTCCACTTCGCTCATTCGAGCTAGGTGTTCCGCCCACTTAAGACCTTCCTCTCGAACGCTGGTAAGAGTTCAGAGTGCCTTTTATTAAGCACCCAGGTCTCGGATCCATACATGAGTACTGGTAAGACCATGGTCCTGTACAGTAGTAGCTTGGATGTTCTGGATAAATTTCGGAATTTAAAGTGCCTTTGTTTGTGTATTTCTTCTTTCATATTGTTATCAGCTGATACTATTGACCCAAGGTAGTTAAAGGATTGCACTACTTCAAATTCGTGCTCCACTACCCCGATAGTTTGACCAACGTTAGGTCTTCTCTTCGCAGAAGTTGCCACAATGTACTTAGTTTTTCCCTCATTAATGTGCAGTCCCAGTTTTTGTGCCGCCTGCTCGATCCAGGTGAAGGAGTTCTATACAGCCGAATCGGAATGCCGAATTCTCTCATGGCATTATATAGTTCTACCCTGACTATCCTGTCGTAGGCGGCCTTAAAGTCTATAAACAGATGATATAATGGAATCTTAAATTCCTGACATTTTTCCATCGCCTGCCTAAGGGTGAATATCTGATCAATTGCTGATTTGCCTGGGATGAAGCCACACTGATATTGACCAATGATGGCTTTAGCGTATGGGGCTATCCGATCTTGTAGGATAGTGGAGAGTATCTTATAGGCGGTACAATGTTATACCCCTATAGTTGCTGCATAGTGTGATAACTCCTTTCTTATGTATGGGACAAATTATACCACGACGCCAATTTTCCGGTATCTCCTCTTGCTCCCATACATGCACCACGATCTCATGAATTGCGTGATGTAACGCTGTCCCTCCTTGTTTGATCAGCTCAGCTGGTATGTCATCAGATCTGGGGGCTTTATTTGATTTGAGCTGTCTAATTGCTTTTAATGTTTGCTCAATGCTTGGTGGCGGCAACATTTGGTCTTGATCTTGCATTGGTGGAGCCTCCAATTCTTCTGTGAGTTGACCATTTAGCAATTCATTGAAGTGCACTTCCCATCGCTCCAGAATGCCTTCAGGATCGGAGATAAGGTTACCTTCTTTATCCTCCGCGTCATACTGCGTATTATCTGGTAGAACTTCCGCACCTGGTGCGGACCTCGCTCTCTACTTTTCCCTATTTTACAGACAAGGTTTTTTTCCCAGGCACTTTTCTTTTGTCTGTGAAGTCTTTTTTCAGACCTTTGTATTTCTGCTCGCGCACCCGCGTCCTATGAGACTGCTGCATTGCCCGGTATGCAACATTCTTACGTTCAGTCGCTAGTTTGCACTCATCATCAAACCAGTCGTTCCGATCTCTACGACTAGTGCTAAGATGGAGTTGGCAGTACTAATGACAATATTCTTAAGGCGTGTCCATTTCTCTTCTACGCCCGGCATTCTGCCCTCAGCTCTTACTCTCCCTCCATCGAGCTCTTCGTGTGGGAGTCTTAACGCTTGAGATTGTTTTATACTTTTTCATTATTTGTTGCGGTAAACATTTGAATAGATCTGCTGTTTTCTTGGAAGTCAATTCAAATAAAAAAGCATTTTTGATGCCATTCAGTTTTTGATGTGGATTATTAGTGTTCTCATGCAAACTATGGGAACCTGCGTAGTGCCTGAAAACCGGCTCCCGACCTATTTTGGCATTGAAATCACCAAGAACGATTTTCACATCGTATCTTGGGCAGGAATTGAGGATCCGTTCGACGTTCTCGTAGTATTCTTCTTTTTCGTCGTCAGGGGACTCCTCTGTAGGAGTCGCCCGCCAAGAGCACATAGCCTTTCATTTATTGCATTAAAGCCGATGATGGCAGACTTCAGCTTTTGGCTGACTAGAAAACCTACCCCGAGCACATGGTGTTTTGCATGACAGCTCTAATAAATATCATACTCGTTTCTTTGAATAACACCACTCCCCGTCCATCTTATTTCTTGTAATGCTGTTATGTCAGCCTTATATTCGGACAGGGCATCGGCTAACTTCTGTGCAGCTCGAACTCTGTATAGTGAGCGGACGTTCGATGAGAAAATTCTCTAATTGTTTAGCCATTTTCGTTTCCGTGGTCTTCGTCGTGTATCCGGTCCATAGCCGAGGCATGCTAAATTTGCCATAATAATTCATTTTTATAAATCATATTAGCCTTGCGCCAGTCTTTCTCAGGATGTTGCTGCTTGCATTGGTTCACTACTTGGCGGGTGCCAAAGTAGCTATTCAGGGGTGTCACGTGGAGACTACATGTCAACTTGGATTGATCAGGGACAAGGATCGTCCTGGCCTTCGTCGGGTTGAAAGCAGAGACTTTGCCCTATATGTTCGCACTCATCCCCCCACGCGATACCACTTAGAGACGAACAATTTACTTAGTTTACAACATAGCCGTGACAGATTACAGATATTACCATAGAGACTGTTCTTTGCAGTTGGAGATCTTTGCTATTGCGAATATGGGTTTTTAGCGCCCCATAATGTAACCCCCTGGGGATCAGCTTGAAATTCGTCTCTCAACGGCATGTTCTAGTTTATATCAAAATTTTTTTCGGTTTTAGGACGAGCTTAAACTGGGACGAGCTAAAGTATTCTACGCTGGGGACACTGAATACCATAAACGCATTAGGTTGAATTCTAAATTTCTTTCGGTTTTAGGAAAGACATCATTGCTCCTCGATAGTATAGTGGTTAGTACACCCGAGTGTCACCCGGGAGACCGGGGTTCGATTCCCCGTCGGGGAGCCCCTGGCGCAAGACTAATGACCTTGCCCGGAAAAAATAAATCGTTATGGAAAATTTAACAAGCCTCAGGACTTGCTAAATAAGGCCAAGACCGGTTCCCGGTTGTAGTGCCGATGATGATGATCAACTGTTAAGCTGCGAGGAGCCAAAATTATTCTGTGGTGGGGACACTGGATACCATAAATGCATTCTGTTGAATTCATTTCATGTCTCGGACAGTCTTTAGGTTTTATTCTAACTTGGTAGGACAATACCGTCGATTTTAGTTCGGAAAAATGAGGAATAATGTCGGACGTCCCACAGCGATCAGTATATCGATCGTTGTCACATAACATTATGTATGACTGTGAAGTCAGCTTTGCCACAATGCCCGAAAATCATATGAATACAAACCGCATATATCGATTTCCATAACATGTCTAATATTCTGGTCTCTGATTTATCAGGTAGACAGTCACAGCAGGAAAATTACACACCAAACACAGATGTTGCACTGGTCGACGCGAAAGTCTCGTGCCATAAAAGATCAATACCGTCTTGAAATACGACATATGCCGAAGCACAATGAAGAAGCGGAAGTCAGCACTATGTGGATCATGCATTTATAGTAGTCCACCCACTAAATCCCTGCAGATCATCAAGCTAGAAATTCTCCACAAAATTGTTCCTAAGTGATCGTTGTTACCAATATAATAATAAAACAAAAAAAAAAATTGTGATAAAAAGTAAATAAAAAAAAAAACAAAAAAAAAACTAGAGCTTCCTAACGTTTCGACTGTTTTTGGATCACAGCAACTCTTTAATTGTTTAAACATATCTCCAATCTAATAGAATTTCAGAATTTTCCATATTCAACACAATAGATTCGCCACCCTGAAATACAGGGTGGCGCAAAATGAATCACCCTATCGGAAGATGTTATAATTTTTGCAAATGGCGTCATACAGCAATCATATTTGACACTTGTGAACTAGACATCATATTTGACATTTATGAACTAGAAAAAATTGTAAAGGTCCAAACAAAGATTTCCATCACTCAAAATCTTTTTTATTATTTAATAAAAAAGCAATTCAAAAACAAATTTGGATGATTACTTTTACGTCGCCCTGTAGTAAGAAAACGATAGTTTTATAGGTTAGAATTTTGCGGTAACATGTAAAAGATGAAATGAATGATATATTAAATAAGTATTTGTAGTAGTTCGTTTTTTATATCCACTTTATCCTTTGTTTTTAATAATATTATTGTAGCGAGCTTACGGTTCGCTGGATTAATTATTTTAAAATAAATAAGAGCCGTTAAATCGATTTTGAATTACTGTAACAATTTATTAGTCCGTTAATAACAACCGTTACTTTTTTTTTGTACACTTAACGTTTTCTTTATTATCGCTTACGTAATTATCGCGTATTTTACTTCTTACTTCTCACTCGAGACGTATCGCTTGCTTCACTGTCTTACTTATCTCTAACTTAACTTCCGCTCTGCGTGCGACGTATTTATACCGTTTTTCCTCATTCTGATTTGGTGTGTCGTTTCCGCCCGTTCCATAGTCTTGAATGTTCTATTCCAGTTTTCCAGTACTTCCTAAAATAATCTAGTACTTTGTTTCGGACTTTCTCGAAGATTCCAGTACTGATTGTCATATGCGTCACATTATTTTATTTACTTAAATAGCAAAATGTATTCATTTTTACCATTGACTTAATTAGAAAATATTGTTAAGCAAACCAAATACTGTAAAGAATAACTTATTTATAACATAAAGTTAATATAAAGTTCTGAGATTTACAATAAATAAATAAATAAAATAAACAAAATAATAATATTGTAGCGAGCTTGGGGTTCGCTGGATTAATTATTTTGAATAAATAAGAGCCGTTAAATCGATTTTGAATTAATATAACACTTTATTAGTCCGTTAACCACAACCGTTACTTTTACCGTACACAACGATTTCTTGACTTATCGCTTCCGTACTTATCGCGTATTTTACTTCTTACTTATCGCTTGCTTCTCATTCGAGACTTATTACTTTCTACTTCATACTCATCACTATGCTCTGTGTGCGGCGTATTTATACTGTTTCAGCGTTTCGTTTCCGCCCGTTCCATTGCCTTGAATGTGTGTTCCTAGTCTCCAGTTTTCCATTACTTTATAGAATATTCTAGTACTCTGTTTCGGACTCTCTAGAATATTCTAGTACTGATTGTCATATGCGTCACAATATGTAAATACACGAGTAAATAAATGAATAATAATAACAAAGGCAAAATTAACATACACATTTGAAATAATTAGGAGACTACTTAAGGGGGTATTCTGGTCCAGACGCACGAATTTAACGCTTTTTTTGAAGTGCTGTAAAAAAAAGCAATTAATATTTTTACTATTCATTTTTTTATAGGATGTTTATTAATATTTCAAGAATACAGTAAAAAAAATTGAAAGTGAAAAATTCAAAATTCAAAAAGTTAGCAGCTGATGAAGTGGGAGAACTCAAAAAGTTGGCACGCGACCATACCCACGATTCAACCCTCTAGCAATCAGGAAAAAAAAAAAAAGAGATTATTAATTTACAGAAATGCTTCTATCATTGGAACTAAAAAAAGTTGAAAAAAATTTTTTTTTAACAAAATGGCGACTGCTTGAAAAAAATAATTATTTGTGTGCCACTTTTTTTTAGTTTTTCGAATTTTTTTAAAAATAGTTAACATTGAAATTTCATGCAATAGCAAAGCCTATAAAGAAGACATATACTAAATTTGAAGTAAATCGGCTCAGTAAAACTTGAAAAATCGTGGGTATTGTTTTAAAAAAGACGGTTTCGAGAAAAACGCTTTTAAAAATTTCAGAACATAGCAGGTTCAAGTGATATAACATTGCTAAAGCAGCTGTAACTTGGCCAATTATTGGAATTTTAAAATTTCCTTTGAACAGCATATTCTTAAAAGTATAAACTATAAGGAAATATAAAAAGAAAAAATTCAATTTTTTCAAAATTCTAGACCCTTAAATTAATTACATGGACTTATATACAATCAGTTTCTCTCACCTCATAGGCTTTTTGTTTGCAAGATTTATTGATACGTAATTTAAATAATTTGCTAATGGAAATAAATAAAAGTACTAACGAATAATAATAATTAAAATAAAAAAAATAACAAATAATAAATAATAAATAACAAATAACAAAGAATAAATAACAAACAATTAATAATAAATAACCAATAATTAAACTACGAGACTATTTAAATTAATTACAGGGACTTATATTGAATCTGTTACTCTCACCCCTTAGGCCTTTTATTTGTCAGATTTATTGATACGTAATTTAAATAACTTGTTAATAGAAATAAATAAAAGTAATAACAAATAATTATAGTTAAAATGAGAAAATTAACAAATAATAAACACCTAATAATAAATAACAAATAATACATAACAAATGATAAATAACAAATAATAAATAACATATTCAATTATGAGACTATTTAAAATAATTACAGGGACCTATATCAATCTGTTTCTCTCAGCCCTTAAGTTTTTATTTGTAAAAATTATAGATACGTAATTTAAATAACTTTTAATAGTAATAAATAAAAGTAATAAATAATAATAATAATTATAATGAGAAAAGTAAGAAATAATATATAACAAATAATAAATAATAAATAACAAATAATAAATAATTAAAATATGAGACTATTTAAATTAATTACAGGGACTTATAGTCTATCTGTTTCTTACGTAATTTAAATAACTTGCTAACAGAAATAAATAAATAAAATTATTAATAAATAAAATGAGAAAAATAAGAAATAATAAGTAATAAATAATATATAATATTGTAGCGAGCTTAGGGTACGCTGGATTAATTATTTAAAATAAATAAGAGCCGTTAAATCGGTTTTGAATTAATCTAACACTCTATTAGTCTGTTAATAACAACCGTTACTTTTACTATACACTCAACGATTTCTTTACTTATCGCTTCCGTACTTATCGCGTCTTTGACTGCTTACTTCTCACTTATTACTTTCTACTTCCGCACTTATCGCTTGCTTCACTTTCTACTTCTTACTCATTACTTGATCTGTGTGCCACGTATTTATACCGTTTCCTCACATTCTGATTCGGTGTTTCGTTTCCGCCCGTTCCGTAGCCTTGAATGTTTTATTGTTGATAGTCTCCAGTTTTCCAGTACTTTATAGAATATTCTAGTACTTTGTTTCGGACTTTCTCGAATATCCTAGTACTGATTGTCATATGCGTCACAATATATAACAAATAATAAATAACAAATAATTAAATTATGAAACTATTTAAATTAATTACAGGGACATATTCAATCTGTTTCTCTCAACCCAGAGGCTTTTTATTTGTAAGACTTATTGATACGTAATTTGAATAACTTGCTAATAGAAATAAATAAAATTATTAATAAATAATAATAAATAAACTGAGAAAAATAAGAAATAATAAGTAACAAATAATAAATAATAAATAATAAATAATAAACTATAAATAAAAAATACTGAATAAGAAATAATAAATAACAATTAATTAAATTATGAGACTATTTAAATTAATTACAGGGACTTATATTCAATCTATTTCTCTCAGCCCATGGCGTTTTATTTGTAAGATTTATTGTGATGTAATTTAAATAATTTGCTAATAAAAATAAATAAAAATAATAACAAATGATAATAAATAAAATGAGAAAAATAAGAAATAATAAGTAACAAATAATAAATAATAAATACTAAATAACAATTATGTGATGTAATTTAAATAATTTGCTAATAAAAATAAATAAAAGTACTAACAAATGATAATAAATAAAATGAGAAAAATAAGAAATAATCAGTAACAAATAATAAATAATAAATAATTACATTATGTGAGACTATTTAAATTAATTACAGGAACTTATATTCAATCTGTTTCTCTCAGCCCATAAGTTTTTTATTTGTAAGATGTATTGATATGTAATTTAAATAACTATTAGCAAAGAAATAAATACAAGTACTAAAAAATAATTATAATTCAAATGAGGAAAATAAGAAATAATATTATAAATAACACATAATAAATAATAAACAACAAATAATTAAATTATGAGACCATTTAAATTAATTACAGGGACTTATATTCAATCTGTTTCTCTCACTCCTTAGGCCTTTTATATGTAAGATTTATTGACATATAATTTAAATAACTTGTTAAAAGAGATAAATAATAGTAATAACAAATAATAATAATTAAAAACAATAATAAATGAGAAAAATAACAAATAATAATTATTATAAATAATAATAATAATAATAATGATAATAATAAATTGCTGTAATAATACACAACAATATTTATATATGATAATAGGAATATTTTAATAACAAGCAATATAAAAAAATCGTACTTTGGGTATAAAACAATCCTGTAATGAACTAAATTTGCAAACCCTACTTTGATAAGGGGCTTTTTTAGTCAGGTACATTTTCCGCCATTTTCCCGAATTCATACTCTACTGTCAGTTTGGTACTGCACGTCAGTCGTCAATCACGTCGTTTCTTTTCCTTTTTTTGCTTTTGCTGCCCCATTCGCCTGTTGTCTGTCGCACACATACACCAGAGGAAAATAAGTGAAAAAAAGGGAAAAGAAAGCATAAGAGGTCAGATTGAGTTAGTTTTATTAAATTTGAACAATTATTTATTGATTTAAGCGAAAGTGAAGATAAATTTGCCATTTTGTTTTTACAGCAATACCAAACAGGAATTTCTCATAATTCGTGTGAGAAAGAGAATAGAAGAAAAAAAAGAAGAACATCCACGAAACAAAGGACCTAAGTTAGAAAGGAAAAGTAATATAGCGAGAAAGAGAAATAGGATATGTATTCGAATGGCTTCACCCATCATCCCCACCAGCCCCAATTCTACGGAGCACCAAGGAGCGATCGGCCATACGGCGCTGGTCGAAATGGTGCGGGAGGTGGCGCTGGAGGTGGTCCTGCACTTTTAAATGGTGATGCATCCGGAACTGGACATTATAGCAACGCCAACATGGCCTATCCAGGTAATTATGGTGGTTATCAAAATGCATCGCGAAGCAATTATACTACAAATTCACCAGCAAACGGTGGAAACTATTATGGCGGAGGGGCACAATTTCAAAGAAAACCAAATTATGTTCCACGCCCGAAGACCTTCAGTAATAATACCTATCACCAACAACAACAACAATCAATGTCGCATCACATTAACACAATCCCCATGAGCATGCTGTCCAAAGAAGAAAAAGCAGAATTACAACGTGAAAAGGCCAAGAACCCTGGAAGGAATTTGGCCAAACCGAAATGGGAGAATTTGCAGTCATTTCAAAAGAATTTCTATGTTCCGCATCCAAATACACTTGCCCTCAGTGAACAGGGTGTAAGCGAGCTGCGAGAGGAGATGGAGATTACCGTTGCCGGGAAATCGGTACCTCATCCAATAACCAATTTCGAGGAATCATCTCTTCCAGAATATGCAATCCAAGAGATGACGCGTCAGGGTTTCACTAAGCCTACTGCAATTCAATCACAAGGTTGGCCTATTGCTCTATCTGGTCGTGATCTTGTGGGCATTGCCCAAACAGGTTCAGGGAAAACCTTGGCCTACATGCTGCCAGCCATGGTTCACATTGCTAATCAACCACCATTGCAAAGAGGTGAGGGACCGATTGCATTGGTCTTGGCACCAACGCGTGAATTGGCTCAACAAATCCAGACAGTAGTTCGTGATTTTGGATCACAGTCATTGCCACAAGAAATTCGACATACGTGCATCTTCGGAGGTAGTTCCAAAGTACCACAAGCACGGGATCTAGAACGAGGAGTTGAGGTTGTTATCGCTACACCCGGACGTCTGATTGATTTCTTAGAAAATCGTATAACAAATCTATTGCGTTGCACATATCTGGTGTTGGACGAAGCCGATCGCATGCTTGACATGGGATTTGAGCCACAGATCCGTAAAATTATCGAACAAATTCGACCAGATAGGCAAGTTGTCATGTGGTCAGCAACTTGGCCAAAAGAAGTTCAGGCCTTGGCTGAAGATTTTCTAACCGATTACATACAGATTAATATTGGCTCAATGAATCTTTCTGCCAATCACAATATACGACAGATAATTGACATATGCCAGGAAGAAGAGAAGCCACAAAGACTTGTACGGCTATTAAAGGAAATTGGGCCTGGCATAGCACCCAGTAAAATTATCATATTCGTCGAGACAAAGATCAAAGTTGAGGAAATTTTACAAGTCGTACGCAAAGAAGGATACACAGCAACTTCAATCCATGGCGACAAGTCTCAATCGGAACGGGACGCTGTGCTTAAGGATTTCCGCAATGGCAAATCAAATATATTGATAGCAACCGACGTTGCTTCCCGGGGACTGGATGTGGAAGATTTGCAGTACGTTGTCAACTACGATTATCCCAATTCATCTGAAAATTATGTTCATCGTATTGGACGCACAGGTGAGTGGTTGATTTGTGTTTTTATCCTTTTTTTTCTTCTTTTCTTTTCTTTGTGTTATATTGCCCGAGGTTCAAGTTTCGTTTTCGATAAACTTACGTCATACAAATTTCCTTACTCATGAGCGATTGATATGTTTTCTTATTGAAATATCGGTTTCTTGGAATGGCTTGGGATAATATTTTTCTAAAGTGGAAATAAGTGAAACAACATACGGCGATGATTTGTTTAGGTGATTAAGCAGTTTGTGAATTATAAGGTTTAATTATTTTTTGTAGAGGTACTTTAGTCCCTTCCAACGTTAAGCGTGTTGGACAATTAATTTGCACGAAACAATGTGCGTTGTGGGTTGGGCCGTGAAAAATATGGTAATATTAACCGGAGGCCGTTTTGTCCTGCAGCTCATGTTTCTTATAAAATAATATTGGTAATAATTGTTGTTGGAATATTCCCATGCAGAGAGTGTTGTTAATATTTCTTCGATCGGAACTTTATGAAATTGTTATGAATCGGTGGAAGTTCTTAATGTAGAGCGTGCCTAGTGTTTTCAATCCAAAATCGTGTTGGCCACATAATTTATCATCTTTCCATGCTGTCTTCATCGGGATGAGTACATATACCCCCAAGTTTTCGCATTATACACTTTACTATTTGGGTGTCCTACATTCGGATCGCGAAGTAGGATTTATGTTTATCAGGCCTTTCTCAGCCTCTTCATAAAATAATAAAAACACCTTAGAAACAATGTTTCAATCGGATTTTTCTACTCATGAATGCATTTATACAAATCACTTCTTTGACACTAATAGAAAGTAAACATATAGGTCAAATAGTTTTTTTTTTCTTCTGAGGATTATAAATACCCCTACGGTGTTAAAAGATACTAAGCGGACTAGAAAAAAAGAAAGAGGAAATGAAGGTGGGAGGTCTTTGGAATGGATAAATGTACAATCGGTGCGGAGAATAAATATAGTGGATAGTGTATTTTTTTTTTACACTAACGCGCGCACAAAAAATTATTTTGGAATGTATTAAAAGGATATTTTGCACACTTCCATCACAAATCCTCTCTTGTGTCAAGAAACAAAACATACAGAAGTAATTATTTAATGATTTGTGTTTATGATACGGAAGTGGCATACTAAACATTATAGGTTGTAGATTGAGCTCCTTAAAGGATTCGATGAAGCAATTGCCATATGACAGTACCCTTAAGACGGTCGCTTTTACCTATTCATCCCAAATGACATTTCGAGGCGGTATTGGTCTTTTGTGTGGAATTTTCTTTTCACACGAAACACGCCCATCAAGGGGGATTTTGTAGGTGGCCTAAAATGTCACAGCACACTGTGATGGGCGACCAGTCACTGCAATGGTATTGGCCAAAGTAGTACTGCGGCGGGTCCGCCAAACCCCACGGTTCATCATCATCATCGGCACTACAACCTGGAACCGGTCTTGGCCTTATTTAGCAAGTCCTGAGTCTTGTTAAATTTTCCATAATGATTTATTTTGTCTGGGCAAGGTCATTAGTCTTGCGCCAGGTAAATCCCACGGTTCACTTACCTAAAAAAACCCTATAACTTGCATCCAATCACATAATTTCGCTAATGCAATCGCATTAGCCCCTTAAGTGGACATTCCGGTTTGTTCGGTTCAAAAAATCAATTTTTTTTTGCTTAATCGAAAGTTTTATACCTAAAAAATGATATGTTAAAATTTGGAAACGAAATCTTAGGCGGTTCCAAAGTTATAGGTCATTAAAGGGTCGGGTCTCCCGCGGATACAAATTCGTATCATAGGTGGCAACTACCGTGTATTTAGAAAGATGCAGACTATCCATTTATGGGCATTAATTTGCTTCGCTGTTGGCTTGGGCCAACTGCCACTTCTTTGAATATGTCGCAATCTTGTGCGACTGAACAACATGTTCATAAGCGGTAATGGATAGTCGCTCCTGTGTATGTTGTTTTTACATTCGGGCGTACTGCGGCTGACCTGCGATTGTTTGAGCTTTAGTTAGTTTCATATATATGAAACTAACTTGCCCGTTGCACGGTGCTGGTGGTTTTTTCTTGTTTGGTGACTATGGAAGATGTTCCTACCGGCGGCGTCGCGGGGTAGGTATTTTTGATGTTTCTTTGTTTCTTTTTCATGAAGAGGAAAAAGTATTTTAGTGTAAACGTAGTCTCAGAGCGTGCAGTGCTCACGTTTAAGCGCCCGTTTCATACGTTTTTCAACGGTAAATTTTTCTAACATAATGTTTAAAAACGTTAAAGGTTCGCGTAAGTCAGGGGTGCGTCCAGGGAATCGATATAAAAAACGGAAAGGATTTATGGGAACTGTACATGGACTGGAAACGGAGTATGCGACTACATCGGCACAAAAGTTGGCTACATCGCCCGACTTCGCTCCAACGGTCACAGTGACGGCAGCATACGTGATGTTACTTTTTTTCAGTTTTTTCCGAACTTTCAAACATTATAAAGTGTAAAAACTGTGACGATTCGATAAACTTTCCAAACAAAATCTGAGAAAGGCCTAGGATTCAAACTGATCGTCGAATGCAACTGTGGTGAGAGGGTCATCGAGTCCTGTCCACGAATCACCAACAAAGCTTACGAAATTAATCGTAGAATAGTATTCGTAATGCGCATCTTGGATGTCGGGTTAAATGGATTACATTGTTTCACTTCACTGATGGATATTGGCGAATTTACGAAACACATCTACTACGCTGCTCTCGATAATGCACACACCGCTTGTATCGGCGTTTTTTCTTCCGTGATAAAAAAGGCTAGCAAAGAATAAAAAGAAAAAACGGATGAAAGTGAAGATAATAAATTTACTGCCTCTGGAGATGGTAGTTGGAACAAAAGGGGCCATACTGCTAATTTTGGCGTTATGACATTGATCGGCAACAAAACAAACAAAGTTCTCGATCTTACTGTGAAATCCATTGCCAAGGCTACAACCTTATGAAAACAAAGAAAGGCACCCCTGAATATGATACTTGGTGGGATGAGCACGAACCAGTTTGCACATTGGATCACAATGGAAGTTCGGGTAAAATGGAGCCTGACGGAATGTTACAGATGTTAGAGCCCGCTTTTGATCTGCGAGCCGCATTTAAGAAAGGTACATTGGAGACGGGGACGTAAAAATAATGAATGCGTTGCAGAAATCATTTCCAAATGTTGTAAAGGCCGAGTGTATCAATCACGTGGGAAAGCGAATCGGTTCGCAATTACGCGGTGTCATAAAAAAACCAAAAAACAAAACCAGACCAATTAGGAGGAGCTGGTCCTGGCAAACTTACGGGAAACATGATAACAGAACTGACGACTTATTATGAACTTGCGATTAGACCCAATGCTCACTCTGCTGAAGAAATGGCGAAAGAAATTTGGGCAACATACTACCACAAAATATCAACCGATGAAAATCCGCAAAATCAAAACTGCCCAGAGGGCTGAAGTCATGGTGCAAAAGGAAACGCGCGGAAGCTGTGAATGAGCTGTCAAAGTTCCACCACGACAAACCTCCCTTGGATCCCAAAGTACGAACAGCTATTTACCCAGTTTACGTAAAACTGACAGATCCCGAATTGTTAAAAAAATGCGAGGGGAGGTTTCAAGCAAAATAACAAGGAAAGTTTCAATGCTACTATCTGGCAAACGGCGCCAAAACACAAATACAGTGGTAAGAAAATTATTGAAGTTGCGGCTCTTACCGCAGCTTGTATGTTTAATGAGGGGTTTTTACTCGTATTGCTAATGATGCAGGTCATGGGCATCAAAATTGGTTCCGGAGTGACTCGACAAAATTTACAAACGTAGTCGAAAGATGAATAAAATGTTTATAAAAAATTGTTGTTATATCTTTAATACTTTCTCTTAAAAAAAATCATGAAAATAACCTATTTTTTGACCCGACAAACCGGAATGTCCCCTTAAATGCTTTACGCATCTAGGATTATTTAAGGTATAATCTAAAAAGCTTCAGTAAAAGAATTCTTACCTTTTCTTGCATCTCTTCGCATACAAATTCCTGTAAGAGTTCTTTCTTACCTTATCATAAATTACCTGTAATAAAATTCATCGGTTCGCATATCATACGACCGCATATCAGGGAATCTTACCCTTGAGTTGGCTAAACCCAGCCTCAATATGTGTACATAAAAACTATCTATGCACACATTGGCTGTCGGCCCTTTTAGCCAGCTATAAATTGTCCAACACCAGCTGCATTCAATTAGCGCAATCGACGCTGAAGCCAATTTCCCTAACTCGCACCAAGTGCAAACAAAGAATGCTGTTCCTCCATAAGCTTCCTGGCGATACCATAAACAATCCATATCGTTTGTGGTATCCTAAACGCAGTTTTCATTTAATGAGTGGCTGCTATTTATCCAGCTGGCCCTCATTATCGAACGATGCATAGGTCGCTTCTCCTTTGTATTGTAATTGCTCTGAATCCACCCCTCATGATCTCGATGCATAATCAAATACAAACCCATTAGCATCCCACGAAATTCGATTTGTTTGTTTCAACGAACACACTTCTCCTGGATGCACATTATGCCCCTTGTTGTTTCAGATTCGTTGACATGGTGTGTTCCATGAAAGAACCCATGTACACACATACATGTGTACTACCAACGATCTTCACCCCAAACGACTGAATATCGTTGAGTCAAATTCCACCCGCTGACCACAATGGTCATGCCGCTCCCGCTTTCAGTCATTGCGGAGACGCGTAAATATATAACGGAGTCGTGATCGGGTTGCTCTAATAATAAAATTTTTAGTTCATCTGTTCGTGCAAATGTCGTGCATAAAAATCATTAGAAAAAAAGTTCTTTAATGTATTAGAATCCGTGTTCGAGTGTACACTTAGAGTTCAAGTTGTTTTGCCCAACACCATTAAGTTAGAAATAAAACTAAAACAAAATAACAGTAACAGTGCGTTTCCTTTTTCTGTTGTGGAGTTTCGCTTGTTTTATTCTCCTGTGCTGCAGTTTCCGGGATGTTATCGTTATCCTTCCGCGTTTGATGAACAGTTTTCTGACAGTGTTCGGCGGAACATTGTCGAAACTTTTAGTGACAATGATTGATGGGGAAGAAGTGAACCGTGTGCCCGTGTCCGGCATAATACTTCTTCTACCCCATAGAACTATTGGTTTTAGGTGCAATTTCTCTCCAATGTCTGCCTATCTGTTAAATGCCATATCAGCAATTCTCTCACTGAGTGAAACCGAGGTATTTTCCGATAACAACATTTCGGATTTCAGTCTCCCTTCCTGTAATTTACTCTGCTTAATTTTCTCACGTACGTCATAGTCAAATATATAACAACAGATAGTGTTAATAAGATTTTGTCACATTATGAATTTGTTAGAACTCGGAAATAATTCTTTGTGGTTAAAACTTCACGTTCGCAAGCATATCCTGTTTATTTCTTTTCCATAAGTATTATCGGGGACGTGGCTCTAATGAACTGAATTAGCACATTTCATCTCTCCAAATATTATCCCGTGATACCTGTAATTTGAGATACATGAGAGGCAGACGATGGGTGATTATCATCATCATCATCATCATCATCGGCACTACAACCGGGATCCGGTCTTGGCCTTATTTAACAAATCTCTCCACCGGTCCCGATTTCGAGCCGATGTCATCCAGTTTAGCACTCCCAGGCTCTGGGCGTCCTGGTCTACGCCATCCCTCCATCGCAGACAAGGTCTGCCGCGCTGTCTCCTTCCATACATCCTGCCACAAAGGACTTTCCTGGCAGGCTCCTCTTCGCTCATTCGAGCTAGGTGTTCCGCCCACCGGAGTCTACCGAGCTTGATTTTTCTTACAATATGAGCTTCAAGGTAGATTGCGTACAACTCATGGTTGTAGCATCTCCGGAATCGTCCTCCCTCACATACGGGGCCAACAATTCTCCTTAAGACCTTTCTCTCGAACGCGGCCAAGAGTTCAGAGTGCCTTTTATTAAGCACCCAGGTCTCGGATCCATACATGAGTACTGGTAAGACCATGGTCTTGTACAGTAGTAGCTTGGATGTTCTGGATAAATTTCGGGATTTAAAGAGCCTTGATAGACCATAGTAGGTTTTGTTGGATTTAATCAGCCGTTCGCGTATTTCTTCTTCCATATTGCTATCGGCTGATACTATTGACCCAAGATAGTTAAAGTATTGCACTACTTCAAATTCGTGCTCCACGAATATCAGTTATCAACTGAACTTTATTCAAGTATATATTACTTACAATAGAGTACAGAGTAGAATTGCCACTTCACAATATGTAGTATTGTGGCGGTTCCGCCAAACACCACAGCACACTTAACTGCAAAACCCCCATAACTACATCCCAATCGGCATACGTTTTTGCTAATGCAAGCGCAAACAAATCAAATTTATAACCTTAAAGTCCCTGTAAAAGAAAACTTACCTTTCATGCATCTCTTCGCATACAATTCCCTGTAAGATTTCTTTTCTACCTTCTCAGGAATCCCAAAACCTATTCGGTACCTTCGGTTGCCAGGCAAATTCTAACATTCCCACACCTGCACCGCATTTCCACGCAGCAAAAACATTTACTTCCCAAGGATAATTAATGCTTTCAATGCATTACCTGGAAATGCCTGCAAAGAATTTGTCCTACAAGGGCATTCATATATGTATCAATGCATCTCACCATTAGCGACCAAAAGCCGAATTTCCAATTAGTGTAGATATTCACACTATAGTTCGATCCTGGCGTCGCCATAGATGCCATGCATAATTGACACAGATGGTATACACAACCGTCATTGTGTATCCATCTAAATTACTTTCCGAAGATTTGCAACTATTGTTTCAGCTGCAAGTACTTCTCTCGGAAATATTTCTTTGTATGAATCTTCAAACAATCACCGACGTCGCGCTTAGCCGTCGGATTGGATTCAATAGCATAAACATACGCAAACAAAAGAATCCGATTCTCCCAGTCGGCAGAGATACGATATACGATCTCCATTATTTCAATCCCTTTTAGCATCTAATGAGTGGCTGCTATTTACTCAGCCGACCCTCATTACCGGACGATGCATTAGTTCGCTTCTTTCTTTGTCTGTATCCCCTGTCTAGGTTTCGTATCGCTTTTGACCTGCAAACGTTATGTAAACAACACAGATCTGAACGATCACGCACATACCACCATGATCTCCATTACGAGATCTGGTTTACTATTCCACCAAGAGAGACTATACGTTTCTCTGGTGGTAGGTAAAAACGACATCCTTAGTGGAGAGGATATCTACCACCACACCACAAACTCACCCGAAACGATGGTTGAATCGCTGAGTCAAATTACATCCGCAGACCAGCACGGTCGTTATCACTCCCGCTCTCCGTCGCGCGGCGGAGAAGCGAAGATAATCGAGTCGAGTCGAGTTAAGCGCGTTACGAGTAAGAAGTAATTTTTCTTGTGCAGTGTAATCTAACTAAAATAGGAAAAAGGTATTGTGAAATATAAGAACCTGTTATAATAAATAATTCCTTTTTACTTACTTCTGGTGGACGATTTGTTCTGGATTTCTGTACCCTGGCTGGAAAGTGTTTCGAACGGTTTCTCTTCTCTCGGTATTGTTTCATCAGCGAACAGTTCGTGGGACGAAGTAGAACTCGCACACATGCCGGTGCAACGACTTCGCTCCCCACAGTACTAATACAATATGTTACATCTCCCCTTTAATAGCCCTTGGGCACTTCAGACCGCTGTGTCGTGTCAGCTAAATTTCCTCTAACCAACAGCAACGCTTACGAGAAAACTCCCAAAAGAACAGTAACAGTCGTTATTTTTCCTCAATAATGATGTTGACTATGTGGGGGTCTTTAAAGCATTCCCTAAGAACTACCCATTTCCTTAAATCAACCTGCCTTCCCCTCACTCCACAAGTCGCTTTACTTACCTGCAATCGAGCAGCGTAAGCTACCTTTCATTAGCTTTCACCTGAAAGTAAAACCCCAGCAAGCATGCACATCATCAAATCATTTCGTTCATATTACATGAACCATACCAACCCAATCGGCTCAGCTGGTCAGCAATCTCGATTTCTAAACACACGCCAATCTAGCAACGTGTTCTTGTTCCAACAATCCGTTGGTTCAAGAGGACACGTCGGGCAGCGTACTTGTTGACACACCTGCAGCCGATATTTTTCCTACCATTTCTTAACCAAATATTGCCCCCATATCTATTAGGTTCGCAACAGTTGCAACAAATTCCCCTTTATCGGCCATCAACCGATTTAGAATTAGACATGAACATGATTGTTATTTAAACAATCATACCTCACGATCGTACCCATGTACCATTACATTAGCTTAATCAATAGCTACCCTAGCCACTGCCATGATAAACAAATCTTCGGTTGACCTATCGTCACCGAAAAATCTATAGCCCACAGCGGCATGATTGTGAGCGACTAAGTAAACACCACAATGTTCCCATGTCGCCACGTATAAACCAGGCACACAGTAACCTCACTGTGTTTATCTTATCTACCATCCGTTGGTCCATAGCCACCCTGGGTAAGTCGTATGCTTGCACATCTGCAAGTTAAAGTCCTCATGACCGGTCACACAAGTGGCGAATGATCATCGAGTTACCATACGACCTATGATTGTTGTTTAAACAATCGTATCAATACCCATGCCCTATGATGCATTCTTTTAAGCAAACAAGGCAGCCAGCCTCCGTATTCGATCATCTATTTGATCAGCCGGGCAATTTAGATTTTCTTTCATGCACCCTTCGCATCTGCGTTGTCATGACTTCCAACGAATGGGTGTTTATCCTGACCTGTACGGTCCCCATAGAAACTTGCCAACAAAACTTAAACCGATCGCCCATTGGCTGACGCCAATGAAAATATCGGAGTTGCTCCTCCCAGATCGAGGGAAATTCATCTCCGTGGCGGCTAGTGGATATTGACGGCAACATCACCAGAAGTCAAAATCTATCTATCGTCCTCAACGGACATCAATTCTACAGCGGATTGTGTTTTAAATATTACCAGCGAGCCGAACTTTAAGAGTCGAGTAGACAAGTTGAGGTCGTCGCGTTGTAGTGGTTTTGAGAACTTATAGAGTTGCGTATCGATTCGTGCGCAAATACACCCTTGCGGGAATTGATTATTGGAAAAATTAAAATCTTACGAGTGTTGTGTGTTTCTATCGTTAATGCCATGTCATTGTGCGCCGATTTATTTGGTACATCAAGTGTCCTTTATTTACTAACTCTATGGATGACCACTACAAGCGAGAACTATGTGTACAAGGCTTTTTGCCTTTCCGTAAACTGCAATTTGTGAATTTTGGAATATAAACAGTATAGAGAACTTAGTGTCCCGTGTAACATTTGCCGCACTAAGAACTACCAGTGTACATATGATGCAGATTTGTTTTTTTTTACACTGCGGACAAGTGTATAGCATCGGATAACATTTGTGTTTTTATTGAAGAAAGAATCAAACATCAACTCCTGAGTTTCATTTTCTTGTCTTCGGTTGTGCACAGTTTTTGTGAACACTAGTGTGGAGATCAGCGTGCATCGGGGTAATTTTTGTGGAGAATTCAAAGGTGGTGTTTCTACTGAACCTGCGTCCTTGTAGACGCGCTAGTAAAATACCCACAACTCTATAGCGGACACATTGACGGACACGATACTGTTTGGCATGCGAACCTTTATTCCACACAGAGTAAAGAGAATAAAACCCAAAAGAAATATGTGGTTCGATTCTGGGTGCAGCGAAGCCTAAAGAAGGCTAAAGAGTTGTGCTTCCGGTTGTATAAATCAAACAATACTGAGGAAAACCGGAAAAGATTTAAGAGAGCTAGAGATGGCAGCAATGCGTATATTCAACGCTCAAAGTTCTTGCATGACCAGAGAGTGAGACAAAAAATACTACCCTCGTCCACAGGTAGTAGAAACTTCTGGGCATTTGGGAAGAACATCAAAAACTCGGTCTCCTCACTCATTCCTTCGCTAATAGTCGATGACAGACCAGTCACCAGTCCAATAGAGAAAACGAATCCACTTGCTGCACATTTTGCAGCCAACTCATCACTGCCTGATTCCACATCAGTTCCGGCTCAACTTGAGCATTAGCAGCACACCATCAGACAGATTCGCTTCCGAACGCGTACTGTTGCACACACACTCAAGGAGCTAAACGCACACAAATCCCCTGGTCCTGATGCATTCCCCCAATTCTCTTGAAGAAATGTTCCTCCTCACTCTCTAAACCACTTAGGAAACTCTTCCATTTGCTCTTATTCTACTGGCCGTTTCCCAAATAGATGGAAGTCAGTGAACATGTAGCCAATTCCCAAAAAGTGCGACAAATCGTCCCTCTCTTCTTATCGACCCATGGCACTAACTTCTATTCTGTCCAAGGTAATGGAATCACTTATCAACCGGAAACTTTCGAAATATCTGGAATCAAATACCTCCTCAATGACCGCCAATATGGCTTTCGTAGCAACAGATCCACAGGAGATCTGATGGCGTACCTTACAGAAAAGTGGAGCCGTTTCAGCCACTACTTCGGAGAAAGCAAGGTTGTTGCAGTGGATATCTCTAAAACCTTCGTCAGAGTTTGGCATCCACCCATTTTATTAAAATTACATTCATATGGAGTGGACAATTCCCTGATCCAATGGATAAGAGACTATCTTTCTGGCCGTTCAATCAAAGTGGTTCTTGATGGTGTCAAATCTGTCTCCCATCAAATTAATGCAGGTGTTCCCCAAGGTTCAGTACTCTCACCCACTCTCTTCCTCATCTGTATAAATGATCTCTTGTCCATTACCCACAACCCAATTCACTCGTTTGCCGATGATAGCACGTTGAGTTTCTCATACTCATATGAACACTCCCGCCTAAACTCTTCGAACGTCAATATGACAATCCTCGGCACTCGAATTAATTCGACTTTTAATTGGACCGACCACCTTTTTGAAGCTGCGAAAAGTGCGGCCAAATGCACGGGGTTAATTAAGAGATGCAAAAGATACTTCACTCCATTCAACCTGGCCACTATTTACAAGGCGTATATTCGTCCAAAAAGGGAGTTCAACTTTCATATTTGGTCAGGCGCATACGAAACTGCACTACACGTGCTCGATAGGATGCAATAACGAGCAGTGAAACTTATTGGGGACCCAGCCGTAAGTCGATCAATTCCGTCGTTAGAACACAGGAGCAACGTATCATGCCTATCTCTCTTCTATAGGTATTATCACGGTCGTTGCTCAACAGAACTTGCTGAATGTGTTCCGCCGCCTCAAACATTTTCCCGCGATACCTGTCAATCTGTGAATGCACATCGGTTCATGTTGAAAGTCAACTTCACGCGCACAAACAAACATCCTCGTCGTTGTAATGTTTAAGGCATTTAAGACCAATGTACATCGATACCTCCTTTCCTTCCGCTCGCATTGTGCTCTGACACTTAAGGGTACTCCAAAATCCCCTTTTGTGCGCACGTTTGTGTAAAAAAAAAAAAAAAATGTTAATCTGATAGAGTAGAATATACAATATACAGTGGTGGAAAAAATAATAGAAACAAGCTGGTTCTTCGACATTAATCGTTAAAAAAAAATGTATTTGGGGAAAAATTAAAATTAAAAATATACTAATAGATAATAAAACATAAAAGAAATACTAAATTTTTAATAAAAAAAAGCGAGAAACAGTGAAAAAAATATTGATTCCGGTTTTCCTTGCATTTGCCTGGAAAAAATAATAGAAACAAATTAGTTTTTTGCTTGTGTTTCGTGAAGAATTAATTTACAGTAAAAGTGTTTCATATCCTTTTAACTTAGTTGTTGCACCTATGGTTTTAATGACTGCTTCGCGTCTTCGTTCCATGGAATTGACTAGTTTGGTGCAAGTCGCGGTTGGTATAGAGCACCATTCATCCTTTATTTTGGACCAAAGTTCTTCCTTATTTTTGGCTTTGCAGTCTCCGATCTTGCGCTTAAGAATGCCCCATAGGTATTCTATTGGGTTAAGATCAGGGGACTGCGATGGCCACTCCATAACATCGACTTCGTTTTGGAGAAACCATTCTTTAGCCAATTTTGAGGTGTGCTCGGGGTCATTATTCTCCATAAACTCCCATTTAATAGGCATGTCCTCTTCAGAAAATGGTAGCTTAACGGTGTTTAAGATTTCTACATAATCTTTAGCACACATTTTGTCCTTTATAAGAAAAATTGGACCAACACCGGATGCTGAAAAGCACCCCCAAATCATTAAATTGCCTCCACCATGTTTCACTGTCTTTTTTGTATACTTTGGATCGAATTTTGAGGCATTGGTCGTCTGACGTACATTTTTCCACATTTAGTTGTTTGTTGACGGTTCCAACGGAATCCGCACCCGTAGTCTCCCAGTATTTCTTCTGCGTACGCTGTGATTCTCGCCAGTATGACATTTGTTAATATTTTGTATGTGGTTGAGAGCGATGGTATTCCCCTGTAGTTTTTGCAGTCAGATCTGTCGCCTTGTTTGAATATGGGGACGACTATTGGGGTTTGCCATTCTTCCGGAATGACTTCCTTATCCCATATTGTTTTAATCAGTTGGTGGATCTTTCGAGCGGTTGCCTCTCCATGCCTCACAAGCTCTGCCGGTATGCAGTCGACTCCGGGAGCCTTGTTTTTTAATCGATTTATTGCGTTTACAACTTCGTCGAAAGAGGGCTCTGGGATCTGAGGCTGGGTTGTATCTAAATCTGGTGCGTTTATTTGTGGTTGATGTGTTCGCACATTGAGCTGGTTTTCAAAGTGCTGCTTCCATCTTGTCACTATATTTTTTGTTTCTGTCGCCAGACAGCCGTTTGCGTATCGGATTATTTTGGCTCTCCCTCGGTAGCCATTTCTAATTGAATTTATGCCGGCATACATACCTCTGATGTTCTTTGCTCTGGCATTCTTTAAGATTTTTTCGATCCGAGTCTTCTCCCATTCGCGTTTTTTGCGTTTGAAAAGTCTCGTTGCCTCTTTCCGAATCGTCGCGTATCTTCATCATATCTTTGTAAGTGGATCACTCTGAGGCGTTTACGTTCTTCATCATCGTTTGGACTTAATTGTTTTCTTAAATCCCAATACCTTTTGGGATGTTTGTTTGATTACGTCTCTGATCGATGCCCATTTAGTGTCCACACTATTGGCTTCCTCTTCCTCACTTCACTACTCCCATTCTCTAGGATTCTAAATCTTTTGCGCAGGTCTTTTAGCTTATCTATGTCGAACTTTTAGCTCGTCTCTTGTGACTGTCCGTGTGGGTTTGCTGAGAGCCGACTCCTGATTTTGCCCATCACTAGAAGATGATCAGAGTCGCAATCTGCTCCTCTATATGATCTTACGTCAAGGATATTCGAGTGGTGTCTTTTGTCTATGAGGAAGTGGTCTATTTCGTTACGCGTTACGTCGTCGGGTTATATCCATGTGGCTTTATGAATCTGCTTGTGCTCTGAACATCGTGCTTTCCACCACCAGATTTTTTGACGTTGCGAACGTGATGATTCGAATTCCATTATCATTTGAAACGTTGTGTAGGCTTTCTTTACCTATAGTTGGTTAAAAGATATCTTGCTTCCCGAATGATGAAATCCCATCAAATACTTCCTCTAGGGTCTTGTAGAACGTACCCTTTGTTTCTTCCTCTGTAGAATTTGTTGGGGCGTGTACGTTTATAAGTACATAATTGTACCATGGGCTCTGTATTTTTAGCATCGACATTCGGTCATTAATAAATCTAATCTCTTACATACGCCGTAATCTTATTGCTTATGGTGAATCCGGTTCCGAGGTTATGTGTATCGGTACCTCCATACGCCAGTGTGAACTCGTTTCGGTTACTTGATGTGGGATTCGGACTTCCTGAAGAGCGACAATGTCCATTTTATATTGTTTCGCGTTTTCTACGACCGTCTGTATCGCGCCTGGTTTATATAACGTTCGAACATTCCACGTGCCGGCGCGTATATCACGCTTTTCCGTTTTTCCCTACGTCTTCGTTTTGCCGAGTCGGTGTTTTCTTGATGATTTGTTCCCTTATGGTAGTGTCGGCTCATCACGCCTCCGTCTACGTTTTTCGTGAGATTGTTTTTTGTATATTGATTATTCATTTTTGCTCCCACGAGTTCTGGGGTTTCAAATAGTCCGCCATATCAGCGCTCCTCTTTAATATGGTAAGGTCTGATTACTGCTCTGATTCAACCCGCTGTCAGAGAGACGCCGTTATAATAGAGCCGGTATACTCCTGACTGCGAACCATCTAATGGGCACGGTGACGCGTAACACCCTGGATTAGGGGTGGTAGATCTTTGTGTGTACTGTAAGTAAAAACTGGGAAATCATCATGCAAGTGGCAGAAGGGGTGGACCTAGAAATAAATGAAGACAAAACAAAATACATGCTTACGGCGAGAGCAGGTGGAACTCAGGGAACACATATAAACGTCAGAGGCAAGATATTCGAAAAAGTTAGAGAATTTAAATATCTGGGCACGATACTGACGGTCAATAACGAAATGTCGAAGGAAATTAACAAAAGACTGCACTCCGCCAACGCTAGTTGGCACGCAGTCGGTAAACTGCTGAAATCCAACTGCTATCACGTAACATAAAGCTCCGTGTCTATAGAACCATCATCATGCCGATTGCTCTATACGGATGCGAAACACGGGCTCTCACAAAACGGGAAGAAAACAAATTCTGCGTATTCGAGAATAAAGTTCTAGGGGTGTAACATTAGAGTTTGACCTCTGATGTAGACATTTAATATTTATTTATCGGGCAGCTTAATGGCCAAGATGTTGTACTAGTTATTAGTATTTTATTATTATTACAATGTAATACTTGAGCGTAACCCCAGATATTAACATTTATTACTTCATTATTAAAATGTAACACCTGAGCGTCGTAACCCCAGGTGTTATCATTTATTATTTAATTATTAAAATGTAACCTTAAGTTTTAAGAAATTTTTGTTACTTACGGCTGGAACGTACTGGAACTCTTCCCTTGATGGGTGGAAATTCTTTCACTTTGTTTTGATACTAAACTTTTATTGACACTTTTATTTTACTTTTAATTTCACTTATTCAATATTTGACTTTGAATGGGATTGTCGATCCCTTAATTTTATTTCACAATTACTTAAAAAAAGAGAAATAAGAAGGTCCGCTGTGCAGTTCCGATGGCCGCAACCCTCTTATTTCTGTATTACTTTACACTGCTAACTCCAATCTAATCAAGACAAGAGGTCCGCTGTACACACGCTAAGGCCGCAACCTCTTGTCCAATAGATCAGATCACTAAACATTGCGACTTGCAACTCATTTGAACCACTTTATATACCATTTTAATTTGCTAAATGTGCAGATGATATATTTTTCCACACCGAATGTATAACCTATTTTGAGGCTATTCACCTGCCATAATCCAATCGTTTAATTGTTCTGCAAAAACTGCAGCGACAGAGAATTAAACAATTCCATAATCGTTTCCCGTGCTAAAAGTGTAACGGTAATGATATAATTAGATAATTGCTTTCAATTCGGCGAACCAATTATAGGCCATTGCCCGCATGTGCCAATCGTATCATACGGTTTATTTGCGCCTCGCTGCTGTGTGCGCTACTTCGCCGAACTCAGCAGTTTTCTGACGCTCGATTATTTCGTCGCCGGTGGCCCTTGATATTGCCGCTTGTGCTCGCATATCATGTATCACACCTGTAAACATATGTGCTTGTAACATGAGACCGTGTAGGTCTGTGGACAGGTGCTTGTTTGATTTTCGTAATGCGAAGCAGAATGCAAGGTTAAGTGCACGACGGATATATGTTTTGGCATGGATGGATAATTATCGCAAGATATGCGATATGGATTAATTGTTCGTGGAGAAGGCTTTGCTTCTGAATTGATGATTGGATTTCTGCGAAGATTTATTATTTGAGGATGGAATCTTAATTGTATTATGCATGTTGAGAGGGAGTGTAAAGCAAGGTCTAACAGGCGTATCTTTGGTGGTAAATATGACAAGGAGGCAGGACAATGGAGGAAACTCCACAACCACGACTTGGAAGAGCCATACCGCAAACCTACAATAGTGAGAGTAATCAGGTCGCGAAGATTAAGATGGGCCGGACATGTGGCGCGAATGGGCAACGATAGGACCGTGCGTAGCATTCTTGACGGTAGACCAACGGAAAAGAGAACGACACGACGGCCGTGACGGAGATGGGAGGACAATGTAAGGTTTGACCTTGAGGAGATCGGATCAGATGGTCAAGCGTGGAAGGAGAGTGCACTAGACGGGGAACGATGGCGGTGTGGAGTCGATGAGGTCATGAACTTTCGGGTTTCTACAGGCCAATAAATACTAATAGTAATAGATGTTTGTGTGTTACTCATTGCTAGCCTCTCTGACATGGGTGGCCATTTGGAAGCGTATGCTTTCGTCAGCAAAGCCTCACCAGTACAATAGAGAAAGCAAATCTACTTGCTGCACATTTTGCAGCCAACTCAGTGGTACCTAATACCACATCAGTTCCCTCTCAACTTGAGCATAAGCAGCACACCATGAGCCAGATTCACTTCCGAACGCGTACTGTTGCCCGCGCACTTAAGGAGCTAAACGCAAACAAATCCGTTGGTCCGGATGGCATTCCCCCAATTCTCTTGCAGAGATGTTCCTCTTCACTCGTTAAACCACTGCGGAAACTTCCATTGGTCCTATTCTACTGGGCGTTTCCCAAAAGATGTTAGTGTAAAAAAAGTGCGCATTCGCTTCAGCCCGGTTTCCGATCTGTCATTGAGAAGTACCAAAATAGATCGACCAGAGGTAATCACTGAGCCCCTGTTGTCTTGCATCCGCTTTTGTAATAAAAAAACGTTCGGGTCTCACTTGATTGTAGACCATTGTCTTAAATCGACACCCTGACTGTGCAGTTACGTGAGGTTTGAAGGGGTTTCTTTTTCTTAGTTAGGATTGTTAAGTTCATTGATAACCTATCTTAATACCGTATCAGGGCCTTGACTCGGTGCTATAAATTCGTCTTTCTTGAGGGAGGAATATTAAATAAAAAAATATTATTTAACAACGTACCTTCGCGACTTTATAAGGTTGGTACTGTAGCGTTCTACGAACCGTACAATTCACCACAGGTAAGGTTTCTACCCTTCAAGGAACATACTTACAGGAAAGCTTTGCACGCGCCCACGGACGCGTGCCGCTAAGTCCTGCTAGGGACCGGAAACATTTAGCCAACGTTGAGCGCGACACCAAAAAGCAAGGAACCGAACGTCCCGAATCTATCAATGTCAGGCTCAACAGTTTGAATATAGCATGCGTTTATTTTTTTATTTTTTTATTAGACTTCTCTCGGGAGAGGCGAACTTATAGCGTCGAGTGGGCGCCCCGAGATGCCATCAAATAACTGTTGCAGTTCTTTTTGAACAGTTGCAGGTTGTAACACTCCGGGAACACTAGCGTGTGAAGGGAGTTCCACAGCGTCCCCGCTCTGTGACGGAACGAGTTCTGATGCGGGGATGTTCGCGCCGCCGGGAGATGAACCACAAACGGGTGCGATCCATCGGATTGTTTTGTCGAGCGCACATAAGCCGAATTGCGTGGAACAATGCCAAGAATCTCCGAAGAACAGCACCCGTGATAATATCTGTAAAACAGACAGAGGTCGGCCACGCGCCTTCGATGTGATAGCGACTGTAGTCCCGACGTCAGCGCCGAGTCCCCGATCAGGCGGATCGCTCGTCTTTGTACGCTCTCAAGTAGGTCGAGGGTATGTTTAGGAGCCGAGCTCCAAACATGAGAGCAATATTCGAGCGCGGGTCTAATTTGAGATTTATATAGGAGAAGAAGTTGGGCCGGAGTAAAATATTTCTTGGCTCTAAAAAGATAACTCAGTTTTCCTGAGGCTGATCTGGCGATACCCGATACGTGTTTATGCCATGATACATTCCCACAGACCGTGACGCCGAGCAATTTCAAACTTTCCCCAGCCTCGAGGGCCCGGCCACTCATCATCAGCTGTGGAACCGATGATTCAGTTTTCTTTGTGAATGTTGTATACTGGGTCTTCGTTGCGTTGAAGTCGACAAGATTGGCCTTTCCCCACTACAGGACTTTATCTAGATCCTGGTTCAGAGAGTCAATCTGTCTACATCTCAGCTGGTGCGACGTTGATGCACCAATCGGCCGATCACTCGAAAAGGAGGAAACAAGCGTACTATCATCCGCAAAACTGAACACTTTGTTATCCGTTGTCTCCAACAAATCATTTATGTGAAGCAAGAACAAGGTTGGAGCCAAAATAGAACCCTGGGGCACCCCCGAATTAACAGGATACAAATCCCTACACTCACCGTCTACAACAACCCGGATCGATCGATTCTCGAGGAAACTCCTCGTCCAGTCGCAAAGCTGTTGAGAAAGTCCATATGAACGGAGTTTGCTCAGCAATGCCCCGTGCCAGACGCGGTCAAAAGCCTTGGAGATATCTAATGCGACCGCCCTTGACTCACCATGCCGTTCAATCGCAGATGTCCATATATCGGTTATAAGTGTCAAAAGGTCTCCGGTGGAGCGCCTGCCACGGAATCCGTATTGACGATCATTCAGAAGACCGTTGCACTCCAAATACTTAACCAACTCTGTATTGATGACTCTTTCCATTACCTTAGATAAAATAGACAGTAATGCTATCGGACGGTAATTTTGTGGGAGACACTTTTTTCCCGTCTTTGGGATTGGCTGAACTCGAGAGATTTTCCAGCAGGCAGGAAAGGTCCTCCATGCATAAGATAAGCGGAAGAGTCTGCCAAGAACCGGCGATAGTTCTGGAGCACAGTTCTTAAGGACTATTGCTGGTATTCCGTCCGGGCCGGTTGCCTTCCTACAATCCAGTTCACGTAGAATGCGTTGAATAGTCATCATCATCATCGGCACTACAACCGGGGACCGGTCTTGGCCTTATTTAGCAAGTCCTAAGGCTTGTTAAATTTTCCATAATGATTTATTTTTTCTGGGCAAGGTCATTAGTCTTGCGCCAGAGGCTCCCCGACGGGGAATCGAACCCCGGTCTCCCGGGTGACAGGCGGGTATACTAACCACAATACTATCGAGGAGATATGCTGCTAACAGATACTGTGGAAAATTCTGTTAGCGGATTGAATGGAAATTTCCTTCTTTGCAGATACAGATCGGAGATCTGAATCGGGATATCTTTTTGGGCAGACAGTTAGTCTACATTCCAGATTGAACGGTCAATCGAAAGTCTATCGAGTCGTTAACAGTCGGGATTAAGAAGCCAGTTTTTAGAAGATTCTAATCGGGGAGACGAAAGGTCAACCGAGGAACCCCAACGGGGAGATATTCGCGTGATGAGTGTGCATCGTTAGTGCTACGAGTCTTCGTATAATAACTATAGTAGATACATATGACATTTTGAAATATATATATACGCAACTGCATGTGAAATCAATAACAAATCTTGTCTCGTGACTGTAAGGCAACAAAAAAAAAAGGAAATGTGTCAATAAAAGTAAAATTGTAAGAAACTAGATCTCTGTGTTTTGTGTTTGTGCATTCGCTCGCTGTCCCAGGTTGTTCTTTTGTGTGTGGACAGTGTTCAGCGGAACATTGTTAGGAACGTTTGACATTCGAACAACATACCAAATCCACCGAAGTGAACAATACCCGTCAAAGTAAAGGAACAATAAAAATACCCCAAAGTACTCTCTAGTCACTTTTTCAGAAAGCAGCCGGCGTCTATACGGCACTTTTAGAACTATCCTCGTATACTAACAATCGTTTCAGTAGTAGTAAAATAACTTAAACAATATAATAATTCATTATTTAGCATAATATTTGTTGCCATTGACCACCCTTTTTTATATATTACAGGTCGTTGTGAACAAATGGGAACCTCCTTCACATTCTTCACTCCTGACAATGCAAAACAAGCTAGGGAATTAATTTCTGTTTTGGAAGAGGCTGGCCAAATACCTCCACCTAATCTGGTTGAACTTGCGCGAAATGTTGCAAAGGGCGGCAATGGTGCCAATTCGAAACGTTGGCAACAGAATCAACAGCAGCAACAGCAAATGCCACAACGTAGTAACACGTTTAATTATCAGCCAAATAAACAACAACCGCAACAGCAGCAACAACAAAAAACATTCCACGGAGGTAATAACAATTCATGGAATCAATCTCACCAATCACATCAATGGCAGAACAACGGTATCGGTAATAATGAACATCGTTCAACATTCCGACCACAAAGGCCTATGCAACAACAGCCACGTCCAATGATAAGTGGATATCACCCACATCAGGCGAATGGCGGCGGTTACATGCCAGGGCCACCGCCCCACATGCAATACCGACCACGTGGACATCATCCACAATTCATTCCAAGTGGTGGTCAACAACAGGCCCATCAACATGCGATGCGCTATAATCATCAGCAAATGCAACAGCAGAAACCCGTGTATGAGAAGACAGTCCAAGAAAATGTGCAAGTCAACGGCGTTGGTCACCAGAAGCAAGTGCATCCACAACAACAGCAGAATGCCTACTCTCCCTCACATCATGTTGCTGCAAATGGCGTAGGCACCAGCGAATACCCGAATAATGTATCAACACCCCCATCCACAGCGATGTACGCGGCTCCGGCCCAGTCACCACCGGCTGCTGCATACATGTATGACGCTAGTGGTGTCATGGCATCTGCGGTAGCGGTTGCAGCTGCTGCTGCTGCCGCAGGAGCACCATACGGATCATATGGTGCCGGTGGACCACCGCCGCCACAATCTGGCCCAGTATACTATCATCCACAATTTACAGCCGTAAATCCCGCAGCCGCTGCCGCTGCAGCTGTTGCTGGAGTCGACCCGACTGCTCTACCCCAGTAGACAGTCGATGGTTTTGATTGATAGCATCTAACAATAATTTGTCTGTTTGTTTTCCTCTCAACAATGAATTCCATTTCGTTATTTCCCCGCCAAAGTTGCTTAATCCCCCCACAACATCCCCACATCTCTCAAATGAACTCAATGAAATCAAATTTATATTATTCAATTATACCTTTTCACATTTGTTATTATATTGTTCATATTCTTTTTCTCGTGCTCTTGTTTTGTTACATTTTTTCTCAGAGTTTTTTTCCCAATTTATATTTAATTTATTTATTAGTATTAAATTAAACAAAAACAAATCGATTAGAAATCGCATTAATTTACAATGAAATACGTAACTCGACATCATACCACCAACTCAAAACAATCAACCGTCTTGATTTGTTGCACGGAGTGCGGAGTGGGTTCATTTTCGAACCCGCCGTTACGATAAAAAGCTTTTAACTGGTTTAAAGACATTTTTTTGTTTGACACGCATAATAATATTTATTAACCTTGTTTAATATTATCATTCGTTGTCAATTGTTTTTAGGAGAAATTCAAAACGTGATGCTTTGGAGTCGATTCTCATCCAAATTCAATAAAATGCTAGATATTTAATGTTATGGGAATACACATTCCCGCGTTATATAGTTTTCGTTGTTTTAGAATTTAGTTTACAAATAAAATGCCGCGTTTTTATTAAAAGTATTTTTAATTAACAACCACTCTTTGGTACATTACCAATATCTTATACCCTATTATACGACCCGGTATTGTTTATAACGCATTTCTCTCTTTTAAACATTCTCACAAAAACACCACCACGACCACCACACTTAATTATATATACACATATATATGTAAATACTTACCAATGCACATGTATGTGGATTTAGATAATGAAAATGAAACAAAACCAAAAAATTATTTTAATTCGGAATAAAATTTCGAAACAAACTTCTTAACCTAAAGAAGACAAATGAACCTGACCTAAGTCAATAAGTTCATTCTACTTTAGTAAAACAAAAATGAAAAACAAAAAAAAAAATCATTAAGCATTTTATAAACGAAATTTGGAGCCAACTCCTCCACCAAGCACAAAGAAATTTCAACTAAAAAATAAAATTTCTCTCCATAATTATATAGCTCATCTTCTTTTTACGTTTTTCATTTTAATTTTAAATTTAATTATATCTTTGTTTTTGTTTTTTGAAAAAGAAACTTCTCTATAAAAAAAAAGAAGGATACCCCATAAATAATAATTACAAGTAAAAACAAAATGGATTTAAGGGAATGATAACGGAAAGAAGCTCTCATTTCTCAAAATACGTTTAGATACAAAACAAAAAAGGCAAAGTTGAACATTTTAACAATACTACATAAAAGATTATGCATATAAATGTAAGGAGAAAAGGGAAGAGAATGAAAATATGAAACAGGAAGAAAAGAATTATTTACTATATAGAAATTAATTATTATAATACAGGCGAATATGTGAAAGAATTATATAATCTATTCAAGAATTACACAAAAAAAAAAAAAAAAAACAAAAAAAAAACAAAAGAAAATAATTAAGTAAAACAATTCAAAAAAAATTTAAGATAAACACGACAACACATTAATAAAAATGAAGGACAACCATTTCAAAATGTGAATTGTAATGAAAATAATTATTAAAACGTTCTCATATCTCTGGTTTTCTTTAAAAAGTTTCTTGTGACTCTTTCCAGCTGAGTTCCAGTCGATATTTTATTCCTGAACCTTTTGTTGCAGTTGCGCTTGTCCATCAGATGGTCACTTGCAGCGGTGTCTCCTTAACCATCGGGGCTTGAGTTGTCATCATTATTTTAGGTGCAGAATGCCTACGGGGTGCTCTCCTGCAGCCTCATTCTGGATTACAAGTCATAGAAAGCCAGTCCGACAAGAGCAAGTTTCGATGAAAATTTGGGTCCTCCAGAGGAAATCGTCGGATTTGTTACTATTGATGCATTTCAGTGCAGGTGAGTTGGATAACATCTAAAAGTATTTTTAAAGAGGTTACATATTTCAAATTCTTTCCTACACTTAATTATCACGATTATTTTTATAACGAAACTCGCCCGCAAATGGAATTTTTTTGAATGCACTTAAACGTGGAAATGATGGTAGGTGAATAGCGAGATGATAAACAAAGGAGTTATCAATGTACATCATCATCATCGGCACTACAACAGGGATCCGGTCTTGGCCTTATTCAGCAAGTCTCTCCACCGGTCCCGATTTCGAGCCGATGCCATCCATGGATGTTTGGCACTCCCAGGTCCTGAGCGTTCTGGTCAACGCCATTCCTCCATCGCAGACAAGGTCTCCCGCGCTGAAAAAATGTCTTTTTTGGGCTCCAAACAGATATAACCCCTAGACAAGTAACAGTGACGAAAGTGATCACAATAGTTTATTAGTGCCTTCAATGGATACAAACAAAGACGCAAACAATTATTATATGGAAGAGATAATCATATAAAACAAAAAACTCAAAGTCGAACTAGACACGGATGCACAGTGCAACGTTTTGCCGAAAAAAATTATCAACAAGCTTAACGATGTCATATTAAATCAATCGAGCACACCCAAGTTGGTTTCTTTTGCAAATGATAAAATCAGTGTTCTCGGTGAAGTGGCATTGAGTTGTATAGTGGGGAATACAAAAGCAATGTTGTCGTTTAAAGTGGTTGACAAAGCCGGGGGAACATCATGCAGATATCATGATAAATAACAGAACTTTGAGAGGTTCGTCATCGCATAATCGGGTTCGCTCTCGAGGCTCTGCCCGCGCTCGACTGGGACGGCATTTTGTAACATCAGGGGCATCGATTTCACCAATACGAATGTAAACGCCGTCTACCAATGTTTGCAAACAACAAAACCTGATATCCTTGCCCTAACTGAGACCCAGGTCGATTCGTCAACTGATTCGACATATCTTCGTTGCTCAGGATACGACTTACATTCAAGATTCCGTTTTAAGGGCGGAGTCTGCGTCTTCGCGCGGTCTGATCTGGCTTGCCAGAGGATGGAAGCGTTGGAACCCAATAATATGGACATCATATGGTTGAGGGTGGTGCTGTAGAACTCGGTTAAATTTTGTTGTCTTTACCGCTCCCCGGATGATGGTCGGCCGGCGACATTTTTCGAACATCTTTCACATACCGTCGACTGGATACAGATCCACCACCCAGCTTCTGAAATTGTTGTCCATGGCGATTTTAATGTGCACAATTCTGGTTGGTTGTTACATTCTAACAGAACCGACGAGGCTGGGAGGCTGGCGGAGATGTTTGCTGTAAGCCACAACTTGACTCAACTCGTGGAGGAACCGACGCGAGTGCCGGATGCCCGGGGCGATTGTGCGAACACCCTGGATCTGTTTTTGACATCCGAACGCAGTATTTATACTGTAGAGGCTTCTGCGCCACTGGGAAACTCAGATCACTGCTTGGTATCTGTCGGGCAACCGCTTGCATGTCAAGCGAATGACCAGCCTAGGCAGCTTCGCCACGTATGGAAGTATGGGGCTGCTAACTGGGACGATTTGCGAGATTTCTTCGCATCCTTTCCATGGTCGGAGGCGTGCTTCAGAGACTCCGATGTTAACGCTTGCGCGGAGTCGGTGTCAGAGATTATTCTTCTGGGGATGGAGATGTATATTCCACATTCCATCAAACGAAGTTCGTCTGATAAACCTTGGTTTGATAAACAATGCGAGCAGATTACAGCGGCAAAAATAGAGTTTTTAAGCAATGGCGCTCAAATCCCACCGATGTTAACAGAACGAATTTTGTTAGAATCAGAAACGTGTGCAACTAGGCAATTGATACCGCGAAGAAAGCTCAAAACGACAGGGTGATCAATAAGCTCCTTCGGTGCCCAACTGGTTCGCGCTCCTTCTGTTCAATGGCAAAAGCTGTCAGCGGTATCTTCGCATCCTCGTCCTTCCCTCCGTTGGTGACAGACGGTGGGACGTTGGTTACGAATTCAAAGGATAAAGCTAATGTGTTCGCGAATTCAAACCTCGATCCCGGCCTTTGGAGGCACCTGTGATCGCGCCGGTACGGTCTTCCATGCGGGATGTGAGATTTCGTCCGCGCATTATTCAACGCATACTACGTGAACTGGATTGTAGAAAGGCAACCGGCCCGGACGGAATACCAGCAATAGTCCTTAAGAATTGTGCTCCAGAACTATCGGCGGTTCTTGGCAGACTCTTCCGCTTATCTTATGCACGGAGGACCTTTCCTGCCTGCTGGAAAATCTCTCGAGTTCAGCCAATCCCAAAGACGGGAAAAAAGTGTCTCCCACAAAATTACCGTCCGATAGCATTACTGTCTATTTTATCTAAGGTAATGGAAAAAGTCATCAATACAGAGTTCGTTAAGTATTTGGAGTGCAACGGACTTCTGAATGACTGTCAATACGGATTCCGTGGCAGGCGCTCCACGGGAGACCTTTTGACACTTATAATCGATATATGGACATCTGCGATTGAGCGGCATGGTGAGTCAAGGGCGGTCGCATTAAATATCTCCAAGGCTTTTGACCGCGTCTGGCACGGGGCATTGCTGAGCAAACTCCGTTCATATGGACTTTCCCAACAACTTTGCGACTCGACGAAGAGCTTCTTTTGAGAATCGATCGATCCGGGTTGTTGTGGACGGCGCGTGTTCGGATCTGTATCCTGTTAATTCGGGGGTGCCCCAAGGTTCTATTTTGGCTCCAACCTTGTTTTTGCTTCACATAAATGATTTGATAGAGACAACGGATAACAAAGTGTTCAGTTTTGCGGATGATAGTACGCTTGTTTCCTCCTTTTCGAGTGTTCGGCCGATTGGTACTTCTGCGTCGCATCAGCTGAGATGTAGACAGATTGACTCTCTGAATCAGGATCTAGATCGGGTCCTGCAGTGGGGAAGGGCCAATCTCGTCCACTTCAATGCAGCGAAGACACAATATACAACATTCACAAAGAAAAGTGGATCATCGGTTCCACAGCTGATGATGAATGGCCAGGCCCTAGAATTTGGTGAAAGTTTGAAATTGCTCGGCGTCACAGTCTGTGGGAATGTATCATGGCATAAACATGTGTCGAGCATCACCAGGTCAGCCTCAGGAAAACTGAGTTATCTTTTTAGAGCCGAGAAATATTTTACTCCGGCCCAACTTCTATATAAATCCCAAATTAAACCCGCGCTCGATATTGCTCTCATGTTTGGAGCTCGGCTCCTAAACATACCCTCGACTTACTTGAGAGCATACGGAGACGAGCGATCCGTCTGATCGGGGACTAGGCGCTGACGTCGGGACTACAAACGCTATCACATCGAAGGCGCGTTTTACAGATATTATCACGGGTACTGTTGTTCGGAGATTCGTGGTATTGTTCCACGCAATTCGGCTTATGTGCGCTCCACAAGACAATCCCATGGATCGCACCCGTTTGTGGTTCATCTCCCGACCGCGCGAACATCCCTGCATCAGAACTCGTCCCGTCACAGGCGGGAAGCTGTGGAACTCCCTTCCGACGCGAGTGTTCCCGGAGCGTTACAACCTACAACTGTTCAAGAGGAACTACAACCGTTTTTTGGTGGCATCTCGGGGCGCCTACCCGACGCTATAGGTTCGCCTCTCCCGAGAGAAGTCGAATAAAAAAAAAAGTATTCTCGGTGAAGTGACATTGACTTGCACAGTTGGAAATACAAAAGTAATGTTGTCGTTTAAAGTGGTTGATAAAGCCGTTTGTCCAATTTTAGGAAAAATGCATGCGAAAAAATAAAATTAATCTGCACATCATCATCATTATCATCGGCACTACAACCGGGATCCGGCCTTGGCCTTATTCAGCAAGTCTTTCCACCGGTCCCGATTTCTAGCCGATGCCATCCAGTTTGGCACCCCCAGGCCCTGGGCGTCCTGGTCTATGCCATACCTCCATCGCAGGCAAGGATTGCCGTGCTGTCACCTTTTATGCATCCTGCCACAAATGACTTTCCGGGCAGGCTCCTCTTCCCTCAACCAGAGTCTACGGAGCTTGATTTTTCTTATAACGTTAGCTTCAAGGAAGATCGCGTACAACACATGGTTGTAACGGCTCCGGAATCATCCTCCCTCACATGCGGGGCCAACAATTTACTTAAAACCTTCCTCTCAAACGCGACTAAGAAGTCAGAGTGCCTTTTATTGAGCACCAAGGTCTCGGATCCATACATGAGTGCTGGTAAGACAATGGTGTTGTACAGTAGTAGCTTGGATGTTCTGGATAAATTTCGGGATTTAAAAAGCCTTGATAGACCATAGTAGGCTTTGTTGGATTTGATCAGCCGTTCGTGTATTTCTTCTTCCATATTGTTATCGGCCTGTACTATTGATCCAAGGTAGTTAAAGTATTGCACTACTTCAAATTCGTGCTCGCCTATCCTGATAGTTTGACCAACGTTAGGTCTTCTCTTCGCAGACGTTTTTTCTTTCTTTTTTTTACACCAACGCGCGCACAAAAGGGGGTTTTGAAGTACCCTTAAATGTCAGAGCACAGTGTGAGCGAATGATGAGGAAGAAGATAAGGAAAGGAGGTGTCGATGTATATTGGTCTTGAATGTCTGGACATCACAACGGCCAGGAAACACATGATCAGGCAGAACATTCCACATTCGTGCGGTTCGGCTAAAGAATGACTATGTTTATTTGTGCGCCTGAAGACCACTTTCAACGTGGGCTGATGAGCATTCACAGATTGACGGGTATCGCGGGAAAATGTCTGAAGGAGCGGAACACATTCAGCGCAAGTTCAGTTGGGCAACAACCGTGATAATACCTATGGAAAAGAGATAGGCATGATACGTTGCGCCTGTGTTCTAACGACGGAATTGATCGACTTATGGCTGGGTCCCCAATAAGTTCCACTGCTCGTTTTTGCATCCTGTTGAGCACGTGTAGTGCAGTTTCGGATATGCCTGACCAAATATGGGAGTTGAACTCCATTTTTGGAAGAATATAGGCCATGTAAATAGTGGCTAGGTTGGATGGAGTGAAGTATCTTTTGCATCTCTTAAGGAACCCCATACATTTGGCTGCACTTTTCGCAGCTTCAAATATGTGGTCATTCTAGTTTAGAGTCGAATTAATTCGAGTGCCGAGGATTGATAGTTCCTTGGCTTCGTCGATACAAGTGCCGTTCAACGACAGTATTAACTTTGGGACTCGCCTTTGACGACAAGAGACAGCACTGAGTTTTTTGGGCATTGAATTCTACTCGGCTAGATAATCCCCACTGATATATCTTGTTGAGGTCTGAATTCAATGTATCAAGCATAAGTTGCTGGTTGGTATTGACGTTTGAAGAATTTGGAGGGGACTGTTCGTATGAGTATGATAAACTCAATGTGCTATCATCAGCAAACGAGTGAATTGGGTTGTCAGTAATTGACAAGAGATCATTTATAAAGATAAGGGAGAGAGTGGGTGAGAGTACCGAACCCTGGGGAACACATTAATTTGATGAGAGGCAGATTTGACTTGAGGTAGTGGGTGGAATGGCTCCACTTTTCGGTACGGCACGCCATCAGATCTCCTGTGGACCTGTTGCTACGAAAGCCATATTGGCGGTCATTGAGGTCATTTGCTTCCAGATATTTCGAACGCTGCCGGTTGATAAGTGATTCCATTACCTTGGAAATAATAGAAGTTAGTGCTATGGGTCGATAAGAAGAAAGGGATGATTTGTCACCCTTTTTGGGAATTGGCTGCATGTGCGTTGACTTCCATCTATTTGGGAAATGGCCAGTACAATAAAACAAATGGAAGAGTTTCCTCAGTGGTTTAGTGAGTGAAGAGGAACATCTCTTCAAGAGGATTGGGGGATTGCCATCCGGACAAGCGGATTTATGTGCGTTTAGCTCTTTGAGTGCGCGGGCAACAGTACGCCTTCGGAAGTGAATCTGGCTCATGGTGTGCTGCTTATGCTCAAGTTGAGGTGGAACTGATGTGCCTTCTCTATTGCAGTGGTGACTGGTTAGTCATCGACTATAAGCGAAGGA